>CM020520.1:9730000-10322500 GCA_009823395.1 Thamnaconus septentrionalis
CGGCGACCTGCAAAGCTTCATTTTGAGCGTTTAAAAATTAGAAATGCAGCGCAGGCAGGCAACAGGCAGGCAACAGGCAGGCGTGTGGGCACCACGCTGGTTTATGAGTATCACACTCGAAATAATCTACTGTAGGTCAGAGGGGAGAGACGTGTGTGGTGGTGGTGGTGGTTGGGGGGAAGGGGGCGTTAAGCACATGTGTCACGCAGAGGCACTTTTGAACGAGTGGGGAGTTCAGAAAAGGGCCAACGACGCTGAATGCTTTCCATTGACAGCGTACAGGGATCAAGTATAGCCACTATTTATTTATTTACTTATTTGTGCTAAATTTGGATGTGAAAGGTGCGTCAGTTCCCCTGAAATGCACCGAATAGCGTTTGCGATCGGAGCCCAGTGCAGCTCACGGCCGCAGTATTCCAGCGGTTTCTGTGTCTCTGACGGGGAAAAAAAAAAAAAAAAAAACGACAAAATGATCCTCAACGTGCTTAGGCGCAGGAATGCAGCGTTGCATGCAGGGTGCACAAATTAGCATCACACGGTTAGAGTGGGAAAAACACGCGAAAAGCAAACAAGGAGCCAAAAGTCGCCCGACTTGCATGCAAATCAGACAAGCACGTCGTTTCTGTCGCAGGAACACACCCGAGGCCGCCTATGACACGCATCAGGCAAAGCACACACCGCAAACTCTCCCACATCACACGCGCTTTGCCCCCCCCTCCAATCCCAGCCATGCATGCGTCAACTGTTTGTCCACCTGGAGACTTATCAGCGACGAGGGTTGAACATTAGCCTAAATATGCAAATGCTCGTCTTTATGAAGAAACGTCGGCCCCGTAACGTTCAAACGAGCGCGGCGCTAACAGGCTGGCGCGAACTATTCTACCCCTCCCAGCGCAAACAAAGCCAGCGACTGGATTCCAACACGAGGTTCAATCAGAGCTGTGGGGAAAGAAAGCTGCCTTTAAACAGGCTGCGATGTTTCACATCTCTCTCATCATAGAACCTGGAATCACAAAGGAAAATGCTGGTGTTTTAGCATGCAGCTAATGTGATGGACACACAGCCGGCTGGGGATGCTGATGCAACTCTGGAACACGTTCCCTTTGTGATGTCACAAAGGGTGATGGGTAGCAGTGTTTCACTGCACTCTTAAAAAAAAAAAAAAAAAAAAAAAAAAAAAAAAAAAAAAGAGGTAAAAGTTTTTCCAAGTGCTCAATTGCTATCCAAGTCTGTGCAACATTTCCTTCACCTAAGGTGGAAAGTGCGTAAACTGACCCATCAAACAAACAGATAACAAGATACCAAGACAATGTAATCTCGACGGCAGCTATTCTAGGTGAGCTGTCAGGAATGTCCCTTCGAGACGGACTTTGCTTTTTTGCTGTACTTGGCAGACAATTGCCACACATCAAAGCGTCGGACGGCGGGAGTGTGTGTGTGTGTGTTTGTTTGCCTGCTAAATGAGTCTTGTTTTACAGCTTTGGACACCTGTTCACACTTTGAGCCGGGGCGGATGGTGGTGTGGGTGCGGGGGGACCACGAGAACAGAAAGACGTCTCCAGACACGCGCGCGGGTTCAAGTACACAACTGAACTCCATCGTTTATTAAGCCATGACACCAATTTCCAAATATACATATCGAGTACTGCCCTCGTAGGGATTTCGTGTATGATACAGATTTTTTCCTCGTGGAGCATACTGAAAAAGAGAGACCGGATTATCCATCATAGAAAAGATACGATCATCAGAGACACCGCAACAAAGACGACGGACGAGATGAAAGTCATTCTGACCAAGTGTTCTCATCGACAACACATGGCAAAAAACAACAACAAAAAAAGAAAAAAAAAACAGATGAACAAAAATAGAAACTCATTGACAGCAGTGGTAATGTTCAGGACATATAAAGACTCTCAAAACAAAATATATATATATATATATATACTGTATATTCATATAAAATAAAGAACAACGCTGTAATGTGAAGTGCAAATTTCTTTGGAAGCTGGAATAAGGTGTTTTTCTTCATTAAGACATAAATAACTTAACATTAAAAAGCTATCAAAACAATTGAAACAATGACAGACTTTGAAGAAATCAAGGCGAGACAATTCTGCTTCGTATGTTCAAGTAGGCGACAATTCCGAGCTGGACAGCTTCTCTATACAAGGCATTCTGAACGGGCGGGCGGCCACTTTTGTCGTCTCGAGGTATCCACCCCCCTAACCCCAAAAAATGGCGCTTTAAAGTTAATTTGAATGACATCCGGAAGGCTGTGCACGTGGGAAATGTTCTCGTGAAAGAAACTCTTGTAGGAGATTTCAAGGGATGAATTCCCTGGTTCTGACGCCAGGCGACTAAACACTGTCCAGTATTTTCTTCCCGTCTTTTCACTTCTGTTTCTGAAATGACAACGTCGACAACACTGACTCACGAAAGCAAAAAAAAAAAAACAACCCCAAAAAAAACAACAAAACTAAATCCCGAGACCTCATATACACACTTTTGGTCAAGATTACGGAGAGGAAACTTGCACGATTTGAGACCTCAGAACTGCAAAAGGAACTTTTCCCACCTTGAACGTAAACACCCTTGATCCTCACCTCCGGAAATTCACAGGTTACAGCAAAACCCTCAGTTCCAAGGAAAACGCGCTCGGTTTGAAACTAGGTTCAACCAACTGTCGGAGCTCCGCTCTACCGCGGAAAAATGAAATGCTCAGCCGGCAGAAGGCCTGGCAGCGCCGCCATCACTTCTTCCTCTGGAAGACGTTGGCCAGCATGGCGCCGGACGTGGTCAGCTGACCCATCTTGCTCAGGAACTTGGTCTTGGCATCCTCGCCCACCAAGCTGGAGGCAATAGACATGGACCTGTGGGTCATTGAGAGACAGGAAGAAAGAGAAAACACAAAAGAATAAAGATCAGCGTGGGGTCAAGATCATATCAATGATCATCAATGTGAAGATGCCGTTTGCTGTATTTTTTTTTTTTTTTTTTACAGTCCAACGGCTCTGCAAGTTCCTCTTTTAAGGTGGTTGATGGGAATCAGATTGATACAGTTGAGCGGTTGCGACACTTCCAACTGCCTTCCAACTGCACAACAGGACCAATGAAACTAAAGTCAACAGACGTCAGGCGGCTCCAGTTGACCCGTCAACTGTCGCCGCATGGCAAAAATCCGTCGCCAACTCAATCCCTGGAATTCTTATGATGACAATAAATTATCAAAGGAATGAAAATCAAAAAGTCTGTAGGGGTCTCGGCAAAAAAAGGGCAGCTTTACACTTTTCAACTGGTTCATCCATCTTGACAAGCTCCAGAAGAGAGCGTTTTTCAGGTTAGTCCTTTGCTGTTAAAGACGTTAGATTGCACCAAACTGATTAGATAAACCACTGAAGAAGATGATGGAGAAGGATGCACTTTGAGTTGTAATCAATGGAGTCAGTTTTTCCATCAGAACTGGGCTGCATTTTTCAAATTAAAAGGACACAGAAGCAGCACTGAAGGCTCCACATCCACATGGTCTGAGGTTCTTTCCTGCGGAGGTGTTCCCATCTGGCGTGCCACACTAATAAAGTAGCACCAAATGCAGATTTTTAAGTGAACGCATTCAAGAAAGTGCAAAAAAAAAAAGAGGAAAAGATAAAAACCTGTCTGGTATAAAGTAAAAATAAGGACGCCAGTGACTATTTCAAGCGAGGGTTTGAGTGCACGGCTCTAATGAAAGAGCGCTGGGCTGAATTTTTAGCTCAGAGTTTCACTTTTGGGTTTGAGGTTTTTTTTTAGGGGGGAAAACACACCCAAAACTGAGTGCGTCGTGCCCGGTGGAAAAAATCAGCACAGGGCTGACAAGCCACGTAAACACACTTCTCCTTTTCTAATGAGGGGCCAACACATGCTAACAAGATGGAAAAAAAAACATTTTTTATTTTTTTCTTGCAAAGACAACCCACAGCGTGGCCGCTGTTCCAGCTCAGTGGAATCACTCATTATTTTCTGCTCTTTTCCCCTCTGCTGAGATGGCCACGCATTACAAAAAAAGAAAAAAAAAGAAAAGAAAAGAAAAAGGGCGCGATTTCACAACTCTTCAATGTTCTCCTCCTCTCACAAGGAATGAAAAACCACAACATGGGCCCGGACCCAGTGCTGCTCAGTGACCCATCTCTTCACAGTGGGACAACCTTTTTTTTTCTCGTTTTTTCGTTCTCCTTTAAACTTCTCCTTCAAGACGCAGTCCAATTCCGCTGCCACAGCCCTTCTCTTTTTTTTTTTCTCTCTGCGCGCTGCAGAACACAGTTTTTCCAATAATGCCGCAAAAGACGTTAAAGAGCAGATGGGAAAGTTGCTTTTCCCCCCCTTCTTCCTCACCCTTGTGCGTCTGCCATCCCTCGGTTTTCCACCTTGATTTCACACTCCTTGATCATGGAGCTCAGGATGACCTGCAGAGAGCGTGGGACAAGTCCACAAGTTGCGTGAAATGACAACACGGCACAAATCCAAACACGACACAAGTCAGACTGGAAATTGGCATGACATTTAAATTGAAATTTAAATGCCCTTGTGTGGGTTTGTTTGCTTCGGGGGGGGGGTAATTTGCTCCCTCTGGCGAGACGGCTTCAGGATTGGTTGCCGTCATCTGATTGTTAGTCACGCTTGGAAAACGCTGGCACGCAGCCGAGCGGCGGGAATATGTGACGAGGGAACGCGGACGCACGTGTGACGCGCAGAGCCAGACCGTCTATCTTTATTTAACACCCCGCGGCGAGGGAGACGGTCTGGCTCGTGAGCAGCCGTGTGTCACGGCCGGAGCGCCGCGAGCACTTCCTGTCTCCCCCCCCCGGCGCCGCCCCCAACCTTTTACCTCATGCTCGGGCGAGAGCTGCTCCATGTCGACGTGAAGACACCTGAGGCCCGGCAGGAAGTGGTTGACCATCACCTCCTCGGAAATGACTGCGGAGGGGGGGGGGAGTCAAGGAGCTGAAGGCTGTTGATGCAGGATGGCGGTGCAATTTGGGAATATGATCAAATAGGTGCAATAAAACACATTTTTTTCAATTTATATTTCAATGTAATGCAAGAACATTCCCTTCCTTTCTTGCTCTATAAATAGTTTATTTGACTATACATATATGTTCTTTCTCCTTTACTGCACTAGATGTTGCTGTAATTATGCAAACTTCCCCAATGTGTGATGAATAAATATGACAGCAACTGCTAAATTAAATTACTGATGAGGGATGTGAGATCCTTCATCAGTAATGCAACAAAAACTTGTCATATTTTCTTCTTTTAGCTATTATATTATCAACGGATAGTCAGTAGAAGTCCATATTGTAATAGCAAGAAATTGCGCTGGCTCCACATCTACTGTTTGGCGGCTCCCTAGTAATTGAAAAAAATGTGATGACGGCACACATTTTTTGAAAATTCCAAATCCTGTTGAAATCTTTGCAGATCATAAAAGATGATAAAAAAAGTAAATAAAAATGCGATAAAGAACACCACAAATATTTTCTGGAATTAAGATGCAATTGCAATTTGATAAACAGGCTGAAACAGTACAAATAAAAGGAAAAGAAAAACGCTGCAATGGGCAATAATATTACAATGCAACAATATTAACTAACCCCAACTCTTAGACACTGTGATAATATGCATCATCCCATTCTTCCCATCACCAAACACACATCAGTCGAACCGTCCTTTCACCATGACCAACAGGAGCCACATGAAACGGGCCTGACTGGCGCGGTTGCAGGCGTGCACGTGTCGGGCCACCTGTCGCAGCCGGCGGACTGACGTGGCGCGCAGCAGGAAACAGGTCTATATCTGTCGCCGATGGGAACGCTGGGCTCCCGAGCCCCTCTGGAGACTGATTAGAAGAGAGAGAAGTGCAGTGGGAGGAGGCGCAGGGTGGCTGCGAGGTCTGGGGCGAGGCTATATACCTCCTGGCCGCCGTTGGGAGAAAAAGGGGAAGAAAAAAAAAAGGGGGAAAAAAAAATCAAAGCTCCGCAGGAATGAACCTCAGACCAGCTGAGCAGCTGGGAGCGTCAGATCCTGGCCGGGGCGGGGCTGGAAGGGGTAGGGAAGACGAGAGGGATGAACTCCGAGCCCCGGCCGTCCCTGGGAGCCGTTAGCGCCGATGGAAGCTGACGTCTGGCCCTTCCCGACTCTCACGCTCCCACTTTCCCTCCCTCCCTCCTCTCTCCTCCACTCCACCAACCCTGTAATTACCTCGAGCCCCAAAGATGGAGGCAGCTTATTTTTCCCCTTTCTCCTCCTGCCAAATGACAGGCGGAGTCTGCCAACACACACACAGGCAACCAGGGGCCGCGCTGCTGTGCTGCGTACCACGCAGTCAGCCGGGCGACACGCACACAGCAGCGTTTCCTAACGTTGGGACGCGTCGTTCAAACGTGCGCTGACTCACTGCGACGAGCGCCGTCCGCCAATCTCCGAGCGGCGCGCACTTTGAGTGAAAAACCTTTGGCAACCTCTCGCAGTTTAGCTGGCTGCTAGGAAAAAGGCAAAAAAAAAACAAAAAACAATAATTGGAAGCTCCTTCCCGTAAGCTCCGCGGGGGTTACCAAACAGTCAAAGCCTGGATTGGATCTACAGAGTTCTGTTTGGGTGGCGGCAGCCAGAAGGATACAGCAACAGGAGAGGGCGCTGTAGGCCTCGAACAGCTGCGTGGCCACGTCGATCCTCTTGGCCTCCGCCGACTGGCTGTTGTTGGCCAGCGCCAGCTTGGCGAGGTGCGGCAACACAACTGGAAACATGACATATATTGGCGCTCAGGATCTTTGACGGGCTTTCAAGCAACGCGACTAAACGAGATACGTACAGTCGTCCCTGAAGCGGGGCTCCGTGTTGGGTCCGACCCGGCCGAACGTCCTGATGATCTCTATGTGCAAAGAGTGCTGGTCCTGGTACTGCGGGTCCTCCAGGAACGAGGCCAGCTGCATTTTCACCCTCTCCAACAGCTACACAAGACGAGCACAAGTCACGCATCTGCGATGACGTCATCGAGTCTTTCAGTCGCTTGCGGGCCGATTCTCACCTCTTTCTGTGTGACCGTTTCCATGATTGTCCCAAAGGCCGGGATGGTTGATATCCTCACCGAGCTGATGGCGGCGGGAGAGCAGGACAACACGGTTAGAGACCATGCAGCTGGATCACTTGGTTATTTTGGAGCAGGTTTATTCTTTCGGCCCATCGCAGTGCTGTCAAGTCAACTTCTTCAACATCATTATCTGCTAAGATTAAACATGTGCTGTGCTAACATTTTTTGTAATTACTAGGGAGGCACCAATCAGTAGACGTGCGTGCCAGCACAAATTCTTGCGATTACAATATGGACTTGGACTAACTATCCATTTATAATGTAATAGCTACACAAATAAAGTAGGAAAAATTGGCGGACTGCCGGTTCAAGCTTTGCAGTCTGTCTGCATTATAACAAGAGCAGACGCTGCCATATTTCAACTAAATTACCAAATGCATCAACATTCTGGATTAACAACATCAGAATTTCATAGTGTTAGACAGCTGGGGGTGTTTCAATGTTTAAATATTTCTCTTTAAATCCACTAAGTTACAACATATCGGACTAAAAGAAAACAGCACAATGCCATATACAAATATCGTGACATACTAGGCAATGGTAATGCTTATTATGAATTATGACAGGCAGGATTAATGAGTTGCTGTTAGAGATTCATTCCGCTGTCAGTATGAGCAGGGCAGGCCGAAAGATGCGCTCAGGGCCGCATTCTCCATCTTCTTTGATTGGGTTTTGAGAATGATCATTTGAAATAAAGCATTCGAAAACATCACTAATTACACCTCTCTAAATCTACCAGTGGTGGGGTGAATGTGTAACCAATAGCATGACATCTAGATAAGGAGGGTGATGGCGTGAAAGGCTGCATTCTCACAGTGCTCTCAATGAATTCGCTCTCTTGTCTGATCCCAAAGTATCAATTTAAACTAGATTATCAAGTAGATTTATATATATATATATAAATATATATATGTATGTGTGTGTGTGTGAATATGTGTGTATATATACACATATGTACATATATGTGTATACATACATATATATGTATATATATGCAAACACATATATATACATATAATTTCTTTCCATTCACTCTGCGCTCTTTTCAATTTTTCTCTTTGCACCGTATATGCAGCTGTAACTATGCAAATTTTCCCGATGTGGGCTAAATAGAGGCATTCTTATTCTCTTATTCCAGTTCCTCATGCAAAAATTGAAACCAGGAAGTTAGCAGTCAATGTGCGAGGCCGGTCAAGTGGGACGTTTCAGCAAAAGCTCCGAGGTCCCTGACTCGACACTGTCAGGATGCAGCCCACAGTGAGTGTCAGCGCTTACAGATGGTTTCCTTTAAAAAAACAAATACAAAAAAAAAAAAAAAAAACAACAAAAAAAAAAAAAATCTTTCTTGTGTCGATTGACTCACAATTCAGGCCCACTGCACAGAGTAATAAGGGCTGGAGCCGCCCGGCGATCTACTAATGCTTCGCTCATGCCTCGGAGAACCAACTGCGAGAGCCCACCACACGGCGAGATGGAGAGAGAGGTGGGAGGAGTTAGAGGAGGGGGTGGACCGGAGACAGGCGGAGAGGAGAGGGGAGGAGGGAGGGGGAGGTGATGCGGGAGAGACAGAGAGAGAAAGAGTGACAGGATAAAGGAGAAAGAGAGAGGGAGAGAGAGAGAGAGAGAGGAGACAGACGGGTTGAGGAGTCGCTGGAACCCCCTGCTCTGATTGGCCGAGGGCCCGGTGAGAGAGGAGGAGAAGGAGGAGGAGGGGACAGGTCGGGGGGGCGGGGGTGAGCATGCTGGAAGAGAAGGAGGGTGGGAGAGGGGGGTGGGAGGGGCTCTGCTGTTGCTGCATGCAGGCAACCGGTGAGAGGCGGAAGCTGATGAGGTGATGAAGCGTTGGCGTGAGTCGTGCACATGCAGCGAGTCGGCTGTCGTCCAGTCGCTCTGCTGAGGACGATGAACTCTATCGACGGTCCCGACTGAGGCAGAGCGGAATTTTTTTTTTCCCACAGATCCACAGGGAAAAAAAGAATTTGGATTTCGAAATCAAACGGATGTTGTGTAAATTTTGGTCATCTGGGACCGTCGTGAGGGTTCTCAGGCGTCAGCGGCGTCAGCGGCGCCGGCGGAGGAGACAAGAGAGGGGGCGGGGCGGCGAGGGAAGAGGGGGCGGAGACGCGGGCGTGTTTTTTCTCCCCCCCTCACCGGCTGGAGTTCCACTTACATTTCCGGGTCGGAGGCCAGCGTGATGAGAGCCGGCACCACTCTCTGAGCTACCAGCGTCTCATTCACCCCCTTAACCAGCAGCTTGAATGGGATTGTGTTTGGACGGAAGGCGGCCGCGACGTCACAGCGGCGGGCGGGGGAGGGGGGCATTGGGACAAGAGCGAGCGACGCCGCCGGATAGAACAGAGAGAGAAAATAAATGACAAAAACAGAAACAAAGAGAAGCCAGAAATAAAAGGAAAAAAAGGGACAAAACACAACGAGAAAAGGAAGAAAGTGATATACAATGACAAGAACCGCAGCTGCAAGGCAACACATGTAACAAGCAGGGGTGTGCACGCACGCACACACGCACACACAGACACACGCACACACACAGAGGGTTAATGCAAATAAGAAATGGCAGCTAAACTACGGACAGATACTCTCACGGCGTCGTGGCTCCTTCAGGCAGACTCCAGGTCAGATTCCCAGTTCAAACAGCAGAGAACAAACGGAATCCCGAGTCTGGAGTCTGACGCAAGGAGCTGCGTATTGGACTCCGCGGCTTTTGGACGAATGGTGGACGGCTAAGGTCACTATGGAATGGTGACGGGTACGAGGGGGTGGGGTGGAGTGGTGGGGGGAGGGGCAGGGGCGGGAAGTGAGGGATGGCGTGTTTGGGAAAGTGCAAGTACTGCACAGAACGGGGAGGGGAGGGGAGGGCAAGGGAAGGGTCGGGGCGGGGCGCACAGACACGACCTGCCGCTCCTCCTTTCTCTGCTCGAGACCAAACAGAAGCCTTCGCTTTTTGGTTTCTCAGTTTAGTTTTTTTAGCTGGGACCCCCAGTAGCTGACCGTTAAGTGTGCACAGATCTCACAGTTTTTGGAAAGGTAAAACCCATTTAATGATGAATTAAGTCAATTAAATACTTGAAAAATATGCAGATATTGTTAAAAATGCTAAATGCAACTGGGCAACATTGAATAAACTCCTCCTTGTATCTCCAGGCGTGCAGCAGTCAATGAAACAGTGAGATCAGTGCACGCTGAAAGGTCCGGCGTTAACTGCACCAGCAGGAACCAGTGGACCCATAAGCTACAGAGCCCTTCGTTCACATTGGTCGGACAGAGTGGCTAAAAAGCATGTTAGTCAGCAGCAGCAACAGCAGCAGCAACAACAACAGGCAGAGGCAGCACACATACAGCAAGTTTACAGTCGTCAGAACATTTAAGAACAGTGTGTGCATTTAAGATTAATGGCATCTTTCACCTTCACTGGAAGAGACAGAGTCAGCAATTACTCAAAGTTTGGAGTTTTTTTCCCCCTGAGATGTGCATCTTTTTTTAACTGACTCTATATAGATAACAAATCCTAAAAAAGTGTTTCAAATCACATACCTCCATTTGTAACACACACTGCTGTTTTCTACTATTTTGTTAAACTTTAAAATTGGCACCTTGTAGTGCACATGAACCAAATGCAAGACAAAAACGTTTTAACATGTTGCTGAAGTCGTGTTAGCCAGCTAATGAGACGCTGCTTCCACCTCTTCACTGATATAATTCAGCAGTTTGCTGAGAGGCGGCCCACTGTTGTGTGCCTCTATATGCTGCTGCAGGAGTATGTGATTTGAAACACAACACAAAAAACTGATCTGAAATATATTTTACTGAAACATACTTTGAGTTAACCATGAAGTAGCTCATTCTAATGGTCTACTTTAAATAAAATGGAATTCAGAAAATAGCATTTCTTAGCATAATTAAGTGGTATCAAGAAATCATATCCAGTCAGTATTTTAAAAATGCTTTCCTCGAGTGCGCTGATGTGTGTGTTTCTGTACCTCGAACATCCGTGCAGCAGTACACCGGACCAGCGCCGAGGTGTGCACAACCCCATACCACAGAACGGTCAGCAGCAGTTCGTGGTACGCTGGGTTGGCGCTAAAAGGGAATCCAATTATTTTGTAAATTTTTTTTTTTTTTTTTTTTAAATATGCAGCATCAGGTGTTGTGTTGTGTTTGCCGTTCTTCTCACCCCAGCTCCACGAAGGACGCCTTCAGGCTGTCCAGGGGTGCGTGGGACAGAGACAGGGTTGTCATCACGTCCTCCAGGAAGCCCACCAGCAACTTGCGATCCTCCTCCTGCTGTGGACACAAGTGTTTACCGACACAGTGAGACGACACCCTTCAGCGTGCGACGTTGATTGGAAATCAGAAATGCGAAACTCCTGCCTGATTATAACACGTCAGCACTCCGGTGGCATAGATGGGCACTGTGGCTTTGGTGAGAATGTCGTTTCCCGCCGACGTGTCTGACAGGAGGGAAACATAAAGACAAGAGAACAGTTTACTCAATTTTCCTTTAATAGTATGACTTTTGCACGCAAGCTGAAAAGCAAGGTGACTTTCACTTGCAGAAAAAATCATCACAGCAATGCAAATATTAACTTTTCTCCAGAGCAAGCTGGTACGAGTCTCACCTAATTAGCTATTTACTCTTCAGATTCAGAGATTAGCTCGAGGGAAACGGCCTCTGATTCTGCCGATGCAAATTAACTAATCAGCCCGCCAAATGCACTTGAGACTGACAGGTGACTAAGACTATGCAAAACAAGCAAGCGACGTTGACGCTCACCGACGTTCTCCTCCGACAGCCGGAGGATCTCCTGGAACTGCGGCTTCACCTGGCAAGACGGAAAAACAACAAAGAGACGCGTGAGGAAATATCACCCTGAGCGCGAGATGTCACCGTGCCGCGCAGCAGCGGCAGCGCTCCCACCTTGGCGCTGGTGAAGATCTTGCCGAAGGTGCGGCAGAACCTCCAGAAGAAGCGTGAGAACTCGTGGACGCAGGTGGACGAGGCCACGTTGATCTGGCCCACGATCTCGATTATTTTGGGGAGGCTGAGAGACAAGAGATCACGATGATCGGACATCTGTTCAGGCAGGGTTAGGGTTATGTATATATGTGTGCGTGTATGAAAATATATATATGTATATATAGAGCCAGCCAAAAATAATATAAACACAATATACAATATACACAGGAAAAGAAAAACTTGCAGAAATATTTAATAGTATAAAGTACTTCTACACCTAAACCATCCAAACCTCTTTTGAAGTTTCATCTAATTATGATAACATGGTTGACATCGCCCTCATGAATGAAGCATCAACAAGTGTTGAGGTGACAAATGTGACCTAATCAGTAGTTAGCAGTGCACGTAAGTGTCTGGAAACAACCACTTTGAGCACCTCTTGTAATTCAAGAGGCCAAAGGTTGTATTAATCGTGTGATGTCTGAATAAATACGGGATTGAAATATTTATGCAAGTTTTCTTTTCCTGATGTGTGTGTATACATCATTTTGGCTGACTGCGCACACGCATATAAAATTGTTGAGTGACTCACAATTGGTTGACGACCCACAGCAGGCTGTCCCAGCTGGTGGTGCCCTCGTGCTCCAGCTGGTGGTCGTAGAGGAGCAGCAGGGCGCTGAGCATCTCCCTGCTGCCGATGATGGTGGCCACATCCTGGAGGGGAGAAGCCGGCCGGGGGAAGCGGGTCACTGCGGCCGACAAAAAGAGAGCAAACTTAAGCGGATGCGCTTACATTGCCAACATGTTTCTCATAAATTACATTGGCATTTGTTAACCGACCCTCTATTGCAGGTATGTCGGCGTGGGGCTTGGCTCGGCTGGTGAAGGGTGCGTTCAGGAGCACCACGGCAAACAGGGGAGGGATGAGCGACTGCAGGGCCGACAGGTAGGTGTGCAGCTTGTGCTCATCCAGACCGTGTTCTCCTTGCTGGGGGGAGAAACAGAGCAGGGTTAAAAAAAAGTACATTTTGCAGGTTTTTCAAGGTTTTCGTTCGCTTTGGTCCTTTAAAAAAAAATGTTTCCACGCGGCAGAAGTTTCCTAAAAAGAACCCTAGATTGCAATGGTATTCATTCATGTGCTATAAAAAAAAAGAATATCGTGCCATAGACTTGATACCAAGACAACACTATACATCCTAAGATCAACATTAACACTGGTTTCTCGGGACGCCATCTTCCCAACACACTCAAATTGGCTGAGCGTCACAGCTCGGAAACACGGCACCTAAACATTTGACGGCGTTCTTTGCTTTGGCAACGGAAGACGACCGAGCTTTTACTGGAAAGAGGGGGTGGGTGGTGGGGGGGATGGGAGCGAAGGCGCAGCGTGTAAACAAATTCTGCTCACCGACAGTAGCTTCTCTATGCGCGCCAGCAGCGAGGGGATGAGCGCCGTGTGCAGCGTGCCCAGCTCTGTGGTCCAGGCGGCGAAGGCGGGAATGAAAACCTGATGGACGGCGCTCACCACCCGCTCCGAGGGGTCGGCGAGCGAGAGCAGCATCAGCTCGAAGCCCTGGAGGGAGGAAGGAAAAAAATCAAAAAAACAAAGCAAACAAATTTTCGAAGGAATGCAAAGCGTTCGGAGAAGCCGAGACGTTCCGGGCCTTTGGCTCAGAAAGCTGCTTCTGAAACAAGAACTTTCAGTGATTCTCTCCTGAGACGCACCTGGGCGTACTTGTCGGGATCGTCGATGTATCCCATAATAATGCCCAGGCTCTGGATCACGGCCTCCCTGACCATGTCGGCCTTGTCCTCTGCCAGCATCTGCTGCAGCATGGACAAGACCAGGGAGCTGCGGATCTCCTTCTGCAGGGACAGAAATAAAAGACGGAGTGAACTTTTCTTTCCTCTGCACAGTTTCCATTTCATTTTACTGTTTTCATTCCGAGCGCTCGAGTGTGTCCTTACGGGCAGGTACGGCGCTAAGGCTCCGCAGGACTCGGCGACCAGCAATCTCCGCTCTGGATATTTGTGGTTAATCTTCAGAGGCAGAGAGAAGAAGCGTTTAGAGAGGGGGAAAGAAAGGGAGTGTTGAAAGAAACGCGGCAACGGAGGCCGAGAGCAGGAGAGAAGTAGACTGGAGGGCAGCCACCGCGGAATGAAAACAACCCACAGTAGCGTCAACACAGGGCGACCCTGCGGAAGAGAGCGACTGTGCCGCTCCGAGTCGGAACCCGGCCGCTCAAAACTGCTGCCAGCTGCTGCCGCGCGAGGTGGCACGCAGGTGGCAGTGGGAAAAAAAGAGAAAAAAAACGATATAATGATAGAGTCCCGTACAGTATACTTCTGGCATAAGCTTTTGTTTTTAGTTGGAACGTCCAGAGTGGAAACAAAAGGAATTGAAAACTGAAAAACATCTAAAATTGAACAGGGAGGAAAAATAACACAAGCAGATGCCAAATGACACAATATGTTATAATAAGCACCTTTGTGTTTATCTTTTTATCACACTTCTGGTTTTAGTTTCGCATTTAATGAGAAAGAAAAAAGTGATCACACATAAAAGGTCCAAATGATGCAACATTATGACCTGAAATCTAATGATAATAATGAACTTTTTCAAATTTAATGGTACAATTACACATCATTGACATCATTTTGCAGGCCAATAATTTTGGCAATTCTTGTTGAAATAACCTGTAATTTTCACAGAATGTATAGAAACAGATGGAGATTTTATATTTCGTGTTTTATTTTTGCTCTGTTCTCAGGTTGAGCCGTGCCGCTCACCCCCAAAGAGAAGTCATTTGGTGTCTTGGAATATTCTCACACACAGTCACTCAATGCAAAATTTGGCGGTGCACATATTGAACACTTATGAAATCGGTCCCATAATAAACTAAACTGTTCAACTGCTTTTAACATGTCAAATTTTTGGGGACACTCTGTATTTATTGCTGTAAAAGTGTGTATTTTTTTTAACACTCATAAATTGTTATTTTTTTCTATACACTCGCTTGTTTTTTCCTTAACCTGGCTAAAATAATAAAGAAAAACAGGCAATATAATTTGAAGGGAAACTTGAAATTAGAAAAAAAGGAAGGAGGTTGAGGAAGCAGGCGACGACCAAGACGTCGTCATACCACTGCAAAGAACGCGTGACAGCTGCGGCCAACGAACAGAGGCCACCTGCAGGGTTGAGCGCCGTACCTGCTCCCAGCACTGAGGAAGTAGCTCCGCCTCCACGCGCGTGGGACCCACGTGCCTCGCGAACGCCACGCACCCCGTCAAGATCATTTGCCTTTGGGAAACAACGGAGGAGGATGTCAGCACACGACACTGGTTCGTCTGACGCATTGGGGGAAAAAAAAAAACCTGCGTACCTCTGCTCATCGTCCGGCCTCTTGATCAGATTGAAGAGGATGTGCAGGAGCTGATCTCGTTCTTTAGGCTCTGGGTGAAGGCAAGCGGTGCAAAGGATGAGCGGGATCAACTCCTGGGAGGGGGAGAGAAACAGAAGCAGAGGCGGAGTCAAATCAGGGTTTTCCGGCCTCGGGGCGTTAATGAGGGGCTGGGAGGACGAAAAGGAAGTAGGTGAGGACGGAAGCAAACACATAAAAAAAAGGGGTCAACTTTTAGAGTTGGGCTGCCCGCACAAATAATTAGAGCACAAAAAAAACCCCAAAACAAAACTGTTGGGAATGTTAAAAAAAGAAAGAACATGCAGAACATCCAGAAACATAAATCTGCGGCGCTGGTTCCCAAGGCCGTGTCGCAGCACTGTCCAAGAGTTCAGGTGGAGTTGAAGGCGCCGGCACGGCCAGAGGGAAGAAAGCTCAGCTGCGCTTGATACGGGCCCCAGCCGGCGGGCCAACATTCTGGTCAGACGATTCCTGCCGCACACGCCAAAATTAGAGAGTGCACCCAGAGTTAAAAATATGTTTTTCTTTTTCCCCTCCGCAAACAGTCTCAGATTTTCCTGCAGAGAGGCCGAGCGAGAGAAACACAGAGAGAGAGAAAGAAGGGCTGGGAGCGGCGGGAGGAGCGAAACCCTCGTCCCAGACGGATGCGACCTGCAACAGTGGGGACGTGTCGGGGTAAAGATAGGCCGCTATGAGTCACCAGGCTTCGCTGCTTGACCGGCGCGCTGGTGACGGAGTCGCTTCAAAAAGTAGAGCTGATTCAAGCTTACGAAAGTGGCAAAACTCTTTGAATTAATCTTGAATTAATCTCTCCATTAATCTTCATCTTCTTTCCACCTTCTGAAAACACCACACACTTTAAACGGTGATAACCCGCAAGTTCCCGCCAACGCAGCAATTCGGAAAGTCTGTGAATTCTGACGCGGGACACATCTTAGGACGCGGCAAACCGGCTGCGGCCGCCGTCTATTTTCCAATCTGTTCCCGTTTGCACTCCTGTGCGTCTGATGTGAAAGACCTCCTTCAGGAGGCCCGGCGCGTGACTCGTCCCGGATAAACATTGTGGGCAGGTAGAGTGGACGGAATGACGCCAGGACCAGGAAGCCGCCAGGTCTTCAAAGGGGCCGAGATTACAGGAAACGGCCGGCCCCCGAGGAGCAGCGTGCGCGCAAAGAAGCTAGCGCTGTTTGTTTTTTCGCAGCCAATCGCCTCTTTGTAGGTTCACTAATAAAACAAATAACGTGAGGTTGGGGAGGAGAGAGTGACCAACGTTTGCCGACGACGAGGATGGGAAAAAGACAGAAGACTCGGCGTGGAACAAGCAGATCACGATATTTGACATTTGTTGAAATGCAGCAGGCGACTGAAATCTCACACGGAAAATATGTTGTAAAAAAGCAGCCACAGACTAGCAGAGTCTACGTTTTGTAATCCCTGTAATGCTTTGCAGATTAACGTGTGATTCGGAAAGCGCTATGTGTTTTTTTTTTGTTAATTCACAATTATTTGCTTTCATTTACTCTGAAATTCCCTTTAGAAACAGATCAGCATAATGGAACATAAAACAGAGCAGGAGAAGCTTTTCCAAAATAGGTGGTTATGGATGATTTTTTTTTTTTTGTTTAAATTCTGAATATCTTTAATCAATCTTGAATTCCACCTTTGCATTTTTTTTATTTGCCAAATGTTATGTCATCAGATGTTTTTGTCAGATGTTCATTTCATTCAAGCAGAAATTGACCGAAATGATTTCAGAAAAAAGTCGCAGAAAAAGCTGTAGGTTTAGACACTTATTAAAATTCCACTCTGTGTTTATTTTAGGGCACCCTCAGTTCTAATCTTTCCTCTGTCAAGAAAGCGTCCTGATAAAACTGCTTCCTCCTGCCAGCAGTTCGTTAGTAAAAATCACAGTTAATCCCACCGGCGGAAAAAAAAGGAAGTCGGCTCCAAAAGAAGATCCAGACTCAGTTTGTAGAGAGATGCAGCTTTTAGACCAAAACAGACGTAAAAGCTTTAAGAAAAAACTGACTGAGTGAGGCAAAGACCGAATAACTCGCTTCAGATTTAGTTTTTTTTCTCCTTAAATAAACAGAAAAAGAGAAAGAAAGAAAACAGGGTAACAGGACAGAAAAAAGACAACGTTTAATGATTTACAGGGCGTGATAGCAGAGCCAGGTGGCAGCCGGGACGCCAGTCAAACTCTTGTTTTGTTCTTTAAGGAGGTGGTGGTGGTAGGGGCTGGGGGGGGACGGGGGGGGTGTCGCCTTCTGCGAACAGCGAGGCGCGACTCCAGGAGCGCCGCGGCGAGAGCAGCTGCGCGCAATTGTGCAGCGTCATGGCCAACGGAGCCAACAGACGCGCGGCGGGAGCAAAGTCCGCTGCCTTTTAGCCCACCAGAGCCGATCCCAAAAGTCTGTTTGTCTTGATCTCGGAGCGAGGGATCCGGTTCCCCAGAACGGCGGCGAGCGATTAAAATTTGGAAAGGGGGGAGAAAAAAACCCAAAACAACAAAAGAGGAGAAAATAACCGTGATGATATGCAAAGCAGGCGGGCTGAGAACTGCTCCGACCGGTCTCGCTCCCATTTAAGGCAGCTCTTGCCTGGGGTCTCGTCATGCTTCGACAATCTTCTTGCAAAAACACTCAGTCATGGAACGTTATTCCCCCCCCCCCTTTTCTTTTTTTGTTACCAATAATTGCAAAAAAAAAAAAAAATTGAACTCATGAGGACGAAATACATGCAAGACGTTCAACGCAGTGCAACTAAACTCACCAGGCCACTTTATTCTTTCCATGTAATAAAGTGGCTGTTGAGTGTATATATAGTATATGTGCACTGCCTTGAATTTGGACTTGTTGCGCGTTCAGAGACGCTATTCTGCAGCACTCGGTTGCAACCGTTGCCGTTTCTACAGTCTGACTTTTGACCCCCTGACATCAAGAAGATGCCACTGCTGCTCGCTGGGTGTTTTTCCCTTTTTGGAAACAAAGTAAAAGTAAAAGTCACTTCAGTTGCCTCTCTTTTTATATTCAGATTGATGATAAAGAGGCCAGTGAGTGTATATGCAATATGCAACTTGTAAAAAGAAGTGACATTAGGATAGAAATTAGTCTAGAAACTTTGAGAACTTAAAGAAAAGAAATACTTCATTTAATGGCTTAAAAACATTTCTCTGTATTCTATTTATTTACAAAAACAAGGAGGCATACCTGCTTGAAAAGATAAATGAGTTAATGAAATAAAAGCCTGCGCAGCACTTAGGGTAGGAGCAAATAAAACGGGGAGGGGGCAAGTCAGGAGAGATACACTGGGTACTGACGACGTTACAGCACAAGACCCACCTGGGACTAAAACTGCATGCAGGAGGCCGTAGACGTCTGCAGGGTCTCATTAAATACCACAATTTGGCCACTTAACTACGACACGGAAATGACAAAAGTCCCACAAGGCCTTATTGCAAGTCATCAGAAGACTCTGCTGGAGTCTGACCGCGAGTGTGGCTGCAGTTTTAGTCGGACAGGATCCGCCCGGCACACTGTTCTGGGGTCTACAGGTTCGAGTGGGGGTTGGGGGGGAAACCATGCAGATGGACGCGTGAGGGACTCACCTGGCAGAGGTGCGCAACCATTCTCTAGAAGAGAGGCATGCATGAGAGTGAGAGAATGAGTGAGATGAAGAGAGAATCAAATCAAAGACTGTGCTCGGTCGCCGGTGCACGGCGGCGGCGGTGGGGAGGAAAAAAAAGGTGCAGCAAGAGAAACGGTAATGACGCAAGACTTCAAAATCGATAGATGGACACATGACAGTGAGGTACAAACACATTAATTAGTCCAACCACAGTGAGCTCAGATGACTTGTCTGATGACAAGGATATTTATAGCCAGCGGAGGAAGTTGTATGCCCAGGCAAAATGTGCTGGGTCGGAAATTTGTTATGCGTTCGGTATCAGTGGATAGCTCACTCTTGTATACTGCCCAGCTGTGGTGTCGGTATAAACAAAGGAGTATTAGAAAAGTCATAGTGCAATACAATGATGGCATGAGGTTTTTGCTGAGAGCTCCAAGAAGAAGCTCCAGTGAAAGCTATATATGTTTGTCAGTGTCTTGTTAACTACCTGCCCTGCTGTTTTACGCAACCTAACTTAATCAACTCAAATGATGTTCTGGTGAACCCTGTGCGCAGTCCTGTCAGATTTTTTTCCAAGCTGTGGAGTCACTGGCTAGCATGTCTGTATGTTAGCTGTTGAACACGGTGGAAGATTGTGGGATTTTTTTTTTTTTTTCCTATTTTGCTGTGATATGGATCCCTTGGGTCTGAAATAAAGTGAAAAAAAAATATAGAACTGTTGTGAACAGTGTGTGTAGTGTTCACATTGCACATGGCTTTTACTTTCTTAAACTTTTCCCAGAAAGACATTTTATGTTGTTCTCTTGCACATTTAAGCTCATTAAATGACTGACTCCTCTTTGTTTCGTCCCCCTGCTGGTGGTAATAACCGCTCGCAAATGGGGAAGGAAAAGAAAATCAGGATCATGACGATCGCAGGGGCCAACATCCTTGTCATTCCTGGGGCGAGCGGCTCTGCTCGCCTGAACCACAGAACTACCAGCAGAGGAGGGAAGGTTCTACACACACACAGCGACCTCGGCACCACGTTGCATGCACTGTGGGACTGTGGGACTGGTTGACTGGCTTGCGGCTAAGACAAAGGAGAGGCCGGCGTTCTTTCCGAGACCCCAACGTCTCTCGCAATAGCGAGGAGGTTAAATATTTAAAGTGACAATATCACTTTCAACCGGCCTCGTCGGGCTTCTGCGGACTGGTTCAAACCGAAGGACGCGACTTTTTCCAGGGGAAAACTTGGGGGAGGGGTTTGACGGTTTCGCCGTTCGCGTCGGCCGAAGAAAGAGAAACAAACAAACAAAAAAAAACGTGAGACACGCAACACGTTGAACAATTCTCGCTGCCATGTGTGCATCCATCGCGTACGGTGGCAAAAGAAGCCTGCTGTTCAATGATGGCGAGAGAGAGGAGCGGAGGACGGTGGTGGGGCGGACTGGAGGGGGTTGAGTGAGGGGTTTACCTCTCGCTTGGCGAGCAGGACGTTGGGGACGATGTGAGGGAGGCAGCGGCCGAGCATCAGCATCACGCTGTCCTCGCTGTCGGCGATACGGGACACCTGCAAAGGGGAGGCGTTGTGTATTTAGCACTTATTTTTATGGAATTGGATTGGTGCCGGGGGGGTCACTAGAGGGCGCTGACCTCTGCTCCCAGGCGGCTGTCGGAACACATTCTGCAGAAGGAGAGCAGGGCTTGCAGGAAGGCCGGGGACAACTTCCTGCAAACACAGAAACAATGCAAATGAGAGCGAGTCACGGGTCTGAACTCAACCCCCCTCCCCCAGAGCCCCGCAGTTCCCCCTGTGACCTCCGGGGGACTGGGCCGTGGCTCCGCCCCCGCCTGTGAATACCACGGCCGCCACGCTCGCGCGGACGCTGCCGTGCAATTGGGAGAAAACCACCCGTGAGTCTGAAGCCTTTAAAGAGGTAAATACACATACGAGGGTTAGAGAGGCAAGAATGAGCGCCGTTTCGCTGAGCGCATGATTGGCGGGTTGCCTTTTGCGGGGAACAAAACCACGGGAAGGGCGGAGCCGAGAGCTTTTAGTGACGAGAAAGTCAAAAGTTCACGTTCCCTAAAAAAATGCTGCTATTTCCTCTGAAAAAGGTCTCTGAGGGCAGCCACTTCTTCTCTCCATTATAATGCACGCCTGACATGAACTTGGAAATGGCTCCATCTAGTGGCAACACAGTCTTACGGCAGCCTTATGTGATTATGTGGCCCAAAAACTCCAGAAAGAAACGTCTTATTTAGCCCTTTGTTTGCAATCTCTTGCAATTCGTTTTTTTTTTCTTCAACCACCCCCCTCCTAAAAAACAGGGTGATAGCAAGGTATTCAAAGTATGTAGGATGAACAACAGCCTCTCTGTGACATCACAAATTGCTGATTTACACAGACGCACAATTTTTGGTAACTGCCTTTGAAAAAATGGAGTTGGGAAAATAAGTCAAGGATGGACTTTTCTCAGGTGTAGGGAGGCTAAAGACGTGTTCTGGTGTTTTTTCAAAATACAATGCTTTTATCGTGAGAAATCTATTCTGGCTGGCTCTCACCTGTTAGGCTGGTCAAACTGGACCGGAGGGCGACTCTTGAGCTTGTTGTGGGACTGCGGTGGGGGGTGTGATGAGCTCTGATTGGACTCTGGGTCAGATCCGCCCCGGAGGTCCAGACACTTGTCGTTATCTGGAGGTGGCTGAAGGAGAGGGGAGGAGATTAAGTCCAAGAGCGCTGAAAGGGCTCCTGATAAAATTTTCAGTCGTTTTTTTTTTTGAATATATTTTTTAACCGCCCTCCTGTGTTCTGTGTGCGTGCCAAGTGATAAAAGTGTCCAACCAACCACAGAGTGAGGGTCAGCGGAGGACGAGTCGGCTTTGGAGGAGGGGCAGGAAGCGTTCTGGGAGCCCAGGTTCAGGGTAGTTGGAGGGGCGGAGGACACGGTCCTCTCCAGTGTCTGAATCTCACTGTGGGGGAGAAAGGAGAAAGTGTGAGATCCACGTCTGTAAAGCTCTTTCTCCTCATTTTCCAGCCTGGCTTTTGCTACGGTCACAGATACGGTGCCTAATGTGCAGAGAACATTTCTGGATTTGATCCGATGTTCCGCCGCTGCTGTCTGTAAGTTCCAACTGCTTCAAATAGAGGCCGTTCAATCAGCAATGCGTCATGCCATGCGACAAAGTCCGCTCGCACCTTTGCAGTTTCTTGAGCTCCTCGGTGAGGATCTGCTTGGTGCTGCTCAGGAGGCTGATCTCGTACTCCAGCTCCTGGACGACCTCTGTCTGTCGCTGCACGGTGAAGAAAGAACACACACTCATTCATCCGGTAGATGCTATTAGATGAGCTCAAGAGCAGACAAGGCATTGAGGTCAAATCAGATTCACAGTTTATGAAGGTTGCGTTCAGACTGCAGGCAAATCTGATTCAAATCAGATTCATTCTCAAATTTGACTTTTAGGGCTCACATTGTTTTAAGCAAGTGTCCAAATGGGATCCGGCTCTGTTCAAACTGGGTCACATTATTGACCCATCTAACAGGTCGCAAAAATCGGATTTCATGTGATTTGTGACTGTTCAGACTGCAAGAGGGCCATCCAGTTTTAAACTGGATGGGCTAAAAATCAGATTACGTACAAACCTCGAGTTGCGGCCGCACGCTTGAAATGGCAACAACGGGAAAGCACACACACCTTTGCGCCGTCTTGCCGAGATGCGACGGGCTTCCTGGGGGAATCCTGGGCCTCGCAGTTCCCCGGCGGATCGCCGAGATCCACCCCGACCGACGCGTCGGCGGTGTCGCGCGGCGACAGGAGCGGCGTCCCGCAGTTCCTGTAGAGCTGCAAGAGGTCGGGAGGCTTCGGGATGTTGAGGCCCACGTCGTCCCACAACTCGAAGTCCTGGCGGTAAAAAAAATGGAAACATGATGACATGGTTCACATGAGCCTGCTACTCATCTTTCAGTGCTTCAGTGGTTTCAAAGGTTAAAGCAAATGGGAATGAGGCTAATAAAAGATGAAGTCTGCCTATGAAAAAAAAGGCCCAGAGGCACAGACTGGGGTTCACCTGGTCGTCATTTTCATCAGAGAATGTGATGGATGAGAGTTTGTATTCATTCTTTAATAAATATTCATTCACGAGGAAGTTTAAGGCTCTTTTCTCCAGCGGGCGAATCGGCTCCTGAGGTAGACAAGAAAGGTGAAGCTGCGTTACCATCAAGAGGTGAAAAGGAAATTCTTTTTTACTTCAATTATTTTTGAGTAAAAGAAACAGTCTTTGCATTTTCAACTCCTCACCTGAACTTCAGGACTGGACTTGAGGTTTTTCCTCTCCTGAGAGGGAATTTCGCTCTCTGAGAAATTGAGAAGCTACGTTAGAGTCAAGATCCGCGAGTGCGGCGAGGCCCGTTTCATCGAGAGGAAATCCTCTCGGCGGGAAAAATCAAATCAGAGACAGAAAGCGGTAACAAGGAGGGTGCGGGTTCGGGGTGGAGAAGAAGTGAAAAGTACTCCACACCTGCTGCCTGAGTCAAGTTGGCGCGCAGAGCCTGAATGGTCTCCTTTGCTTTCCGCAGCTCAAACTCCAGCACTGGACAGGAAGTGACAATACAGACACAGGCACGCACACGGGAGGGGGGGGCGTTTAAAACCGAAGACAGGGGACAGACACGTTTAAAAAGAAAAAAAAAAGAAAAAAAAGGGGGAGGAAACAAAAGAAACAGTGAGCATGAAAAACAAAACAAACCACACGACAGGTTGTAAGAGTCATAAAAACAAAGCGACGACGAAACAAAATTTCAAAGACAAAAAAAAAAGGATGCATGCAAATCATGGGTCTGAGGAACACATGCAGCAGAGGATCATGGTAAAGCGAGTCAGGACAGTCGCAGGTAGGCTTCCCTGTCCTGCCTTTCCTCCCGTAAGTCTCTGATTTAGAGAGGAAAATGCGAGGGCGAAGGCCAATTGTAGCCGAAAACGTTACTCAAGCTATGAAAATGTAGCTCTGTTAATCTAGGAGCTGTCTGACCAAGGATTCCTTTTCAGGCAAACACTTTAATTTTAAATCAGCTGGTTACAAGCCACTCAGAAGGGTTCAGCCAGTGCTCGAGTTAATACTGACTAGGAATCGCACTGTTAACACAGTCTGAGCCAGAAGATCAACATAGAACACAGCAGGTCTCCGTGTTTCCAGGTGATCAAATCAGGAGACGCTTCCGATTTTAGAATGACATGTGGTTAGAATTTGTCCTTTTTTTTTGATTGGATGTAAATGTGTGAGGCTCCATTAACTCTGAATCAAGATAAGGGAAGACACAGGAATTGTGTACACGTCAGATAAAACAAAAACACACGCACAAAACTGAAAAAAAGACTAAAAAGCCATGGAGCGGGAAAACTATGTTGCATGGATGTGCACTGAAAATCTGCCATGTGATTGGAGGCTGCAGTTATGGGTCAATTTTGGCCATTTGTTAAGGCATCGATTGTGATAGAAGCCTCGATGAATGTTTTTGGTTGTTGTTGTTATTTTACAATTATAAATCGATTTTATTTTTTGTTTTTTGTTTTTAAGTGAACACAACCCCAATCACTTGTAATTCTTCAGCAGAGAGAGAGTGCACAGGATGCAAACGCAACAAAATGGGGAAACTCTGAACTCAATGGGGAAGAAAGGAACAAAAAGTAACAAGAAAAGAAAAGAAAAATACGATAAAAGCTAGTCTGGATGGAGTGACTTGTCCAGTATTGTTCACTGGGGTTTGATCAGGAGAAAGCCAGAAACCCAGAGTCAGACAGCTGGAGGTGGGGTTGGTGGGGTAGGTAGGGGTAGGGAGGGAGGTGGGTATTTGGCAGAGATGGAAGTTCGTCAGAATAGATTTTGGAGTTTTTCTTTGTCTGGAGATGGACACCAACATCTCTGCTGCATGGTTGTCACGGTTACCCCTCTTTGCATATTGGATCCATTCACCACCTGCCCTTTACGATACCATCCCATCTTTACCAAAAAAATTCTCTTAATGTACATGCACATTAAATTTCCAAGACGTCGTTCCTTTCATAAAAGAATGACCTAATTGTTAACCCTGGCCCTTCCACCTAATAGAAAAAAAACAAAACAAAACAAAAAACAAAAAAACAAAACAAAAAAAACAGCCCAAAAGCATCCTTGATTGCTGAACTGCTCTTTCCTGCCACAATACTGTTATGATAACTACCCGTGTAAAAAACTTTCAATTAACTGCGACTAATTTAATTTAATCGATTAAATTCTTAATCGACAAATAATCGATAATGGATTAATTGTTAACATCCGTAGTTGGCATCAAACTGAATTAACTGCTGAGTTTTTCACTTCATTTATCCAGTCTTTTTTTTTCACATTTCCACCCTAAAATGACATAAGGGATTCAACTAAAACACTCTTTGCTTTGCAATAGCAATGGATGCTAGTGGTGGGGCTTGTATACCTTGAAGTCCCCTCAGCCCTGTGGTCAGTCTCTAAACTCAGAGCTCAGACTACGTCTTGATGCTCGACAAGCCACATGGTGGAGGAGGGCGTGTGATTTCAACCTGGCATCCCAAAAATATCCAACACTGACTCAGCACCGGCATCGAGGCGGGCGGGGGGGGAGGAGGAGGAGGCCGAGCCTTTAACGAGCAGCGCCGGCGGAGGAGTTGGAAGAGGAGCGTTTTTGGAGTGTTTGGCGCTACGTCTCCTCTCCTCTTCCGTCACTGCCCACCCTCGCAACGCTCGTCCGTGTTTTTGTCGAGCTCTTTTTCCCGTCTTACCTGCGACCCTTTCGTCCGACTCGCGGTTACCGTCGTCCGAGTAGCGGGCAAAGTCCAGCGAGTCCAACGTGCTGATGCTGCCCGCGCGATCTGTACGGAGAAGGAAGGACACAGACGGAAAGATCAGTACGCACCATAATCGATTCAGGAGTCTGTAGGAGTGGAGACACTTTCAATTTGGATGCTTACTGCGTCTTCCCCTTTTATTGCAAAGCAAAGGATAAACATGTGCAACAATGACAACGCAGGGGTACGCATAAATACAGAAATTATGAGCCCAAGGTCAGAGGTCACGACATGAAAGATCTGCGCGATCAAAACGAAAGAAGCCGTTTTTGTCGAATGCAGAAGAAACATTTAGCGTGGCGTCATCGGCATAGAATCAGAGTTTTCTGAATTCTCCATGACAATAGCAATGCTACACATTAAAAAAAGGAGGAAATATGATGAATGCAAATTTGCGTCGAGCTGGACTACATTTCACCCGAATAAGAAACTCAATAAAAAATCTATCACCTGTGTACCTCTATGAGCCACCGAAACTGACAGCAAGCACGGCTTTCCTCAGGTATTAGTAAGTGAAGTCAGTGTCCAGGTAATATTTTTCTCTGGGCTGCTTGAGACAACTGGTTTCCCTCGGCCATCATGGTTCATCACTGGTTCAAACAGAGCGCTGGCTTGATCACAGGCAGTTTCACTGTGGACCATCTGCTGCTGACTAACCAGGAGAAAGGCCGCATCAATTATTAACGCCGGCTACGAGCTACGCTAGATAAGCGGGGACTGGTGAGCGAGGAATGCTACAAGTCGCTGAGACAGCCATACAACACAGGGACTGGCTTAACAAGGAAGTGGACGAGTTGCAGTGAATTTATGTATTAGAGACTTGAATTGGAACAAACGTGCATCAATCGCAGAGAATTGCGTTTGCAGCGGCCTTCTTCTCAGAGACACCCGCCCCGTTCTAATGCCGCGGGACAATGACGAGATATAGGAACACTGGAAAGGTTGATCCCCGTGCACACAAAAGGCCCAGCTGGGCACTTTTTTCCTCCCATTTCACCCAGTTGATTTTGCTGCGTCTCTCCCTCACTGCAGGCAAAAAGGCCTGCGTGCTCTTTCACACGCTGCAAGGGCAAATATACGAGCGTGAAGCATCGTCGGCATGTGCACACACACCCAGTCTTGTGACTGTCACTATGTGTGTGTGTCTCATTGTTGCATCACGCTGATGTCAGCTCCAACAGTTTGCTGAGTGAAGAATGCGACCAGCTGCTCTTGGTTGACGGTAACGTTTGAGACGGTTTTCTGCAAAAAGAAAAAAAAAAGAAGCAGACAATATTTCTCTCAGACTGACCTTTCCGCTCGGTGCCGGCGGCGTGTTTTGTCTAGACTGTTGTAAATTTGACATCTCAAAGTGTCAGCTGCTCACTGGCCTTCTGCAGGGCAGACTGCACCAGTCGCTGTGGGTTCAAAACCTGTGCGCTCTGTCCTCAAAGAGCAGCATCCTACAGTGGACCTATCACATGTGGCCTTGCAATGCTCTGATCTTTTTGGACCAGGAAAGCCAAAACCAGGTGCGGTTACATGAGGAGGTCTACTTGTCTCTCCGCCTTCTCTTACAGGGAGAAAAAAAGAAAGAAGAAAAAGCCAGGCCGCAGGTGCAGCCTTTGAAAGGATGGAGCCCCTGGATGCCTGCTGCTGAGTGAACGGGGCGTTATTTGCTGCAATACAGGCAGCAAGAGACCAAAAAAGCACGAGAACAAAAAAATCTGGTGAAGCCTGTTGATTATATTATCTAAATGACGCTAAGTAATCGGACGTCGCCACAGGCACTCTTTAGTTTTAAAGGGAAAGGCCGACATGGATTTTTGAACATGTTGCTTATATTCAATCTCTTGATTATCTTTACGATCTGGATTAATAAAGTCAGGAAACACTCTGCAGGCCGGCCAAATATTTTCTGCGCTCAGCCAGACGAGATTTCAGCATGTGTAAGGGCTTAATTGGTCCCCTGGGTCCATCTCACTCCTTTTGTGGCTACTGCTATTAATAATGAAAATGCAAACTGCACAGAAAAAAATAAATTGAGGATGACAGGGAAAATATGATGAGAAAAAAAAAATCGAGGAGGAGGAACAATTGTATTTTTATAGGGTTTGCTGGGGTGAAATAAGTTTAAAATTTAAAAAAATAAATCAGAGACTGGACACTGACAGTCTGAACAAGTGTTCAGGCTGAGGACAAAGAGGTGCTTTTATGAGGGGATTCAGACCAGGAGTCAACAGAGCATGACAGGAAGCAGACTACGGCCTCTGTAGAAAATCTCAATAATCTCAATAAATAATCTCAGCAATGCAGAAAATGTGAATGGGATGAAGTTTAAAGAAGGACAAAAAGGAATAAGAATGTGTGTTAAAATTTCCTTTCAGGCTGATGACTGTGGGAGGAAATCATGGCGCAGGAACATCTGAAGAGCCAAGAGGATCATGCAACTTTTCTTTTTGTCCTGCTACTGCCGAAAAATCAAATTCAAGAGCGTATTTAGCACTCAGACGCACACATACGACCACCTGCAACCATCTGCAGACTCAACCACCCACCTACCTACCCACGCACACAAAGAAAGGCAGAGTGTTGTGAACCGGCGGCCCAGACGCAGCTGCAGCCACATGGACCCGGACCAACAATCCAATGACACCATTAATCACGGGAACAAACAACACCAGCTCCAACAGAGGAAATGATGCAAGAAAAAGTAAGAGGAAAAAGTAAGAGTGAAGCGGGGAAAAAAAAAACACAGCTAATAGGTGATGTGACCATGGAAAGATGGACATGTGGCGAGTTTCAATAGGCAGAGGGCGACTACTTCCTGAACAAACACATTTTACCGGAGGGCAAGTGACCTTCGTTGCAGCGGCGCTGCGTTTTAATCTGACGCGACCTTCAGTGACTGACGCACAAAATACTCTTTGGCTATTTCACGTTGGAAATGGTGGACGTAGCATTTAACTTGAAACTTGTGAGTATCTTTTTATCGGATTCCACTCCTGGAACGTTTGCTATCAGCGCTGAATGTGATACTTCAATTGGCTCAAATGATCCCTCGAAGGGTTTTTTTTTTTTTTAATAGAGAACAGAAACTTCCTGACGAGTCAATAATGAAAGAAGGGGAGGTCATTAGTTCCTCCCAGAGTCCCAAATATTACAAGCTGGTGAGATATGTGCGGCTCTGACATGTGGCTGTTGTGCACACGCTTTCGATTTTGCCCACTGTGTGCAATAACTGGGATGCACAAGGTTGTCGAAACAGGTTGAATGGAGACTCACGTATCAGCTGTCTAAACACCTCGCACGACGGGTCTGTCTGCTCGTGGCTGAGCGGGCGAGTATTCCAGCACTTCAGGAGAATTATGTCCCTAAAAATACATCATCTGACGACAGTGCAGCGGCTTGTTTTTCAGCACTTATTTATACGCCGTGGTCTCCTTTGGTTGGAAACCTGCCAAGTATTTGGACAATGCAAATTCACTATCTGGCCTGATTTCCCAGCCTGCAAGCATGAGAAAATTTTGACAGCCATTGAATACTGTTAATTGCTTGAACCAACCACGGGCAATCTGAAATGATGCCTTGTGTCATGGAGACGTTGAGGAGCCCGGCCTCGAACCGTCGGCCGATTGCAGCACGCACTCTGGAAACATGTGACGCAACATTTAAAATCGACGCCGAGTTCAAACATGATACGACATGGGATGCAGGCTGAAAAAGGACTCGTTTGTCTAATAGTGCTTCCTGCTTTCGATATTTGTAACACAGGGTGGACGTGACAGTGGACTGTCCATGTGGATATCTATACATCTGAGTTTCCTCACTGACCTAAAACAGGATAAGACCGTGCTGAGTCACTTTCAAGTCACAGACTTGTGCACGCCTTCCAGTTTTCACTCTCTGGCCATTTACAAAATCTCCACAGTCCACCCAGCCCTCCAAAAGCTCAACCCGTTTACTTTAAGTCGATATGTCCCCACTGTGCTAGCGACTCGCCCTCTCCTTGAATGCAACCAATTTGCTGCCTCAGGGTATGACAGAGATGTGTTAAGTGTCAGTCATCAAGACGTTTGATTCATCTCAGTGAAACAAAAATCAAAGATTTGCCACAAACAATCCCCTAAATGCACATCTTCTGCAATTTCCATTGTGGCAGTTATACTACTGACTGACTGGCCTGTCACTATAGTTACCATTTGCATGTTTGTTTATTTATGGCAGCATTTGCAACCCACTGCGATGTGCTTTCAAGGGTATTTCATTCAAAAAGTCCTGTGAGTGAATGGATGTCACAGGCACCTTTAACCGGCGGAATAATCAATATATTGTTACTAATTTATTTAAGGGGAAAGACAGCCTGAGGCGAGATGAAGCAGGCTCAGGTCCAATTACACTGGCTTTCACAAAAACGCTATTGTTGCAAGCCGAGATGCCTTTTCTGATATTATTCGCCTCTCCTTGTGTCGACTCAACGGTCACTACAGGCCTACGTGACCGTGCAATGACAACCATCGTTCCGGTCATCGGTGACTCTTGTGACATCGAGCTTGTACCTTTATCCAGCTACAGTAGCTAGCCTGTTAACATGTAGACGACGTGCAAGCGAGTCTGACTACAGATGCCGCTTGTTGCCTGTGGGCCCTCTGCTGCGAGCACAGGTGCAGCAACAGCAGCAGCAGACGGATACGTCGCGATCAATTGACCCTTCATGTTTGCATCCTATATTTTTTCCTTCCGAGACGACGTATACAGTTAGCATGATAGCAATTTGCGACATTAAAAGCCAGGTGCTTATCTGGTGCGGATGACGTGACTTACTCAGCGGTCCTCCGGGTCCGACTACCTGGTCTTTGGCAGGCGGGTGCCGCTCTGACGCTCGAAGTTGCCGGGGTTGGAGAAATAATCCCTTAGCCTCGGCAGCTCCCTGCCCGCTTCCAGCAGCTCGGTGTGAAACTCGAGGGCCGTGAGGATGTACTGGTCCCGTAGTAGCTGCCCGGCGATCACGTCCACGGACACCCGCGTCTCCGTGCTGCCTGCCATAGCGGAGGTGGCCGCGACTGAGACCGAGATGCCCTCACCGCTGGGGCTCGTCCGGTTGCTAGACAGCAGCAGCGTCTGCGGCTCGGTCTCTGCGAGCGGGGAGAAAGGATTGGCCGTCGGTGGCCCCGGCGCACCGTCGCTGGGGCTTCGCTCCGTGTCAACCGTTTCATTGGGCCGCCGGTCGGGCTCTTCCTCGGAGTCGCTGAGATTAAACGGATTGACCGACGCCATTTTTCTCCCACTATAAAGATTTTTTTTTTTTAACGATCCAGGCTAGCAAGGCTAGTCAGGCGGACCTCTCTTCCTGAATGGGTACGGTCTCCTGTGCGCCTTTGACAATTGGAGGGAATGCGCAAGTGTGATTGGTCAACTCACCTAGAGGTTACGCAAAAGCCCGCCTTTTTCCTGGGATAATGCGGTGCGATTGGACGCTGGGAGACAGAAAGGAAAACTGGGTAGGGCACGTTTGACAGCTGATAGCCGGACACGCTAGCTAATGCGTAAACCAAATATCTATATTTTCCTATCATACAATGTTCCCACAAGACACTATTAAAAGCATGAATTAATTTCACACGAGTAGGAAACATTTTTCCTACATAATGGCGGTAGTTTAAACGAGCGTTCACTGGGATACAGGTTTTCACTACAATACCCACAATTCAGGGATTAGTCCTGACGCCATCGCTCACGTCAGCTCAAAACAAGGAAGTAGATGTTCGTGTTAACTGAATTTTCTTCTACTAATCTTCTTAGACAGCAGGGCAGAATGGTTTTACGCAGGAAGCCGTCATAGATTATGCTGATCTTTTTTGGTGCCAACAAGTCGTAATCTGTCTGGTTACTATAGCGAGAAAAAAATTGCTAATTTACTAACAAATGCTGGCGGGAAGTTTGGCGAATGCAAGAGGAGTGCGTAACCTCGTTCCTTTCCCATTCATTCATAAAATAGCTGCATTCTCCGTTTCTATCGGTCGATTCCACTGAGGATTCACACAGGTAGGAGTTTTTACCAACGTCTGAAGATGTAACTGAATTTGCACCAACACGGTTTTTTGCATTGGTCGTCTACACAACGTGTCAACGACAACAGCAATAATAAAAACACACTTTACTGTAAAACCTATCAGTGATGGACATTTGTGAGCGCAAGGTAGTGGGAACAAGATTACCACTGCACTTAAGCAGCTGGGACATGTCACAGGCTTTGGCTTAACCAGGCGGTGTCTTACTTTATCCTTTGGCTGTCTGCTTGGCCGATGCTCAATATGGATGGACGAGAAAACTAAGTGCTTTATATGTTTTTTTCCCTCTCTTATTTACCCTGTATTCACATTTGTTTTGTATCAGCGTCGGTGCCCAACATGAGGATCATCACCTTCTTTCTGGTTGGACTGACGGTCCATGTGGTCTTCTTCCTCTCCATCTTTGACATCTACTTCACCTCCCCGCTGGTTCATGGCATGACGCCCCACGCATCACCGCTGGCACCCCCAGCTTCCAGACTGGTGCTGGTGGTCGCAGACGGCCTGAGAGCAGACAGCCTCTTCACGCTGATGCACAATGATTCATCCAAGACTCCGTTCCTGAGGTTGGCTACTGATTCTTCTTTAACACGTCTCTGCGTTGAGTAATCAAGAAGAGGATTTTGTTGTATGTGCAAGATGTTCCACTAGATCTATTCGTTTCCAAGTTGTGCTTCCCTGCGTGTTTCCCAGGGGTGTGATAGAAGAGAGGGGTACCTGGGGTGTGTCTCACACTCGCGTCCCCACGGAATCCCGCCCTGGCCATGTCGCGCTCATCGCTGGCTTCTACGAGGACGTCAGTGCCGTTGCTAAGGGTGGGTGTGCAGGACCGTGACCTCTCGCACTGGCTGTCGATAGCTGCAAAATTCATTTGGGGATATTTGTGCATCCGTCTCCCAAGGTTGGAAGGAGAATCCTGTGGAGTTCGACTCTGTGTTTAATGAGAGCAGACGCACCTGGTGCTGGGGGAGCCCTGATATTCTGCCGATGTTTGCCAAAGGTGCACATGCATATTCAAACCTAAAACAAAATAAAACATAGCTTAAAAAACGACATAAAATCTAAACTTTCTATTATGACAATACAATTTGTGAATTCACTGGTCTTTTTTTAGGTGCGAGTGGTGACCATGTATACACCCACACATACCCAGCTGAGGAAGAAGACTTTGCCTCCACAGATGCCTCCAGACTGGACAGCTGGGTGTTCACACAAGTTAAAGTAAGACGGTGGAACAGTTTCATTGAAAATTTCAACTTTTGCAATTTACTAAACCAGGTTTACCTTTTCCTGTTTTAGTCATTTTTCCAGTCTGCCAAGTCCAACTCCAGTCTGAGGGCCAGTCTGCTGGAAGACAAGAACATCTTGTTCCTTCATCTGCTGGGCATCGACACAAACGGACACGCTCACAGACCAATGTCACAGTAAGAGACCTTACAAGAACTTCTTGTTATGTTACATTTTATTTTTAATTGCACCAACTTTTAACTTCAAGATAACTGAATGAACACAAGTGGTCTGTATTATTTAAATGGCAGCTTTTATCTTGTATTTTTCTCTTTATTTCTAGGCAGTACTTGGACAATATTGCTCTGGTTGACAGCGGTGTGGCCGAGCTGGAGTCCATTATAGAAGACTTCTTTGGTTATGATGGAAAAACGGCGTACGTGTTCACCTCCGATCACGGCATGACAAACTGGGGTAAGACTTGTATATAAATAAATAAAACAGGAACCTTAAAATTAAGAATTTGGCAATTAGTTTAATACATTTTCTCATTCACGTGCCTGCAGGTTCCCACGGTGCAGGTCATACCTCAGAGACGTTCACTCCTTTAGTGGTTTGGGGAGCTGGAGTTCAGAGTGCACACAGAGCGACTGAGCCTCAACCTTACGATGACGGCCACCTACAAGGTGCTACACTGTCACTCTGCTCTTTAGATTTTGAGCCAACTCATGGCAGAGTGATTTTGCACTTTGTCCAATAAAGCATTTTTAATGTTATAATTCCGAAACATGATGTTTTTTGTTTTTTTCTTTTGAGACTGGAACCTGGAGCACCTTAGAAGAGTTGACGTCAATCAGGTCAGCCCCATCGTCTCCACCGTGTGTGATTTGCAATCAAAATTTAACAAGAACGAACCAAATGTGACAGAATAGAAGAAGTACATTTTTAAATTGTCTTACTGTCTTCTGCAGGCGGACATCGCCACCCTCATGGCCTCTCTCATTGGCGTTCCCATCCCTGTTAACTCTGTTGTAAGTACAGAAAGCCTCAAGTTAACATCTTACACTGCTACAACTTCCAGAACCATAGCAGACAAAAATAATTCTGAAGACAATCAATTATTTAGTGAGAAAAGTCTATATGTGCTTTTTCCTCAGGGCATCCTACCTCTTCTGTACCTCAACAGCAGTGACCAGTTCAAGGCAGAGAGCATGTACACTAATGCTGTTCAAATATTAGAACAGTTCAAGGTAGGAAAACACAAAGCCCTGATATCAAGCCCACATGTTAATTGTTGTTTGAAAAGAGCAGAGGCAATCACTGGATTTCATTTTGAACCTGCTTTAAAAGGCAATCGGGTAAAAACAAGGGAGAAGCCAGAAAGTTCTTGCTAGGATTAATCAACATCTGGCAATGTATTAATCACCATCATAATCCTGAACCATCGTCTACCTGCACATCACACAATATAATCTGAATAAAGTGCTGTTGGCTGAGTTACCTGTACTTTTTTCATAGGTGAAAATGGCTCAGAAAAAGGACACAACTTTGTCATTTCTATTTACCCCATACCAGTGAGTCCAAACCATCTTAGCATTATAACCAGATTTTACAGCTTGTTCAAGTTGATTTTTTATTTTTACCCTCCCCAGATTACTGACTGAATCCAAGCAAGCAGAATTGATCCATAAGGCCAGAATCCTGATTCAGCTGGAGAAATACGATGAAGCTGTAAGTTGTTAAGAAAAGCAAACGACTACTTCTGATTAAATTGACTGAAATCTTAAAGGTTCAGGTTAATTCTGTGAACTAAGTTGGTAAATTGGAGTATTAGTGTGGAGGATCTGAAAAAGAATTACAGCAACCTGTAAAACACTTTGAGTTTTTTCTTTGTTACTTCACGCGCCCTCCCTCTGCCTGCTCTGCTGCAAGATCGCCCAGTGCCAGACCCTGATCTCTCACGCACTGGAGGGCCTGGTGTACTACCACAACTACGACAGGTTCTTCCTGGGCTGCAGCGTGGTGCTGGGATTTGTGGGCTGGACCTCTTACGTCGTCCTCGTCATTCTCAAGACTCACGCCAGCCTCGACAGACATCCCGGTCTCCTCAAACAGGTTCGGGGCGTGCGCACTATCTAATCCCATTCCTTTCAGCAATACTAACTCTACTATGAGACCAGTTTATCCCGTTAAATCACATTTTTTTAAATCTTTTTTCCCCAATGCCACTTTGCGTGCTTGCAGGTCCCCAGTCAGACCTTGGTGCGGCTGTGTGCGTGTGTGACGGTGATAATCACACTGTTCCTGCTTATTCAGAGGAGCCCGGTCACCTACTATATTTACTGCTTGTTGCCCATTCCCATATGGTACTCTGTCCTCAAGGAGTGAGTAACACACACATTTAAAAGCTCATGAATACAAAAAAAAAAAAAAAGTGAATGCACTTCTATATTTATTTAATCCTCTATATCGGTACATTTATGTGCTTGTGATCAATTTTAGGTCTGGAATTATAACGGATCTGATTCGTTCCGCTCCCTCTCTGCCACTGTGGAAATGTTTAGGTTATTTTGTGCTGCTGGCCTTTGGAATTGAGCTTCTGGTAGGTGCCCCCCCGCTTTTTTAAATTTTTTTTTATTGTATGCCTGTTTTATTGTTAGCTCTATTTTTTATATGATCACAGATTACAAGCGCAGAGCTCATTTTCTGCTGCTGTATCTTTGCTGCCCTCAGGTGGTGAGCTTTTTCCATCGCGCCATGTTAACCTTAGGCCTCACAGTCCTCTCGCTGTGGCCCTTCCTGTGCGGTCTCTTTCACAGGGCGAAGGTAACTCGACTCAAACCTCACCCGGAAATATTTTTTCTCAACTATCACACACCTGGAAGTATATAAAAAGTGCTGATTCACAGCTTGGAGTGGCAAAATTACCCATTATGTTCAAATAATGAAATTGTGTCATAATGAGGTTATGAATTTAGAAGAAACATACAGGACTGATTGTCACTAACATATATCTATATTCTGTGCAGTGTCAATGAAGAGTGGAGATTGATGTGTGTCTTTGTGAAAACTAATCATTTAAACCTTACTTTTTCACAATTATTGTCATCCACAGTCTTGTGGTGTAACGTATAGAGTTCAGTCTAGCCATTTGTACCTTAGTGTACTTCCTCAACCTGTAAACCATATCCTCTTTGTGCACAGTTTCGCTCCGTGAGCTGGTTTCTCGGCTGTCTGTGTCTGGCTGTCTTTCCCCTGATGCCCGTTGTGGGCAGAGAACCAAACATACATCTGGTGTAAGCGCTTCTTGTCTTTGCTTGCATAAATTAAAGAGTCCCACTCATGTCAGACCCACAAAAAAATAAATAAATTCATTGACTGTAAAGGGGAAATTTGTTGTAATTTACGTGCATTATGCTTACGTACAATATGCTTGGACAAAGTTCAAACAGGTATAACAAAATCTTTGATGGGGTAAATGTGAATTCAAATTAGAATTAGCTACTTTTTTCAGCTTTGGATTAAAATTATTATCTTGAGCTGCACACATTTCAGTGGTCCTCGTGCACGTCCTTTCCAATTTCCTTTAAATGAACATGCCAGGGACGGTTTCATTCAAGTGTAAGCGATAGTAACTGAGATATTTGCGCTTGTGTGTTCAGCACTTGCGGTGGCGCACTGACTCTCATCACCTCCGCCTGCTTCCTGTGGTCATCCAAACAGAGGGCGTTGCTGCACGTCACAGACAGACAGCAGCTTTTCATACAGGTTACGACAGTACAATGTGTGTGTGTGTGTGTGTGTGTGTGACTTTGTGCGGTCGCTCATACCCAATTCTGACCCGTCAACAGATGCTCCACCTGGCCGTGTGCGCCTTTGTGCCGTCCCTGACGCACTGGAGCCTGCAGCAGAGACGGGGCCTGCCGCTCATGAACCAAGTCATCAGCTGGACCACATTAGGTGCGGGGATGTGAATGAGGGCGAACTTGCCATTTCTGTGTAATCGCTACAAGACCTCCAGTCAAGTCACACTTAGGTGAACTGTGACGCATGTCAAATAGAATTTTGAGCTGCGACGGGCAGCGGCAGCTTCGGACCTGCAGGTCTGGCTGCGTTGGGCTCTGGTGCTGGTTGCCACGGCGATACAACTAACCACATTCTGTCTGGTCATCTTGAGTTGTTCTACTTTTTGTTTTTTGTTTTTTTAACAAACTGGGTGGGGTTGTTGTGCATTTCTTAGAACTGTCACAACGCAACAGCAACACCGTCAAAAGCTGCTCACTCATGCAGTCACTTTTCGTGTTCCAGCGTAGACCACAGTGCCAATGCTAAACTGACGTTGACCCTAATGATCATTTGCGCGTCTGTATGAATTTCCTCAAATTAACGCCAAAACCTGGCAACACCTGAGCTTCCTCATGCGTAAATAACAAATAATATAAGTCGGGTTGTGCGACTACAGTTTTCGACTGGTTGGGGCAACACTGGGTTCTAAAATTTGACAAAGGGGGCCGGAGCAGCAACAGATAGATGGAATTATCTTGGTGACCCATCTCATAGGAGAACAAAATATATCATGGGATATGGATAAAACATGCTTTACTGTCAATTGAAAATGAACAAAACGTTACAATATCTGACTTTAAAGCCCCATGGTATTTAGCTCTTTATTGAAATGATTCTTAAAACACAGAAAGAAATTGATGAAATACAGCTATTTTAAAATTTACCTACGATTAATATAATTCTTCAAGTTTGGCGGGCCGGATTAAACAGTTTAATGGGCCACATAAGGCACCTGGGCCATAGTTTGCCCTTGCCTATACTAGCCCATAGAGGTCCTTATTGGTTTGCCAGCCAGCTCACTCAAATGTAAATTGTATGATATGTAGATTTTCCAGGAAGTTGTAGATATATATTCTGCACCTTTTCAAAAAGTTGGGTGGGTGTACTTTTAAAAAAAATAATAGAAAAAGATCTTCAAATTGTTGTTTGTACAATTTTCAAATTCTTGGTGCGTTGTGGCCTATTTGCTATTTTCTTATTTTCTTATTTTGTGTGTTTTTCACTGTCAGCATCCTCTACGTTTGTTCCATTGCTGAGCTCCACGCGCCTGTTCCACCGGCTCCTCAGCATCCTGCTCTCTCTCACCGCCACATACCTGCTGCTCAGCACCGGGTAAGACAGCAGTTTACACTCAAAGCTGCCCCAATGCATCAAATCAGGTTGCGGGGGAGCGTCGGCGCCCCTTCCAAGTTTGTTTTTTTGTTTAAAAAAAAACTGCTGATTTTTTAAAAATCTTTTTCTTTTCTGTTCTATGTGCACAGTTCGGAGGCCCTGTTCCCGCCGGCGCTGTCTTGGCTGATGTTCGTGTGGATCAACATCGAGCAGGAGGCGATGCTCGCACACAGCGTCTCCGGCAGGCAAGAGGTGAAAACCATTGAGCGCTGCTTCCCAACTTAGATTTGGTAGAGCGCTGTGCGCCGCAAACAAGACAAAGTGTCTGTGGTGTTCATTTTAGGCTGCCTCAGTTTTTGTTTTTTTTGTTTTTTTTGCATGTGAACTTGATGGCCGTTCATAGCTGAGTTTAAATAAAGCCGCATAGGCACTCATTTGTTTTATTTAATCATTTTTTATTTTATTTTTTATAACTTAACATGTTGAACTGAATCAAATTTATGCCACCTTTGAAGTCTACCAATGTAAAAAAAAAATCTATTTTTTAAAAATATGTGTTTGCACATATGTTCTGTAGCTCGTACTAAAGTGACCTAGATTTTGCTGGTTTCAGCCAAACAAAGGAAACCCTCATTCTGTGTGTGTGTCTGTTTTCAGCTCTTCACTCTTGATTTCTCCGCAAACATCGACATCTCCATGATCCGACAGCTGAAGCTGGACGACATCAGGAGATCGTACTTTTTTGTATCCTTGTGTCAGAAACGAAAACTTTTCGCCCCAAAGTAAATCTTCTTTCCTGAAGCGACTATGTGAGCGATGTTTTCAGTATCATTCTTAACTCCACTATTTCTTCAGGTATTTTTTATAATCACTGCTTTCTTTGGCACGGGGAACATAGCGTCTATTAACAGGTAAACATATGTCCCGGTATGTATTTGAATATTACCATAATTTTTTTTTGCATTTCTGGGAAACCGGTCACTGTGGTCTTGGTTATAATTAGGTTTGGGGGAAATGCACGCTGGTGTGGCTGTTTACGGTGTGTCAGCCGCAGGGTTTTTACGTTGGGCTGTGAAGTTTTTTGATACATTTTTGAGCAATGAAAGATTTTTTTGGATTAATTGTCCCATTTTCTTTCTTTTCTGTCTAGCTTTGATCCAGCGTCTGTTTATTGCTTCCTCACCGTCTTTAACCCCTTCATTATGGGAGGCCTGATGATGTGGAAGGTACCACATTTTCAAACACCTTTTTTTGTCTGTTAACAGCATTTCTCTTCTTTGAAAAAAAAGGGGAAGTTGTCACGCACGCTGACTGATGAGCCGCATTTTCGTTTAACTCGCTCTGAGCCATTGGGACTGCCGTTTGGTGCTCAGGCCACCACTTTACTTTTTTGCATCACTACTAATCACTTATGACCCATAGAAATGATTTTTCCATTTGTTCTCTTGATTTTTCAGGTCATCATCCCGTTCATTATAGTCATGTGCACGTTTGAGAGCATACAAGTTACAACGCAGCTCTCTTCAAGAAGGTAACACCTCACTGATGACACTATTAATTCAACATAAAACATTCAGCGTGAAATCTGAAGCGGTGCGACACGGTGTGCGTTTCTTAGCTCCTCTAAATGTAAATGTGAGGGTTTAGAGGGCGGAGGCCAAAGAATGAATGACAGACTAGTTTGTGTAATCCTAATGTGTTTGCTCACTGTCTCGCCAGCCTCTTCCTCATTGTCCTGGTCATATCCGACTTGATGGCTCTTGTAAGTCTTTTAATTTGAAATGCTCTGTCTGTGCGCGTCAGGTTAAAGGTGAACTCTTAACGTTCCGTCTCACTCGTTAACAACTTTGACTCGCCTTCCTCTCCACAGCATTTCTTCTTCCTGGTGAAGGACTACGGGAGCTGGCTGGACATTGGCACAAGGTAGCTGGAAAAACACTTCCACACTTCCATCAATAGGTGACACGGAGGTGCAAGACAAACAGACTTCCTGCCCTCTGCGACCACATCCCCCACTCTGCGCTAACCCGGTTAACGTGCTCTCTGTTCTGCTCTCTTGCAGCATCAGCCATTACGTGATCGTGATGTCCATGACCATCTTCCTGATGCTGCTCAGCGTGGTCACGCATATTTTCACCTCGCAAAGACTCAGTCTGTGGAAGAACCCCAAGATGCACTTCACCTGAAGGAACTGGAATTTGCTGTATTTGAACCAATTATACCATTGGCTTTCTAGATTTTTTTACATAGCATTTGCCTTATTAATTGTGTTTGTTTGTTGTATGAAACAGTTGGATTGGGCTTTAGTGGGTTAAACTGTGAAATCATGCTACCTATTTTTTTTTGATAAAAGTCAAAGAAGGAGCCATCATGGATAAACTGACAATATGGCGTTTACAATCTCATGAAAGAGGACATCAGAGTTCTTTCTGGCTCTCTTTAAATAGTTATTATAACAGACTTTCTTTGGCAGTAACATCTCAATGTGAGAGTAACAAAGATTTAATAAGAAGTCATTTTTGTCTCGGACTGAACCAAAGTTCTGTTTGCACTGTATTCTGTTTACACCCGTCTCTGCTCCAATGGCTCTGGGCTCACAGGAATCACTGAGGCCACTTGAATATCTGACCATGAAATATGCCTTTGCCAACTCAGAGGATTTATGACCCACCAAAGGATGGTAACTTGACTCCCCGCCCCCTTTTTGTAACAGTTTCCCTGTCAGGCGCTTACAACATATTGTTGAAAAGGGATGTTATTTTATTGTATTTATTGAGACTATGTATACATAAAAGTGGTCGGTGGTGGGGGAGCTGGAAACGGGGATGTTCTACCACTATTAAATTTAATGACGGTGTGATTTTTGTGCTTTCTATCGAGGTCAGTTGCGGCTAAGGTGGATGTTGAAATGAAAACACCTTTAAACAAAAAATTCACGGAAACAATAGCAGGTTTTAAAAAGAATTTAAACAAGGCTTAGATAAAATTCGGTAATTCCGCAAAACAGCGGATTCGCTCAGACATTAAACGTGAAATCTGGCTCATCGTCTTTGCCAACCTCCAACATAGAGCAGATTCACTTAGTCTGAAGTCTGCACTGCATTTCAAAAACAATAGTGCAAGGTTGGAACACTATTGGGTCCACTGACCACTGACCAGGAAACACACACAGGGCACAGGGTGTGTGTGTGGTTGATTGCAGTTTGAACTTTTCCCCAATAGGAGGCTTCAAGATAATCTGATGTCTTTAACTTTGCAGACGCTTTCAGGCGTTAGCAAACATTCAATCAGGTGTGCCGGGTTATAAATGGGAGTGAGGTAAACTGAACATTCCTTTATGGAAACAAATAAGTCATTGGCACAGTATCAGAAAAACTGCTCTCGAAAGGGCGAGACGCTGGACAGCACACAAGAGAGTGAAAGACAATGTAGCAGACACCCTCCCTGCAGCACAAACAGTGAAATACTAGTGACTCGCAAGGCTGCTCACGTCTCAGGTTTCAAGGAAGCAGAGAGACAGAATACATGCTCTTGGGGTCAACGAAATAAAATCATAAAAAAAATAAATAATGTGTGACATGTGACATCATGAAGTCCCACACCCTGGAAGTGACCGAGAGCTTAAGGAAGGTCACGTACAGTCAGCGGTCTAATAAGTGAGTTTCTCTCTCTCACTCTCACACAACTTCCCTGTGGTTTAAGACCGGGGGAAATTCTTTTGTATTTCTTGTCAGATACTGTTAGACATTAGGTTCGCTGATTTTCAGCTCCACTGCAGACTCGTAATTCCCCTCAGCAAGGAGGTAAACAACGACACGTGACGCCTTGCACTCGACTTCGCCACTGACTGCGATGCATGGCTCAAGGGCAATCGGCACGTCCGCGAAGAGCCAGCGATACCACATCCTCTCATACTTCTTCAATTTCAAATTGCCCAACGCTTTTGACGAGAGCAAGTGTAAACCCAAAGTTTTTGACTGTTGACTTTTCACCCCCTCATTTCTCAGAGGCACCAATCGTCCATGCGTAACGCTGTGAGTTCAGCAGAATAGCTGCATGATTCCAGTTCATGCAACTTAGTTTAGTTCAGAGGGAATTGAAACAACTTTTATGATAAGAAAAACAAAAAATAAAATAATTTGTTTTAATACCTTTGGGGTATTTTCGCAAAAGTCATATCTGGATCCTAATGTGTACATGTTATGCACTGGACTCATGTGTTCCCCAGTGGAGTTCACTGCATTGTAGTCCTGCTGCAGTATAGCGAACTACAGTTTGTATTTCATGCGCGACTAAAAGAACAGGCGCAGTCGAGAGGTCGTCCGTAAGGGGAAGCAGTCGCCTCTGTGGCTGCACTCGTGTGTGAAATCACCTCCTGTTTTCTAACGCACAACACTGCACAGCATTCACACGGCATGCAAAAAAAATTGCCGACGTATTTTCATATCGCCAACTTACACACCAAGTTGGCACACACCTCCACTTGAGCTGGCGCGTGGGAAGTGTTTAAAAGCGGGCGGCTTTGGGGAAACGCATGCACACGCACAGCCAGGAGGCTTCGACTGATGCAGAGGACACACTGTTTTTTTTACGATCTGCTATTTTCACTTCAGAAACCACTTGGCAACCTCTTCTGTGAACTAGAAAAGGTAGGTAAAAGTAACTTCTATCTATCTATCTGTCTGTCTATCTATCTTTGAGCCTGACGCAGAATTAGTTTTAATTTCTTCTCTGGTCATCTGGACCAAACATTTGTGATTTAATGGATCCACATACAAAATAATTACCCTGCTAGAGTTCAGAGCTGGATACTTCAATCACACTGGGCATCCGGAGAACAAAAGGAGGAATTAACAAGACCAACTCTGTGGTTGTTTATGCAAAGAAGTAAGCGACATGTTATCCCTTTTGGCATTTCTCCTCTATTTTTTCTTTGAATTACACTTAAGCCACCGTTTTTGCAGGCTACCATTAGCATTTGGTGCTAACTGCCACAGCGTAAGGTCAGGGAGATGGCCAGCAAATCCAAAGGGAGGAGCAGGAGGAGATTAGTGCCCACTCTGAGCTCACTAAGGGTCTTTGACATAACTTCCCTCTCTGGACACTTCACTGCATGAGTACATGGGCAAAGCGCTTTGTTTCCTAAAGTCTGCAGAGCTGAATTATGTATGTGGCTCCTTTAACCTGCTGAAACCGGGGCATTCGATTTTCTACCGTTCATCGGTTCGATTAGTCGAAATACAATGTGACTGATTTTTGGGCATTTCTTTTTTTTTTTTTTTAAATGACCAGCAATTATAATGGAAAAATGCATATTCTCCAGATCCCTTCATAACCTTTTTATAGAGTTACATTATTTGACATGCGAGTGCTGATTTAGGAATCTTTAAAGTTTAGCGTATTCAGTTTGATGATTTGTGTTTGCATTACCGCGGAAAGATTTTGAAAAATATCGATTAACTTCTATAAAAGCCAAAGTCATAAGTTTCCAAATCTTTCTGGAATTATGTTTCCATTTGCCACATAAGCCGAGAAATAAATGAAGATAAAGAGGTATGTTATAGAAGAGGTAAGTATATTTCAATCCTGTCCTGACAGCAAAAATGAGGAAGTAACAATGACAGTTCTTCTGAACTTCACTAGTGTGAACTTTTTCAGAAAAACCTCAGGAATTGAGTCATTGTTTCATCACCAGTTTTTTTTTTTTTGTTTATTTGTTGGTTTACACCCATCCTCTGGTTCAACGGGTTCAAAGATGTTAAGTTTTTAAAAAAAAAAAAATATATATAAAATTGGATTCACCTCCTCCAGAAAAGACTGGGTCAGCGCAACACCAGGTGGAAACCATGTCCTTTTCCCTCTCCCTTATTATGATTATTGTTGTTTTTAAAGATGAGCACCGCTGCAACCCGAAGCCCGGAAACTGAAGGCCCAGACAGCAATGAGTACCACAATGCCCTGCTCGCCATCTACTCGGTGGTGCTGCTCACCGGCACCATCAGCCTGGGCCTGATGGCGCACATCCTCAAGTCCAGCTCCACGTCCATCACCTCGGTGGCCGTGCTCAACCTCATCTTCGCCCACTTCCTCTTCCTGGTCACCGTGCCCTTTCGGATCTACTACTACGCCGCCGCCGACTGGGTGCTGGGCAAGCTCTGGTGCCGGGTGGTCAGCAGCATGATCCACATCCACATGTACATGTCCTTCATCTTGTACGTCATCATCCTCATCACGCGCCTGATGGCGTTCTACCGCAAGGGTGTGCACGAGGCGCAGTTCCGGTGGATCCACGCGCTGCTTGGCAGCGCCCTCCTGTGGATGGTTGTGCTGGTGGTGGCGCCATTCGTCATCTACTTCTCCTACGGGACGATGGACAACCAGAGCCACGGCGGCGGCAATGCCACGCATTGCTTCAACTTCGGCAGCAACATCACGCCACCGGCGAAGGTCTTCAACTACATTGTGAGCAGCGTGATCATCGTGGCGGCTGCCGTGCTGACCTCCCTCCAGGCCAACGTGCTGAGGATCCTCTACAAGAAGCACCCGCAGGGCTGCACGTCCCAGCAGGAGTTCTGGGCCCAGCTGAAGAGTCTGTTCTTTGCACTCATCATGGTGGTGTGCTTCATTCCCTACCACGGCTTCCGCATGAGATACTTGCAGGACATCGGGAGGCTGGAGAACATCAACGAGGTGTTCCTGAGTCTGACCACCTTGAACTGCCTGGACATGCTCACCCTCCTGGGGAACCGGACTTGCTACATGTGCTTCTCGGGGAATGGGGCTTGAGAAAGTTGACAGACTGGGCGCAGGAACTCATTGTCTTCTACATTTCTGACAACTCATCTTTGTTGCTTTTGTAGGAAAAAAAAAAGATTTAAGAAACTTCTTTTGGTGTGCTTTGATTAAAGAGCTAAAAAAAAAAAAAGGATGACAGCCGTTGCTGGGAATGTACATCTTATGCAAACAGTGCAGCACAACCCTTGATGAGTCTCTGTTCAGGGTGTGGAGGACTGTACTGAAGCTGGACAGCCTGCCTAACCTCTGGCTGGCGCGTTTGCAAAACCATTCCGCCGTCGTCGATATATTTCCCCACACAACTCATTGAAAGACGGTTAAAATAAATCCCAATTTAATTTTGATATGACTGTTGCAATTAAGTGCTGTCATTGGGTTCTAGATGCACCTGAATGTGGACCGTCAACAGCAGTGTTTTTCACCCACTGTGCCGCGATACACTAGTTTACCATGAGATAATGCCATGTGTGCCGTGAAAAATCAGCATAATTATAACAATCCAATTTTACTAAATTGGTTGAAAAAACCCCAACAAAAATTCCATTGTGCAGCCTATTTTGCCCCTAATTCCTCACAGGATATCAGGTCTGTGTGCATCTTAACAGCCCCACACTGAGTATAAATAAATCAAGAGACTATATTGTCATAATTATACATTAAGAGGCTGATTTTGCACAAAAAATGTTGAAAAACACTCGACTCCGCTTCCGGATCTTGGATTTCCCCATTTCTTTGTCACCGATTCATCTGTGAGACAAACACGCAAGACACGCAGGGGCATTTCTGGAAACGTATTGAAGCAATAATTAGGAGTGGGTTGCCACGTAAGTATGGGGTGGCAATAGCAGCACTAGGAACCAGGCTAAACAGTCTTAGGTTGCGCAATCGGCTCTAACAAGAACCCAGACTACCTGGACAGAGACACAGAAGATCCAGAGGTGTCACTAAAACCACAGCCTCAAACTCCGCAGACTCGGCCGTGCGGGTAAATGATATTGTAAGGTGGCAGAAAACACTGAGGTTAACTTTCTACGCCTTCTACGTGCTACGAGTCTTCCTCGACTCCTCCTCGCGGCACCTTTAACCCTGGCGCACACAACGGCAGCGTTCCGCTGAACAGCTGAGAAATAAATGTCTAACTTTTTTTTTACCATTATGCGTAAAACATTATCTCAACTCCCTGCGGATCTCTTACCTTGTGTGCGCGCACACACACACACACACACACACACACACACACACACACACACACACACACACACACACACACACACACACACACACACACACACACACACACACACACACACACACACACACACACACACCTGTTGATCCCTTTCCTTTTGGTTTTATGGCGCTGGGTTACTGTTTAACATCCCCACCCTACTTTTAGTTTGTTTAGTAAATCGATCTAATGACAGGGCTATGGTGGCGCCATCCAATGTGTCGCTCCATGAATTAAAAGCCGCTCGGCTCTCCAGCCTTCCCCTCCTATTGTTACTGGACACCTTTTCTTCCCCCCCCCGCAGTTAGTCGCTCTCTCTGCCGCCTTTAGGTTAAAGTCGAGCTGAGAGGCCGCGGGACGTCAGGCACCGGCAGGATAAATGCACATCCCGGACAGGAAGAGGAAAACAGGTAAGGCGGACTCCCTTTTGTGCTGTGAGACGTTTGCCGCGTCATCCAAAAAAATTGAGAAAAATAATGCTGTGGCTTTGGCGTGTATCGGAGGTTGACACATGTTTCTCAGGAACTTTTGGGCAACATGTTATGCAAAAAATAAATAAATAAATAAAATTCACGTGTGCATGTCGCGCGGAGGTTATTTGGTAACAATAATTCCTGTTTGCGTGTACTTCTGTGGGCGACGCGCAGTGCGGCTGTTCTGAGCGAGCCAGGATTTTTGTGTATGTTGCGGCGGCGGCGTCACCGCCCCTCCGCCCCGTCTGTACGTCGTATTTTGCAAAAACAGATAAGATTACAGCAACTTCGCCGCGCACGCCGTGCTGTAAAAGATCATGTGATAAACATCTGCACAGGGATTTTGTCTCAAACATCTTGGGTGGGGACCGCAGAAAAAACTATTTGTTGCTCGTCAGCATTAGTGTGAAGTGCATTCTTATTGTTTATAATTTAAAAACATATATGTGTACATATATATATGTGTGTGTGTGTGTGCGCTTTAATGGTGGTATAATGTAATAGTCTTGTACTTCAAACAATTCATGACTAAAAAGGTGTAGAACGAACCCTGCCTTGACCTACGTCCCCAAAAATAACATATTTAAATGTCCTTCCTCTGACACGTCGACTGTGAAAATTCAAATGCCTGACATGAGCGTGGCAGACTTGCACACAGCATCATGCGATCTAAAAATAAAGAGACAACGGCACTTGCTGCGGTTCAAGCCGGGGCTCAGAGAGGTTTTGTTTTCACCAGTCGAGCTGCTGTGTAGCGCTGCAGGACGCAGTGCAGCTTTGCGTGGTTGCACTACACCACTCGTCTTCCGCTGGTGGTGACTGAGGTCACCTTGTAACAAAAGGCCCAAAATGCTGACCTCATTTAATCTGGTTAATTTAACACGGACTGTCACAAAATGGTTCAGTAGTGGCGCCAAAATACACAGAGCCTCTCAGAATGAGAGTGGGTGAATCTCGAAAGTGACTCGTCTGCAACTTGCGCTATTTTTATTTGATCTTTTCCCACTTTTGCCCGGATATCAGGAAGTCGCAGTTTACTGGAGTCAGTTGGCCGGGTATCATTATCTTTGGCTATTAAAGCCTCCAAGCCAAATAGAGGCGACAGTATTATGACCGGTTCACACAGAGATAGCCTCTTAACGCCGGGCTTTTATGGCCTCTAAGAGCTCTTGGTTGCTGGGCGGACATAAGGTATCTGAATTACCGCCCGCGGGTGGCTCTGAAAATTTAAAACGCTGACCGCCCATGTTTGATTCATCGGTCAGTGCCACTGGGAAACGAGGTGATGTGGAGAATCCGCAGGGAGATGAAAGCTGAAGTCAAGGCCAGTTGATTACGAACAGATAATGAGAACAGCGAAAAAATAATGTGCGTGTTTAATTGCCTGGTTATGCCAACAGGAACATCTTTGCTTGGCCTTCTTGTCAGGAAGTGTGCTGAAAAGACACAGTTCTTGAAATAAGCCCTTTATGATGTCATAAAACGCACTGATGCCTCTAACTGGTCAGTGACTCGGGGCTGCCTGGTTCATTTTCATTTCCAAACATGCGGAAGGTGCGACGAAGCATGGGTTTTAGCAGTAGGCTGGAAGCATAGGGCTAAGTGTGACATTTTCCTGGGGCCTCACAGACATTTTCCCTTCCAAACGTCGGAAGGTGCGACGAAGCATTGGTTTTAGGAGTAGGCTGTAAACAGCGGGCTATTTTCACAGACTTCACAATTTGTAACATTGCTCCACTGCTCCGAGCACAACAACAAAGGCTGAAGAAAAAGGTTTAAATCACTTCAGAGAACACGTCAGATTGGCTTGAGGAGAAATTAATGGGCTCCTATTGTTCAGCAAGGACTCTGTGTTTGCACATATATTTCTGTATGTACAGCCACACCTCATGTCTTTGCACGTTTTTTTTTTTTTTGTTGTTTCTCTCTCCCCCGGCCCGTCTTTGATGGCTAACGGCTGCAGCTCTGCAGTCCTGGCTCGGTCAACCGAGCACGCCCTGGACCGCCGTCAGCGTCGTAAAGGGCTAAATTCTTCCACAGTTCCAACTCCAAACCTGATGAGTCAGGACGCCTGATCTCATCGACTGGTTAAAATGTCTCTCTCTCTCTCTCTCTCTCTCTCTCTATATGCCTCTTATTAATCCACGGCCGGGTGCTAATCACTCTCTCTCTTTAATGTCCGTCGAGTAATCTGTGAAAATGTGCCTTCTGATTTATGGAGCCCGCGGTCATAATTTACGGCCTCCGGCAGCGGCGGCTGCTGGTTTAATGTGGATGCTGTGAAGCCTCATTACCGATGTGGGGCATCAAATCTTCCACGATGCTGCCCTCCCCCTCCCCAACCTCCACCATCACCCCCCACCTTCCTTCCTTCTTTCCTACCGACCTCACTTGCAGCCTGTTCTCTCACACAAAGGCCCCCGCGGTGATTATTTTGAAGCCACACAATGGGATGCAATGAAAGTTCCTCACGCCAAACTGCTGGGCAGGGACGCCTTTTTTCTTTTTTAACGCGTCTTAGATAGCGAGTGAGAATGTTTACAGCGTCCCCCGCGCTGACAGGTGAGTCAGCCTGCTGACAGCTCAGTGCTCAGACTTTTTTTTTGCGGGTGGGGTTTCTAGGCTGTGTTAATTAAAGTCGTTTACAGTTCTGTGCATGAACAGGTCATCTGAAAAAGCACGGATTTAAGTACTGAATTTATCAGTAGAATTTATCAGTGTTTTTCCACTTCACTCAGTTTTTTTCATGGGTTATATCTGCTGAGGTGGTGCTGCGATTACTCGACTATTGATTAGATTAGGAACACCGGCTCGCGCACGTTCATAAATTTGCTGTGCATGCCGATACGCATTGGACGGGAAAACTTCATAGACAGCTGCCCCCCCCCATACGTGTATCTTTCACCGTGGTTGCAAATGAGAGGTAGTAAAAGAGGCGTGGCCTCGTGAGGTAGTGGGAAAATATCTCCCTTAGCCAATCTTTCCATCCCCAAGATAAGTACACACGAAGAAGGACAGATAAGTATTTGTAATAAGGTGAGAAGTCTCGGGCGCCGCTCCGCCCCTCTCCTTGTTCTCAGCCCAATCAGGATTGTACAGCCTTCTCGCCGGGATCTCCATTGTCATGTCGGTGTGAATCAGATGAGGTGCGGGCAGGCCGCGAGGGGAAGGAGAGACTTCACGGCGGGAGGCCGAAAGGAGCCAAAACAGGAATGAGGTATCCCGCGTCCCAGAGCAAAACTCTGCTAGATATGGAAGTAGCAAACTACTGCGAAGGCCTGGACCCGTCGTACAGCACGCTGGGCTTTGAGAACGCGGAGGTCATCTATGGTGGAGGTAAGACCTGCTTGTGCAGAGTGAAATGCTTTGAATGAGCAAGAAAAAAAATGAAAAAAAGTGAAAACAAACAAAGGAAATGAGGAATCAGGAACCACCAATTTTTCTCTAGCGATGGATGAGTGACAGGTGCACAGGCACATTGCAGTTCAACACTGTGGATTTCAGTGACGATGTACACTGGTTGTGAGAACGTGTGTAATTCCGCTCGGTTGCTGATGAGCTTGGACGTCAAGCCGCCACCAAAAAGCCTTTCAATAGCACCGATTTGAAATGTTTCGCTCGTTTCCAGACGTGCCGCGGTGAAACCACGCAAGGGAAAATAATAGGGAGAGGGCAGGGTTGGCAGCCGTAAAGTAATGAAGTCATAAATTTAATAAATCTATTTCGGGAGGCATTGCAGGAATGCGGCATAAAGATGTGTCATTGAGGGGCCGGCGCGCGTCCCCGCGGACGAGCCCAGCAAGATGCCTGCAAAGAGGAACCGAGTGCGTCTGAAGACACGCACACCTCCATCATGCACAACACCTTCATTTAGGGCCCTGATTGGGCAATAAACGTGCACAATGGTGATGATTACGGTTTTGATTGCGGCCGTGGCGCCACTGCCTTTTCTGATCATTATTATTATCGTTGTTGTGATGAAGAGAAAAGACATTAACGCTGATGTCTCTTAGTAGCCACGTGAACATGTCGGACTGCGTTCTGCAAATTAACATTTGCGCAATACTGCCAAAAAAAACAACAACAAGAACAAACAAAAACAAAAAACAAAAACAAAAAAATAAAAATAAAATTACTTTTTCAAAAAATGTGCAGTTAGTTGTATTGCACGGCGAATAGCAGATATCTGAAGTGGCTCAGACTGAGACTAACTTGTATCATGTTATATGCTTAGATGTTTCATTTTAAAGTGACTTTTAGGATCCCAGGAGGACTAGCCACCATTGTGATAGCTAACGGTGATGATTCCACATGACCGACACATGTTTCTACGCAACTCACCCGCGCTGCCTGGCTCTTTCTTGGGGCTCCAGACAGCATGCCGACTGAGCCGAGCCTCCCGGGTCCAGACGGGCTCAGCACCAACTGCGCCATCTGCGGCGACAAGGCCACGGGCAAACACTACGGAGCGTCCAGCTGCGACGGCTGCAAGGGCTTCTTCAGGCGCTCCATACGCAAGAGTCACGTCTACACCTGCAGGTACAAACACACCAGGAAACAATGAGCGGGATGAGCATCCTTGCAATATTCTGGTTGTTTGAATACATATATATATACATACACACACACACACACACACACACACACACATGTATATATACATATATATGTATGTTGATGAATGTCTTCTAACTCCAGTGCCTTTGACTTGTTTTTGCTGGATTTGTGCAGGTTCAGCAGGCAGTGCATTGTGGACAAGGATAAGAGGAACCAGTGTCGTTTCTGCAGACTCAACAAATGCTTCCGGGCTGGCATGAAAAAAGAAGGTGAGGGGCGGCGGGAGAGGTGAGGGGGGGGTGTCGCTTTAACAAACAGAGAGGGTCGAGTTGTGACAGATGCAGGATATTGCAGCCAAGGATGTTGATTCAGCATTGCAGCGTTACAGTGGCGAGTGGAGTGAAAAACCAACACCGAATTAGCAAAAAGCAAACAATAAAACTGCGAAAGCAAAGTTTGCAGTTTATCTTCAGCGTCCTTGTAATTGAAACCAACACGGTTCTCAACTTCAGGTGTTCTTAACCTCCTGTTTTCAGTGACAGCTGCTGCATCACAGCCAGGTACTTTCTAAAAACAGGACTAACCTTTACATGTAGTTAAGTGAGAGAGGAATTTCTTGCTGTACAAAGTATCAGCGTTTTCCTGCCGTTCACAAGAATTCAACAGCTCTGTTTTGCTGTATGGCTCATGAAATGGCTCGGCTGCAGGAAGACTGTTAGGTTTACTTTAAGACAATGTACCACTTTAAAACCGCAGAAGGAAAAGGCTCCTTCAAGATAGCTGAAACCCAGCAGAGCCATAAAAGTGGCGATTACTTTGAATGCGTGCGTATTTATGAGGGGTATAACCTTGGCATGGACTTTTACGACACCTAATCATGTGTTATTTAAACATGTTGTTCTGGATTGCGACTGGTTAACGTTTGACTCCCTTTGCTGATGCCAGCCTGCGCTGCTATTTTTCCTAAATATTAACCGAGAACCCGTTTCCAGTTTGAGCTCGAGGATTCCTCGTCGTTCACCCTCTCAGGCTTTATCAACCTCTTCAAAAAGCCTCTAGAATCAGAGCAATGATGAGTCGGTCGGCTGTGCAAAATCCAGATTGGCAACGTGTTTGTGTTGGAAGCCCCTGCTGCTGCATCATTAATTATTCACATGGTAACTTCAGCCGTCTCGTCACACGTTAGCCGTGCAGAACGAGAGGGACCGCATCAGCTCCAGGAGAAACATCCCCGATTCCCAAGACCTGCCTCCCATCACTATCCTGGCCCAGGCCGAATCGCTGTCAAAACAGGTGAAACGCCTGACATTCTCAGTTGTGCGATGATGAGAGCGCGGTGCCGTTTGCTGAATCGTAATGGGTGGAAAATTGAAATTTCTGCTCCTCCCTCCTCATAGATCACATCTCCGGTTGGAATAGCGGACGTGTCGGAGCAGAAGTCGGCCACGGTCGGAGACGTCTGCGATTCTATGAGGCAACAGTTACTGGTGTTGGTGGAATGGGCTAAATATATTCCCGCTTTCGGAGAGCTGGCGCTGGACGACCAGGTACCGGAGCTGTGTTACGTGACTTGAGTTCAGATCTTGTGCTTTGGTTGGGCTAAAGGTCATGCACATTTCACCCATTTTCACACCCTTATTTCCAATGGAGCAGCCTCATGCAATTAATAATCCAAAAAGCAATCTCTTCAGATTAAACTCTCAGATAAAACAGCACATTTAGCCTTCTGTTTACAGCCTCCATTAAAAAAAAAATGTTGGTTTGAGCTAAAAGCGATCCTTCGTCGCACCTTCCACATGTTTGGACGGGGGACAAGAACAAGGCAGCCACAGGGTGGGTTGCACATATGAGAGAGGTATTGGTGCTCTTTGTGACATCACAAAGGGCATTCTTTCAGAACAATGTGTGTAAGCGCACAGTTTGAGAAGTTCAGCCAGATGCGTCACTGAATTTGTCTGTTTTTCATTTTGTGTGTCTGTGTCCAGGTGTGCTTACTCAGGGCCCACGCAGGTGAACACCTGTTGTTGGGGGTTGCCAAGAGGTCAATGGGATTCAGGGACTTCCTGCTTTTAGGTACAGACCGCCTACTTCTTTATACGGCTACAAACCTGGTTTGAGGTTTAGGTTAAGCACGGTCATCAGCTTGTTCAAATGTTGCGCTGTCCGCCAATGATTAACTGGACCTTTTGGTTTCATTGTGACCACAAAACTTGTCTTGTAAATAGCGTTGCTCATTACTGGGGCGTGTCCCGACATTATACTGTCAGCTGATTTGTCGAGTGGACACGCCCATATGTGCACGCCCTCTCTCTACATTTTTAGATGTGAAACTTCTGCCTCATAATGTTTCTTGAAACCCGAATGGGACGCGATAAAACACAACACAATTCCATCAACCCTTCAGTCTTAACCCTCCAGGACAATTAAACACCTTGCTCTGTGTGTATCTATAGGCAACGGCTGTGTGATCCACAGGAACTGTCCTGAAACGGAGCTCTCCCGGGTCGCCAGCAGAGTGCTGGACGAGCTGGTTCAGCCCTTCCAGGACATTCAAATAGACGAAAACGAGTACGCGGCACTCAAGGCCATTGTCTTCTTCGACCCAGGTAGCAAAAAGTTCTCCGTCAACTCTCTTCCTGGAAGTGAATCTTAAGGGTCAAAAATTACTCTTTGATTCCCAATGATCCGTTCGATGGAATTGGTTCAATGTTGGGGCCAACAAAAAGTTCTGAATTACACAAAGCATTAAAACAAACTAAAAATTAAAATTACAATTTTGCCATCGGCCCGACTCACCCTGCACCATTTCCTGACCTTTCAAAGTATGAATCCAATCCCTCCATCACTCATTTATGTCTCCTTTTCCAGAGTGAAACCGTCATTTACGGCCATATAATGGCTCTTTCCCACCCTTTTCTCTCCCCTCCAATAAATCCCCTCATTCTGCCTTTACGCCCCAGTGTGGCCACCTATACCTACTTTGATCATTCTATCATTTCCACCCGTATCCTCCATTCCATGCCTGATCTCCCTATTTTTTCCTCCCGTGATCTGCAGATGCAAAGTCTTTACGGAACCCGTCGAAGATCAAGGGCATGCGTCTACAGGTAGGTGAAGAATGTGACAGCAAGACCAGAAACAAAGAGCTGCTGCAGCCTTGTACAGTAAACATCTTTCGAAATGACCTCAAACAATTGCACCACATAGTGCAACTTGCATACTAAAATGCGCTACTCTGGGGCCACGGACAAACTCTCACACTTGTGCGCTCAGGTGCAGATGAGCCTGGAGGACTACATTAACGACCGGCAGTACGACTCCCGGGGTCGTTTCGGGGAGCTGTTACTCCTGCTGCCCACCCTGCAGAGCATCACCTGGCAGATGATCGAGCAGCTGCAGTTCGTTAAGCTCTGCGGCCTGGCCAAGATAGACAACCTGCTTCAGGAGATGCTCCTCGGAGGTGACGCGAGAGGAAAAGAAAAAACAGATATATGTAATGACAAATAAATAAATAAATAAATCACAAGGTGACCCTTGGCTGTGTCTCACTTGAGCGGTGGAGATTCTGTAAAAGTGCAAACTAAATAAAAAAAGGAAAAACTTATCTAACAAACTTTTCTACCAGGGTCAAAAAAAAGTTCTGTGCAACGCACAGGAATGCTGAAACCCCTCATATACGGAAATAGATGTCACAGCTGGATGCAAACTTGACTATAGATGCGTATCGGTGCTGACGTCTGTTAAAGGCGGAAGGCATCACAAGTCTTCAGAGCAGAGGCGTTGTGTCACTCACAACCCATTTTTGGCTCCAACTTTTAACATTATTGTAAAAGACGCTGGTAAAAAAAAAAAAGGCTTCTATTATTCAAAACACTGTGGGAAAAGCTCAGAAAATTGACACTGGGGTACAGAAAAGCCTTTGCGTGTGGTGTTTGTCAGTGTACTTTGGCTGAGGGGAACCAGCAGGAAATCGCAATGTTGTTCAATGAGGCTAAAACTATATGGTACTTTGTCCTCTTTGATGAACTAAGACGTCAAAAGGTTAAATATGAATTGTTCTTTGTGTTGTGTTGTTTGCAGGTCTCGCCTCAGATCCCACGCACTTCCACCACCAGGGTCACACCCAGCTGGCCCAGAACCCGCTGACTGGACACACTCTGGTCATCAGCGCCGTGCCCGTCACTCACACTCCACTCGTTGGTAGGTTGTGCGCGTGCATGTGTGCCCACGCATGCGACCGCATGTTGAGAGATGAAAGTGTAAAAAGTCTCTCTGACCTCTCTCGCCCTTCCCTGCAGCCTCTCCAGACACTCCAATCCCATCGCCTCCTCAGGCTCCTGCACCCGAGAAGTACAAACACTTCCTCCAACCCATCTGTCCTCCGGCCAGCCCCTCGCCGTCCGATCCCTGACTGTTGTCTGTCCTCTGTCGCATTCATTAATTTATTATCCAAGTCACGCATATCAAAAAAACAAACCTTTTTTGCTAGGTTGCCAGGGGGTGGAGGTGTGATGATGTAACATGAAGCTTCACTTTTTAACTAAAACATACTTCTTAGGAATCAACTGCCTATGTTAAATTAAAAAAAAATCAACTGAAGGTTTGCCTTAATGCTTAACCAAATATGTTTTGGCTATTCCTTATTTAAATTAGCTTCTAAGTTACTCTGTCACGTCAACAAAGCACAAGCTCTTGGAAATAATGCCCTTTTTTGTTGTAAGGGGCCGTCATTCAACAAGATTTTGGGTTAAAGATATTAAGAGAAGTTGTTTTTAAACACTGCCACTTGTTTAGATGTGCCACAGAATTGAAAAATCTGTAATATAAGAGATGTGCATATGTATATATTCCTACTAAAATACAATGCTTGTACATTTTCAATCAATGGGACACATGTCTGGCCTTTCTATATCAACTGTATGACATAGAGAAAGGCATTTCAACAGGTGGATATATGGAGAAAAACAAGACACTATCTATGAATGTCACTGTTTAATTTAGGATTAAATTATGATGATGTGGGGTGAAATAGCTTGTAGCTATAATCAGTGTAAACATGACTTATTGGTATTGTGAAAATATGTTATTGAAGAATCCTCATTTTGACTTAAAGTATATTTATAATATTAATATAAAAGTGACACTGAATAAATATTAAATAATTCATGATTACAAAATGCTAGAATTGACTGTGCATTTTTAAATTTATACTAAGAATTACATTGCAATTTTTTGTGCTTTTTATTGAAAGTGGATTTTATTAAAGGAAGGTAAAATTAATTAAATCGTCATTAATTCCTTTTAACGGAACATTGTGGCTCATTACTAGCCTCTTGTGGTCATTTTTGTGAATTGCACGGCAAATGAAAAAGGCATCTTGTTGAGCACGCAAGCGAGTGCACCTTGTGAAACAGCCATGGGCTCATTTTTATTTTTTTTATTTTTTTTGGAAATTGTGAGGTGGAAAAGATTGATTCTTTGTTGAAGAATTACGTAGATGCAAATATAAAGTTTCCAAGGATATTTTTTTTAGGAAAATGGAAATCCACCCCCTCGCTCCTCCAAGTTGATTTAAAAAGACAAATAATATAGACATGCATTCGGTGTGAAAAAAGTTACATATAATCAAATACAATCATAATGTTGGAATTTTCAGAAAGTGCTGCAATTCAGCTAGGGGACACGCAAGAACACTCCAACATTACTCCCGTTGCGGAAGTCATCCGGCCAATGCTGGATGATGCTATGTGTTATTTTGGCCACAATCGTTTCCTCGGGGGCCAGAAGCTTTGTGTGCGAGCATATGTGCGCAGTGGATAAAAGCTGGGTGGGGAGTGGGGGGGATAAAGCTGAGAGCCCTTATTTTGTTGTGTATTGTAGTGCGACTCGGAGAAAACACTCTGGGTTTATTTACGGCGGAGGAGATGATGCCGCCAAGAATCAACATGGCCAAATCCTCCTATCAACTCCATAATGGACACGCAGCCTCGCTCGGGTCAGAACAACACCCGCCCACAAAAGGTAGGCTGTTGTGTGTACAGCCCGGCCTCGTTTTTTTTCCCCTCCTTCTTTATAGTCTGTGTGGCTGAATGTGTGTACATTTCTATATTTATGTGTGTGTGCAGGTGTGTGTGTTCAGACGCTTGTGCGCGGGTGTGTACAGAGGGAGCTTTAATCAAAAGTCCTGTCGTGAGGGGAGGGTGGTGGTGGTGCACTGAGGGCCTCGCCTCTCTTTCTATCCCCCACAGATAAAACTGCGTGTTAGCATGCCAGTCACACATCTCATCTGAGACGCGCGTCCCCTCCTCGCTGCCCCCCCACCCCCACCGACAGCACCCCATTACACACCGGTGTGACGCCACGCATCACCTAAGGAAGACGACGGCGAGGGCGAAACAGAAGGGTGGTGGCGAAGGGTGGACGGGAATATGAAATGTTTGTTTATTTATTTATGTGCTTATTTTTGTGGGCGCCGCCTTTGTGACGATCCCATTTTCCTCCGGGGTCAGGCGGCGACCCTCTGCGGAGAACTGCGCTTTAAAACAACGGAAGGGAAGCAGGAAATACGTCCGCGTCTTAATTCTTAGGCTACGCCAACATTACACAGCGCATGAAACGTCATTTGACCATGAATAAAATGATATATACTAAAGATAATGAACTAGCTCACTTCTCAAACTACTGACAGTGAGTCATCCACCCGCTGGTCGGCCGTTCCGTATGTCCTCCTACGGCCACCAGATGGCAGTATAAGTCCGTGTTTATGCAGAGGACACATTTCCTTCCTGGTATTAATGTATAAAGCTCTTTGTCCATCATCTCTTCCAAGAATAAAAGAGTGTAAGAGAGAGATGGTAATTAGAAAACCTGTGATCACTTCTCAGCTCTGAGAGCGTCACTCAAACACTTCCTGCTGTGCAGTTTAAATTTCTCCTTGAGGCACTTTCTGTGTTTCAGTCGGGTGAAAATAAGTTGCATCTTGGCAAAATTCAGGTTATTGCGGCTCGTAGCGAAAAAACAGACAAAACACGTGGATGATTCAATCGGCTTCACCCACTATTACCTCCCTTCCCTTCCGAAGCCTCGCGCCTCTCTTTCCCCGAGACGTTTCATTTGCCTGAAAACAGCACCTGCAGCGGCCCAAAGTCACAGCGAGCGGGACGCCACTGGCAGAATGAATGGCATTTTCCACAGATCCCAGATTAGACCGGGAGATTGCACGCTATATTCCTCACCCGGTGCATTTACCCATAATTCCCCGTCTGTCTCTGACATATCCCGCCGTCCCACCTCCTCTTCCTGCAGACAAGGTGAGGCTGCACGAATCTCTACATCTGCTCACTGGAATGAATTTAAAACCTCTCCTGAGTGATTTTCTGTGTCTCTGTCCTTCGTCTGCCTGCGTCGTGTGTGTGTGTGTGTGTGTCGCATGCGGGTGTGCCTCCTGATTATACCGCAGCATGGGTGAGGGGAAGGGAAAATACAGTGACAGCTTCATTTCCAAAGCTGAGTTCACATAAATGAGGGATTAAAGCGGGCAAGCAAGGGGGTTAAGGCTCACCTCGGCCTACGATGGCAGCTTACCCTCCTTGAAAAGGAGCCTGCCTCTCTGCCCGTCCCACCCACCTGTCTGTCTGTCTGTCTGTCTGCCCGTCCGTCTCGCTGTCTGTCTGTCTGTCTGCAAGCTGCCTCCCACCCTCATGTTCTCCCACTTCACATGGAGGGGTTCGGCCTCGCTCGTGCTCATTTTTTTTTGTTGCCTGCAGCGACAATAAAAACCTGGCAAAAAAAGAAGTAAAAAAATAAATAAATAACACGCGGGGTCGCAAGAAGAGAAAAAGTGCCGCAACGGAGGCTGAGGTGGCAGCCAGGTTTAGGGGGCAGTGAAACCACGGAGGGTTCGACCTAGGCGCGTCTGTGTGAGCGTGCAAAGAGCAAAGGGCGGGGGGGTTACATTAGGGAAATGAAAAGGGTGGACCGCCGATGGTTTCCAGAGATGGCGACTTGTTAGAATAAAGGAAAATATATATTAAAAAAAAAGGAGGAGGAGGAGGACGGGAGGCAGCGGAGATGACAGGGTGGATGATAAGATGAGCAGCGCAGTAATAAAAACGGTCCTCTGTACCCGAGATTACATGGGGAATGAGATTGAAGAGAGAGAGGGGGGAGGAAGGGGAGGGAGAGAGAGAGAGAGAGAGAGAGAGAGAGAGAGAGAGAGAGAGAATGGGGTGCGGTGTGGAGGGGCAAATGAGAGAGCAGGGAGGGGAAGAATGGCGGAGGGCGGAGACTCATTTATGATGAACCATGGCGAGCGTCCGCCGGAGCAAGATAGGCCGCCGCCGCTGCCGCAGTGAAAAATAAATAAATAATAAAAATAAAAAAAAAATATGGAGGAGAGGAGGAAGAGCAGGAAGAGGTATTACGAGGCGGGACGAAGCAGGCCCACTTTGAATGATAAGTGTCTCACGCGCAGCGGGTTATGGGAAGTTCACACAAACAAATGACTCCCATTTGCCAGAAGCAAGGGACACAATTGAGAGGGGGGAGGTGGTGGTGGTGGGAGGGGTGAGGAAGAGGTGGACCGGAGGGGAGGGGACCATAGGAGGAGAGGGAGGAGCACTCAATGGTTCCCGCGAGTCGCACGGTGGAATGATCGCCGTTTTAGGTCGGTGACGTTTTTGGCAAGTCGACCATCAGGAACCAGTCAAGGTTCAGGCCAGGCACTGCCCAAAATAGGCGGCGACACAAGTAGATGAATTTATGAGTTGCAAGTTGCGCGGCGTGTGCGGGAAAAGAAGCTAAACGAGAGGCTAATTTTGCTAATCTTCAAGATTGTGCGTCAACAACCTGCGGTCGAAAAGATCAGACTTTCTAGCTAACGCACTTCACAACCTTTAGTATGAATCACATTATTTTCTATTATTTCCGGTCGTGACATGAGCAAAAGCGAAGGACTGCGGTCCAACTAATTGTTTAGCACGCTCACGCTAACTTTTTTAACGTCACAGAAAATTCTTGGACCCTTTCACCGTCACGTCTCAACTTTTTTTTTTTGTCGTGACCAAACCGGCTAATTTGTGTAATGAAAACCTAAAGCTGCTCCAACTGTCTTTTGTTTTGAGAGCATTTGTACACAAAAACGTTAAAACCTGCCGCCGGAAGCCATTCAACAGACATTTGGACAGATCATTAAGCGTCGAGAAAGCCAACTTCACGGTTTAACCTGGGTGTAATTCCAGCAAATACAAAAGGTGAGAAATCATCTCCAGTTAATCATGGACGGGACTGCTCATTCTACACATCAAATATTTGACATTGGAGCGGGGTGTTGACACAATTAACACTTCACTCATATAGCCGCCTTACAAACTTTGATGCAATCTAGATATTGCACAGGAAATTTGCCATGCATTGCCATCAGCCATTATCAAGATGCCTACGCTGGTGGCGTGACGCGTTTGTTGTGCAAAAGATGTTTCCGACAGGTATAATCACAATTAATTGCTGTAAAATTGTATCTAAAACGGCCTCTTCTGTTCTTAAAATGTTTGTTTACGGACCCTGAAAATTAAGGGAAGGGAGAGGGGCCTTTTTCCATTATCATGTTGGGCAATCAGGGAGAAATCCATCGCGGAAGAGGCAGACTTGGCAATTTGTCCCGCGGCAGTCGCATCGATAGTCCATAATGTGATAATGCCGTCCGTCACAAGACATGTTGCATCCGCAGTAATTGCTGACCCTCACTTTGTCCCTCCAAATGGAAGGAAAAAAAAACAAAAAACTTGCATGCTCCTTTTTCTGTCTTTGAACATAACAGCCGGATGGAGAAAGTTCAAGAACAAGCGTAAGAGGCCATTATTACGTCCATTAGAAATGAAATGAGAAGAGGGCTGAGTGCCTTGTACCAAAAACCTAATTGAACAGAAGAAGGACGGACAAAGAAGGTGTTCTTGCGTCCCGGATTATTAAAAATGCATTGGCTTTTCTCTTCAAGGGTAGGACTTATTGCTGTAGCCAAAGCCAGACTGGTCAACACTTAGGCTAAAAGGGAAATTGCCACAACTCTCGCTATGAGCCGGAGCCCCCGCTGAGTAAATGAATTTCAATCAGGTGGGGGGGAGATCAAAAAGACGCACCGGAGAAAGATCAGTAGAATTAGACAATAGCCCCCCTTCTATCTCCACTTCGCAAGAGTGGAGGGTCTCAATTCTGAATTTCATCATCGGAAACAAACCAAGTGTAAATAATTTGCCTTTCATCGCAGTAGGAAAAGGCGTCTCATTTCCCAAACAGCGCTGCCTGTAATTATTTTACCCCGAAATTAGAACTGCGCTCGCTTTAAAAAGGTACAAAGGATTTCACTGTTAGCGTGTAATTAATTTTATATTACTATTTACCTTTACGTCAGTTAATTATGAGCTCTATAGACTCACCCGCCTGTGCGCAGGCACGGCAGTGCTCGGCGTCGTCTTCCCCGCATACGGGGAGACAGTGTGGGTAGAAAGTGTGAATTTTACACACATGACTTCCTGTCCTAATCAAGGGCTTTCTCAACTCCTATCTGAAAGACACCCATGAGTGGTTCCTTCAGCGGATACCTACACACCGCGTGTGTGTGTGCGTCTGTGCGCGCGTGTCTGTCTGTGCGAGTGTGTGCGCCACGTGCGCTCGCAGAAGCTCAGCGACCCAGCACCAGAGTGGTAAAGGATATTAGGCTGCAATTGCGAAAAGATTGCAAAAAGTGACATCCTTAATAGAGAAAGATTACTGTGTGCAACATCACTTTGATTTGAGCTGCATACATTTTACTCACACAGACAGCCGGCCTCTGGACGGCTCGGCACACGGCCTCCCAGAATGGAGGTGCTACAACATGCTTGTGTGAGTGAGCGAATGCAAATGGGGGGGTGGGGCGCTAACACGAATTTCCGAACAGACACAGATTTTCTTTTTTCAAAACGAGGACTTTTTTTCTTTAAATAAGAAGCAGCAATTTAGAGAATCTTTACTCATTCTGTCCGTCCCCTACTACTTGCTAGTCATCAATGCTAGCAGTAGCTGTGTTGCTATTACAGTTATATATTATAGCGATATTTCTGAAACTTCGACAACGTACAATTGCGATTTGCAATTACCAGTTTTTTTATTGCAATATTTAGGTTTTGCGTAATTCTAGGGGTAATGCAAATGCGGCTAGTGCAGCTTTATGAATGTGCAGAGCAAATAGCTGGATCAAATTTAGTTGGCTAAACAAAGCTACAAAAGGTGGAACACAGACTATTTTATCTGTTTCTTGTGATTTTGCAAAGAAATTCGGCACTTCCATAGTTCGATTTTAAGAATAGTATTAAATACTTAGCGGCATAAACTGAATTTGTTTGACATTAGCTTCACCGGAAGGCGCAATAACAAGACACATTTCTTGACTCTAAACTCTTCTAGAAAACATAGGCAAACATCCAGTTCAAACCATGTAAACCAGAGCCCTTATTTACAAGCTTATAGTTGCAACTACTTTTCAAAGGGTTACGCACGGTAGCCGCTACCTGCTCGTTCTGTTACAAAGTACTAGTAAGACAATGAAAACACTTAGGGTGTTTTAAGCCAGATCGAAAATTTGAGAAATGTGAGCAAAGCAACTGCAGTACAGGGCGAAGAAGTAAACATGGGGATGGAAATAGAGTTTGACTGATGTGACTGGACTGGACTGTGTCTTCTTTTTTTTGCAACAGTTGGTTTTGCAATAAATGTGTCAGTTGCATCATCACTCCAGGCGAATAATATTGACTGACAGGAGTTCGTCTGCAACAGTCAATCGGCTGTGTCACAGAAACTAGATGTACAGTTGTAATAAAAGCAAAGGATGAAAATATTCGGATACAAATTACAGTTCTGATCGTTTATTTCTAGTCGCAATCTAAGACTTTTTTTTAGTTTCTTCTGCTTTTGTTTCCACATCAAGCTCAGCCGTAATGAAAAGACGCACTGAGGATGCCAGTCAAAAGTTCCTTTGCCAGTAACAAGTCCGGCACTTTTTGATTTCCTTTGATGCCCCAAAATAAACACCGTTATCCATCTGACGTGCCGCCGCCGCCACCGCCGGCGTGTGGAATTTGTCACCCTACGGGCCAAATCATTTGGTTAATTAGCAAAACATTTCCTCAAAAGGTTTACCTCTCGTTTCAGCCTCATTAAAATAACAATCCGCGTCTCGGCCAGCCTTTCAGTTCAGCCCGTGTCAAGTACAGCATTAAATCTGGGGAAGGCGTCGGGGGAGGAGATGTCAAAATAAAAGTCCCCCGCCTCGGGTCAAAATATTCTCAAATCCCCGCGGTGGCCCATCAGTATCAATCAGAAAATAAAGTTTGTTAGCGCAGAGCCAGGAGTCTGAGCAGGACAAAAGCACCAGGGAGGTCCTTTATTTAGCTAATTCCCCTCTATTTGAGATGTACATATTTCTACCGTGCTTTGATAAGGCCTCGGGGACACGCATGTTTTAATTAGACCTGAGCAGCCTCGGCAGCCTGGTTGAACAGTTCATAGAAAACTTTGAACATTTCTCCGTTGAAAGCCTCTCCCTCGCTCCCTCTCCCTCCCTCGCTCCCTCTCTCTCTCCGCTGTGTGTGACAGGCAACGTGTAATTAGCGGCATATGTGCATTTGCATATATGCACCCGGTGACATGTTGCATCTGATTTGAATAAGTAGACGTGTCTCAATGTGATATCCCCGAAGTGAATACATGAATATGAGCCACTAATTATACCAATCTTGCAAATGATCTATTTAAATATTAATATCCCTTCCGCTTCGGCATTGTTTGTCGTTTTTTTTTTTTGTTCCCGTCGGCGAGCCGCGCGTGTTTGTTTGTGTGTCAGCTCCGTCTCGGGCTGCCGTGGGTATTGTCCTCTGTGCGCGTGGCGAGCGCGTACGTGTCCAACCCGCGTTGCCGTTTCATGTGCGCGCTCGACTCGCCAGTGGCGACAAGACAAAAAACACGATCCCCATTGTTGCGCAGACAATGAAAGCCAATCACAGAGGCCAATGTTTTTGACAGTAGGGGGAGCAAAGTGGTGGTGGAGCGGAAAAAAAAAAAAAAAAAAAACTTTTTTTTTTGTAGCATCCAGGTTTTTTGCTCCACGTACTCCGGCACATTTTGCCTGGAATATCAACCTTTATTGTTACCATTACCAGAGACCTTGTTTCTCATTATTTTAAATTCCCCTGTTTTCCACCCAGCCACACAAATAAAAAAAATGCTCTTTTGGCGCGTTACAGTAATGGACTGAACATCCTCTTCATACATGTTCAGCGTAAATAACGTGTCTTTGACAAATGAGTGCTATTCAGGGACTGCATGCGAGTAAACTGAGACAAGTGGTTGTTGAAAAGAGAGGAAAAAAAATATCCACAGTGTCTGAATGGAGGAGGTGGAAGAATCAAATTTGCGATATTTAGTTGGTTCATTCGAGCCCAAAATGGAAATATATCTTTAAAACTGGGCTCTGCAAGAGGCCTTGAGAGCCTCTGGGTTTCGCAATGAGACTGGGATGGCTCCCGAAATGTTTTCATTTGGAAGGGCAGCTCAAACAGCGGAAATGGGAATCATCTGTATCTTCCAGTCACCTTTCAGAACTGGCCATTGAAACGCACAAGCTGTAAGATGAATGCAATATCCAAAAAGTCATCTACACACCAGGAACCGAGCCATTGCGAGGAGATTTACGCCACGTTGCCTCCAAAATAAAAAGAGTCATACTGTTTTTTTAAAACAACTTTTTACTTGAATGTGTCTTATATAACTATGTATGACTGCTAAGATTTCCAGGACGGGAAATTTGGTGCATGGCTGTCTCCCACCAATATGGACCAGCTGGTCAGTGATGGCGGGAGCACAGAACTACAGAAAAGACACAGAGAACAAGGCAGAAGTGTTATGGAATATGCTTTATACTCCATAATTTCAGACATGGCGAATCACATTTAGTCGTAGCAGAACAAACAAACAAACAAAAAAAAAAAACCTGCTTTATCATCTTTGTATAATGTTTTGGCTTCCCCTCATCAAATGCTACATATTGGTGATGTCGCCGAGCTCCTCGAAGGTAATTTCTGGAATCAATCTACCTTCTTTCATCTTGGAACTAAGGGCCGACGTTTTTTTTTTTAACCTCACAGAGCGGCAATATGTAATTGCACTCATCTTTATTTATTTATTTATTTTCTATTTTGATTCCGCCCTCTTTCCACTGATGTTTGCCGCCGAGCGCGGCGGACAATGAAAAGCCTCTGGACGAAACCCGAGGCAGCGCTGATGAACACGCGACTCGGGCCCTTAATTGCTTTTGCTTGATTTGATGTAAGGCAATCACAGGGGGGTCATCCGTTTGAAGTGGAGGAGGGCCCGTTTGATCCGTCTTTGTGCGAGCGAGCGCACAAGAGCGCTGGCCGGTCGAGTGGCAGCCGGGGTGGGCGGGCGGCTAGTTTGCATGTCTTCTCATCAGCTACCTGGCGCGGTTAAGTCGAGCGTAAGGAGAGACGCCGGGGAAGCCAGATGTGTTTGCGTGTATGCATGCATAAAAAAAACAAAACAAAAAAAACCCACGACATACACGCCCGAGTTTGTCCGCAAAGCACACAGCGGGCTTTTAATAGAAGGGGTTTGCCTGAGCGTGCACGCTCTAGACGGCCGGAGCAGTCAATCAATCAGCCGGCGGAAACGACGGGACAACTGCCGCCTTCAAGCTCATTAAAATGAACGCGGCGTTACGGCGGGAAACGTAGCCCTGCGCAAATTAAGTTGTGTGTCCTAATTGTTTCCGCGTTCTGCTGCCCCTTCTTCCCCAACCCCCTCCCCCACCGACAACTTCAGAAGGCATTTTGTTGTCGCCTGATGTATGCTCGCCGCGCCTCGGGCAATGTTTTTTATGACCATTATTATTCAAATGAGCTGGAAATGTGTTTTGAAAGTCCTAAATCACTGAGCATGAATGGCTACCCTTGGCGTTTATAAATGACTTTCCACGCAAAGCAAACCTCGGGCCTGCGCAGCTTACTTCGCCGAGCTCATTTGGGGACGCTCGGGCGCCGCCGACAAAAATTTCCGTCACTTGTCCGCTTGCGCGACAAGTCTGACAGGAATTTTTTTTTTTTTTTTTTTTTATTCCTTCCGCTCCCATGTTTGGACTCTTTTATCCATAAACTGTACATCGGTTGCAAAAGGAAATAACTTCAGTTGACACTCAGCGAGTAAAAACAAATGGTGTCGATCTTAAGTGTAGATAATCAGCAAGAAGTTATCACTAGGTATTGACGGGCATACTGGTGCTTTTGTAAGAAAAGAAAACAGCTATTGTTTTAATTATGTATTTTTGATTAGCCTGAAGAGTCACAAGGGTCAGATTTACCAAATGTCCTTGACGTCTTCAGATCGCTGGAGGAGGCCAAATTACCTGAAGAGAACTCGACGCAGAGACAACATGAAAACCGATGGGACTTGAACCCGCAACCTTCTTGCAGCGGAGGCAGCAACCCTGTATCACTCTGATTGTGATTTTAATTTGACCAATTTTATGTTCCGTTCTCTCAATTTTCATCTGGATTTTTTTTTTCAGCTGAGCCCACATATTCGGAAGGTTTCCAGAACGCCGTGAAATTAAATTTAACTTAATTTTTTGATTTGATTACCCGATCAACGTCTGGGAATTGAAATATTACCAAGCGGAGTCGGCGCGAGTAAAAGCTTTTCTTCTCTTCTGCCTGCTAAAAGTCTACTCCACCTATCAGCTGCCGGCAGTGTCGGTGGATGGATTACGCCGAATGGCTTATTTACTGACACATTACCCGTGTTTGTTCTCGCCCACCCGGTTTATTAGAAAATTAAGAGAACTTGCACTTGATTGCACCGTTTATCGTACGTTCGCTGCCGCGCTAATAAATGGATTGCCCCAGTAAAACACTTTTGCACCAGATAAATTCGGCATTAGCGAGACCAAAGCATCCCGACAGGAAAACAGTTTCAGTGAGAGATAGAAGAAGGCCCTCCAAGATAATAACCCTCTGCCGCCACCACAGAACTGGCTTCTATCTGCCGCGATAAGATGTGGTTTGGAGATATTTCTATATTGGCATAACTGGACAAAATCTTTGCGAGACTCTCCGCTTACTCTAGGAGGGAAGCGACACACACACACACGCGCGTGCACACACACACACGCAGACGGAAGAGGAGCGAGAGGGGGAGAGCACATCTTGATTAGGTTTTCATAAAGTCTGGGACTGTGCTGAGTCTGTAATTGACTTTGACAGCAGAAGCCTCCATGTCCTATGGCTATGTTAAACGAACAATTTACATCTTCATTTCAAATTCTACATGGATAAAAAGCTATTAATTACATTAGTCTGCGAAGACTCATTCCAGCTGGGTAGTGTGCGCGTGCATGTGTGTCCGTCTGTGTATATCTACCCCATCCATTGCACATATACACTTTTCCCCTCATTTGTATGTTAAGTCTGAGCCAAACAAGGCCCAGTGAGTGCCTCTCTGCACATCACTTTATGAGTGCATGGCTTTTACTTTGCAAAAGAAAAACACGGACTGATCCTTTGAGCATTTTATGGACGTCGGAGCAACATTTACCAAATACATGGGCATTGGTCACACAGGCACTGACCCTTATGCTGCTTGTCATTAATGGCTTGTACTGATGTCGGTGGGGGATTTTTTTTTTTCTTTTTCATTTTTTACTGCCGCTTGTAAAACACAACCACCCCATAAAGTCATTTCACCTGATCTTGGGATTCTCGTAACCTCGCGCGGCAGCCAGATTGGCCAAGATCTCATCTGTGAAATCTGGCTTATCCGTCTTGCAAACACTGAAAAGTAAGCAGTATCAGTCTGAGAATCGAATTTGATTCCATAACATTCAGCTTCCTTTTAGTTATCGGGGGAGAGTGGCCTCTTGAATCCCAGAAAAGATGAAGAAAGAGAGGAGGCGACTGTGAGCAGAGCTGATGCTAAAGATACTAGCGCAGATGCTGGAGTACGGGCTGTTTTATTAATAATAGGTGGCATTTATTCTTCAAACGATTAACTTTTTTCCTGGAAAATACAGTTTTGATTTACTTCCGACTCTTTTTGATGAGAGTTTAGTTAAAAACTTGCCGGTGCCTCGCGGCAGTCGCATGCAGTTAATTTCATCTACCTCGCACCGGTGGGTAGGACTCCGGCTCAGGCGGTAAAACGGTAGCAACAAATGTAATTAGACTGCGTGAACGTGATAGACAGGAGGGCTCATCCAATGGCGTGGCGGGGGTTTCGCTTCCCCTTTATGGCCTCCTTGCTAGACGGAGACGTGCGATAAATCTAAAGTAGGAAATGTTCCTTCTGAAGTGCCTTGTTAAAGATAGATAGAGAGAAAATCAGAATGTTGCAGTTTAAAAAAATGAAAGGACTCAATGTTCAAGGAATATTAAAGGTTAAATTACAGAAACAATAAATATTAAAGTGTTAAAAAGTTATAAATTAGAGGTAAACCGTTGCATACATGTATAGCGCTCATTTATGTCATTAGGTGGGTTTAGCTTTTGCTTTGTTGTAAAGCACTTTGGGTACCTTTCAAGCTATATAAATAAATTTGAAAATGATTTGATAGGTGGGTTATGGGAGTTCAGAATGGTTACAGCTCTCGGAAAGAAACTGTTTTGCTTGTTCTGCTTTCATGTAGATAGATAGCTAGCTAGCTAGATCGATGAAAAACATTCGTAAGTCATAGTCGTGTTCGGGAGGGGCTACAACATGGCGATCAAGCAACTTTTCTCTCTTGGAGTGCATTGTGTCGGCTTCAAAGAGTGCTCTAAGAGGCTCGGGGTGCCGCGGTGCGGGTAGCAAGTGGCTCTCCGAGCCGCTGAGAACAGAGGCATCGCGGGCCATCATCTTCCCAGCCATCTGCGTGATGAGGGGAACAACAAGAGGCGCCGTGTTTGCTTTGGAGGCAGAGCGATCAAAGAACAACACTAACCATATAATGAAGGGACAGATGGATCTCGTATGAAGTGCTGCGCGCGGGCGGGGGGGGGGACAAATTGAGAGGCAGAGGTGTAGGCAAAAATCCAACCCGTAAATGCAACAATTTTTTTTTTTTTTTCCAGAGGAGGAGGAGAGAGGTGCGCTCCTCCGGTTGGGGAGGGGGTGGGGGGGTCGGTGGATATGATGTGGTGAAAAAGTGCGAGCCATCTCGTCGCATGCAGGCTGCCTGCGCTGAATGAGAAAGCTAAAAGGTAATTTCACGGATAAAGAGGAGGCCTAATGCATAGAGGTAATGTAGCAGGGGATGGAACAAAGGCAAACTTTCATCTCTTTAAGCTCGGATGGAGAGAGAGAGAGAGAGGGAGTGAGAAAAAGCGCGAGAGGGGAGTGCGGGGGGGGGTGAGGTGGGGTGGAGCTTTGATGCTTTGAAAATGATAATAACAATCTCAAAGTCAGCCTCAGAAGAGAATGTGCTCCCCTCACGGTGCCCCCGTCCCCTCCCCATCTGCCCCCTGCCACTTAATACAAGCGCACAATGACTGTCTAGGACAAGGTGGGCTGCGGGTGTGCCAGTGTGTGTGTGTGTGTGTGTGTGTGTGTGTGTGTGTGTGTGTGTGTGTGTGTGTGATGCAAAGAGGAGAGGCAACACACACACACGCACACACACACGCACACAAACAGGGAAGGGGGGTTGCAAATTGTGACACTTAGGGCCCCTCGCCTCACCTCCCCCCCTCCCACCCAAATTACATATGGAACAAACAAAAAGATGGCGGGAATAAAGGGACTCATTATGTGCGAGATTAGCTGACTTTTGTGGACGCGCCGAGGGCCGGATTCATGTAAAGGTGGTCTTTCTCGCAGGTAGCGCACATTGAAATATGAATGTCAATAAAAGATTCATGGTTGGCGGCTCCTCCATCTCTCTTCTCCCCCGCCTTTTTTTTTTGCCTTTTGCCTTTTGCTTTATATTAAAATGGGGGGGGAAAAAAGAAGAAAAAACGAAGCTTTTTTATGCCCCCTTTTAAGTCGTAAAGCCCCCCCCCCCCAACTCCCTCTACTTCTCCTCTCCCTTTAAAAATTCCTTTAGCTTTGCTACGTCTACAGCAGAAGCCCATTTTGTCTTCCATCTTTCCCTAATGCACAATGCAAGTCGGGAGGAAAAGATGAGGTGCAGGTGCATGAAATACAGCCCCATCTGTGGAAGTGGCCATTGTCTTTGAAGGCGAGGCAATTTTTTTCATTAAAAACGCCGACACATTTGAAATGGTGCGAACAGTGCATCTCACAGTGCAGGCTAATCAAGAATAAATAAATCACGCCTGCAGAACACAGCGCAAACGTATTTTTTTTCCCAATAAGGACAAAAAACATGATCCTAGATGAGAAAATTCATATTAAATCAAGCCCATTTTAACATTAGTGGGCAAAACATTTATTTTTTGCTTTAATTCCTCAACTTGCAAACATTGAGTCAAGAAAATGTTCAAAAAAAAAAAGAGTAAAAAAATGGCAAAATACGTTGGAAGAGCCACTCACGATATCTGCTTTTATTGTCCTTAATTCAAACAGATGATGCATCAAAATGTCTGAGTGGTTGAGCTCCTGATCTTTGACCCTCCAGTGCTGAGGGGGTGGCAAGCCATTAGCCTACATCTTGTGTGTATATATATATATGTGTGTGTGTGTGTGTGTCCATCAAGCCGGTACCCTCCCCCCCTCCGCTTCCCTTTCACGGAAAACACAATTTGCCGCCCAATTTTAAATTATTCAAACCATTTGCTCCGAATACAATCTGACCCTCAAACGTTACCGCTCGTCTCCAGAGGGGCACGTTCGCCCAGTGGCGGCTTCAGCCCGACGAACGTTCAATATTAATAAAGTTTCGGCAAATAAGTGCACGCCGCGTAGCTTCCAATGGCCAGATATGATCGCCGGAGATTGGGTTTAGGAATTTCTTTCTTTCTTTCTTTCTTTTTTTTGAAGCAAAGCGCTCATTTCCTGATCACATTTAAATTGCACATATAATTTCTGCTTTGTTCCAGGACGTGGCCTCGTCACTGTTGATGGAGATAATTCGTGCTCCGATCACAGATTGAATTCCGCCACCGAATGTCCTTGTGTCTTACCTCATTGCTTATTCTGTCCTGGTTAGCGCCAATTGCACACAGAGAAAAGAGCCTTTTTTATCCCCCCCCCCTCTCTCGCTCATTCCGTTTCTTTTTTTTCCCTCCACTGACCCCTCAGAGTATCACCAGACCTCAAAATTGCACTGAATATATAAATGCTAATGCTAATAACTGCTAGCAGGAGCAGATAATGTCCTTGACTGGTACAAGAAAAGATCCTTTTCTCTCACCTGACTCGCCGCCTCTGAATAACATTAGCCGAGTTCAAGCTCTCATTTCTCTCCCATTCTTTCCCCCGGTTCTCTTTGCCTTTTTCTTAATTTACTTGACTTCCTCCTCAACTCTTGCCTCCTTGTCACCAGAGGAGAGGGGTGGTGGTGGGGGAAAAAAAAAAAAAAAAGCCCAGCGTAAGTGTAAAATATTAATTCATTTATCTGCGCGATAAGATCTTGCTGCCTCGCTCGAAATTCCAATGACATCCATTTGCCATTAAGTCAATGCAACAGACAAGCAACGGGGCCTCTGGAGCTCGTCTGTCTTTGCAAACCACCCCCCAACACCCTCCTTCCTCCATATCGCGGCTCCGCTTTCTTTTCTTTTTTTTAACGCCTCTGGAAGCTTTTCATGGTAGGAATTAAACTATAATACTTGTTTCAGTGGCAAGCATGTTAATGGCTGCAGCAAAGCTGTCATTTAGGGAGACATGAGGAAACAGCTGCGGCGAACAAAATGGCCTCGCTTTTGGAAGCAGCCAGGATGTCTCGCCAGACTTTTTATTGCCTCTGCAAAATGACGGGAGATCACCACCCCCACCCTCCCCCACTCCTACTTCCCCCCGCCCCGATAGCGAAATCCCCGCAGTTCTGGAATGAACGTCCGACGTGTTATTGTGCTTTTTGATTGGGCCAGTGTTTAAGAGTGTCCAGTGGGGTCCAAAAAAAGCCTCTTAGGCCTTCCCCAGTTGGGCACATTGGTAACAATAGAGGTATTAAAGGACCCCGCGCTGGTGGAAAAAAGAAGAAGAAGAAGAAGAAGAAGAAGAAGCCCGATGATGTGAATAAGAAGCCAAATATTCCATTGTTTCATATAGGATAGGAACTCGCTTCTCTTTTGAAGGCGGATGTGAGGAGAGCTGAGCTGCAGAATTTGCCCTTGCCTTCCGTTTCTTAAAAAAAAAAAAAAAAAAAAAGAATTATTTCTCGTCTGGCAGGCAGCTCTCCGGAGGTGAGAGCTGCCTCTTAACACGAGCAGGTATCAGTCTTAAAAACCGGCTCAAAGTAATTGTGGCTTTGAAGTCACACACATCACAGATGGCGCAGTCAATATTGCACCAACTTGTCTGAGTGCCCCCCCCCCGACCCGGTTCTTCCCCCTACTGATTCTACCGGTACTTTTTTGCTCCCTCTCTTGTGACGCAAAGAAATATATTATTTGTCACACACAGGTTTTTCCCCCCCGTCTCGCTCCCCTCCCTTTTCTATTATTAAAAGAGGCCAGCCATCAATCAATCCTGCAATCACCCATGCAATCACATTAACCATTCGTCTCAGCCTTATTTGCGTCATTTGCTACATGAACGTTGAGGGGGCCCCCGCTGGGAAGGGCTTCACACTCCTGGAACTGGTTCTGCATTCTCTTTTTACAGTGTGCTTCTGAAATCGTTGCGGCAGGATTCAAGAAGGGCAACAGTCCCTTCTGACTGCAGTTTGATTTGGAAAAAAAAAAAAAAAAAAAAAAAAAGTACTGTTCAAGGCCACTTTTTAAAACTCCATTACTTGGTTTTGCTGAACTTGACAGCGACGCCGTTATATTCGGAAAAATTAACCGCTTAATACGTCTACAAACAAAATAACTTCCCCCGAGAAGGCAAACAGGACAGCAGCAGTTCAGCAGTTCATTCTAACATCATGACCTTGAGTGCCTCATTAAAAGCAAAAATTTCCCACAATAAAAAAAAAAGAGAAGAAAAAAAAAGAATGATGTTTACATTTCTGGTCATGCAGATCCAACACTGAATGCCTTTGCAAGTCGAATAAATGAAAAAGAAAGCAGAAAAAAGTTTCGGGACAAAATGTTCAGATCGGAACTCGGGAGGAAAATTAATTTGCGGCAAAGTTTATGCAGGAAAGTTTGAGTTCAAGTTGCACTCCGTCCCACAAAGTCAAGTCAGAGAAGAAGAGCTTTGCCTTCACAACGATCTGGATTCGCAGCATGTGTGGTCTGTCTGGGTTGATTTGAACCCGAGATGATATTAGGATGACTTTTTCTTCAGCAGTATGACATTTGCATTCAGTGTTTGAAATCCCAATTGGGAGAATTTTTTTTCTTTGGGTCAGCCAAACATTTGCCTCCAACTAACCCTCTCATCCTCTGCACCCATCTGCATTCTCTCACACCAACTAACTTCATGTCCTCTTCAGCTACATCCATAAATCTACTCTGCTCTTCCTCCAAGTCCTCCTGCCTGACTTAATGCAGTAAATGACGAACAGTTATTTTTAAAATTCTGGACAGACTGTAAACTGAATCTATTGCAGGCTTTTAAAAGAAAAAAATAGCAGTATCGTTTCCTGGATAGAAAACACACATTAGCGACTAATGCAATTTTTTTGCAAAGTGCAAAATTGCAAAGCAAAACAAATGTGAGACTCAGCAACAGTTACGTTTCCATCACCCCTAGAATTGCACAAAACCCATATCGCAATAAAAAACTGGTAATGGAAAGACCTGAACATCGAAAAACCTCTCAAATATCGCCAAAAGGTTTTTACACTGTCATGAGGTGGTTTTTCAGACGTATCGATGCAGAGGTATATCACAAAAGCGTCATGGAAACACTTTTTTCGCATTTACACGTCACGGACGTGATGTACAGAGTCACGTGACCAGTTCACTTCAAGTGAAAATGCCGCGTTATAATTGGACGAGATTTCACAAGAATAACGGCTTATGCGCTTCGTACCATTCAATGGAAACACAAGCAAATTGCAATTGTACTTTGTCAAAATTTGAGAAATATCGCTTTTATTTTGCGAAAGACTGTCATGGAAAAACAGCTAATGAGGTTTTAGGTATAGTGGGTGGGTACACTTAAAAAAACAACAACAAAAAAGGATCTTCTCGAGGAACCTAACTTTGCAGTGGACCCTACAGTGCCGGAGAGACACCGAGACATTTGTGCCGAGAGCCACGAGGAGAAAAAGAGCAGCGGGGACGGAGGGGGAGAACGACAAGAAAAGTCTTCCTGCCTTGATTAATAAAGTGTGGCTGGGGCTAAGGTCGACGCGCTGCTCATCCAGCTACGGCTGGAGTCTACACACACACATACACACATGGATGGACAGACACACTCGCGCACGTCTGTCTGCCAGCATTCCTGTGTTGACTGACACGGCCTCACCTCTTTTAATTGTCTTTGAGCAGCGGCTGTGGCAAAGGCTGAATCTATTACATCAGCAGTCATACTGTCACCGTGCGCGCGTGTCTCCAGACAGCAACCATCAAATTTCTTACATTCTGTACTTTTGCTCTCTGCTAGGTTAGCGTGGGGCAGGAAGGGCAGTGTGTGTACTACTTGTGCGTGCAAGCGAGTGTGTGTGTGTCTTCTCGCCACTGAACCCAACCAATAATACAATAATGAGGTCATACGAGTATTCATCTCACAGGCCGGAACAGGGAGGAGTGTTGATAGAAACGACATTAGGCTCTGCGAGATTAAGAACATTTACTCAAACACAAACTCAGGTACTTTTAGCCTGTAACCACTCCTAATGGGTCCATTTGTCCACTGCATAATGGGGGCTCCTGTTACAAACTGCATTCAAAAGAATCAAATAAAAACGTGTAATTTTGATTTAAAAAGTAAGAAACACTCACCAAAATGCATCATTAGGGCAGCCCTCGCCCACAGTTTAAGACATTAAGGGCGTTTAGCCGCAAGGAGTGGCGAGCGTAATGGGCTGGGCGCGGGTTCATCGGGTTGTCTGCTAACATTTTATTGCCTTTTTGCGCCATACTTTAGCCATTAAAGAGTTGGAAATGTGCAAAAATTGTGTGCCAATTTGTCAGTTATTTGCCCGCTAAACGTCCAAGCACTTTGCTGTCATTTGGGGTGATCAATGCTTAATGAATTAGTCTGTTTTTCACCTCCGTTAAAGGCAGACGCGCTTAGCACCTTCCCAATCCCTCCGAGACCCCATCTGATGGAAGCCTTCCACCCCTAATTTCTGAAAAGTGAGGAGCTAAGCAGTTCACCCGTCTACGAGAGCTGGCGTTTTTTTCCCCGGGCAAATTGCTTTTCGCGAATTCACTCGAGTCCAAAACGGAAATCAAACTTCGGCTTTCATTAAACAGCGGATGAAAGAATGTCTCGAGAAGTGGTGGAAATAGAGACAGAGAGACCGGGGGATAGACAGCGAGCGCTCACAGCCATGTTTACATGATGGGAACGGCCGTCCTAATGCAGTGATGACTGCAGAGTGTTTCCACTGATTCCATTTAGCCTATTGAATTAGCCGGTGCTGGAGTCAGCGGACTGGCCCCGGAGCTCCAGAAACAGACATGCAGGCATCAAAATCCAATTAAATACATTTGTTAAATAATGTAATGATTGCCTAAGCATACTTTTCAGTGGGAGTCCATTCATTTTGACCCATAAAAATGCCATTGTTTTCTGGGCTCTGGGAGAGGTTATGCAGATTGATGGAATTAATTGTCTGGCAGTCGAAAAATGTCATTAAAACACTGATGGCCACGATGGCCCATTTATATCCCCAGTCTGTTAGCGGCCGGGCATTTTAATTTGTAACTTGACATGATAATGTGGCCGCTTCCCTGCTCATAGGCACAAATATTACTCAAATTGATTAAAAGGGACCATTCCGTCCCCTCTCCCAATAGATGGTTATGCAGAATCCATACGCGCTAGCCAACACGTAGCCACTATGACTTTTATCGCCTCTATTTTCAAGTGCAACACCAAACTACTGGCTGATGATAAAAATGCCCGCTTTTTTAATAGTTCACATGACAGCACACACACTACAGTGATTCAATGGTCTCATATCTCAATCATAAGCATTGTTTTTTCACATTTTATTTGTTCACATAAGGTTTTTTATCAGAAAGATCTTTTTTTTTTTAAAGTTTTTTTTGCAGGAGGCTGTAAACAGTGAGCTAAATATGTAGAGTATAGTTTTATACGGGACCGAGTTATCATGTGAGACTTCTCTACTTGAACCGTGAATGAAAAAAATAAAAAGACCTTGGTGAAAAAAAAAAAGCGGGAAATCTGACCAAAGTGCTAAAACAACAACCTGTCGTGGAGTAAATACGTTTGAACTGCGCTCCCTCAAGGCTTGTGTTTTCCACCTCTCGCTTCGTGATGCAAATGCTTTTCAGCCCTCCCTGCCGCCAAACGCTTTCTCTTCCGCGATGGGGAATCTTGGCAGAGGTCACTGCCAATTACACTAACAGTGGTATTTAACCCAGAGGTATCCTCACAGCCGCTTCGGGGAGACGTCTGCGGCTATACTGACAGCAAACACCTCTTCAGAGGTCACCGACTTGGCTTGAGACTGAATAAGACATGGTGGTGGTAGGGATAGCTGCTGCATTATGAGCGTGGGGGGTGGGGTGAGTGGTGGTGGTGGTGGGGGGTATGTTTCCATGGTTACATATTCCGGGGTGTGAGACGATTGGATCATTAAACCTTGACTGGAGATTTAAAGGTCAGGGGTCAGAGGCACCGCAGTCCGGCGGGGGACAGCTTGTGAATCTATCATTACGCACTCATAAACATACAGCGCACAACAGATGCAGTATGCGGTGTATAGGAGCATGGAGACACACACACTCGCACATGTTAGTATTGCCGTCTCTGTGCACTGACTCACACTTATGTCCTCTGCTTGTGTGCAGCCTCACCTAAACGCCAACTTTAAACTCGACACGCATCACCCGGAACTTGACCTCATTTCAATTAATATCCAGCCTTCAAAATTAACTCTTCGACCTTAAGCATAATGACAAACACGGTGTGGAGCAGCCAATGCGTCCTTGCGGCAGAGGCAGTCCGTCAAGGCCCGGTGCCAACAAGTGCAGAACACGCACATACCTCTTGATTCCTGGCAATTAAATCCGAAGCAATCCGAAGCATCTCAGTTGGCCGCCTGCGTGAGCATCATTTCCTCCCGCCACCACTTCCATCTCCCCGTGAATTCACCTGTAATGAACAGAGAATTAGAGCTGAGCACATTAAGGAACATTTGCCAGGCCAATGGTTGGGCATCAGTTCGAGTGATGGTCATAGTGTGAAATGATGAGGAGTGCGCTTGCAGGGGCCAATCATTTTCTTCCTTTAGAACATCACACAGCTAGCCAACCTGACTATTCAGGGCCTCTTTTATAGCTCTTCCAAAAACTGTTGGAGTGGACTGACTAATTGGGGGAGGAAAAAAATAAATAAATTTTTTTTGACAGCAAGATAAAATGTGGTGGTTATTATTTAAGTCACACACAGATTCAATCATTTAAAGAAAATTAATAAGTTGCGACTCAAAGATCTTTCTTCTTCTCTACTCAGTGATACAACACAAAAACTTACCTGACAGGAGTCAACACTTACAAATTACGTTCACCTACTCAAAGCAGTCCACCAGCCCGGAAAAAGCCATCAGTAAAGTGCAGAACGAGAACACAAACAGACATGTTTGGCGCCGAACAACAATGAACGCCTTCATGCGAGTGCTATCTTTTCCCTCCCAAGTGTCACTTGCGGAGCTCTGGTGACAATTCTATTTTTTTTTCTCTCCTTCATTCTCCCTCACCCCTCCTTCATTGCCTTTGAAACTGATGAAGCGCAATGATCAAAATGCTCGGAGACAAATGGAGAGCCTCTGTTTTGGAGTTTTGATTTGTGAGACTGGAAGGTGCTACACAAAGAACAAATGATGACAGTTCCCACTGTAGTTCTCTATATCATTATCATCCCTTATCAACTTTTTCTTTTCAAAGCAGCCACATGTGCCGCGTGTCCCTACTTTGTACCCGGTACCGTACACGGAAAGGCAAAAAAAAAAAAAAAAAGAAAAGAAGGAGTTTGTGTCTTGTGACATGATCTATGCATGTAGACAGTTCAAATTAAGAGCCCGGCTCCACTAATAAACATAGCAAACGAAATATTATGCATGGCATTTTCATAATGAGTTCTGTCTATTTTATTTTTATTTTTTTTCCTCCCAGAATACGAGTGTCAATTTGCAAGTCCTTTTTTTAACCTGCCTGTCTTCACATAGCATAAACCTCATCCTCTGGAGAGATGTAGTTAAAAAAGGTGAAATCAATAAAGAATCGAAGCTTTCATCTGGGTTCCCTTGATCAGCGCCTCTCTGGGAGAGGAGTCGGGTGGGGGGGACAGCAAATCTCAATATTTTACACACTTGGGTTTGACTGAATTTGACAGGTTGCAGAAAGAGACTTGGAGAGATGGCTATCGATGGTGGAAAACTCATTTTGTCTCATCCGCTGTAAACCACACAGACAGAAATAGAGGGGTTCTTTTTGTTGATAAATGTTTGACTATCAACTTGACACTACCTACTTGTGAGAGTTCTGACCTGTGGTTAGAAATAAAAACACAAAAAAGAGCAACAGAGCACCGCCACAATGACTGTTTAAATGGAAGTTGTTGGGCCTTACCATTATGGCCTAAACAGCAAAACACAGCTGTCTTCTACACTGTAGTCGTGTTTTTCCCTAACACATATGCATGTTTGTTTGTTTTATTACTTTAACTGTAAATGAAAAAATGTACTCTCTAACAAAGCCGTGTTCACGGCCGTTTTTTGTTGTTGTTTGTTTGTTTTAAATCGCACTTACCGGAAGTTCAGACTTGTTTTACGTTCACCTTCGTCTTCAGCAATGCTATGCTGTGATGACAGACTTCGTCTTTAGCAATGCTGTGACGACAGGCACACAAACAAAAACATTTTTTAATCACACACAGGCTACACAAAGCACCATGAAAACGCAGAAATAAGTCTCGACTGTTTACAGGACTCTTTAATCAAAAAATAAAGAGCACACCGTGACCAAACACACGTACCTGTTGTTGGTTTGCCTTCTGCGGGTGATTAGCACTTCGCTCTTTGTGGCTATTAATGTTCCGTTTTGTTTTGTACTTGTTTGTTCAAGGTATTTGTTGCCGCAGGACACACCGTTCTGTATTCTCATCCCCATCCGCCGCCATTCTTCTCAAACGCGCAATCACCTCAATCAGCATCAGGTGTGCTAAATGAATCTATTTGCATCGTCTCCAGACTAACATTGCGCGCATTCGGGCAGAAGCGCCCGTAGGCTATCTGCGTATTCTTCAAGGTTTATGCGCTCGGTCATGCGTTTGCGTTGTGCCATTAGACTTGCTCACGTTTTTACCTACGCAGACCTTCAGTAAATCACGCCCCAAACTGTTCCATCCCATCACACTGCCCCAGCCTTCATCATCCTATTCTCCTCTGCCATTTTCGCTTCCCCATAACATTATCTCCTTCACCATCCATTCCTATGGTCATACAATTTGCCATCATACCTACCTTCCTTTGCCCATCCTTCACCATCCTATTTTTCTTCTCCAGCATTTACAGTACGTTCCTTTGCCATTTCATCCCAAGCGTGCCAGCCCATCCTATGCCACTGATTTTGTTTTTACTCCTCTTGGAATGACACACCTGGAAGGGGTTGTACACAAATGCAATAATTTGTCATGAGGTTGTTGTTTCTCAGACATTAAATATCTGAGTAAAAAAATTACGTGTGAACTGGAGACAATTATATAAAAAGGATGAAACAACAAGCACAACAGACCCTTCTGGCAGGTTAAAAAGGCATAGAAAACAACATTTTGCAGGAGTCTGATGTTTCTCTGGAACCCATTTATTTTTCATTTACATTCATAATAATGCAAGTGCAGCAGAAAAAAAGTCAGACTTAACGAGTAAGAACATGTTTCAAAAGTATCTCTTTATTTTTTTGGGGCAAAAAAAAAGTATTTCCAGCTCCCTGTTCTTTACTTACTTTTCCGGTGGCACCTGCGTATGATGGGTGTAGAATGAACCCGCATCACAGCTGAGAGCGACTTGATAACAAGTGTGAGGCAGTGAGGGATAGGTGGATAAAATAGCCTCAATTTACACTCATTTTCACTTTTCTTTGGCAAATGTTGCAACATATTGGGTCTGGCGGGCGGAAGAGGCTGCTTTTCTGCCTGACGCGTGTATGTGTGTGGCATGTGTGGACAATGGGCAGACTCTCCTTGTCTCTGAGTTGTCCTAACCCCCTGTGGCGAGGATGAATAACACACCTCATCCTGGGCTTTTTTCTTTTTCTCCCAGTCACTCATTTTCACACTCCCCTTTTTCTCCACTTCCAAAAGGCTTAGACAAAAGCGGGCCTGTGTTATTGTCATTGTGTGTGTGTGTGTGTGTGTGTGTGTGCAGAGGTCCAGTCTTGGTCTTTCAGGAAATGGTGCATCAATGGGCATTATGTAGATGTTTTGAAAGGCTGCCACCCGGAGCCAGTCTTTATCTGGGTCTTCACGAGTCTGTCTGCGTCCATCTCATAACAACTCACGGTTTTTGTTTTTTTTTAACAAACAAACCACAGATGATCATAACTGAGAGATCTGCATGGTGTTTGGTGTTTGTTGATTATTGGCTCTAGGAACGTGACTTTCCAAATAAATTTTCATCATAAAGAGGTGTTGCAAAAATTCATGTTGAAATTCAATTTCAAATTCAGTTTGTTTTGTCTTCATAAGCTTTTTTTTTTTTTTTATAATGGAAGCCAAAAATACAAATAGTAGTTGTCTATATTTAGTTTCTTAACTAGTCAAACGTGCACTAAGCACCCGCTGATCTAATGTTAACAGGGTAAAAGCCACTGTCATTGTGGGACAAGTAAAAAAGAGTTCTTTCATGACACGTAACCCTGCTGTGTATGTTCATTACTGGACTGTGTACTGATTCCGTCCCCGTTCGGGTTCCAGTGATCTTCTTCTTTACACTTGTCATAGAAATACGACGGCTTCATTTGCAGCTCCCTAAAAAAAGTACTTGTCTGTCTATTTGCTATTCACAGCTAATTGTGGAGATTTAACTGAATAAGAAGGCGGAGATGCGAGAGACAAAAGCAAGACGAATGCGTGGCGCCAATTAAAAAACATCACATAAATGAATCCTGCGACAATGAGCGCACAAACACAGTGCACTGCAGTGGGACGGCTACATTCGAGGAGGAATCTGCTGCAATGTGAAAATCATTCGGGCAATAAATAACGATCAAATACAATCGTACAGCACAGCAGCATTTGTGTCTGGCAAGAGGATTTGTACAGAAGCTGTTGTGTTTCCTGCATTCACAAGGCAAAAAAACAAACAAAAAAAATGAAAAAACATTTCCAGCATCTCCGCTGGGTAAAGGCCGACGCAGCTCAAGGTCAAAGGTCTAGAAGTGGTGCATCTTCAATTTGCGAGGGAAAGCAAAGGCTGTGGTATCCATGTGTTCCATGCTGTCAGAATAAAGTAAACGATCCCTGTATGGCGCGGGCATAGTTTTCATTTGAAATGTGTTTTGGCCTGTTCAGGCCACCATACAAAGAAGATGAACACACGAAGGCCAGCAACAATATCTCTTCCTTGCACTTATTGGTACTTAAAAAAAAAGATGAAAGGTGTGATTAAAGTGTGCGTCGCTTTGCCCTTCTATCACCTTCTTTTTTACCGATATCTATGTGCAGCCATTACATTTGATTAGTCTGCCAATGAAGGACAAATCATCGCCGTTTTTTTTTTTTTTTTTGGTGGCGGCGAAAATTTGCCTCTACACGCCGCCATTAATCCGTCCACTTCCAACAATCTAACCAATCTCGATGGCCGTCTCCCCGGTGCCATTTGATGTCCATTTCAATTTTTCACGGGCCAGCGTGATGAACTGCGATATTAAACCAGGTAGAATGCTCATTTTCAGCTCATCAACAGGCCCAGCGTGCGAGAGCGAGGCTCCTGCGGCGCGGTACAAGGGAACGGATCACGGGTTTCTCCCCCCGGTCCCGCAGAGTGATTAGGCTTTAGATGGGAGATCATCAATTCATAGTGGGATCCATACCCGCTGCGATGATGGGAGGGGCAAGTGCATGTGTGTATGTGGGCAGGCAGGGGTGAACGGGAGATAGTCAATTAAAATGTAAGGCAGGATAAGGAGGAGTTGACCTTTCTGCAGCAGTTTGAGGCACCCTGGCCGTGCAGGGGCTTTTCAGGTGGAGGCCGAAACAGACGCAAACACGCACAGTACTGCAGACTTTCCACATGCGCCACATGCCCCGCGGACTGGGATTAATTAAACTTCCAGGTGATATAGTGGAGGCTGATTGGAGGCTAATGTCCCTCTGTTTACCTGCCAGGAGCTGAAACAGCACACCATACATAATGGGGCCCGAGCGGCGCAGCCACACACACACACACACACACGCACACACAAGCGCGGCCTCGTCTCCAGCACACGATTAAGCAATTAAAGTTGCATTTCCCTCACTTAGCGCCGAGTCTCGCAGACTGGGCGTGACGGGTTGTCGGAGGAGGTCTGGCTTTTTGCGTGACGTGGAACGGAATAAGAGCCGTACAGATTGCAAATAAAATGTCACCTGTCCCCCCCCCCGCCGTTTTATGATAATTACAAAGTGGTCGACGGGGGTGGTTGATGGCGATATAATTATTGCGTAAATGCATCAGATTGGAGAGATTTGTGTTGGAAAACAATTGGCTCTTTTCAACACCATGTGGAATGCACATGCAATGTTTTATTTTTTTTAGTCTGAAGAGGGAGGAGGTTTCCACTGAAAATGTCAAGGTAAATAAAAATATCTCTCTCAAGTCATGTTTGACGAAAAGAAACAAAACATTTTAGAGTAAAAAAATAGCTTTAAAAGATCCACATTATGCAAAATTCACTGCGCTGCTGTTTTCTAACAACTAAATATTTACCTAGCTTTCTGAGGCGACCCTTTGTGGCATCACAAAGGGTGCAAGCACTTCTCCTGGGTGAGTGACAGCACCCCTAGTCAACCAGGCCAGGTCTTTTACGCTTCCAAATGTGTACAACAGGTACAAAGGAGCATCAGTTTGAACCAAGCGTATTTGTAACAGATACTGGAACTGGAAATATCTGAGAACGGGTGAAATGTGTGACCTTTGACCTGGAAAAAACACTGTTTGCACATCCTTAAAAGTTAACAGCTTTCTGTGATACCGGTGATTTCAGGACTCATTCCTTTAGGACTTTTTAAGCATCGAAATATTCAATTTGCATTTAACACGACGCTGCTGCATTTCCACACCGAGCCGTGAGTCGGTGAGTTTGCTGCTGAAAAGCTCGGAGATCTACCGGCTCCACTCCGACACTCATATCCACAAATGACATAATTCCGGCGGCGGGCGGCCCGCTTGCGTGCGGCCCTCGCCTCGTGGCCATTCGAGGTAGCCGACTCGGAAGCGGCCCCTCTTGTCTCTCTAATTTCTGCCGGGGAACATTACATTTGGAGGAATAGACAAAAGGCGGCGGGGGCAACAAGGCGGTGATAACTGGGCGGACGGCGCGGCGAGCGAGAAAGACCATAAAGCGAAGAATAGCAGGTGCGGGGCGGGGCCGACGTCCTGCGCCAGAGACAATCAGGGCTGGATGTCCTTTTACGACTCTCGAGGCTCATAATAACCGGGCTAAACGTTTATATTAACACGGCGTATCAGCCTCGCCATCAGAGCAAGTCAATGATAGAGGGAAGGGGAGGTGGGGGGGTGGGGGGGTGGGGGTGAGACAGAGAGGGAGAAGAAAAAGCACACATAATTATACCCAAGCCTTCCAAATGAACTGTCGTTAGCTTCACACGCATACAAGAGGAGGGGCGGGCGGTCGGAGAAGACAGAGAGAAGTAAAAATCTAATTTGCCCGCTTCAAATCACATTCATAGGCTGGGACTGTCAGGTACCTCCTGAGAGCGCGAGATGGGAGACGAGGGGGGAGAGGGGTGTGGGTAGGGGGGGGGACTTTGGAGGCTGAAAAGGTCGGGGGACCTCAGCTTAGAGGAGATAGCCAAATATTATGTTAATACGGACTCCGTTTTACATGCGGAGCTAATCAGCGTGGACCCGGAATTAAAGGGGCAGATAATTAATTCTGGAGTAAGGGTTATCCTGGCCTGCCTATTGTCTTGGCGGGGGTGGAGGGTGAGGGTGGGGATGGGAGAAGGTGCCCACCACCCTCCACCCCCACTCCCAGTGTGTGTTGAACACGTGGAGATAAGGGGCGAGTTCGGACATGGAGGGAGGAGGTGACATTAAAAAAGGCAGACGAGGCGGCGCGGAGGGGAAAGGAAACGGAGGAAGAAAGTGCAAAGAGTACTCAGGGCGAAAGGCGCACAATGGCAAATTGTGCCAATACAAATGTGGGAGAAAAAAAAAACCCTGATGTCTGTGATGTTGTATTTTTCTTTCTTCCCCACCCCCCACACCTCTCTCGACCGCCCGTCTCTCTTTTCCATCAGCGGGGGAAACGGAGGCACAGCGTGGCGCAGTGATGAACTGGCCGGGGTTTCGGGGCGGCGATGCATCCGAAGGTGCGATAATGGCGTTTGATAAGTGCCGCTTGATGTATATCCTGTCAGCATTCCTGGGAAGTATATAGGCTAAAGGTGATGTACTTGGAGGTTATCTGCCCCGCCAGATAATCCCAGCCGGTGAATCATCCTGAGCCCTTAAACGTGATATTTTCTCCGGCCCGAAAAGTGAAATAAATGAGTGAGGGATGGGATGGCGCGACGAGGCCGGCGGATCCCGTTTCATTTTTCATCTGACTGCCGTTTCCATCATTTAGTTGCTTCTTTGTTTTGTTTTGTGAAACTTTCTCCAGGGAACATGGAGCATCAAGAAAACATCAGTTTTCTATCATATGTATAAATCAAATATCATAGAATCGTAATGGCGCATTAAAAAAAAACAACAAAACTGTACCACTTGTCATTTCCAAGTTCACTGAGAACATTTTTTAATATCTTTTTTCAAATTACACATTCAAGCAGAGCCCGAGCTATTATCTTCCTGCTCAGGTGTCTGAAATCATGTGTTTCAAGCGAGAAGTTAATATTCTCCTTGCACACGTGTTAGACCATACATCAAGATTCAACCGCTGCCCGGCACGGTTTTAATTAAAATTTCATTTCTAACGGGACACAACCGCTACCCCTAATTAAATATTCCACCGAATAGGAGAATGCAAATGTTTCACCTTAAAAAAAACTTCTGATTGGTCGACACGTTTGAGGATCCCGCTGGTGCACGCGTGCCATGGAGGTTCAGGCCTCCATATTGCACACACAAACCAGTCAGCAACAGATTGTGTTTGTTGAAGAATAGAAGAGCAAGAACCCAAAGATTGAAGAAGGACTTAAAAATGGAATATATTCATCATAACTATTATAATTATTGCCATTAGAACTGCTTTTCATGCCCTTTGTCTCTAAAACGATTCCACACACAAGAAGGCAAAAAAAAAAGAAACAAACATTTTTTTTTTTTTTTTTTTTATCATTTATGTTTCCTTTTTTCCCCTGTTCTCCTTTTCCCCCCTTGCAGTGAAATGTGGCAAACTGTTTCGCCGCTGCAGGCTCGGTCCCTCTTTATTTCTCTGCCTCCGAGACACTAAACTGATTCCCGTCCTGTCTCCATCTCGGCGCTCATGTTTAAACCATGAGGGAGACGGCCTCATTACATTTGACTCTCTCACCTGCTGCCGCCGTGGCGACGCGACGCGACGACGCACGCCATAAGAAACGTGGCCGATGTGCGTGCACGTTGCCTCGAGTGCGCGCACAACACGTCGTCGTGACGCGATGTTACGAGCTGCAAACGACGCGACTGATGTTTGGTTGCACAGCCGCCGGACGGGAAGGAGGTTGGGAAGGAGATGCGCACGCGAACGCTTTTCCTGCACGCACACACACATCCAGCTTAGGTGGAGTATGCCCTGTTTACATGGACTAATGTCTGTTAGCAGGTACTTACTTTGAAGTATCATCCCACCGTGCCTGTAGAGCAAGCCCAGATTATGTTGAGGCTGTCACTAGAGGGTATAAACACACACACACACACACACAGAGCTGCTCATGCACGATCACAACCGTGCACACGGAGAGCTTACGACGAGTCTAAGCAGTCTAAACACATCATCTCGCCCGGGCCTGCGAAGGTGCATCACTGTTCCGATTTACATACAAGAGCAGAGCAGCAAACTGCGGCCTGGTGGTGTTTTTTTCACCTCTGGAAAGGAGGAGGAGGAGGAGGAGGAGAAGGAGAAAAAAAAAAAGAAGAGAGAAAAAGATTACACCGGCTGGTGCCGCGCGACATGAAACGTTCCAGCTAAAATGTAATTTTCACCCCCCCCCACACACGCACACACACACACCTCCCCACCTCCCCACCATCATTGTCGGCGGATGAAACCAGGCAAACAACAAAAGGGGGCCGGGGCCGGGATATGACAGGGAGAAATCCAGGCGGAGGGGAGCAGAAATAAAAGGCTGGAAGGCGAGAGGATGGCGGGGATGAAAGGAGGACGATGCGAGTCTTTGATTCTACCCCGGAACAAGATCTCGGCGTAGAGAGGGAGAGAGGGAGAGAAAACATACCGGTCGGTAAATTACGGCGAGGCGGGCCTGACACGTGACAGCGCAGGAAGGGGCGGGGGGGGGGGAGAAAAAGGGATTTGCGCCAACCCCTTCATTCAAACTTCACAACGGTTAACAGTGTGTTTAACACCGTTAATCAATTGACCTCCATTGTGGGCTAATCCTCAACTGTGCCTAATTCATTGAGCTGAGAGTGTCATTTGACTCGGCCGCATCCGCTATCTCGTCCCCGACACTTTACCCAAATGGGACTAATGTGGCCTCAATGGGCGCCGTTAATTTCCATCTGCTCTTTCCGGCCCGACGGGATAAGCAGCGCAGGACAACTTGGGGGCCTTGCAGGGATTCAACCTTGCCGCTCTTGTCTTTGAAAGCAGCCTGCGGGAGATCGGTCGCAGCTAGCCGGTGTGTGCGTCAGCGCCATTTTTACTTTTTTCATTTCTTTATTTTTGCACCTAGACAAGAAGTTTAAAGAAACAGAGGTTTTTACACGATGAGTTTGAACGCTACCCCAAGAAGTTCAAAGGGTGAAAATCGTTTTTTTTTCCTTCTTTGATTTCCAAAAACGCTGATTTCCCCGCCGCCGGCCCCGGAGTGTTAGTGCCTTGATGAATTTCTGCCAGCAGTATTTCACAGAAGCGGCGTTTTCGCCGGCTGAATCCGAGCTCGCCGCTCAATGGTAATGCAATCAGCCGACTTTTACTCCATTTTCTGTCTCTTCCAGCCGAAATACCCGAGAGTAAAGCTCAGACAGGAGCGCATGCATGCAGGAATACTTAGAGAAGCACACATTGCACGCACACAAACACACACGCCAGCAAGCACGCACGCGTATTTATATACTGCGGTTAAGCCTTCCTTTCCCTTGCTATCAATCCTTCCTCTCCCGGACTGTCTTATTGAAACATGTTTCTTATCCTGTCAACCTCTGCTCCGGGGGGACGGCGAGGTGTTTGTGAGGGAGAGCTGGGAAGAGGGGCAAAAGCACAAAAGAGGAGAGCGGAAAGTGAGGGAAAAGAGGAGGAGGAGGGAAACGCATGCATGCAGGCTCAGGTGGTGAATGCGGAAGGACGGAGGGCCGGTGGTAAATAGATGGAGCGGCAAATCTCGATGCGTCATAACCGTCATTAGCGCCGGAAGACACGGCCGACGCGACACATCCTGTGCCCCGCCGGATCTAATGAGCATATTGTGTGTCGCGGCACAGGGCGCAACGCGGCGGCCTCACGCGCCTTCCCTCCTTTTCCGGGAATCGGGACTTCAAACGCGACGAGAGGTTGAGAAGCTTCAACACCGGTGACTGAGTTCAGGAAGCGTCAGCACGGCAGCATCGAGGAGCATCTGGACAGTCCGCGGAACTCACGAACATTGACTATTGAGCCCCTCTGTTTACAGCCTCCTGTATTGAGAGGCGTAGCAGCGCCCTTTGTGACATCACAAAAGGTGGATCTTGCAGAAACGTGCACTTTACAATTGACAGAGGTCCAGGCTTTCTTTTTTAAATTTTATTTCCGAGGCGTTCCCTGACCTGCTGGCACACACTTACAATTAGCCATACCAGTTTTTTTAAATTTGAAATTGGATTTTGCATGTGTGCAAGTTTATTGTACAGTATTAAGCTCTGCTTGTTGCATGTTCAGGTTGAAGCAAAACTCGTTTGTGTCCATATAAAAAGGTTCACTGTTGTATCTGGAGGAAGATTTTTTCAATAAATACCAATGTTGACCCCCGACAATGTCCAAGATTTAAATTTTGGCCCCACTGTGTATTTGAGTTCTAAACTGTTGGCGAAGCTACGCAGGCGGGAACATGAAGGCGGCGGCGGCGGCATTAGAAGCGTAGTTCTTGCTACCTGCAATTTGCCGCCACAGTGCTTCACGTGAACTCACTAGACGAGGAGTGGAGGGGACGAGCTGGAGGCTGATTGGCTGTGATGAGTCAGGAGGCCTCAGAGAAACGTTTAGTCCCACAAAACATCTCTCACTGTTGGCAATAACGAGGTTTGGGGGCTCCGGATGAACTCCAGCCACGTGACTGTCGAGAGTTTTTCTTTCTTTGGTCGTCTTTCTTTGGTTATTACTGAGAAGCGTTTTCCGTGCAATTATTCCCATTTCCACTGTCAGACGCACGAGCCGCTGGGGGGGTGGGAGGGGGGGGCAGACTTGCGCGATGGTTATCATAACTCAGAGACGCATTAAAAAATAACCACGCGGCTGGCTGTCACAGACAATTTGCACGTGGCCGCGTCTGATTGCGCACTTAGGGCGAACGCGGACGCAGAAGAAAAAAAAAAAAAAAAAAAAAAAAAGGAAAATCGCAGCACGGACAGATGCGACGCACACACACACAGAGGGAAAAAAAAAACGTGGAAGGAAGGTGTTCCCACAGATAACGGAGCCGACGTGCGTAATCCAAAGCAGACCCCATCTGTCTCCCATTATGAAGCCTCTGCTTTAGCCCCAAGAATGTCTACATTTCATAAATATTATCTGGGCCTGGCAAAGGCGGCCGGACAAAAGCCAGAGTGCGGGAGCATTTCTCAGAGCTGCATCAGAGTATAATTAGCAATCATAACATCATCTCGGCCGGCATGCCACAGTGCCTTACTCCTCTGCAAGCCGCTTTAATTGCCTTGAGGTAGGGGAAAGAAAGAAAGAAAGAAAGAAAGAAATACAGTCTTCTTTATTCTGGAAAACATAATTAGGAAGGAGTAATAACAGCTCGGAAAGTGGGTCATGTTATCCTCAATAAACAACAACGACGACGACGACAGAAACAACAGAGGAAGTTTAATGAAGTTGGAGCAGTGGACACAGCGAGGGGCTCTCAGGATATAAGTCCACGACGCCGCATTGACCACTGTGAAGGTAAGAAAAGGCCCGCGGTGGGGGGTGGGGGAGGCGGGAGGTCTCGGGTCAGGCGCCTGTTCCTCGGCGCTGTATAAACGCTGACCTTAAGAACACGGAGACAACATTGGCGAGGGGGGAAATAAAAGGTCGGACTTCAATATATCGCTCTCGCCTTCGCTTTCCGAGACGGTGGAGGAAGAGGAAGCAGCCGGTGACGTGGCGGCGGCGGCAGGGCGGGTAAAAAAAAAAAAAAAAAGAAAAGAAAAGTGAGGGAGAGCGAAGAAGAAAAAAAGAGAGAAGATGTAAGCTCATTACGGAGACAAGTCTAAAAAACCAGAGAGTGGGGAGGAAGAAGAAAAAGTAAAAGTTAAGCACTTTCCGCAAACTTTCCGCTTCCTTTCTTACGTTCTCCTTCTTGAAGAGTTTACCCCCCTACTCCCCTCGGCCCCCCCTCCCTCTTCCGTCATCACCCAGCTACCACCTGCAACCCCGCCGCCGCCGCCGCCACTACCTGCTTCCTCTCTCTCTCCCCTCCTCCTCCCCTCGCTCATCCTCTCCCTCTCCTCTCCCTCTTTGAGTTAAGGAGGGGAAGGTAATCGTAATGAAATGACCCCGCGAGGCACGATGGCAGCCCCCCCCCCCCCCACCACCACCACCCACCACCACCACCCACCACCTCCATCGCCTGATAAGTTATTCCTGACTGGCTTTTAAGCTGCTGTCAAGCAATTTCCCTTGAAACCTCGCTTTGTTTTTTAGGGATGGCGGCGTGTGTGAGTGCGTGCGCGCGCACGCGCCCGAGCGTGAGTGCGAGGAGCAGGGAGGAAGTGTGTGGGTGTGGAGGAGGAGGAGGAGTGGGAGGAGGAGGGCTGCTTTGACATTCCTGCTTCTCTCCCATGAGGGGTACAGATGACAACCTTAAGGTATAGGTATGTGCGGTATGTGTGTGTGCGTGCGTGCGTACGAGGGAGGGAAGGAGGGAGGGTTGGCTGGGTGTGTGGGTGCGAGCGGGAGACGTCTCGCAGATGACAATCCGGCTAATTGAAATGACAGATTATTCTAATGTGCAGAAAGTCATTAAAAACCCAGGCACCGTTTTTCTTTCCCTTTTTCTCCCCTCCTTCCGAGTTGCCCCCCCCCCCCCCACCACACACACACACACCACCACCACCCACCCAACCCCCCCAACCGCGCTGAAAATATTTCCATCTCTGAAATTCAGCGCTGGAGGATGTGCAACTTTAAAGGGGATGTTAGCTCTCCTGCCTTCAAACTCATGATTATTATGAGGATCACCTGCCACACACTTAACGACCTGGAAATAACTTTTTGCTGACTTTTTTTTCTTTAAAAACGGAAGAACGACGAGCCCGATGAAGTTTGAGCGGCTTGGAAGGAGTTTTTTTTTTAATTTTCCAGAGCCATCCCGTGGCGGTAGGGCCAAAGATTCCCGGCTTCCCGGTGGAACCGAATGTTCAGCGACACAAGCAGTACTGCTTACAGTCATACATCACATCCTGTTACTATCATCTCGTCACAAACATCAATGATTTCTTCCGCATTCTGCAGATATGCATACAGAGAGAAAAACAAACAAACAATTAGCCCTCTGTTTGCAGCCTTCTGGAAAAAAGCTTAGTTTTCATCTGTTTAATGTTTGTAAAAAAAGGACAAAAAAAAAGTTGCAAGACACAGTAGTAGTAAAAACTATGTCACCATCCTAAGAGTAGTACTAGGGCCCTTTGTGACATCACAAGCGTTAGAGCAGGCATAGGCAAACTACGGCCCGGGGGCCTCATGCGGCCTGTTAAGCTTTTTAACCCGGCCTGCCGAACTTGAAGAAGTGATATATAAATAGTAAGTAAGTCATAAAATAGCTGTATGTCATCCATTTTTTTTTTTTTTAGTGTTTTAATGATCATTTCAATAAAGAGCAAATTACCGTGGGGCTTTGAAGACACAGATTTTGTTGTAATGTTTAGCTTGCTGGAATACATGATCTTGAAAGTTTTTATTTTTCCTGCCAGAGATTCCATTACTGAGTCCATTCAGCAGGATGAATGGTGCAGATTTGCATACAGGGTAAAAAAAAGGAAACCATCAAGAACAACGGTCCCATTGCCGGTGGACGTCTTGATCCCAACCCACGATGCACCGTCCTCGCTTGAGTGTTGATAAGCTGTGCACAGACTCTCAGTGGGTGGGGAGGGATGGACGGTAGCTGTTCATTTCATGCAGTCAAAGGCTTGTCAGTACATTCGGGTCTGACACCGTAGAATGGAGTGGTGTGTGTACGTGTGTCAGACGGGCGTGCCGGATCTCGTCGCATCCAAACACTTCCCGTTGCCTCTCAGAATCCCCAAATAAAGCGACTAGAGTTTTTCAATTTTCCCAAATCTCGGCCAATGCACCGCACCACTCCACCCCTCGTCTTCCTCCCCTACTCCTTCTCACTCGCGTTGATGTGACGTCACGATACCCCGAGACATTCCATGTGCCGATGTGGAATTTCTCCCAGAACGCATCCAAACGGCTCGGAAAAACCGCCAACCGGGGGACACATTTTTCCATTTCTCTCCTCAAACCCCCCCCCCCAGGTTGACATTCAGTGGAGGTAAATATTTAACAGCGCCCCGCACATCGAGTGCCGTGTGCAGCGCGGCCCGGCGCTGGAGATATGTATATAGACAAGGCTGTTTTATTAAGAGTCGCTGCAGACGTATTAAGGTAAAGTATGCCTGACACCTGGGAAGGAAATTGCCAGTATATGACACTATTCCTCAACGCGGTGGCAGCTTCGCCTCGGCGCAATTTTGCACGCGGGGCGAGTGACAGAGAATGACACGCGGCGAGGGAGGGAGGGGGAAGGGTTGCGTATAGGGGGAGAGATGAAATGGCGAGAGCGAGAGAGAGAGAGAGAGAGAGAGAGAGAGAGAGAGAGAGAGAGAGAGAGAGAGAGAGAGAGGAGGCAGAGGGGCGTGTCTCCGGGCAGTGGCGGCGGCGAGGGCGGGATGACATGCAGAGTTTGTAATTGCCTTGCCCCATGTGAGGGATTGGCCTGGAGATAATGTTGTTTACCCGCCGCCCCCGTCATGTTTGCTGTTTTTTGCAGGGGGAGGGCGCGCCGAATAACATGAAGCCTCGGAGGTGATTTCTGGAAGTTTCAGAGCCGGTAGGAGGGAAGAAGGGAGGTGGAGGGACGCAGGCCTGAGCAGCGACATCCGGGTTTCCCACCGAAAGTTCGAATTCACAGACTCATAAGCGTAAAAATTCTCACCCACTGAACGAACACATCCCAGTGCACGCCATCCTCCTCCTGTGAGGCCTCGCACGCTCGACATGTGCAACAAAAACTACATCCTGTAGTTCCTTTTTCCCCCACTTCCTTTTAACGAAAGACTGCATTTTCTTCCCAATTTAGCACAAACAAATGACTATTTGCAAAAACATAGCACAAGCATTTGAAGACAAAGGCTGCACCACAACGCTCGCTATATAGTGTACAACCTACAACCATGTTCAGAGATTTGAGAAGTGAAGTTGCACATTTAATTTTTCCCCAAATTCATTCTTCCTTTGTTTGTATATAGATTGACCTGTATGTTTCTTGTATTTACCGTGTACTTTATTTTTTGTATTGTTTTTAGTGCTGCAACAGTGTAGTTTCCCAATTTGGGATCAGTAAAATTCATGTATTCTATTCTATTATATATATTATATATTCATTTGAAGACGACTCCAAGCTGCTGCGGCTTCCTGGACACCCTGTAGTTCGCGATCAAACTTGTGTCCCTGATTAGAAGTCTGCTCTGACTTGTTACTTTAGAATTTAGAAGATTAAAAAAACCCACAGAGACGTATGTCCATGGCATATGGTTGAATGCTGAAATGTTCCTGGGGGTCGAGTTGAAGTTTTTTTTTTTTAACACACAAAAGGTTTTCATTAAAATCTGTACGTGTGCAAACTCGATGTAAACTCGTGCACCGTGTGTAACCTTCACACGAGCCGTTTTTTAAATTTTTATTTTTTTTTTAAACCAAGAATAACATAAAGATGCCAGCCGCACAGGCGCAAACACTGCAAGAGACAACGTGGTTCCACTTTCCACGTCTAGAGGGCACTGCTGTCTATGGTCTGGTCCTGGCTGGAGCCTCAGCTGTCTGACGGCCTGCTGATCACCAACCTCCTCTCTCTCCTTCCCCACCCCAACCCCCTTGAAAAGAGACGCCAGCTCTTGCAATTACATCCTAATTAAAAAGAACAACCTAATTAACCCGGGAAGCGTATTCGGTAATTCGGCAATATTAACGCGATCATCCTCGCGCTTGTAAATGATTGGCGATTAAAAAAAAAAAAAAAAAAAAACAGCAGCAGAAAGTAACGCCACTCGCTAATTAAAATGGGGGAGATAAACACGGTCTTCAAGTGGCGGCGGTGCTGGAGAATCAGGAGACTCTTTATAGTTTTAAGTAGTTTTATTATTGCCGTGTCAAATACCGAATTTAAGTCATCAGGTTTCTCTTTGAAGAGTCGAGGCTGCGATTACAGGGACGTGCGCGCGAGCGAGCCGTGGGACCCCGACTCCCCGAAGAGGGCGCGCGCTCCCGGGCGCCGCACTGTATCTTAAACATGCAGAAACAAGGGGAGGGGGGGCAGCCCTCCCCCACACTCCCCGATCCAGCCGAAAGTGATACACCGGATCAAATTGCCATCGTAAATTCTTCATAATTCAATAAGAAGAAAAGAAAAAAGATGGAAAGAAAAACACACACGGCGTGGACTTCTTTTTGTGTGTGTGTGTAACTAATACATTTCCACCGCTATCTCCCCACCGCCTCCCCCACCCTCTCTTAGTATTCCGCGGCTCGCTGTTGTGCGGCAGAATGGCGGCACTTGACTTGCTCCTGACTTGTGATTTGTAAATTGGGCCGGAGGACAAAGAGGTGAGGCGACGATGAGGTGGAGAGACACTGGTGAGGGAGGGAGGGATGGGAGGAGGAGGTGAAGGGGGGACGGGGACGGAGGGAGTCACAATAGGGCCCCGGGAACACTTCTGCGGCTCATCACCGCGCGCCACCTCGTCCCACTTGGGCGATAGATCTGTCAGGGAGCCCCTCACCGGCGTCACCGCGGTGGAGTCTTCCGCACCATAATGACCCATTTAAAGTAAATAGCTGCGATCATCAGCGTGCCAACCATTAGCACAGATATATAGCCGGGCGCCAGTGACGAGCGGGGTGTCGCCCATTGTTTGCAATATGCATATGAGTGTGCAAGGGGAAGGCAAGGAGGGGAGTGAGCGCCCCCCTAATCATCCATTAAGGCAACATTTAATGGCCAGTGGCTCCCGGCTTTTACGGCGCCGCATTGATCAGGAAAGTTGCTGGGGAAACTGTATTTTCCGTCGCCGTAAAACGGGAGCGGTCGGTTCAAGTGGCGCATTTGAATGCATCGGGAGGCGTGAAATACCTCGCGGTGGGATAAATTTGCGTCGCGACTTCATGATAAGGAAAAGAAAATGTGGGTCCTTTTGGTCCTGTTTGAGAGCGACTGCCACAGGTTTCACTCCAGCACAAACAAAAATCTAACAGAATTGTCATATACCTACATATACAACTGGTATCGGGGTTGTGGTATCGGCATGTATTTTACGAGTACGAGTAGACTACTCAAGCCCGGTATCAGTGCATTCGGTGCGTCCCTTGTTCAGACTTGAGTTTTTCTTCCCTGGGAAACAAAACCACACGATGCATCTGAACGCACCGGGAGGCATGAATTACCTTGTGGTGACGTTGTACTGGAGATTGGTCTTGGTCTCAACACCGGTCTCAAGATGCACTTTTTAAGGGTCTCGGTCTCGTCTTGGACTCTGAGGCATTTTCACTCTGTCTTGTCTCGGACTGGGGATTTTTGACCAAAACCGGTTGAGACTCTGCAATGACACAATGCAATGACACAATAATGACAGAAAAGAATCCAGCTCCTGCCTTGTTACGCTCTGTCTGCGACACCCAGAGTGGCATGCCCCAATAATCCTTGGTAATTTGTTCGCAAAGCAGCAAAATGTTCAAGAAAATTATTGAAAGATGCCTTGTTGAAAAGCAATGTTGCTGTTCCATTAGTTCTGTTTTGTTGTTATTTTTCTTTGACATAAATAATCTTGGTCTTGTCTTGGTCTCGATACTCTCTTGGTCTCGGTTGGTTTGGTCTTGACTACAACACTACCTCATGGTTGGTTGTCCTTGCCGCCTTAAAGAAATATCTCTGCGGCTGATTGAGGCCATGAAATATGAATAAAAATGTATGTCGGAATGCTTAATTGATTGGAAGTACACAGGAGGTGGAAATCATGGAGCGAAGTTCAAGGTCAGGGTTTCGGGATTTTAATAAGTGCACAATTCCAGCACAAGTTCCGTCTTTGGGGCCTTTTCGGACTTAAAAACATTTGCTTGTATAAAGTTCTGACTAGGGATGTACCGATACCACTTTTTTTTTTACAGATTGAGTATTTACATTTCAGTACTCACTGATACCCACAGCGGGTACTTAATAAGGCCCTTCCACATTATAGAATTACTTTGATTTGTTTTATTTTTCCACAGATGTTCTGTGATTAAAACACTCCTTAGCATGTTTTTCTAGAACAGCGTTTCTCAACTGGTGGGTCGTGACCCAAAGGTGGGTCAGCACGTACAGCATACGTGGGCACGAATTTTACGAGTACGATTCAATTCAACCCTGGTATCGGTACCGATAACCCGATACTGGTATCGGTATCGGTGCATCCGCAGCTCTGACTTGAGTTTTTCTTCCCTGGGAAAACAAAACCACAACCAGAAGGCTCGCGCTGCGAATCACCCGACACTCGGCAAGCGGCTGACGTCGCGAGGGCTCCCCACATGTGTCCGACATGCAAATGAAACGCAAGTGTTGTGCATTAGCGCGGCTTCATGCATATTGCATGCGTGCGCATTGCATCTTTTAGTTGACGGTCGTATTCAATCGAGGCGCAGGAATAAAAAAAAGATTTGTTTTGATAAATTATTCCGGTGGTTCGCCGCCGCACCGGAGGACTCTGTCGGATGCGCGCTCGCCCAAAGTGAATGTCCAGGAATTAGCCGTATGTGGAGTGTGCATATTTCCCCTCGTCCTTCATTAGGAATCTAATAAATTATGCCAATGCAGGCATTTGGGTGATTACTATTTAATAAAGCGGGGGTAGTTAAGATGCAGGCTTTATAGACGTTGTGTTGTATTGATATGTGGATGTTCGACGGCGGCATCAAACACAGGCTGACGTGCACTCACACACACACTAACCCACAGTGCATGCATGTGTGTGTGTGTGTGTGTGTGGCAGCGCCCCAGGCTACCTCTCCAGCACGGCGACTCCCGACGCCCTCCCGCCTCCATCAGGCCACCAGTCACGACGAAACTGTTTTTATTCCCCCTTATAAAAACGGCATCAACGTCAGCCCCGGAAACAATGTACGGCCGAGCCTTTGTAGCGAGACCTCCACACTAATTACAATCACTCTCGGCGTGTTTTAATGACCCGCGCCACTTACACACAAAGGTAAGAGGTCATAAACAGGCTCGTTCGTCTGCAATCAGTCAGACTGTGTTGTTTCCTCCCCACATATGGAACAAAACATGAATATTTATGCACGATTCTTTCCATCGCTTATGCTATAATGACCCTGCGAGGCCTCAAACCACCATTTCCAATTTGTTTTTAATTACACATGACGTTACGTCTCAGAGACGCGCCGGCTTCATGATCGATGGACGGAGTCGTGAAAATACACCTACGCCTCTTTGCAGAGGCTTTTGTCTTCGAATTTAGTTTCGAACCCGAACAGCTTCAACAGAGCCAAAAACTCTGTGCAGTCTGCGCCAGAAGTGTCATATGATTAATGATATCCGACTTGGCGTTATCTGCCGTCGGCTGTCCGGCCGTCCCGATTCGGTTGGCAGTCTTAAAGTTTGGCAGAGGAAACTGTTTCGGAAAAAAAAGAAACAAAACAAAACACGAGAAATTAGACCGGAAACGTCGAATATACTGCACATCTTTTTCTGAGCATGTTCGATTCTTCAAGCAATCAGCCTGGAAAGTCTCTCTCAGGTAATAATAAAGACTTACTGTATATTATGCAGGAGGGGGTGAGGGTAGGCACTTCTTTTATTCGAAAACAGCTGATACGAAGTGCTTTAACTCGTTCAGCGGCTAGGTGCACTCAAAAAATTAAGGCAATAAAAGCCCCACGTCGCGGGCTAATGAATATAAATACAAGATACCGGCGTGCACTCTGCGTGCGCGCACGTGGTTCAGCAGGGTTGCAGGTTCGGGGTGGGAGGGCGAAGAGTGCAGGAGAGGAGATAGTTAGGGCCTGGTGCTCTGCCAAGACAAACTCCTGAAGCATGCAGAGGGGCTAATGTTCTGCCCGAGACGCGTGGCACTCGGCAGGGAGAGGAAGGAGGGAATGAAAAAAAAGAGAAAATAGAAGAAAGAAAGAAAAAAGGGCAGGCAGGGTCCACTAAAACTCCATCATTCACTGGCACCCCGGCGGAGACTGAGCGAGCGAGGGAAAGCGTGGTGGGAGGGGGCTGAGGGTGATGAAGTGAGGAGGGGGACGGAAGGAGGGGGGGGCATGAAAAAAAAAAAACAGAGCCCACTGCACGACTGTACGGTTAAAGTGTCCTGTTGCATATTGCATTCATCTTTTCCCCTCCTGGAAAGGAAAAATGTATTTTCCCTCAACGACTGTGGTGTGTGTGGGTTTTGGGATTGGGGGGGGGGGGTAAGATAACCACACCGCTATCAGATAGTCCCCTTCCCTCCCACCACCACCACCACCAAAAGGAGATTTGGTGGCAGATGAAAAAGGTGAGGGCTCCGGTTTAGATAAGTCCACACGGAAGTTCATCCGTCTTAAACGGCGGCTCATTTCTCTTGTCAGATACCGTGTGTGTGTGTGTGTGTGTGTGTGTGTATGGAGGGTGGTGGGTGATGAAGACACTCCGTGGCAACACGTGGAAGCTCCTGCTGAAGCGCCAAAGCCTCTTGGTCAAACCCTCAAGGTGTTGCTTCACGCTCGACTTTTTCCTTTTTTGCGACGCCATCAACCGCGCTAGCGTCCGCTTTGTCGACTTCGCGGAAACAAAGAAACGTACAAACATCGGCAGGAAGTGCCCGCAGTGATTTTAGGATTTTCACTTTGGCTAACATTAAGATAATGGCACCAAGAATAAAAATGCGAACGCTAATTCGGGGTTTGGCTACAGTTAGTTTGTTACGCTTAGAAAAAAAAGACTGATCACGCCTGGTTTGGATGCAGAGTTTTTGAAATGAAAATGTAGACAGTTGCTTTTTTAATGGGGTTCATTGAGCGCTAGATTAAATGTTAAATGGTTGGTTTAGCAGGCATATCTTTGAAAAAAAAAGTGATTGATTTTGCCAATTTAAAAAAATAGGTTAGGCTATGTATCTCAGAATGATTTTACAGTAAAAAGATGTACTGATATTTGAACTTGTTCTGGCTGTTATTATTTCTGGTTGTTGGAAGCTTAACTAAAGTTGATATAGTTATTTTGATTAGTTATCAAAATGTCATCAAATGTAATTAGTTACATTGCTTTAAAAAAAGTAACGTACGCTACTCTTATGACTATTTTCAATCGGGTAACTTGTAACCTGTTACATATGCAGAGTGATCTTCCCAACACTGAGTAAATATAAAGGATTTAGGGAAACCCCTCGTCCCCGTCTGATGTGGCGGTGTAACAACAACCATGGCTGGAATGTAAGCGCGAGGGTTTAATTCCCCGGTCGGACATTTGCTGCACGCCTGCATGAGTATTTACTGGCTGGATGTTTATTCAAGAAATAAATTGCCCTTAAACTGTGTCATTTATGGGGGCAACATTGATTGGGCGGCGTCTAAAAAAAAAATGACCGAGAGGAAGCCAACAATCTTCTCTCAATCTCTCTGAGCCCAGCCCTGTGCCACTTTAATAGGCCGTGCACGTGCACGTTTGGCCGCCGAGCCCCTCGGTGGCGGCGGCGTGATGTCACCGGCAAAAAGGCGGCTGCAGCGTGCACGTGGCGGCGGGCGGGGAGGTGGGGGAGGGAGGAAACAAGCGGCCAAACAGCGAAACAATTTGTTTAATCATAAAGTGCATTTACATAAGGCAACGGCTGCATAAATGAATGCATAATTGAACAGGTTAATGCATAATGTAGCTGCTCCCGCGGGACAATAAATAAAGTGCCTTTTGAAAAACGCGCGGAGGAGGAGATAGCGGGTGGGGGACGAGGGGGGTGTGGGGTGGGGAGGGGCAACAGTGCCGTACCCCCGCCGAGCGTCAAGACGCGTGGCTTGAAACGCGAGACAATGGCGAGGCCACTGAGGTGGTGGGGAGGAAGGAAGGAGGGAAGGAAGGAAATAGCTAAATAAATAAAAAAGGGGTGAAGTCTTTGCTAAGAGGATTTTCAGGACATGCTTCGTTTCTTACCGTAATCTGTCTATTAGCGCCAGAGTGTATTTCCAGCGCTCATAACCATGGCAGGGACGCTATTAGTGACGAGCTTACACACCAGTACGAGCCAACGCTGCCTCCTGGGAATCCATCCTTCACCCCTCCCTCCCTCCCGCCTCCCTCACTCCTTCCCTCATGGCTACCTCTCCTTTGGCGCTTTGCTATTTTCCCTTCCCCTTTTGCAGCGTCACTCCGTCTCGTCTGCTTTGCGCTAAAAACTTCTCTCGTCGCTCCGACTCGACTGTCCATTAATCGACGCCAGCCGTGACGTGATGTCGAGCGTCTGGTGAAATATAAGCACGGGGAGCAAATCATCGTGATTAACGATTATACTAAACATTTTTAAAGATGAGATAATGGCTGGACGAGAACTAGTGGCGAGGCGTAGCTCTCCTTGTGTGGTCGCGGTGACCTCGGCTCGGCCGCCCGCTGCTTTTATGAACCGTCTCTTCTAACTTCGTCCTCCGCAATTTTATTAACGGCAAATTGCAAACAGGCCGGCGCGGCGGGAGAAAACAAAATTGCAGCAGTGCAGGCTTTGACTTAGAATGAAGCCGAAACCAACTCTGCGTCTGCGTTTTTTTGTGTTGTGTTTTTTCTTGAACCAAAGCCGCCATCGGGGGACCCCCAGACGCCTGTCAGCGTGTGTTTCCGCCGAGCGACGCCAGAGTGCGTGTGTACACGGCTGTCGGGTGCGATTGCGGCGTTCTCGCCGTGATGTGTCACACCTGATTACCTATACACACCTCCCCACCACCACCACCCTCCTCCCGTCAGCCGGGAGGATTTTCTGGGGAGGGCGGCGACGACCTCCGACGCCGCCCTCCATTTTGTTGGCGCCGCAGATTACACCGCCCGCCACCCTCCGCCCCGCCCCACCCCACCTCACCGCGCGCCATCTTCTTACTCTGTATGCTAATGAAACAGAGAGAGAGAGGGGAGTAAATGGGAAGACTGACAGATAAAAGCGGAAGGCGCGGGGGGAAACAACGCGCAGAAACACACGCACAAAAGAAAAGGGGGTGTAAACAAAAAAAAAAAAAAAAAAAAAAAAGCTTGGGTGTGTCCGCGGCGGAGGGACCAGGCGAACAGAACAGAGCAGAACAGAGCGGGTCGAGTGTGATGGAGGAAGAAAGAGGGAGACTAATAAAGGTCGTCAGCGGCCATGTTGGAGTTTCCATTTGATGGGGTGAGAGGGGTCATAGAGGTGGGGGGGCTCGGTAGCTGCGGCGGTGAGTATGATGAATAGGATTGTAAGAGCGCAAGTATGTTTGGCAGTCATGAATTGTAGATGCTGAATAAAAATAATAATAATAATAATAATAATAATAATAATAATAATAATAATAATAATAAGACTAATAATAAAGATTAAAAAAAAAGCAACATGAGTCGGTGAATTTCAAACAGAAGACGCTGGCTGGTCGCCCTGAGCAGGTGTGTGCTCCCCTCCTGTCTGCACTTTAGAGGTGTGTGTGTGTGTGTGTGTGTGTGTGCGCGTGTGTGTCTGGTCCAAGCAGGCCACTGTAATTGATGTGAAAACTAACTGAGCCGTCCCAGGATGTCATTAGCTAAAAGGCAAATTTCATTATTTTCGCTAATATGGAGCATGATGACTCCTTTTGATGTTGCTACCCCCCCCATCCAAATGCAGCACATCTCCCCCACCACCCCTACAGCGCCTTCCTCTCTCCATTGGCCCCTCCCTCTCCCCGCCTCCTTGGCCGCCCCATTCAGAGGGATCTCCTTATTCAGAGCGCCGTCCGCTCCCTTTCAAGGTTGAAGGAAAATGGCCAGAGTCCGTGTGTATGTGTGTGTGTGCATGAGAGAGAGAGAGAGAGGGAGAGAGAAAGTGATTTTCATTTGTGGTCCCCTTGGATGAGGTGATGGCGACTCACCTTCAGCTCACAACAACAACACGCACGCACACACACACACACACACACACACACAGACGGTCCTCTCTCTCTCTCTCTCTCTCGCCCCTCCCTCCCAGCCTTTGATGTGTGCTTGAGTTGATGGCTAATCAGGTAGCATCAGGCCCTCTCCTCATTTCCCCTTCACACCGGCCCCATTAGGGAGCAGGCTTTCTGCAGCCGGCCGATAAGGACAATATGCTTCCCTCTCCGCCACTCGCACTTCCCCAAATCTCCAAGCACTCTCCTCTCTCCTCCTCTCCCTCCCTCAGTCCATCCCTTCTCCTTCTCTCTTCCGGCTCCCTCCATCTCTCTGGTCCTATCTACCGCACTCATCTCGCCCTCCTGCAGCCGCGGCACCTCCAAGTTCCCCGGGTCCATCCCTCACTTCCCGACTCGGCCCCCCTAAACGTCCGTCGACACTCATCTGTCCCGGCCTCAACTTTCTCCCTCCACTCTCACTCTAATCTCTTCAACCCTCGAGGTTTTCCACTGTCTCCGACCGCGGCGTTCGTTTTTTACCTCAACATCCCTTCCGCCTCTCGCCCTTCACCTCCTCCTCCTCGAGGGAAGCGCGCTGGCATATTTTTTTGTTGTTGTTGAGAAATTGACCGTCTGGTCGACATACCCATTAAGAGGTGGTTGAGGCGGAAATCTGTCTTGTGTCCCCCTTTGCGCCGCCATACTTCACTTGAGAAGCATTAAAATACACAATATTTATGATGGAAGGTGGGACCTTAATCCCGAGCAAGACAACTGAAAGTTACCACGGAACAACTTTTAAAGGAGCAGTGCGGTAAAACCTGCAGCTGCTCCATTAAATATCAAAGTATCTAAAAGTTACACCAAAAGTTTGAATCAATCACAGCGCTCTTCGTTTGTTTTTTCCATAACTTAATTGTATTTAATTGACTTTATGACTTATACGTCAAGTCATATAAGAGGAGAAAGGACACGAAATTAATGGTTTCAGTTTTAAAGAACAAATCGGGCAGCTATGAAAATGGGTAAAACAAATAAACTAAGTAAATTACCTCTCGGCAGAGGTGGCGCCAGAGATTCCTAAAAGCTTGCACTGTCATTAGTTTATCTCTCCACCTGATACAGCAGCATTAAAGGTCCAGTGTGTAAAAACCTTTAAGAAAGCCAGCTTATTAAGGAGGTCCACCTGATAGCATGTTTTGTACTTAGTGCACTGTCATGTCGGGTTCCTTAAAAAAAAAAAAAAAAAAAAAAAATTCCCTAAAAAAAGACGGCAGCTAACTGGTAGCAAGACTCTCGCTCTCTGTATATTCTTATATAAATGAGAACCGTTCTAAGGGTAGGAAAACCAAATTAATTTTATTGTATTGTAAGTTTATACTTTACATGTATATGCACTATGTTAAGCTTTAACCAATATAAATACCAGAAACCAAGTGAAATCTTAAACACTGCACCTTTAAATGATTCTCATCCCACACAGGCTTTTCATCGTTCCTCCCCAAGAAACAGTGACAGTGGACACACAAAAAAGCAGTATAAGAGGGCTGTAAAGGAGCAGAGTGCCATCAGCCTGCGTACAAAGTCACAAACAGCAGAACTAGATGAAGAGAACAGTCTCACAATAGAAGAGAACAGAACAGAACAGAACAGTCTCACCCTTCAGTCATCCAGCTAGAGGCAGCCTATAAAACACACTGTGTGAGTTTGTTCGAAAGCTTCATTAAACTCCTGAATTGGTGAAAAAAAAACCTTAATCTACAATTCAAGATGGGAGACACATCTGCAATAAAGCAACTTTCCACGAAGTTCGGACATCATAAAATGATGCTGATATGGGAGAGTCTCTGAACCGCAGTTGCTCAACCAGATAGGGTGCCACAGGATGTCTCCTCCACATGCAGGAATTTAACCGGGGACACATTTGAAAAGCGAAAAGCAGCGGCGGGTCCCGGTGCAGCAATTAATGACTTTTCTATATATTTTTTTTTCCAATCTAATTTTTGAGGGGGGAAAAAAAAAAACCCTTGGAAATTCAGCTGGTGATTGATGACGCACAGGCTGATAGGCAGCGGACACGTTTGGAGGGGGGAGCGTTCTGATTCGCTCTTTAATGTGCGACAAGATGTAAAACCAGAGCGCGGGCTGCCTGTATAGAATCGCAGACACTCCGCTGGGTGTGTTTTGTCAGCGTCGAGACTAATGTTGTGGCCGCTGCACAGTGTCAGACACTTTGCTATGGTGCGGTGGTAACAGTCTATTAAAAGGCAACCACACAACAAGAAAGCACCACATGTCACTGACAAACCAGTGCCTCTTTTTCCCCCTCACCTCTTCTTTCCAGGTCTGTCTTTCGACCTCCTCAGCCAGCACTGTGTGTCTCAGCTGAAATGACCTATACACAAATCAAGGAAAGAAAAATTAGCACAAATATTTAATTTGTATTAGTACTTCTACAAATATAGAAACCTCTTTCGAGGTTTGATCAAATTACGATAACACTATGCTGTAGTTGGACGTTTTTCCAACTGATGGCGCTACCCCCCATGAATGGAGCATCAACAAGTGTTGAGGTAGTTTGCCGCACACGTGCATGTACACAATGGCCACCACTTGAGCACCTCTTGTAATTACAGAGGTAACTTTAAACTCTAAATTTTCCATAGGTGTGTATGTGAGTGTGAATGGTTGTTTGTCTCTCAGTAGCCACACAAAGAGCCCCGGCATCGATTTTGAATGAAGAAAAAAAACGACAAATACTGACTTGCAACAATTTGCTGGTATTTTTTTATCCCTTCCAAAAGACCGCACATCGCACAGCGGCGAAGCCACCACCCACTCTCATTTGATGAAATTAGGTTAGGAAGGAGCACCGCTCGGCGCTCGGCGCCTTTGTGAGGCAAAAAGCTCACGCTTGTGGAAATTAAGAGCCGGTACGCTTGAGTGTGAACGTGTGTGTGTGTGTGTGTGTGTGTGTGTGTGTGAGAGAGAGAGAGGCTGACTAATCCCTCCGCAGAGCTGAGACGAGTTAAAAACACATCAAAGGGAAGCTTAACCTCTGTGAAACCTCACCGGGATTTCAAGAACAACAAATGATCGTTCTCCTCATTGTTTCCAGGGGGACTCTTTTCACCACTGCGCCGCTGACTTTTTCCCCTCAGTCCTGGGAGTTATTTATTTATTTATTTATTTTTAAAGAGCCTGTGGTTTCATTTTTAATGACTGTTTCGACTGTGTGAGTGTGTGTGCGTGAGTGAGAACTTGTGCGCGTGTGTTTTCTGAAAGAACATAAACTGGTATGTACGCATGTGCGAACGGGCGCGCGCACGTGTGTTTGCACATAAAAGAAGTGTATTTTTCAGCATGACATGGTAAATGACGGGGGTGAAAAAAAACAACAAAAAAGCACCCCAAGCTAACAAGGTCGCACAGTATCTGCTCAGAATCATTAAAATGTACGACTGCCTTGACCAGACACACAAAAGCCGGAGAAAACAGTCGGCGGTTTAGTGAGAGGAAGGAAAAGTCGTGGGTGAGGAAGCGATGAAAGGAGGACGTCGGCTGTGACTGGAGACGTGCTTTCGCCACAGTTCTCTTTAATATGCGCGTGGAAGCGCCTTTCTCTTCATGTCAAAATGTTTCCGTGGGCTCTTTATCTCTCCGCCGCTGCGCCGTGGACAAAAACAAATTGAAAAAACAAAAATTCGCTCGTCTATACAAAAAAAACAGTGCGCTTTCGTCTCACATCGTCATATTTGTAGATAAATAGAGGCGTGCGATCGGCAACATATTTAATGCTAATGGGTGGCGTTACTCGCTTCCTAGCAGGCTGTTGTAAAAAAGAAAATGAAAAAAAAAAGATAGTGCTGTCAGGCTTGTAGATGAAGACGCAGCTATTTTAATGCTTCGCAATAATCACTTTTTGAATTATTGCAGCAGTGAGTGGTGTGAAGCAGATTTGAAAGGGGGAGGAGGGAATCAATAAATACACATCGAGCAAGATAGAGAGCGTAAAAAGCCAAACGTATGTATGCAGATGCGGAGTCTACGGTGATAACCGTTTAATCACACACTCAGCCGGCGGGTTTCTAACGAGAGGCGGTCGCAGCGGCAATACATAACGCTGTCGCGCGGAAGGACGCGGCGGTCGTGGCGCACATGGCGCACAGCTGCGTTGTAATCAGAGACGGCGTCGCAGCCGTAAATATCAACGTCTGCGCTTTGTCAGGTTTATGATGATGGGCCTTCCCTCGTTTCCCTCGTCTCCCTTCCGAAGCGCGTCTGCTTAAGTCATTCGAAAAAGGCTCTTCGGTGGAAACGTTGGACTTTTAAAGTGCAGACAAAACAGAATGGGGGAAAAAAAACAGATCATTTTGTTCACGCCCGCCTTCTCGCTGGGGTTATAAAAAGTGTAAAATATGGAAATGCGCTCTTGGAACGTATGCCTTAGCGGCACCGCAGTGAAGACTTTTCTGACTTCTTTATTTTATTTTATTTTATTTCCCGATGAAATGCCGTCATTTGCCGCTTCTGGGGGCCGCCCCCTCAGGCAAACGGCACCCGGGGACTTGACTTTGACCTGCAGGACATTAACCTCATACGGAGCGTGCTCCCCGGTGAGGACGCTGTGGGGTCAAAGAGTCAAGGCAGGTCAAAGTCCTCCGGGGGGCTTCATTTGGGTCAGGTCCCAGGCCGAGCTCCTTCCAGAGAGGCAGCGACAGTCGGATTTAATCCGACAAACGCCTTCGCCCCCGAAGCCTGGGACTCACCTCGGGCTTTCAAGTCCAGCCATGCCCACCAGGCTGCCGCTGTGAATCCTACATGTTGTGGCTCAGACTCGGGGGTTCGCAGGGCGGGGTAGGTCAGGTGGGGAGAAGGGAACAGTGAGTCGCAGGGACCTCTCCCGCTCCAGCTGCTGACGCAAACGCTTGTTCTCGCTGCTCAAGGCGTTTAGCTGGAAGGGAGAGAGAGAGAGAGAGAGAGAGAGAGAGAGAAAATACAAAGACATAGTCAGAGAGAGAACTGACTTGGGTCATTAGCTGCGTCTCCATTACCCCTAGAATTTTGCAAAACCTAAATATTGCAAAAAAAAAATGGTAATGGAAACGCCTAAACTTCGAAAAAAATCTCAAATATCGCTAAAAGTTTTTGACACTCTCATGAGGTGGTTTTTCAGACGTATCGATACAGAGGTATATCGCAAAAGTGTCATGGAAACACTTTTTTTCGCATTTACACGATCAAAGAGAAAAATATAACAACCATTCTTGACGGCAATTAAACGGAATTCTAGTTAATTCTCGCGGGATGAGATTTTACGAGAATTACGGCTTACGCGCTTTACACCATTCAATTGAAAAACACCTGCAAATCACAATTGTACTTTGTCGAAATTCTAGAAATATCGCTTTATTTTGCCAAAAACTCTAATGGATACGTTGTGGGAACGTAGATGCTAAGGATCTGTATGAGAGTATCATGCTCATTCCACAAATGAACTCCAGATCCAACTTTGCAGATCCAGACGGAAATGTTTTGGATTAGTCATATTGCATCAAGTATTCAGCAAGGGGCAGGCTGAACTGAGCTGGGATCAGATGAACCAAAAAGTCAGTCAGGTTTGTTAGTACTAGATAGCCCAGGTTGCTATATTGTGCTAAATGGCCATCGCACCCTTTAGCTCGCCTTGTTTATCAAACATGTTTTTCACCTGGAAAAGCCTTCGGTCGGCTCGTTGTTTTGCTTTTAACTTGAGAACGCCTTCCAGGTCTGATAAAACTGCTGTTTTAGCTCCAGCTCTAGCCGCGGCTAATCTGCTTAGCGGCATTTAGCTTTTCTCTCTTTCTTCGTCGTCTCCTTCTGCGGACATTAAATGCAGCTCCCACGACTACAAGGAGGCTGATTGGTCACGGAATGAGGGAACATTTTTTTTAGGGACAGACTGAAAACTCTGTATTAGAGGACGGCAAGGTGGGTGACTGACACGTCGGGGCTGAAATGTGAGTGATAGGCTAAAAATGGGCAAATTAACATAAAAAGCAATCATTTGAAGTTCCATATGAATATAAACCATCAAAAGTCAACAAGCTATCAAGTTGATGAGGCAGCTGGCATCCCATTAGGTATTTCATGCATCTTTCACAGCTGCTTTCATGGGTGCAGAAATGCAAAATGAAACGGTGGGGGGCGGAGAGAAAGAAAAATTGGGGCCTGGTTGAAATGGAGTCACGCAATAGTGTAAATTTCGACATGAAAACAAGCAATTTAGGTGTTCATTAGAGGTCGATTTGACGCAAAATCAGCCATGACACAAAACAAATCGCACATTGTCACAACACGATTGTGTTTCCCCCGAAACACAATTACAGACCGGCAGAAATTGAGGCCGTTTCATTTTTTTCTTTTCTTTTTTTTCCCCCTGACAAGGACATTTGGGTTCAGGCGGGAGGGAGGAGAGCCGCCTTTAAAACAAGGATTCAAGAGCGACAAAAGGCGGCGGCATTTACATTTGTTGTGCGGCGGGGGTTTTTCATATGCAAAATGTGTCAGTCCAAAAATTGTCGCGAGGCAAAGATGAAAGAGGCAAAGATTTAAAATAATGTATTTTTAGCCCCGAGAACGAGTAAAATAAGAAATTAAAGGGCGGCGAGACAAAGAGACATGTCGGGTAATGACAGTTGCACTTATTCACATCTGTTTTATTTTTTTTTTTTTTAGAGTGTCTGTGCGTGTATGTCTGCGGTTAAAGGATGATGTCACACGGACATGCCTGGCCATGTGTGTGTGTGTGTGCGTGGCTGCGCTCGTGTGTATTTGTGTGTGTGTGTGTTTGGATGGGGAGAACATAAAAAAAAAAAAACACAAACGGAGATGAGACAGACACATTTCCGGATGGTTCTGCGAACATTACCCTTCCAGACATTGCACACGCACACGCGCACACACACACACACACACACACACACACACACACACACACACACAGCAAACGTATTACATCTGATTGACTAGGAGAAGGAAGAACTTGGGCTTTAACCCTGAAAGAGCCGAAGACGAGCTGCACTATTTTCAGCCGTCGACAGCGACTCTTGGTTTCACATTGTGCCAAAAGCAATAGAATTTCTCCATGAAAACACAGAGGCTGACATTTATAATTAACTTTACGTTGAGGCGACGCCTGTTTAATTTAGACGCCCCCCCAACCTCCCTCATCTCTGGATTGTGCGGACGCCTTCCCCTAATTGCAAACGAGGGGGGAAGGAATTAAAAATCACAGCTCGTCTCCTCAACTTTCAGATACGGCGGCTGAGCATCACAGAGGGGGAGGGGAAGGGGGAGGGCAAGGAGGGGTGGGGCAGAAAGGGGGGAGACAGACGGACAGACGCAGAGCGGCGTGTTTTATTGTTGAGGTGTGGCCAATTTTATTTATTTATTTTTGCACTTTTGTCATTTTTAAAACTCGTGTTTTTAGCAGGATATTTAAGAGAGGCTAAATAGACGTCACTTTAAATTTGCAGCTGTATCTTCTTTGGGTCTTGTAAACAACAATCACTTATTTCCTTTGGGACCCAACATTTTCAGTGTGGTATAACAAGGGTGTCAAACCATTACAACATTTCTATGTGGATGGCGTGTTTGATAGCTTTGCCAATTTGTCGTCTAGTTACAGCCTCCCTGTCAGTCAAAGAGGCTAAATAGAGCCGAGGCCCAGTCTAAATTAGTCTTGTAAGCTTGAAAAGTTTTTAAAGGTCTGATATCATATATATATCATTTATATATCAAACATTTTTCTGTTTGTTTTTTTTTTTTTTAAACCCAGACTCAAGTTAATTATCCATCAAACTGGACAGAGCTCCAGAAAGCAGCATGTTAACGTGTCTGTTTGTAGCCTGCTTGTAAAAACTTAAAGACAAGGTTTGTTTGTAGCTTCCTGCTCAAAGTGCTGGATCGTATGACCCTGAACATGTCTGGACCCAAAACAAGGCTGACAGTGAGGCGGTTTCAGAGGCCGAAAAACAAACCCTTTGTGACATCACGGCAGGATGATTTCTGGAACTTGGCGTTTGAGCATGATAAGCAGAAAAAAGGAGCCATTTAAAGAGGTAAGGATGGACTTTTCTCATTGTTGAGATGATTTTGCACATCATCGCTGGACAACACTGGTTAGGTGGATTTTCCATAACGTGGGGCCTTCGAGATTCAGAGGCTCCCATGTAGTTTTGGGGAAGATAGGGAAGCTAACAGACATCCTCTTCCTGCGGATGCGCGGTTGCGTGCGTGCGTGCGTGCGTGCGTGCTCTCGCGCCGGGCCTCCATTCCCCGCACGGATCGATGTGTGTAATGATTCACACCGGAGATTAAGAGGCGCTATTACACACCTGACCTGCTAAAAAGCATCAATCTCCTCCTCAGCCCCCCACTCCCCGCCCCTTTTTTCCGGCTTCACTCCGCCTCACGCGGTGCGGCTGATGCCATCTTGCTCGCGAGAAGACCAACAAACATTTAAAAACTTCAACAAGTGCCCCCCCCCACCCCCCGCCAAAAACCCACTCTGTTACCCCCCGTCAATCAGTGGGCGAGCAGGAGTCCTTCCCCAGTGCCCTGGGGGGGTTATTTTATTATTTTATTTTTGTTAGTATTGGAGAACTGAAGGGGTTGAGGAAGACTTTTGATACGCCTTTCCTTTGGCGATTTGTGATTTGTTGACTCCTGTGAAGTTTGAAGCAGTCAAAAAAAGAAAAAAATGTCAGCTTTTTCCTCAGAATATTCCAGTTTTTTTTTTTCCCCTCCCTACATTGTTTCATCACAGCAGGCCATTTCCCTATGCTGTCAGGGAGAGATCAGCGCGGGCTGTATTGATATACATCCCTCTCTTGGCTCCATGAAAGGAAAATCATTTAGCGGCGGAGAGAGACACGTCACCGCCGTCTCCCGACGCAATTTGTAACCCCCCTCCACCACCTCCCGAACCCAACCCAACCCAGCCCAGCCCAACCCAACCTGGTGTCGACTTCTTCCCCCCGCTTTTATCGCAGGAAGAGGAAATGGATGTGCAAGGGCGCGTTTTTGAAGTAGGACGCATGAAAGCTCCTCCGTCTCCGTCTGTGCGAGCTCAACAGCAGGTGGGCCGCAGCGTGGGCGCGTGTCTGCGTCTGTCGGGGTGGAGGAGCGTGCGTGTGTGTGTGTGTGTGTGTGTGTGTGTGTGTGCGTGCGCACGCGTGTTGCTTACTTGTTGATTTAGCATTCCGATGGCCTCCAGGTTGCGGCGCAGTCGCGCCTGCATGTCGTCCATTTTGCTGAGGCTGGAAGTGACGCGGGCCTCCTTCTCCCAGCTGTGAGGCAAAGCGAGCAAAGAAACACGTGTGGCAATTGAGGTTGCATGTGCACGGGGAAAGAATCAGCGGGTTAGGGAAAAATAGCGGCGTTTCCATTACCGCAAGAATTGCGCAAAACCTAAATATTGCAATAAAAAACCTTGGAGATACCTCTGAAATATCACAATAAATACTGTGGTTTGTCAGACGCATCCAAATAGAGGTATTCGCAAAAGTGTCATGGAAACAATTTTTCGCATTTAAGCGTCATCAGATGTGACATACATGACCAGTTCACTTCAAGTGAAAATGGCGCGTTATGTTTGGACGGAGGAGGAGACGGAACATTTTTGAGATTTTACGAAAATTACACCATTCAATTGAAACCCCGACAAATCGCAATTGTACTTTGACGAAATTTTAGAAATATCGCTTTTATTTTGCGAAAACCTGTCCTGGAAACGCAGACACTGCAGAGCTCTTGTGATTCATAAAGAAAACACAAACACACACACGGGCGCTTTGGTCCTACTAACATTTTGGATTATGTTGCTTTTCTTTTTTCCTTTTTTGCAGAATAATATTCATTTGCAAGACAAAGCAAGTTTCCATCAAAGCTCCTCCACAATCTGGGGCATAAAGAAGTTGGCGTCTTCATTATAAGCGTCTTCATTAAAACTTATTACCAAACTGGAACAATGGCCGAGCAAATGGGTTCCAGGAATCATTAAATGATACTTGAAAAGCCCACATAAACCTGAAAAAAATAAATAAATTGGGAAAACAAAGCGAACGAACGCGAGCGAGGCCAGGGAAGTACAAGAAACCATTTAAGATTTTTAACTGTTTATTAAAAAATGTTTTTTGGGGGAGACGACAAACAGAAAGCGCCGGGGTCTGCGGCGTTCCGAGCCCGACTTAAAGGAATGTCTATTAAATTAACGACGGCGGATAATGGCGCTCGGTACGGGGCTGAGGAGCTCGCTGCCCTCGCCTTCTTTTACGCTTTCTTCTTTCATGCCCCAGTGAACCTGTCCAGTTAGCGTCGTCGGGCCGCGGGGGGAGAACCCTCTTCTAAATACTTTATTGAAGACTTCTTAGCCCATTAAAGTAGCACTGTACTTCCCCGATGTTAATTTTCTTGTAAAAAAGGAGCGAGCGGGGATATTCGATCAGAGCGGCGGATGGAAAGACGGTCCCGTTTTGCTTGAGTTGAGAAGAGGCGCACACTCCCCTTCCCAGGGCTAATGAATGGCATTATTGTTTCTGCAGATGTGGTTCACACACACACACACGCACACTTTGGGCCCTATTAGCCATAGCTTAAAACATTTCATATTCGGAGAAAGACTCAGGGAAAATGCAAATATGGGAGTTGGCATTTTTGTCTGAAAAGTTTATAAGATTCATTAGCGAGACGCTTCCTGCCCTGTCTTTTGGTAACCTTTTTGCTAGACGTCCGCTGAAAGACTGCGCCATGCAGCGACGCAAACAAACATGACGTCCCCTGCCCCGGAATAATACTCGGCAAAGTAGAACGAGCGCAGAGAATGAAAACAAAGAATTTCACAATGAAAAAAGAAAAGAAAAAGTGAATGTTGGAAATGAGGGAAACTTACAAGAAAGTGCAGCTTTAGTAGAAATATAAGAAATAATGACTTCATGCGGCAGGGTCCTCAACCGAGAAGCTACATGCATATTAATTTTTCCTCCCCAAAAATACGTTCAAATAGAAAATAACCCCGAGAGTTCATGGCAATGTTCCATAAATCAAGCAGCTGACAGGACATAATTTGAAATACTGCCCATTAACCAACTAACTAATTAAGCCCGGTCAATGTAAGCAATTTTTTTTCTTTTCTCTTTTTTTTTTCTGGAAGAAACCTCATTTCCTGAGAATGACATCAATAAACTGGGCGTAATTGCGAGTGACCCTTCCGAATCTTTTAATTTCACACCATAATGATGATACAAAAGAACGTTAATAGGAGGAAATGCACAAGTTTCCCTTTGATCTCGCCAACGTTAAATTCCTCTTCAAAAACACTCCGCCAAGTTTTCCATTTCTGCAGCGGGGAAGGAGGGATGGGAGTGGAGGGCGAAGAGAGAGGGAGAGAGGGAGAGAGAGAGAAAGAGAGAGAGAATCTAAAGCGCCGCCATCTCCGCCAAGATTCTCGCCCGTGATTTAAAGCTTCCCTCAACGCTAATGTGGTCTTGAGCGGATCACGAGACAACTGCGGCAGATTTATGCGACCCGCGGCGAGGAGGAGGAGGACGACGAGGAGGAGCACCCCCCCAACACCACCCCAGGGCGTCGGGAGCAGTGTAAACACGTGTTCCAGTGTTTACACGCAAACACGGACGCGTGTAATTAGCGGTCTAACCCAATCAGCATGTGGATAATTACAGTCATTAGTGTCAAAGCCGGCGCTGTCGGGCTCTCTAATCCCGGCAGTAAACTACGGCGGTCGCTCCTCTCGCCGCGATCTGGCTCTCATCTCCCTTATTTACTGCAGAGCTTTTTCTTCTTCCCTTTTGCCTTGTGACACCCAGGCCTCGCTGTTCACGCCGTCACTTTGGTTTGTACAAATCCCCCCGCTGTGATCACTGGCTTTCTCTTAATTGGAGGCGCGCTGTTAGCGGTGCGACTGATGAAGCCCGATGCTTTACGAGCGCTTCCCGACAGTGGACTCGCTCGCTAGTGTTTTGACGCCCGAACGCGTCTTCGGCGAGAGTTTTGGGGGTGATGGGACTTGGCAGAATTGAGATGGAATTGGGGGTGGAAACTTGTCTGCTGCTAAGTTTTCCTTTTCATTTCAATATTAAGCGCAGTGGGGAAGACAGACAGGTGATGAAAAGGCAAAAGACTGATTACAATCATCCTTCATCACCAAAAGGCCCCACTTCATGTACAGCGCCGCCCAAATACGCTCATCAAATTGTCTCTCTTTTTTTTTTTAAATTGCACTTTTCCACTCCTGCGCGCATTCCTCGGAAATTTTTTTTAAAAAAAAACAAAAATCGGGAGCGCCGAGCACTTTTGTTTCCGTCGGCGCCGCTAAGTATGAGCGGTGCGCTTGAAGTCCTTAAGGTGCTCAGAAATATTGGATACTTGAGGGTAACGTGATAAGGCTGAGAGCCGCGGAGCAGCTACTAAAAAGATCTGGTCTCAAGCGTGTGGCGATAGTAAAAAAAAAAATGGAGAGAAGGAGAAGGAGAAGAAGAAGAAAAAAAATCGCTTTGATGAACGCCAGGAGTGCATATAAGCATTAGCTGCGGAGCTGAACTCAGCTGCTTTGATGGACTTGTTACGGCGCCGGGTTGATGCATATGTGAGAAAGTCTTACATGCGTCCAGCAGGGCGAAAAAGAAGGAGGCTGCAAATACATCTGAGAGTGAAAAATACTGGTATCTCTGCCATCCATTTTTCTAACCCCGACACACACATACACTGAGACTATGCAACCCTTTCCACTACCTGGAGCTGTGGAACAGGCGGCCTTGCGATCATATAATAAGTTTCTTTAATAAAGGCCCGTCTAATAATGACAAAACCGCCACGTCTGCGTTGATGGCTGCCAGCGATGGTGACAGGTGGGGACAACGCCGCCCCCGCCTCCACTCCATCCCTCCTTCTGGCCCCCATTTTGGCGCCCCGTGATGAGATCCGCCGCCCGCCGCCGTGCAGGAACGGTGACGTATCTGTTGCCTCGTGGAGGCCTGATTTTCATACATATGGTATTTAGGGGGCTCGGCGTTCGCAAGGGGGACGGCGAGAGGAGTCGCGGTAATGAAATAAAGTAAATTAGAATTCGCGATAATGCGGGCGAGGAAAAAAAAGGGGGGGTGGGTGGGGAGGAAGTGAGAAAAGGGGAAGAATAGACGGGGGAGACACAATGGGGGAGGCTTTCATTCACTGTTTTTATCTCCCTCTGTGTTATTATATTCGCTCAATCAAAAACCTCTCTTGTGCATACATCACACATCTATATGAAGCGACACCCCACCCCCCCGGCACACACACACACACAGACCCGCGTGCGCCCTGCTCTCCCCTCCCCTCCCCTCCCCCCAACTCTCTCTCTCTCCCTCTCTCTCCGACTCGTTTGCAATTATGAGGGAAAGACAAAGGAAAGCGATTCATCTTGCTGTCGTGGCCCCTTAATGATGTCATTAAAATGACTGACAGCTTTGAATGGCGCTGGAAAGCCGCCCCAGTCAAAACAAATCTGATTCGTTTTGGAAACAGAGGCCCCGGCGCTTCGTTAGGGGAGGGGTGGAGCGCCGGCGTCAAACGGGCTGCGGTGGGCGGTGCAGGCGGCGGCGGGAGGGGGGGAGGGGAAAAGGGAGGGAGGCAGGAGGAGGAGGGGGGGGGCTGTTAATGAGGGAGACCTTTGGGGGTCACGCCGGGGGTATCGGGGACGGCTGCCGTAGGGCGGGTGGCCCTCACACTCTGCTTTCCCCCATCGCACACAGACGCACGCACGCACGCACACACACACACACACACACACACACACACACACACACTCACACCACGAGTCCCATCTGCGCCACGTTCATTTTAATTGCTCTAATGAAGACGATGAGCGACGTCTCCCGTGTGCTGGCGGGTGCTGGACGGGAGGGGAGGGGGGGTGTGAGTGGCACATCTTCACTCACACACACACACACACACACACACACACAGGTGTCCGGGGTGTTTCATTCACAAGTCGGCATTCTTGTTGCCGTTCATCAGTTTGGTTCGCTGCCATCAGCTGCACGGTCGCTCGCTCACTCACTTCCTCTCCGTCCGCCGGCCGTCCAGCACTCGGACCCCCGCCACCTCCGAGCGCTCCGCCTCCCTCCGCGCCTCCTCCGCCGCCTCCCGCCACCTCTTGGCCGTCGCCCTCAACATGTCGTTGGCCTCCTGGAGTCGCCTGCCGAGAGAAGAGAGAGGGGGGGATTGGAACAGAGGGAACGTGCTTCCAGGTGCGGGAGGAGGCTCTCGTTAACGCGGGGAGACGGATGGATCTGCCACTTCAGGCGCTTCTGTCTCTGATGCGCGTGGCAAACACGCACAAAGGCGGCTTGTGATCCGCTGCAGCGAAAGTTCCCTTTGTTGTTTGGCCCCAGTGGCGCCCGTTTAAGTTTTGTTAATGTCGACTGTTAAATAAAAGCTCCCGTTTCAAAGTTAAAGGGCCGGCGTGCGAGATTCGGAGGCGCCTCGTGGTGAGAGACGGTACTGCAGAGCAGTGTTGACCTTCATCTGCGTTGTTAGCCAGCCAATCACATTTGTTAAAGCACATCAGTGAAACAGTACCAAAGGGCCAGTGTGTAATGTTGGGCTTGATTTATGATTTTTAAATTAGTAAAAGCTTCACATACTGCCAACTAATACAATAAAAAAAAAGTGTATAATCGCAGTACAATAAAAGTAATTTGGTTTTCCTACCCATAGAACAGATCTTGTTTATATATAAAAAAATATATACTGACAAGGGTCTTGCTCCTTGTGAGCTGCCATCTTGCACCACCATATTTCTAAGGAAGCCTTTGTGGACAATCCAACTCTCCTGATAGCACATTTCTTATTTAGAGGGAACGCTCACATTTTTAAATAAACCACTGAAGAAGAAGGTGGATGACGTATCCAGGTTTGAGTGAGGAGGCCACTGTAGCTCACTGGCAAGCTCAGGAGGGGGACAGAGAGCGAGAGTGAAAGATGCTGCAATCTAAAATGTAACCACTTGATGTCACCGTTTCTTCTTCAAAATCTCCAGATATTTCACACTTAAACTTTCAATGGATTTTTTTCTCTACTCTTCTCCTTTAAATGTGAAAACATCTTCCATCTGTGAACTTGTGCCATGTATCGCAGCATCCACAATGAACCTGTATAGCGACAGCCGCCGTTTAGCAACTTGTATTAGCTTCTGTCTGCTGATCTTAAAATTTAGACAGAGAGAGATTAACTGTCTGTTAGCAAGATTTCCCAGTTTAAATATCCACGCGATCCGGCTGACTTCCAGGGTGATGTCACGACACCCCACTTCAAACGCGTAAACTTTCCTCAAGAGAGAGGAAGTCAAAAAAAAAAAAGCTCTTCCGTTCCTCCTGGAAAGCTGGTTCTTGTAAAACTCACGGCGGCCGCTGTGCAAGACAATCGCAGGAACGTTCGCTGCGCGCCGCAACAAAAACACGGGAGCAGAAAACACAGAGACGCTTTTAGGTGTTCCCAGCCGCCAGCGGAGGGAGTGGGGGAGCGGTGACACCGCAGGGGTTGGGAGACGGCTGGGCCGCTTTGATATCTGGGACGAGGGAAACATCACGGCGGCGTCTGCACGTATGCCTGGCGTCTGCGCCTGGGCGTGTAATGCAAAACGACAGAATCGCTGTGAACGCGGGCGCGGACACAGATACTACAAAAGCAGGACAGGCGGTGCGCACGCTTTTGCATATGTGCACGTTTGTACAATAAAAACCCTCTCCGAACTTCTGTCGGCATGTACCACGCACGGAAAGGCACAAAAAATAGTGAGTGAAGTGCTCATCTGTCGTAAATACTCACTCTTTTTCCTCGGTGATGATGAGAAGTGTCTTGTGCTGCGCTTTTATCTGAGCAGAGAGGTTCTCGTTGGAAGTCCTGCGAGGAGAAGGCACAGTCAGTGACTTCTGATGAGAAAATAGTAGTGTTGTCGTCCAGACCGCACCAACCGTGACCGAGACATGACCAAGACTAGAGAATATCGACATCGAGACAAGACCAAGACATTTGGGGTTCGAGACCAAGACAAGACCAAGACTTTATATATCAAAGAAAAAAATGACAGGTATCTTTTTAAATTCAAGTTTGCTTCTGAATTAAACAGCAGCATCTCTTTTCAGCAAGCTATCTTTTAGTAATTTTCTTTAACATTTTGCTGCTTTGCCAACTGTTTTGAACCATTTTCACAAAAACAACTTTGCTTGATAAAACTACAACATAAATCAATTAGGAATAAGGGTGTGTGTCACTCAGGGTGTCACAAAACAGAGCGTAAAACAGCAGCAACTGGATTCTTTTCTGTTGTTATCGTGTCATTGTAGTGTTGGCTGAGTCTTGACTGGTCTTGATCAAGAACCCAGAGTCCGTCCAGTTCGAGACTGAGACAAGGCTGAGTAATAATGCCTCTGTGTCCAAGACGACACCGAGACACTTAAAAAGCGGTCTCGAGTACTACAACACTAGAAAATAGGAAAGAAAGAAAGAAGGATGAAAACTGGAAAACAGGAATCAAAGAGGTGTTGAGATAAGTTGGAGATTTTGCTTTGCAATTTTCTTCAATTTTTTTTTTACTTTTGTTCAGATATCCACTTGTTGACGTTGGTCATGACCTGCTGGCTCTCGTGACGAAGCTTCTCACAGTCCGACTGCTTCTGCTCCAGCTCTGCCCGCAGCGAGTGCACCTGGTTGGGGATTGGAAGAGTGGGTCAGCAGTGGGAACCGGCAAAGAAGGAAGGAAGGCACTGGCCAAACTGCTGACTTTTTCCATTTTGGCTTATCACCTTTTTTTGGGTGGTGGTAGTGCGGAAGGGAGGTGGATGGAGGGCAAAACTCTGCAGACCCCGACACATTCCCCTTATCGCCATGGGAACAGCTTGGTTCACTGGCCCGAACATGCACAAAGACTTGGCCAGACACAAATAAGAGTTCCAAATGTCTGGCCTCACGGTTTTAGGCAAACCCTCCCTAATCGCATGATTACCCCCACGGCCAAAATGTCAGAATATCAGCAGTCGGCGCCAGGTGATTCGGACCAGGAGCCCACACGGGCAAAATATTAGTTTTTCCGATTGATGTTTATCTGGGAAATTCTGCAGGGATGGAGTCAATTGATGCACGGCCAGCCAGCGAGTGAGATATGCTAAAGTAATGCTAAAGTCATGCTAAAGTAAACAAAATAAAATGCAGTATTGAGTGTTGGATTACAATGATGCTTTAAGGAAAGGGGGATACATAGAAAACTGCTTAATTAGACTGATGAAGGAGGGAAATACACGGATTTGAGAAGCAAACGCATTAGAATCAGTCAAAAAAAACAAAACATTACAAGACTAGTGAAGCAAGCACAACATTTTTTTTTAAAGGCAAAGTCACCTATTTGTGAAGTTGGCACGGAAATAACATTCGCGTAAATGGTCGCCCGCGAAGGACGGCGGCGGCAACAACGACGCCACAGAGTCAATAACTCAAAAATTCACAACGGGGACGAGGAAGCACTCTTTTAATTACATTCGGATTAAGGACGGGCTTCATTTCCACAAATGGAGCAATGGGAGAAAATTGGGTGGAAAACAATAAAATCACATCAGGCAAATCATTTAATTCTGAGGAGTGAACCGCGTCAGGGCATCAAATGTAATTATGTTTATGAGCGACGGCATGAATATTTTAAGACCCCTGTTGTTTGCGATTTCATTCTCCTTCCGTCCTGTGCGCGGGCGCATCGCGGGGGTGCGGGGGGAGTTCTGTTTGCGAAATTACCGGCTTTAAAAAAAAATAAAAAAAAATCACATGTTATTAGGCTGATATTAATTATATATACTCTCTCTCATACACAGACACACACACTCACAAAAAAGGGATCAAACTGAACCATTCCAAAGCTGGAAGAACACACTTCCGCACTTCCGATGCATCTGCGCACACACACACACACACACACACATACACACACACACACAGGGGGTGGTTGCGGTGGTGGAGGGTGGGTGGGGGATCTGTTGCGTGCCATAATGACAGTAATTACCTCTGGTCTCACATTAACATCTCCCTCCTGACTGTCTGACTGGCTCGGCTGCTGCAGGGATGTAAATCGCAGCGCAAGTCTGATGTTGTGATTAGGACTAAATTACACACCCTCGGTCTGTTTCCACCGGTGCCAGGGGAGCCAGTAAAAGGGTGTGTGAGAAAGAGTGAAGGGAGGGGAGGGGACCGAGAGAGGGGAGGGACATTTAGAGAGAGAGGGAGAGAGAAAAAGAGGTGGGGACAAAAGGAGGTGTGATTGCGAGCAAAGGGGGAGGAGAGAAGCGGCGCGCACCTGCTTAACATTTAGATTGGTTTTGTTGCACAAATATTTTAGCCCCGTGATGGGGGGCTAAAAGGGGCAACAAAATTCATTTGGGACACACTCGTGGCCAAGTTTCCACCATGCCGAAGAATGGGAGCCGGGGCCGTTGGGGCGTTCGCTGGAGGAGAGGGAATCTCGGCGGCCTCAGAGATTTATCCTCTCGATTGTTTATATTCTGTCAAAATAAAGAGTCATTTTTGTTTTGTTTTTTCGTACTGGGGAAAATAGAAATATGAGATGGGCTTGAAGGTATTTTTTTTGTTTTGTGGGGGTCTGAACAATGAAATCAAGCCTTCGCGCCGAGTCTGCGAGGTATACCTGCAGAGAGCAAAAAGTAGGAGAAATGCGGCAACTCCTGCAGTAAATGTATTTTCCATGTGCTCTAATCTCCACTGAGCCGTGGATGGCGATCATGCTGTGTGTTAAACGCACAGGACAGGAAATGCACTTCCTTCCCGCCACGCCATCCAGACGTCAATATGTAAAGGGAGAAGCGTGAAACGTTTGGCAAAAATTATTTTTTCCAGACGCGTGTCTCCAGCCTGACAATGAACTCCAAGCTCATCCGTTTCTGTCTGCTGGGAGGACTGCAAACGCTTTATGATGTCATAAAGGGCACTGATGCATCTCCCGGGTAAGTGACAACGACCCCGCCGGCATTTCTTTTTTTCCTGAGACCGCCCCTCGTTGTTGTCTCCTTGCAAGCACGTGAAAGACCCAGCAGCGCATCAGTTTAAGCAGGAAGATAAAAAAAGAGGTTATTTTTTTAACAGTACGGTGGTAAACAGAGGGCTAAAAAGTAAAAAAAAGACTATCTCAAAAATGGGCTCAACATGGCACCGTCAGGAAAAACATGAGAAACGCGCGGCTGGCACGCCGCCCCGGATCTCGACCAACCCGCACAGCTCATCAGGGCAGGTCTCCTCATCAAATTAATGAACACATTTATTGTTAAACACGCTTTTATAAAACATTCATTCATTCTGTCTAATTACAAGACCCAACAGGCCTGACATCACTTAAATATGCATACTTATCACTCACAAGGTCTAAATTAAAGATGTGTGTACGTGGACGCGCCTCTGTGTGTGTGTGTGTGTGTGTGTGTGTGTGTGTGTGCGTGCATGCGCATTGTATGACGGCGGAAGAGAATGAGCTTCCCCGAGCAGGTCTTCTCACTGCAGGCTTTATGGCGATAATCATGGCGTGACCCAACATTAAGATGTGTGTGTTTGTGTGCGTCTGTGCGTGCGTGCGTGTGTGTCCCGCTCTCCCTAATGGTGGAGATGATGACATGTCCTCCATTAGACTACTCAGTAGGCCACGGCAAAGCTAGCATATTAATGATGCTGATGATGGCTTCTTTAATTACCTTCATCTAGCGCTGCGCGGCCATGACTCCTTCCAGCCGAGTCTTTTCATCTCAATCTCCCTCTTCCAAGGCGACCGAGGCTTGTTTATCAGATACTGTCATTTTTGAAGTCCCCCACACCCTCACCCCAACGCCTGCATGAACAAGGCCAAATTACCCGCTATAGTGGAGGTCGCTCAATCAGCCTCAATCTAGCAAGGATTTTCTTCTTTCCTGCGAGAGAGATCCCAGGAAAGGTTGTCACTGCGTCTGCTTGATGTTTCAAGACAAATTTGCTAAAAAGGTCTGATGGAATGAGATCATTTGCAGGTCCGGGGCGTTTTACTGCTGAACAAACGCTGAGACCAACATTAGCTGCGTTTCCATTACCCCTAGAAATGCGCAAAACCTAAATATCGCAATAAAAAACTTGTCATGGAAACGCCTACTCTTCGAAAAACCTCTCAAATATGGCTAAAAGGTTTTGACGCTCTCCTGAGGTGGTTTTTAAGACGTATCAATATCGAGGTATATCGCAAAGTGTCATGGAAACACTTTTTCGCATTCACGCATCACCAGACTTGATGTACGGGGTCACGTGACCAGTTCACTTCAAGTGAAAATGGCACGTTGTGTTTGGACGGAGGAGGAGACGGAATATTTTTTTTACAAGTAATCGAGAAAAATATAACAACCATTCTTGACAGCAAACAAACGTAAACAAACAAACGTAAACAAACAAAAGTAAACGTCATTTTCGTAAATCTTGAGGGACGAGATTTTACGAGAATTACGGCCTATGCGCTTCGCACCATTCAATGGAAACAACTGCAAATCCCAATTGTACTTTGTCGAAATCTTTAGAAATATCACTTTTATTTTGCGAAAAACTGTAACGGGAACACAGCTAGTAGCTGCAGAAAACACCTCATCCGTTGCTGAAGTTGCAAACAAGACAACACGCTCCAAAAATGAGAAAAACACAAAATCATTGTGCATTTTTCAAACGCTTGGACTAAACCTGCCTTTTGTTCAGCGCAAACAGGGACAAATGCTTCCGAGTCTTGGGCAAGGAGAAAACCTTTTCCACTCTTATCACATCCAAAGCTGCAGTCGGCACCAAAGACAGCAGTAACACGCACCTCCGCGTCCGTCTGCCTTTCACCGTCCCCCTCTTTAGTTGAGCGTTGAGGGTCTCCAACGGACCTCAATTAGACAAAGATGTTTTCTCTTGTTGTTGTTTTTCAAGAAGCTGCCGGCCTTGAGTCTGTTTGCCTGTGTTTTCCTGAGCGGCATTCTGTTGAGCTCCCTCCGCCACTGTTAGTATACACGCGGCCGTTTCCAAAGTTGCTTCCGCGCCGAGACGAAAGACTGGAAATAAACACTGTGCGGTCGTCCGAGGGCTTTATTTATTTAATCTGACATGACTGATTCATAGAAAGTCCTCTCTGAGCAGACGTGTAAACAAAAACACTCTGGAGCAATTCTCGTTTGTAGTCTGAGAGGCCAGAAGTTCAATCCGTCCGCTTGGGGTAAATGTTAAATTACCTCTCAGAGAGAGAAGCATCAGACAATGGTTTGGGCAGATAGCGCAATTTTTTTTTTTTTAAATGTTTGCATTCAGCTGCAAAACTTTGATGGGGTTAAGTTTTCTAGGTTTCAGCGTCTGTTATTCATGATTCTTGTTCAGAATGAGCTTAACACCGTCTAACTATTCGTAAACAGTGTTCGAAGGAGGTTTCAGTGGCTCAAAACTCGGAGACGAGGCGTAATAATTAATGTTTAGCCTTGAATAATTAGAATAATAGCCTTCTTACGATTGAAACAAACTGGACCGCAGAAATGAGGAGCAGGTGCAATTTTGAAAAGGCTCATTTTCAATTTTTTTTCCCGACCAATTTTTTTCAACCTCGTGCAAGGTTATAAGCACAGCGATACACAAAAAAAAGAAGCTTTAGAATATTTGAGTCTCTGAAATGCGTTTACCTCGACTTCTTTTGAAGGGTTACAAGGTTAATGTGCATTTATTAATTCAGGATAAGAATGTATTTAACTAAACTAAATGTGACCCTCGAAGGAAAAAAAAAAAAAAGAGCGAGAGAGAGAGATTTTTCCTCCAACGAAACCTTTTTGCAAGCGTAAAATAAGGAGGTGGCCTTCTATGCAGAAAAACAATAGGAGGGAAGAGTAACAAGGGCCTGTTTTCCTAAGACCTGAAATAATGAGTGTTTTGCATCCCTTAGCCCATGCTGAGTTTTCATGTATTGCAGAGGGAATTTTAACATCATGGAACTGGATGTGTCATTGAAAAAACAAAAATAACACCTTTCATTAAAAAAAAAAAATGTGCACACAGTAAAACTTTGCATTTGGGAAATTTATGGGTGCGGCGTAATTTCAAACAACTTCGTCATTCCTTATTTGCAAATAAAGTTTACACGCTCGCTTGAGGCGACGTAACTGCGCCTTATGTAGCCTCAATAATTAGCCTCAAATCACTTTTGTTTCAATTTTATGTGCTCATTTTTGAAAGCAATTTTTTTTGTAAAGTCGCCTCTCAAATTCTTTGGACATTTTGAACGACTAAAAATCTTGTATGTCGGAACAACGAAAGTTTACCTGGAAAGGCCCCTGAAGGATGGGGAAGTACAGAGTGAGTAAATCAGATTTGGTGTTTTTCACAAAGACAAACTTTTAGTGAATCGGGGCCGAAATGTATGAATCTGTAATCTGTATCATGAATCTGTACTCAAATGAACTGTCGCTTAATGAGCTGCGTTTGAACAAATATAAAAGTCCATTTTGTAGTTAAACACTCAGCCGTATAAATGTATGTATGTATGTTTTATATGTGTGTGTAATGTTTTATACTCGATACTCGGACACCAGGAAGATTAGCGACCACAGCTGTGGAAGCTAATGGGGATCTGAATGAAGAAATAAAGACAATAAAAGCCACTGCTCTTTATTCATCAGCTGAACAAATGAGCTGTGTGATCTAGTGGTGGGTATTACTGAGCAAATTAGGTGCAAGTGAGGCCTTCTATCAGGTGTAACGAGCGAGAAATGCTAACGTGGGCGAAGATCAGCCAGATTCACGTGCACTTAAAGTCAAACTTGGGCAGAGTTTTTGCCCCTTCTGCTTCTGTCTCTACCCCCTCCCCACAAAAAGAAGTAGAGGAAATAATAAGAAAAGACTCTGGGAGTCTTTGCCGCCTCACTCAGTTGCTCATGGATACCAACGTAAGGACGGGGGCGCTTCTAACGTTTCTAATTACTCAACGGATCAAGCAACCACCCACCGACTCCGAGTGATTAGAATCCGCTGGCTGATTGCGTTTCCATAGAGCGACATCAGCTGTCACAATTAAAGTGGGGGGACGGACTAAGAAAGAGAGAGAAAAAAAATGAGAATAAAATAAGATGCTAAAATCCGAAGTTTGAAAACCAAAAGTTTGGGGTTCTGACACACCCCCCTGCCAAAATTTTCTCATTAGGGCCGTTTGAAATCTGCGCTAGAAGGGAGCTGAGATAAACACACTAATGACTGCGCATGTGCCCGCGCGCCAGCGCTCGGCCCTGCACTCGTCGGCGAGCGGGAGAGCGAGGGGAAAGACGGCCGGTGTGATCAATCGCTAAAACATGCAGTGTGATTTACCACAACTTCTGTCTGACCACATGCAGAGGGGCAGGGTCCAATGGGGTGCGAGCATGTGTGTGTGTGCGCGCGTGCGTGTGGGTTCCACAGGAAGGCGACGAGTAAAAAGAGCTATCTGAGGTTCAGCTTTACTGTGCACCCAGGCAATTTGTAATATGGATTTCCTCTATAGGCCACTGTAGTGTACCATTTACCATTTCAAACCCTTTGATTTTTTTTTTCTCTCTCTTTTTTCCCCTCCCTACCAGCGGATAATTCATCTTCTGCTGGTCAATAGCAGAGATTGGGACCTAATGAAGGAGTCATAGTCGGAGGAGCCAGAGCGGCCGGTTTGTTTAAACACCGTTTGGGCTCGGATTCATTGAAATTCTTCGCCTGTTGCCCGAGACGATGGAGGAGGAGGAGAAGGAGGAGGAGACGGCAGAGATGCAAAGTGAGGAGGCGCGGAGGCCGAGCGTTTGCGCGGCACCTCGCGGGTGTGTGGCGCAAGTTTTCCGGAGTAACGCGAGCGGTACGAGTTGCGGCTCTCGCTCGAAAAGGTTTTCGTAGGCGAGAGAGGAAGTGACGAGACTATTAACTTGAGCATTAACCTCTGTTTGTTCGCTCAACTTGTCGCTTTGGGACTGTGGCCAGAGGCGCTCGGCATCTGTTTATGGTATCAGTCCCTGGAAGGTTGCAGATATCGTTTCCACATCCTGATTTTTTTTACTATCAAGTGCTGCAGATCTTTAGAAAGCAAAAGAGAGTGAATTGAACCCCGGTGTCTTAGTTCCTGTCAAGTGGTCCAGGAAGTGGTTAGGAGCCAGAACCAAGACCTTGTCAGAGGTGTTGTTGCTAACTTGGGAGAGGTAATGGTGAACTTTATCCCGTGATGCAGAACCTTCAAAGGAAGATTTTGACGTTTTACGTGTTGTTCAAAAAGACTGCACCCAGTTTTTACTGTGATTTTCATTAGGTTTTTTTTTTCTATCCATCTATCCTTTCTCACGTCCTCCATCCAGCTGACTCTGACCCTGACACACAAAGGCTCCTGCCTGCCTTGTGTGCACAAGCAGGAAGAAGAAGGGTTTTCTAAACCGACAAAAAGAAGTGGAGCACTTCATCGGTTCTGTCCCGGTTACTGACTGACCAATCAACTGGCCTAAGTCGGCGGCTTTGCTGCTCTCCCGGTAATCAGTATTGTCAAGGCAGAAGTGGGAGCAGAGCTATGCGGGCTGCATTATTCACAAGGTAGCGGAGAGGAAAAGGTGAGGAAGAGCGGGAGGGGGGGAAAAAAAGAGGAAATGGAAAGAAGGTTAACACGCAGGAAAGGACAGGATGGCAGAGAACAACAGGAAGAGGCTGAGAGGGTAAAAAAGTAACTTTAAATATTTGAACAAATTGGGGGACGGGGTAGTGGGGGGATCTGAGGGAAGGCGGCTGCGGCTTTGGACGGAATTCAAAGTTTGTCGAATCTAAATGAACATCTCTTCCTCTTCCTGGCTTTACCCTTAATTATCCATTCTGTCTTTGTGCAGCGGCGGCTCAGCACTGACAAGCCGTTTCACCCCCACAACCCTCCCGAGACTGGCCCAGCCCGCCGCCCCCCCCCTCCTTCCCGCCCCACCTGCTCCCAGCCAGAACATTAGGGAATATCAGGGAATATTACACCCAGGAATTAATGCTCCAAATCACCTTGCCAGGTTTTAGGCCCCGCTCGCGCACACACCCCTCCCCGTCTTGGACAAGATAATCCAGGCTCTAGCGCTAGATATATGCCACTAATCATCAAAAAAGTAGGGGAGGGGGGATGGAAGGGAGGGACGGGAGGGACCTTGGAGGGCACGGAAGGAGAGGAGCGGAGCGGCTGGTGTTTATGTAGTCGTTCCCGTTGCCTTCTCATTCAGCCGGAAATCAGCAGCAGATTTAAACTGGCACAGAGTTTTTTCCCCGGCTCAAACGGCTCCGGTGTTTTGCGCCGGCACCTGTCGCTCGGGCTCAGCTCACCTTGTCCTCTGCCTCCCGAGCCTCGCGCTCCGCCTGGACTCTGCGGTCCAGCGCCTGCTGGAGGTTCCTCCTGAGCTCGTCGGCCTCCGCCCCCAGCCTGGCGGCCACAGACCTGCAGGCACGAAATTTGATCAAGCTCGCGTTTCTTTTTGCTCCTGGGTGCCTTGTGAAAAATAAGGGAATGATGAGTCTGACTAAAGCGTTGCTCTCAGTCAGCTGTTTCAGACATACACGTTCAAAACTCAACCTGCTTCATGAAATAATCTACTGAAAGGATGTTCTCGTGCATGAAAATCAGTAAGTACTGAACACACGAGGGATGGCTATGACAGTTGTTGCCTAGAATGTGTGTGCAATATGCAGCAATCATTACAGAAACTGAACGCTTTAAAATTGCTCCAAAAAAATAAAAACATTTTTAAAACAAAGCTTTATGTTATAATCACACATTGTTGTGTGAGCAAAACCATAAAAGAGTAAGCAAAGCATGTAGAAATTGGAAATTGTTTTCATTAAACACTAAAATGTTCCAATACTTGTTAAGCACATCTTGACTGATTTCCATGCAATAATGATCGCAGAGCATTCAAGGTTATTATTTCATGAAACTGGTTATAATGCAGTCCAATGCAGAAATGAGCAGGTGACGCCAAACTAATGAATGGTGGTGTATATTTTCAGGTAAACGTGCCCCACGTAAACACGCGTAAAAACAGAGGTAGATTCAAAGAACCCACGTCAAACGTCAAGTTCCTGAAGAAATCCAGGTCCATGGGAATTGTTTTATAGAGGTTCAGCAAGTGTGAGTGTGCGTGCGCGCGCATGTATGTGTGTGTTTGTACGTTTCCCACGTGTGAGTGCGGTGGCAGCCGAGCTAAGGGAATGTGAAGGGGATCAATATGAAGGGGTCTGTTCCCGCCACGCAGCCGTGCTCCTGCGCCTGTGTGTGTGTGTGTGTGCTTGCACGGGTCCGTGCATGCCAACTGGGCCGGCTACAGGCGGATCAATACGACAAATGATTACCATTTCCACAAACCTCCCTTCACAGCCTCACTTGGGCCGCTAAGTAAGCCTTTAAAAAAATAAATAAATACTTCAGACCGATGCCTTAAAAATTATACATAGATGAAAAAAAAATGTGTGTGTGTGTGTATATATATATATATATATATATGTATACATATATATATACGTATACACACACACAGTATATATGTATATATACATATATGTATGAGGGTTATATATAAAATTACAAGAGAGATAAGAGAGAAAAGTAAACATAGATGAAAAAAATGTGTACATGTGTGTATATACAGTACATATACATATATATATATATATGAACATATATATATACACACACACACACATATACATCTATGTATGTATGTATGTATATATATATATACATATGTATATATATATGTATACATATATACACACACACAGTAGATAGATAGATATATGTATATACATATGTATGTATATATATATATGTGTATATACATACATACCTGTATATATATATAGATATAGATATATGTATATCTAACTCATCATCTGAAGCTTTAAAGAGACAAACTACAGTGACAAGAAGGCCCAGGCTGTTCATTTATGAAGAATTTAATATAAACATGTCAACAAAACAATAAAATATAATCTTGTTTATTCACTCTGTGTTCCAGTGACACTAGAATCTGATGCTGACATGCAACAGGAGCGACCAGCTGCTGCGCAAACGCAGACGCTGCACTTTTACAACCGACCCCTCGACCCCTCGGGCCAACGGTTGCGCTTCTCTTCCGCGGATCGAAACTTTGCGGGAAAAGTTTTAAAACCCGGAATTCTGAGAAACGAGTGACGCGGCGCAGGTGCGCAAGCGGCAAAAGAAAAAGATCCCCAACAGTACGAAAACACACGGATGGCTGTGACCTGCTCCTGCTGGTGGTGGTGTAAAAACCGAGGCAGAGCAGCCAAAACAAAGGGGGAACAAAAGGAAAATAAAGTGATAGATCGGTCCGTGGAGGGAGCGCACGGAGGAGGAGGAGAAGGAGAGGAGGAGGCATCCTGTGGAGAGAGGAGGGGATTTCCCACAGCACAGATGGAAGCCATTAGTACGGCGCTGCTGCGTTTAAAAAAAAAAAAACCTTTCATGTCTTTGCACTTATTAGATAATACTGGGTTAACAGTAAACAGCATGATTCTGCAAATGGATGTAATATGCAGGCGCGGCGATTGTTTCACCAGCCGCTGCCGAAAACTGGCACACACGCAACGACGGGCAGTAACTCAGAACGTGACCCGTAAAAAAAAAGAAAAAAAAAAAAGTCTCCGCGGCCGCCGGAGTTTCCTTTTAATTGTCGGCACGACAATGAAAAGGAGGAGAAGAAGAAGAAGGAGGAAAAAAAAATGTTCCACAGTTGGACTTTGAGGAGAAAGTCCCCTCAGTCAGAAGGAGGGCGGCTGCGGCTGGGGTCACGTCGAAGCCAAAGCCACAACCGCAAGTATGCTCGCACAAAAAAAGGAAAAAAAAAATGGATACACACACACACACACACACACACACACACACACACACACACACACACACACACGGAGTCACTCCACTGGGTGATACATGCTTTCTGATGTCATCGCCGCAACCCCGACGCGGCGCAACCGAGGTCAACCGGGGGTCGCGACCCTGAACTTTGAACTCGGCCAGCCGACATCTGCTCCCTCCTTCCCCCCTCCGGCCCCTCCCCCACCCGCCGCGTCCCACCCGCGGACACTTGAATGGTTTTTATTGGTCGCCCCATAAAAAAATCCCCGAAAACACAGCGAGCCGAGGGGTGGGTGGGTGGGTCGGGAGGGTGATTTCGGGAATCTTAAACGGCCTATCCTACACTCACTCTCACATGTTTCATTTTCATCATGTCGGGCCTCACGCAAATGACGACGGCGACGGCGGCCCACCCACCGTACGTAATAAATGTCTGTTTTTTGGTTTCCTTTGTTGCAGCTTTCGATGTTTTGCAAAGGGGACGACAACAAGGACGACATCGGGTGGCGGCAGTTGAGAACTATAAGTGCCCTTTGTGACATCACTTTATATAAAACTTTTATATAAAGTGAAGCGAGAAACGGAAGCAAGTATGGATTTTCCTTATTTTCAGACACATTCTTGTGTACTGTGGTCCTTCTTGGAAAGGACGCTTATTAGAAGAAAAAAAGGGAAGAAAAGGCGGCTGTATTTTAAAGACAGGTGATGTGTTTGCGATAGCTGGACAGGCAGGGGCAACAGGAAGTGGGAGAGGAGGAGAGGGGAAGCTCCTGCCTCAGCTTTCTCACCTCATTTTTCCCTCCGCTAGCTTCCCCTCATTCAGGCGCTCCTCCATCCGCCTCGCCTCCTCTGCACGGGCTGCCAACTCCTCCACTGGGCGAGAGAGAGCGAGAGAGAGAGAGAGAGAGAAAGAGAGAGACAGAGAGAGAGAGATGGAGGTAGGGGAGGTGGGGGTTAGATAAGGAGCAACAGTTCACTTCACACGCTCGCCGGGTCAGGACTCATTAGAGAGCGAGTCCAATTCAAATGGCCATGCGAAGACAGGAAGAGGAAAGAGACTGGTTTTGTTTTTTTCCTAATGGATGAAATTGCAAAGAAATGTGTCTCAGAATTGAACAAATTTTGCCCTCCTCGGGGGTAAAAAGGAATCAAAACGTTTGACATTCTGCAGCAAGGCACAAAGAAGAAAATAATGAAAAAAAAAAAAAATCATAATTCAAAGTTCACCAAGGACAAGACGCCGAGCCACTGTGGGAGGAATGAGCAGGGATGGAGCAGAGCGGAGGCCCCCTTTTGTTCACACAACAACGAGGAGGAGGAAGAGGAGGCGCTTCCGGATTCCGTCAATAGATGGCACTCTTTACCTTGAGCCGGCCATTTGAACTCCCCGGCTGCGTCCCGGCTTCAGTCATGTTTCCCTCCTTGCCAGCATGCAATGAAACCCCATTGTCCCGCACTTAGTAGTTTAACACACTAAGCGGATGCAGAGCACTTTCACTGGTCAGACCCCTCACTGCCCCCCCACCAGTGCCTTTTTTTTGTTGTTGGTTTTTTTTAAAGGGGACCCCATTTAGTTAGAATTTTAAATTTCAGATATGCTTCCTGATCTCTATTTGCGTGTTTTGTGAGTCAATGGTTCTTTACGGCCTCTTAAAACCTTTTCACTAAATTCAAGATTCTTTGAATATAACAAAAACTGTCAACCATCGCTGGCCAAGGCTGGTGAATATTTAGACGTGCGTGCGCTGAATATGCGGAGGTGTGTGTCTGCGTCTGTGTGTGTGTGTGTGTGTGTGTAAAAGCATGCACGCGTGCGCGCGGAATATTTAGAGGATGGACCTTGACGTTGTGGGTGTGTAGCATCTGCGTGTGTGTGTGTGTGCGTATATCAAATAGGAATAAAAATAAAATAATAAAAAAAAGGATATGTTTATGTATTGCCTTGATGCTTTTAGGGCCACGCATCACGCTGTGCAGCCGCCGCCGCCACTGCTGCTGCTGCTGCTGCTGCTGCTGGTGGGACTGGCTGAATTGGGGAGAAGCTAAAACCAATATCAGAAAGAAAGGAACGGAGAGGAGAAAAATCTACATTTAATAAAACTATGATTAATTTATGGCTTCGCAGCATCCAAACTGTTTAAACTGAAGCCCTAGGAAAATTGAAGCTGCGACTGAATTGCTAAATATTTAACGACGCACAAACACTTTTTTTTTTTTATATACGTGTGTGTGTGTGTGTGTGTGTGTGTGTGCGTGCGCCCTACCTAGGCTATTATGCTCGAACTCAAGGTTAAAGTTTTGCCGCGGATCTCAATAATCAATAAACCCGAGATGTGGAGGTGGGAGAAGAAAAAAATAAAAAAATAAAAAAATAATAAATACTTGAGTTGGGGGATCAAATTCGCATTCAAGTCATTAGTTTTGAGGTGACCTCGGTGACATCTCGCGCCAGGGGAAGCCACAGAGAGAGCAATTAGCTGCAAAAGACTGACCGTTTACACAAACACCCGTATTTGCGCCCAGGCGCGCGCACGCACACACACACGCAGGCACACACACAAACAAACCACACTCAAGGCTGAAAAATAAGATCAGAACAGAGGGAAGCTGGACTGCTTTTAAATAATGCAAAATTGTCTGTGTTTACTTTAAAAATATGCGTGCGGTGAGTGGAGTCTTAGCTTAGCTTAGTTTAGCCTAGCTTAGCAGACACTCACGGCCGGACCGGAAGGGGAAAAAAAAGAAGGATAAAAAAAAGAAAAGGTCCCACGTTAAGGGAAGCCGGGAGCCGCAAGGAATTGTGGTTTTCCCAGCAATCAATTCCTCTTAATAGCCCACGGCCGAGCGCCGCTCTATATTCTGAGCTCTGCGCTTTTTCACGGCTTCATCTCTCTTTTTTTTTAGCGGCTCCGTGAGTTATGACGCCGAGTCCTCCGCCTGACATCGGAGTTGGGGGGGGGGTGGCCCCCTCGCTGTCCCACCTCCCTGACCTCTTTTTTAGATGCGGGCTCGGCGACTTAAAGGAGTGACATTAGTCCATTATCTGACGCTCCCCACCCGGCCCGGGCCGGGCCGGATCTCTGCACGGGAACCGGCTTCAAAAGCGGCATCGCTCTGCGTCGGCGGGGCCCCGTAATCACAGATTTTTTTGGGATCAGATTACCCCGTTCCCTCGCAGGTAACCTTTAACATGAGAGGGACGAAAACCCCGGCTCAAACCCCGCCTCCGCCTCCCCCGAATCAGCGGTCCGGGGTGGGGGGGGGGGGGGTGCTCGCCCGGCCCTCATAAAAGCCTCATAGGGCTTCATCGGGGGCTTCCTTTGGCTTTGTTGGGGGGATTCGTACAGCGAGGGCTGAGGCTGCTCCCGCGAGACGTCCCAAAGCCTCCCCATCACTCCCCACCACCCCCCCCGACTCCTTTCGCTCTCTTTCTGAAGTTTCACCCAGCTTGCAACAACTGCTTTTGGGCGTAAGCCAACAAAAAAAAAAACAAAAAGGAAAAAAAAAAGGGGGGGGGAAGGGGGGCGCACCGTCACGCACACAAATACAACGGCCCGGGTTTGCAGAAGAAAAGGAAGAAAGGAAGGAAGACGGAAAGAAAGAAAAGGAACTTTGTGCGCACGCAGACGCGTGATGAAGACGGAGAACGTGCACGATAGGCGCAACACACACACACACACACGCGCGCACGTACTCTCCCCTCTTGCACTCTCTCTCTCTCTCTCGCTCTCTCTCTCTCCGCTTTATTTACAATCCTCTGGCAGCGGTACAAGGGCCCGGGGCTATAACACACGGCACCTAATGCTCAAACTGCCAGGTAATCTCATGTCTGACATCCCCCTTTGATAGAAACTGATCAATAGACTCTTGTAAAGGAGTCATTTTCTCTGATGTTTCTACCAACCACTTTCTCTCCATCTCTATCTCTCTGCCTCTCTCCTCTCTCTCTCTCCCCTCCTTCTTCTCTTTTATTAGCCATACATTTATAATTCATATTTGGGGCCGCGGCTGAGTTTGCTCTAAGACAAAAAGGGGGGCGGGTGGTGGCGGGGGCGAGGTGGGATGGTGAGTGTGTGTGTGTGTGTGTGTGTGTGTGTAGGGGTAGGTGGGGGGGTGTTTGGGGGACGAGGGGGGTGGGGGGGGCTGCTTCTTTGTGTAATAAAGAACAATGGTGGTGAAATGATGGGGAGAAATGCCAGTTGTTTGCTGCTGGTTCCGGTGAACAACAGTTTTGGGGATCGATAGAGTGTGAAATGGGATTAAAGCCGGTAATAGAGGTGAATTGGAGGAGAGAGGCCTGTGCACGGTGCGTGCACGGTGCGTGCGCGCGCGCGCCCAGGGATCCAGATTGGACGTGCGCGGCGGCGCGCCAGCTCGCTCACATGTGCGCGTGCGTGCGTGCGCGCCCAGTAATGATTTCATCATCTTCAGGCAGATGCACATCGGTGGTGAAGGAGTGTCGGGGGTGGGGGGAGCTAATATCACATTTCTGTCTCATGTGGAAGTGTGGAAATATGGATCTCGTGTTCCTTTTTTTTTTTTTTCGTTGTTGGTTGTTTTGTTTTGTTTACGCCACTATTTCATTTGTTGTCACGCGGCATCACATCACATTCATTTCGGGGGAGGTGCGCCACTCGGCTTGCCAAAAGGTGTAACGCAACACTGTGTGCCGTAATTGAATAGTTTGAGCATCCATCAAACCCCTCCGCCCGCCCGCCCACCCACCCAACACAATTAACCGTCCATTTAGAACATACGGTAAGCGCACACTTAGACTAACTGATTAGTAACACAATCTTTACGTGTCCGGGCGGTGCCATTTGTTGTCTCTGTTAATGAGGCAGAAAACAGTGCGTGCGTGCGCACATACGCGTGTGTGTGTGTGTGTGTGTGTGTGTCTGCCTTTGCTTCTTTTTTGTTGTTGTTTTTTTTTGTTTCACACCGAGGCTGCTAAAGGTTTTAAGGATTCAAACGGTTCACACAGCGGTCGGATTACTCATAAAAACTCTGGAAAAAAAAAAAAAAAAAACCCACGCTGAATTGTCTTTCGATATGGCCGCAGACTTAAGAAAAAAGGAAAAAGGAAAAAAGTGGCCTTGCCAGCACCATGTGCAGTTTATTAAGTGTTGCGAGACTATTTTCGTAACAGAATCTCCGCAGAAAACGCCGCATCACGCGCGGAGCTGTCAGGGAGTGACAGTAAATCTGACGCGTGCAGTCATAAGCCAAATTTAAGGGCTGGTTTTTCTCTCTCTCTCTGTTTTTTTTTTTTTTTAATCACCCCCTCCCTGCTTTTCCCCGTCCGTCCGTCCATCCGCCGCCGCCGCCATCTGATTGAATCCAGCTGCCGACGGACGCCTCGCCGAGCCGCCGCGTCTCACATGACACCTCTGCCGGGGCTCCCGGCTCATCTCGCCTTCTCTCGCCCCCTCCCCCACCACCACCACCACCACCACTTCCATCTCGCCGCCGTGACCTTTTAATATAATATCCACCCCCCCACTCCCTCCACACCACCACCCCAGACGACGGTTATGTATATACCCAATTAAGCGAGGGATTCAGGTAGCGCCGCCATCAGTCTCACATCAGTGGACAACTTTGCCGGTGAGAGTCGCTTGGATGGGGAGCATCAATATTGGGAATTCCGGTCGCATCAGCAGTAAAATACATATATACTGCCTGCAATCCCATAAAACAGAAGAGACAAATTATTATAAAACTATTACAACACTGTAAAAAGGAATCAAACAAATTTATGACCTTTGACACGAGCTTTTGGCGGCGGCGCCCTTTTGCTTTTCTTTTAACGCTCTTATTATTTTTACACTACACCTTTTCACGCCCGTCGGCGACAAAAAGAAATCAGCGCCACTCAAGGCGACGCCTCCTTCGTGAATGCGGCAAAGACCTCAGCGCGCTAATAATAAAAAGGCCCCTTTTGTTCGCCGCGGCAATTTCTTAAGCCAACTCCTCTCGCAGGCCCATTCAGCCCGCCGCGTCGTAAACAACGCCGTCGCCTTTGTTAGAATAATGCGTCTTTTCTCTTCTCGGGCCGTCACAATGGGCCCCGCGTCGCTCCCACTGTATTCGCTGAAGGTAAAAAGCCAAATAATATGTGTTTTTTTTTTTGTGTGTGTGCGTGCCGAGCGCCGAGTTGAGGGAATTCGTTTGGACGGCAGACAAAGGCCGGGCTCGGCGGCGGCGGCGTCCTTCTGTCTCTATCTTGTTAATGAGCGAGCGGGGCCAGCCGCTGTCTGCCGCCCGAGAGAGACCTCAGATTCATCTCTCTGCGGACAATAGGTGAGCGCACGTGCGTGCGTGCGTGTGTGTTTGTGCCTCGCCGAGCCGGCGTGTACGTGCTAATTAAAGCGGTGGGAGTTGGGAGAAGTGACGGCGTGTGTGTGTGCGTGTGTGTGTGTGTTGGAGGTGTTTGCCTGGCGTGACCGTGGATGTGTACGTTAATTCTTAATGAGACATTTCTGCGCCCGAAGAGACCCAGCCATCGCCATTCCTGCTCTGATACAACTACAAAGGGCACCGGCCGCCACACACAGACACACACAGACACACACAGACACACACACACACACACACACAAACCAGATCATTACCATAGAGCTCAAGCAGCGTGCCATTAAATCAAACCTCGGTCCTCCGGATGTGTGCGAACGTGGCGTGTGCGACGAGTCGGCAACGCTGGTGTGGCGGCCGCCGCCCTCATTTGTGCAAACAGGCGAGTGCGCCCGGCTCCGTCCGCAACGAAAGGCAGGGCGAGGCGCAAAAAAAAAAAAAAAAAAAAAAAAAGCCCCTCCAGCGCGCCCGACGCCTCCTGACCGACGACGGTTTCCAGGAAGTTCAAACGGCCGCAGGGGAAAGAGAAAAAGCAGCGGAGAATAAAAGGGACAAAGTCTCATTTTTCTTAGAAGAAAAAAGTGAAATGCGAATATTTAGCTGCTGTACGTGTGCAGAGTAGAGTAGTTCTGACCATCAGTCACAAGTGGGTCAATCTATATAAAATAGTAATAAAGAAATTGCACATTCAGACTGTTATTTCAAGTGTCTGTGCTTGTGTGTGCTCATGAAAACACGCAGAAAGCCAACATGTCCACTCTCACTGGAGCGTCACATTGGTTTTTACGTACTTCCTCTTATATTTTGTCCAAATAAAATGGTTTAGGAACCCTTTTCTTACGCACTTATAATCACAAAAAGCTTGTTTGCTGCATTTACCGTCATTTTGCGGTAAACACAACCTTTATCGCGACCTTTAACCTCTGAACTCGAGTCTCTTCCACGTATGTTCAAGGACACTCTGTTCAAACAAAACTGCGGCCAAAGGGGTCATAAAAAAAAAAAACAACAACGATGGCTCGCAGCGCGGTCGTGTCAATAGATGGTTGGCTAAAAGTGCACTATGCTGTGCACTGACAGCACGGAGCCTGTGTGCCTCAAAGGTCCAGTGTGTAGTATTTGGCTTTTATATTGGTGAAAGCTTAACATACTGCCCATAAATACATTAATACAAGTGTTTACTTGTCGTACAATAAAAGCAATTTCGTTTTCCTGCCCTTAGAATGGTTCTCATTTATATAAGAATATACATCCTGCTGTATACTGCTCCCAGTTAGCTGCCACTGTGCACTGCCATTTTTTAAGGAAGTCTGCCTGACAGTGGCCTAAATACAGAACACGCTGTCAGAAAGCTTCCTTAAATACAGGGCTTCCTTAAAAACATTTTACACACTGGACCTGGAAGGAGGAGCAGATAAACGGCGGCTCAGGTGTTTTCACACGCCGGCTAACCTGCCACTCGGTGCTCGGCGCGCAGCTCCTCCAGCTCCAGGCTTATCTGACGGCCGAGCCGCTCCCTCGACTCCGTCTTCTCTTCCTTCTTCTCCTGAAGCCTCTGCACCTCGGCTCTCAGGAGGGCGGCCTCGGCGCCCGATCTCGCCACCTCCTGCCCGGCCTCGGTCAGCTCCTCCTCCGACCGCCTCAGAAGCACCACGTACGCCTGAGCGAGGTAGCGGGGGACAAAAAGAGAGAAAAAGAAATGAAAAGTTTCATGTTTGTCGCCTCTATTCAGATCAAGTACTCGGCGAGATTGAATCAGGGATGCACTTCGCTCTTGTTACCGAAAAGCAGCCTAAAACGTGAACCGAGTGACCGGATGTTTGATTTGATTTTCGCTTCCCCAGCTCCTCCATTTGCTTTTATACATGAGAAAACCTTGGGCCCAAACTTCTAAGTCATCGAAAACTTATTTCCGCTGGCCCCCCTCGCCTTGTTGAAGCGAGCACAAAGGTGGCGCAAAGAAAGAGAGAGAAATTCAAAAAAAAAAAAAAAAAAAAAAGTCTGACCCGAAACTGTTTGGCATAAGCAAATCAAGTGAGCGCTGGCGAGGGATTAAGGAGTGGACTCCAGACACATCGCAAATTACCGAAATGTCCTTCACTGGCGGATTTATTTTTTTTTTACATATCGCGTGCTGTCCGAGTGTGTGTTTTTGTGGCCTTCTTGAGGGATGGTTTAATAAACAAGACTTGGTCGGCGGCAGCAGCAGCGGCGAGAAAAAAAAACGTGATGATAAAAAATGCGTTTGACTGCCACTTGTGCGCTGACAGAGGATGAACGATTTCCTCCAATTGCTCCACTTCACACGTGCATGCTCGCCCGCCCGCCCTCCCACTACAGAAAAAAAAAAAACGTCTCGACGACTGCCAGTGAGGTTGGCAGTCAGCCAGGCTACAGTCGCCACATTGAGTAATTTGAATATTTAGTGTCCCACTGAGCTCTTAATTGGAGTCAATTTCGCCGGCCTTGGCATGTTTGGCGCTTTAATTAATGGCGGGGGGGGGCAATTTGTTTCAACAATCGCCATGTGTGCGCCCGCGGGGGAAGGTGGCACTCCTCGCAAACTCCCCGACCGGGCGATCGTTTTTAAGATGACGGGTCTTTTAGGGGTTTAGGACGCAGGGGCGGAGCCATGTGGTGGCCAGTAGGGGGCTGTGGGCCACCCCACAGCGGGGGGGGATAAATTGAGAGGAGGCCTTACACTTCCACATGACAGCAGCTCAAGTCATATCTTTGATGTACAGTATTTTTTTGTACATGAGTTTGCACAAACGTTTGGACACACCTGTTCCTTCTTTGTCTTTACGACTTTCTACAATGTAGATACAAACTGTAGACATCAAACATATATCGAGATATGTGGATTAATGTGGCAGAAGAAAATGCATATTTTATATGAAGGGTGGCTATTCTACATCATCTAAAATATAAAACTTGTTGAGTTATTTCACACTTTATTGTTTAATACATATTCCATATGTGTTCATTTATAGTTTTGATGCCTTGAGTGACAATCTGCAATGTAAACAGTCATGAAAATGAAAGAAAACCACACACACACACATGTTGAAGTATGTGTCCAAACCTTTGACTGGTAGTGTATTTCAATTAACAACTAGAATAATAAAACCAGCAATATAGAAAGAATGATATGCATGTTGCTTTAATACCTCCCGGGTGTTGGCCAGGTCCGCCTTTAAACGGGCCGCTTCCTCGCTCAGGCGCAGCACTTCCTGTTCCAGCCGGCCCCGGCGGCCGGCGTGCTCACGCCGCGAGGCGGCCAGGCTTTGCTTGAGAGCGGCTTTTTCCTCGCCTCTGCGGGAGGGAGAGCAAACGGAGCCAACAGTGACTGGCCTGTCTGAACTTCTGCAGGAGGAATGCACAGTGGCGGAGAAGGCGAAGAGGAAGAGGAGGAGGAGGAGAGAGAAAAAAAAATCGAAGGCTACTGCAGAAAAACAAGGCTGAGACGACAAAAAGGCGAAACCAGATTATTCTACACAACAGAGTCTCATGCCGACTGTGCAGCACGCATGTTTACCGCCATGGAGGAAATAAAAGAAAGGAGGGAGGAGGAGGAGGAGGAGGACGACGAGGAGGAGGGTGGGAGGCAGACGAGAAGGACATTAAAGGAGAGACAAGGACAGAAACCATGATGAACAGAGGAGAATGAGAGTTTTATAGACTCGGTTATTACTGTCTTTCCAGCTCCGACTTAATCTGAAGAATAGCCTTTTCACACAGTGCGAGGCGGCCAACCTGCTCAGTGCAGCGCTGGAACACACACACACAGACACACAGAACAAAAATACATAAGGGCTGGAGTGTAGCATCATGAGTTTTGTCCCCTTTCTTAAAGGGAGAGTTCACCCAAAATGCATTTTTTGCAGACATGACATTTTGACCACACACCACTTAAAGGTAAACTGATCAGGAGGGTTTTTATGGAAGTGACGACTTTGATCAAAAGGACGAATACTACTAAAAAAAGAGGAAAAACACAAGATAGTCAAAATTTGCAGTGTGGGCTGTTGGATGAAGCCACACAAGCCGTATGGAGGCATGCTTTGTTTTAATGCAGCTTTTCCTTCTTTGATTTATTTTATTTATTTATTTTACATTGGAGGCCACACATTTCCATGTATGAAACTGAATGATGAGATGGATCAGAAAACGTCACAAGAAACTGGATCCACATGTTGATGGTAACTACCCACCCATCCATCCATCCATCCAGTTGGCCTAATGTGCATGTGTATAAGTCGCAGTACTTATAGCAGCAGCTCGGGAATTGAACCCACAACCTTCTTAAACTGTGGTGACAGCGCTACCCGCTGCACCACAGTGTCACCCTTGGTCATAACTACACAATTGAAACATCATTTCTGGGTCATCTGTCCCTTCATCGCCTTCCCAGTTTTGGTTCCCCTTTCCAAGCGCTTTCTACGGAGCCGTCGTCGATGAATTTCGACGGATTTAGGAAGCATTCCATCTCGTGTGGTAGGCTGATAATGCATGAAGCGGCACTAAAATGCATTGACCGGCGCGATCGGTGAGCTCACGTTCTCCAGCTGCTCCCTGTGCCTCAGCAGGCCGAGGTAGTCCTCGTCGGGATGGGAGTGGCTCTGTTGGTACAGGTGGAAGTCGCACTCCAACGTCAGCTTCTGCAAGGCAGGCGAGACAGAATGCTTTACCTTCTTTTGCGGCAGGGTCTTTGAAATTCACATCAAGATACACAGAAATGGATGTAACAGGGAATCTAAACATAAAAAAGACACAGCACGTCCTCACTAATGAATGACAACTCTGAGGCCATTGGGGGAAAGACATCATTATGTAAAACGCCGAGCCGTCAATTGATGTCTCGCCGAGCGCACGGCAACTTGGCCTTGTTCCAGCGGATTCGGTACAATGCCAACTCATGAATAGCGGCGGAAAAGTACAATGGCTTGAGGTATCCACATATCTCAATAATGCTATTTTAATTAAAGAGGTCGTGTAGGTCATTACGGTTTCTGAAGGCATCGCTGCGCTCCATCTTAGCCGATTAGCTTCCGTCCTTTATATCAGACAAATTGTGCAACCACTTGAAAAGAAGACATCTTCGCAGGGATGGAGGAGAGAGACGTGCGCTTCCGCGTGCATTAATCTTTATTTTACAGTGAGATAGTTGCCGAGCTAGAATACAAATGTACAAGAGTGGAGCTAGCGTCAATGTAGCTTGGTTTCAAGTTTGCTTCTAAATTCATATAAAGTGTTTTACTCCACAAAAAACAAAATCTTACTTGGGTAAAACATAAGACATTTTCAGGTTTTCCCAGCACAACAGTGGCCCGAAGTGGAAAAATTAGCAGGACACGCGGGGTTCATAAGAACGCCCAACCTCTTGATAGGCGCCTCACAATCAAAGTCATTAGCCAGCGTAATAAAGGGCCCGAGATACAGCCATTCTTCAACGGCCTAACTCTTTTATAACCAACAGATTAAAGTTGATTGGATTAAAATGACATTCTGCCCGTCTGACCTTGGCGGCCGCAGTTAAGTTTGCCCAAATTAAATTTCTCCGTCATAAAGATGATTCATTTGTTGCCTGACACAGTAAATATAAAACTGAAGGCGGAGGGGGAAAAAATAAAAAAATAAAAAAATAAAACGAAAAGATTGACACGTGCACAAACATGCGCGTGCGAGCGAATGCGATGCGGCCCGTCGCGCGGCACGAGCGGAGGTGACGGCCGCCCCCTCTTGGGACGCGCGCAACCACAAAACTGAATCCTGAAAGGTTCCAAGTTTTACAAAATTGTGCAGATGTTACCTGACAAAAAAAAACTTCAGAAAACAGGAAAAAAACAAAAAAACAGGAGACATCCATCAGTTGCTGGATTTGCGCTGCTCCATAATACACGTGATATTTCTATTTTTCTCTTATTAAAAAAATATTACGTTAAATAGAATCTTTACTTTGCTCACTAATTCCTGCATTGCAAAACCCATATGAACTGACTTTGGCACGCCATGTTATATTTTATAAGTTGGCGCCCTCTGCTACACCGACCTGCTGCTCCAGGGCGTCCACCTGCTCCTGCAGCGTTCCCAGCTGGCCCCTGAGGTGGTCCGTCCTCTGCCCACTCTCCCGCACCAGGTCCTGGCTGGCCTGGAGCTCGTCCGTCAGCTGATCCAGGGCCTCCTGCGCGCTCTCCCAGTGGCCCACCTTTTCCCGGTGCCGCCGCGTCATCTCGGCCAGCTCGTCCTCGGCCAAGCCCGTGGCCTGCTGGGCCTCCCGGAGCTGACCGTGGAAAAAAACACACAAGTCTAAATGCTGCAGACTGTTGCTTTATAAAACAAGGAGGCGGTTGTGTCTAAATCTGCCCACAGAGCAGCGGCCCACTTCTGGGTCGCGACCCACCAGTTGAGCAACGCTGCTGGAGACTACCTGTCGCCGCGAGTACTGCAGCTCCTCCCGCAGCTCCTCCCGCAGCTGCTCCGCCTGCCCTTGCACCTCATGCACCTTCTTCATGGCAGCCGTGTACTTGTCTTTGAAAAGGCCTGCGGTCTCCATGTGCTCCCGGGCTTTGGCGCCGGCGCCTTCCAGTGCCTCCTTGGCGCCGTTTAGCTCCCGATGAAGCAGCTCGGCGTGGGCCTCCCGATTTGCAAGCTTCTCCTCCAGCGCCGCGACCTGAGAGACAAACGGATCTGTTGAGGATACGTCTGTGTATTTGACAACATGTCAACACACATGTAAAACTAATCATGGAATCAATGGGTAAGATCAGTAACACACCACTTTATTGACTTTAAGGTGATGTTATATCGGAATTTCATATGAAAATTCCTTTAAAAAAGTGATATGTCTCTCTAGACTGTCAATAAAATCCACAGAACATAGACAAGTATTTTCTTTACTTCCATTGCTTGCCTTACTTTTCAGAGTGCTAAGACACATGTGTGTATATACATATATGTGTGTGTGTATATACATACAATTTCATTTTCTTATTTACTTTGATATTTTTTCTATCTGATTGCTCTTATTGCTGTTTCTTACTGCCTTATTGCCTACTTTTGCTCTCTATTTCTACTTGTACACGTCAAGTTGGGAGCTGCAATGAAAAGTAATTTCCCCTTGGGGTTGAATATAAAATAATATAGTAATAAAGTAATTCTGATTTTGATTCTTTATGATGTCAGAACAGGCACTGACGCCTCACTTTCACCTCTTCCAGGCTCCCCGAGTGTCGCATTCGCGACCGTAGCCGCAAAGAGAGGACCTGAGCGTGTCGATCTCTCTGGTTTATTGGAAATTTAATTGCATGAAGCAGAGCCGCTGAAGTCTAGCGGGGAAAATTGAAGCATTTAAAACGGGTAGAATACAGGGCCCGCAAAAACGAGTGCTAAATTCGAACGGCATTTCCGAGTTTGGCAGAGCCGACCGCGCCACCGCCCCTCGGTAACCTCGCCCACGCGGAGCAAAGGGGGTCGGGGAGGTGGGTTTGTGGGGGGACCAGGAACTGAAACCGGGGCTTAATCCCGGTGTTACACGAGGAATCCTACCACGGCTCACCTTTCAAGCGGGGAGAGGGGGGTTGAGAAAGTTAAACCCGCTCTAGCGCTCAGAACTCGGTTCATCCACGTTAATCCCGCTGTAATCTGGATCAGAACGCGGCGGTTTTCGCGGCTAATGACAGCCAACTAGTTAGATTGCGGCGGTTCGCCGCGGCCTGGTTTAAACCGGGGGGGGATTAACACGGCGCATGAGGCGGCATGACTGAGTGGGAAAAGTTGAGAGGGGAGCTGCAAACCGGAGAGGGAGGTTGAATCAGACCGATCAACTCGCAGTTTTGGACACAAACACTCAAATCTGGAAGGCCGTGCGTCAAATCTACCTTTTATAAGCGTGTATGTCACCGGCCTCTTATTTTATTTTTTTACCCTTCTCTTTAATATATCCTCCAACACTGCCCTGCACTCCAAACGCTAATGATAGCTTTGGTGTTTCTCCTCCGCCGCTGGATGAAAGGTCTTCTAGGAGGACTTAATGGGAACGCCATGGCTTCCTCGCGACCATAATCTGGAGTTTGTTCTTTGCGGAAACAAACAGCCCTCATTAAATATGATGGAAAACTCGCCGGCTTGACCCTCGTTTGGCCTGCGGTTTGGCTATTCCTGGCTGTCACATGATGAGCCGGGGATGACTCGCGGGCTAATAATAACTTTATTCTCTTGCCCCCCCCTCCCTCCTCCACCCTTCCCTCTCTACCCTCTGTGTTTTTTTTCCTGCCCCCTAATTTGGGTGGACGCGGACGAAATGCGCAGACGTTAACGTGCAAATTACAAGGCGGGGGTTTTTCGGGGGCCGTGGAGGGATTTGTTATTTCGTCCCTGGCGCAATAACGCCTTAATTATCGAGTGAGATTTTAAATATCTGTCGGGGGCGGGGAGGAGGGAAGAATCTGGTTGCGTTGCGTCCGTGAAATTCGCGCCACGCCATCGTATAATTTTCGCCGTGGGAGCATAACCAAACTGGGTGACGGCCGAATAAGCAACAGACCGTGCTCCACTAACTTCAATTGTCCTTGAGAGTTCCGACCCTCAACCACCAATCCCCAAACCCCCCCCGCCCCCTCCTCTACCTCCACCACCCCCCCTCCTCCTCTAAAGACTCTCGAGCTCTCGGCCCACTCTGGCCTATAATTGTTCTGCTTCAATCGGCCGTGAAGCGGGAAGCTCAAGTGTTTTGCATCAATCCCGGACTCTCTGGGTCAGAGTTCAACTGTACATTTCTCGGGAGATTTCACGAGCCGGAGAGTCGGCAGACAGGCGGCGGCCGGTGGAGGAGAGGGCGAGGGCTTCATCCTCACCTGCCGCCGACTGAAGGAAAAAAAAAAAAAAAAAAAACACACAAAAAACGGGCTGCTCTCGTAGCCGCCGTTGTTCTCGTCCCCGCTGCTCTTCTACGGCGCTCGTGCACTTCTGACCTTTTCCTGTTTAACTGACAGGCTTCCTCCCGGTGTCCTCCAACTTTGCCTTCGGAGCCCCCCCGCCTCAACCCTGCGGCGCTGTCACCTGACAAACGGAGGCGGTAAAGAGGCTGCTAAAAAAAACAGCCGAAGAGACGTGAAAATGAAACCACTTTGCGCGGAGGTATCAAACGGCGGGACTGTCAGGGTGCGACGGGAGCAGAAAATGCAGGGAAAGTGAGTCAAAGAGATTCCCAGTTTTTTGTTTTTTGTTTTTTTTTTTGGAAAGACCAGCTTGGAAAATGTGGGCTCAGAAAAGACGAATGAGTAACCATTCCTTTCGCAGAGCTCCTACTTTCAAAAGGGTGCGACCTCCACCAACGATACTCGTCGGTTGCTCACAGCAGAAGGACGACTTGGCCACTTCCCTTGAGTGGTCGCTTGCGTGCACGTCTGTAAAAACCAGTCATTGATAGGGGCGGAAAAAAAAATTCAAGGGTGTTTGATTCACCTGGCTTCCCAGCGAGTGAGAGGAAAAGAAGAAAAGAAAAACAGTTGCGAGCCCATTTTGTACGACCGTCCGTGAACCATTGGTGACATCACAAGGGGGCTATGTGTTCAAGCGCTTGTTTTCTCAAACGTGGGGCTTGCAAAAAAAAATTTACACTGTGCTTTTTGGGTGAACTAGATAGACCTATTGCTGTTGGGGGGTTTGTTAGAAAGCATTGTTCAAGTACATTTATACAATATAAAGCCTTTAAAGGGAAAGAAAATCAGCATTTTAAAAGAAATGACACCATTACAACAATGGAGAACTGCAGAAAATGTCACACCTGTTCCTGAGTCCTCTGATGCTTCTGTTCTGCTGCTTTCATTTCAGCTCTTAGCTGCAGAATGAACTGATCCCTGCTCCGCACCTAAAACGCAGGAGACACGCTTTGAATAAATTGCACGTGTGGGCTTTTTTTTTTTTTTTTTTCCCGCTTTCCGGTTAGAGTTTTTGCTACGAAACGGAGAGGAGACGAACCTCCAGGTGCAAGGTGCGCGTTTTGTCACGGTGCGCGGCCAAGTCGGCCTCCAGCTTCTCGTTGGTCTGGCTGAGGTGGACACGCTCTCTGGCCCGCTCCTCCATCTTGGCTCTCAGCTCATCCCGCTCCTCGCGCAGTTCCTCCAAGGCCTTATCTCTGAGGAGCAACTGGAAAATATTGCAACAGCAACATCAACATCAACAACGGCAACCTTCAGAAACGCTTAAAACAGCAACACGCGACTCTAATGAAATGTTAAACCGACCATCATGGCGTTTGTTTCTGCTTTTCGCTTTCCAGTTAATATGATTGTGACTAAGTTCTATGATTCAGGAGCATAAAAATATATATATCAGTTTAAAAGAATAATGACGCAGCTGTTGTTTATACAAAGCTGTCACCTTAATCTCCCTCTTCTGAATCTGAAAAACAAAGGCCCATTCCACCCGGTTTAAGGGAGATGGACGGCGCTTCAAAAATAAATAAATAAATAAAATAAAACTCCAGAACAAGGCGACTCCCTTTGATGCCGTCTGACAAAGTAGCATTACGTTGAGGAAGGAACGTACCTCCTTGAATAATCAAGACGGAACCTCGGGAAGCGGGAGGGGGAGCTTCGGGGCCCGCTGTTTACAAAACTTGAGATAAAATATTCTGGGGGTTGTTTTCATACTTGTGTTTAAGATAAAGGTGGTGGTGGGGGTGGTGAGGATGGGGGCGGGCGGAGCGGCGGCACCCACAGAGAAACGCTTGTTGTGCGAGTGTGCGGCGTGTCTGAAGATTGCGCTTGTGTTTGTCTGTTTCCTTGGTGACCTTCTCTAATTACCCACCTCAGCCGCCTGCCAAATGTGTGTGTGTGTCTGTGTGTGTGTGTGTGTGTCATGTGGGTGAGAATTCCTGACAAGTTCGTAGGGGAAATGTTTTAGACTTTCTTTATCTCCCGTGTTTGCGCTGCTCACCGCGTCTGCGTCTCGTCAAGATTTTTTTTCTCTCCACCTCCCTCTGGAGGTCAGTCAGCGAGTCCAGGTGTTTAACATTACGCGCTGTCAATACTTCCAGTAAATTTACGAAGCATTCTGGGGTTTTATTTGCCGGCTTGATTAAGAAAAAGTGTAATAAAGCCAGAGTTAATTTGTGGAATATCCTGAATGGATCAGCATCAAGCCGTGAAAAAAAGCAAAAATAATGACAAAGAAAAACAACTTTGTGGAGTCTGAATGTAACGACGAAATTTCAAAGGTCCCGTACTGTACCCGATATGATATATTTATTTTTCTTTCGAGACTCCGGGAGAGCAGCTGTGCACAATCTTGTATCCAAAAAACAAAACTAAACAAAAAAAACTCTATGCAGAAAACAGCATATTTAACCAATTCTTTACAGTCAGCCACAAAAAGCCTCAGTTTTAGCTTCAAGCTATGTGGATCCTTCTGCTGGCCTGGGCACTTCTATATGGTTTGTAGGGGACGTCTGTTGCCTATGAGCTGTACTACTGCCCTTTGTGACATCACCATGGGCAAATTTTTCAAATCTGTGTGTCTCGCTGACATTTTCTGAAAAGAGGACAGAGAAAAAAAGAGTAGGAGACGGCTTCCAGGAGCTCACTGACAGGGTACCGGTGCACGATTGTTCCAAAAAATATCTGTACGGTGAATTTGGTGTTGGCCGATTTCGACTTTGACATATTGCGACTTACAACTTTGTCCGCCGTCCTTGACACCAAACCAGGGAAACGCTCACCCGCCCCCCCTCTACACAGCCCACCGTCCCGCATGATCCAGGGATTGTTTTTGACCGGGGCCGAGGGCTCGTTTGTAACTGTCCGCAGGGATTGATGGAGTTAACTTGGCTCTTTGACCCCTCACCTCTGGCTGTCGTTGGCCAATCTCGCTAAACACACTGAACCTGAGCTACGGCGGCAGGATGTGGTGAGGGAAGAAAAGAAAACACAGCGCGCCGTGAGCGCGGTTGCTAAATCACCGGCGGTGGTCCTCTGCTAATCGGTCCGGTTTGGTATTGGCCTGCAGGGAAAACAGAGCGTGTATATTTTTTAAATATGACCACAGCATTTATCAGCGTCGTAACAAAAGCCGTTCCTCTTGCCCTCAGCAAACACTCACTTTCTTCGCCATTTCTAAGCCGGAGCCCGATTCATCTTTGAGCGTGCGTGCGTGTGTGCGTGCGCGCGCAGGCGCGATTGTCTGCGCATGAAATCCCCGACGTGAGCCCGTGACAGACAGAATGGATTTTGATAAACACAGGAGGATGTCGTGTCAAAACAGACAACTTGTCAAAACGATCCACTAACTAGGTCAATCACAAAGTTTAAGCGGGAAACTTTGGAGTGGAGCTTTGTTTTTTTGCGCAGCGTGCTCGCGCGTCTGCCGCCACGGATGCCTCCGCCGCCCGTGTGATAAGCTTCTGAGCGAAACCTGCGGGAGGGGACCTCCGATATCGAAGGTATTTTTAAATCAATGAGCTCTTAAGTGTATCTCAGTCTTCGACGCGCCCGTCGCGTTCACGCTCGCTGCAACGCTCGGCGCTGATAGAATCCCCACTGACAGGCAATGACAAGATAAAGCGGGGGGTGTGAGGGGGAAGAGGACGACAAGAGGGGGAGAAATAATATTTGAACAGCCGGGGGTTGGGGGTGGTGGGGGGGTTGTGGCGTCGCAAAAAGTAGAGGAGAGCAATAAGCGAGATCACGACAGCAGGCGTGTGGGGGTGGGATCAGAGAGCGACTCCGATGGATGCAAGGCATTGTGGGAAGGAGCAGCGTTCGAACCCGAAGGGCTCCGACCAGCTTCCTGTTAGCTGACGCTCCCCTTTAGAGACACCGTTTACCTTGGGTTCAAGAAGAAATTCTCAAAAGAGCGACTGTAGCCGCGTTTCCGTTCCCCCGAGAATTGCGCAAAACCTAAAGACCGCAACAAAAAACTGGTAATGGAAACAACTGATTTCGAAAAACCTCTCAAACCTCTCAAATATCGCTAAAAAGTAATCAAAGAGAAAAATGCAACAACCATTCATGACAGCAAACCAACGTAAACAAACAAAAGCAAACGTAATTCTCATAAATCTGGCGGGACGAGATTTTAGGAGAATTATGGCTTATGCACTTCACGCCATTCAATGGAAATGCCTGCAAATCGCAACTGTGCTTTTTCGAAATTTTAGAAATATCGCTTTCATTTTGCGAAAAACTGCAATGGAAACGCAGCTATATACAATAAGCAAGAATATAAACAACAGGTATTACAACTGGACAGCCTTTTTTTTTTTCTTTCATAAATATCCTTTGTTTCTTTTTGTTTTTGACCTAACAGAGGTCTCAACACAGAGATCATCTGCAGAAACACACAAAATTCCCATGAAAGCCATCCTAAGGCAGTTATGGTGAAATAGTGTGTTGATAAAAACTGAAGACCTAAAAATAAAGGTCTGAGCTTTGGGGGCCAAAGCACGTTAAAAATCAAACTTTGAGTTGAAAACAAGCCTCACTTTTCACCACGGCCGTCTGATTCTCCGCCCGGCCTCTACTCTCTTTATCTCCCCCAGCGCTAAGGCGATCCATCTGTTTCACCCGGGAAGCATGAGAACGTGGAAGCGGCCCCTGCGAGAAATGTGCTCGCTTTGACTTTTAGAAAGCGAAAGAGTTTTGGAGGAGCGGATCGTCTCGGAGACAAAGCCCCTTGTCATGTTAATGGCTTTGCAACTTTCAAGTGGCTGGACGGAGGGAGTGGGAGAGGGGGGCGAGGGGGTGGGAGTCTGAGGTCGTAAAAAAACAAAAACACGCTTCAACCACATGTTCAAACCGCAGTCAACATCTGGCTGTTTGTGTGACAGTGATGAGTGCAAGCTGGTGGGATTGAGAGACGTTTGAGCTATGGGGATGAATAAATAACAGGAATAAAACTGACTTGTCTGTGGCTCTCACACACACACACACACACACACACACACACACACACACGTATATATAATTTTTTTTTTAAGAAAAAAAAAATTCACAAAATTTAGTTGTGAATTTATTGTTAGGATTAAAGCTCTAATGTGGATATTTTAGTAAGAAATGTAACTTTAAACAAATACAGTATTTGGATTATTATTATTACTATTATAATAATTATTGTTATTATCATAGCCATTTTATTTTGTCAATGACTTTTTAACATTAATATTTATCAAACAAAATGCCTTTCCTTTAAATTTCGCAATGTCCGACGATAAAATAAAATCCTTATGATTCTAATTTGACCATACATCGTCAGTGGCGCATTTCATTGGAATGCGAACTACATTCACATCTAGCAGTGGCGCTGGGCACGGCTATCTGTGGGCCTCTATTGTGTCTATTGATTCTTCTGGCGGAGAAATGAAAGCACTCAAAGTCAAAGATAAGTTTTGCCGCGAGGACAATAAATCCTACGTAACGTTACGGTACGCAGAACGATGTCATTCTTTGGCAGGTTCTGTGTCTTTAACGATCCCTCGCCCTCCTTCGTCCTCCTTCCCAGAAATAACGCCTGCGTAGCGTTGCCCACTCCGTGCAGGAACGGCGAGCCGCTTTTTCTTTTCTTGGGAGCAGCAAAGCCCGAGTAAGCGGCGGGGAGGAGAAAGTGAGAGGCAGCCGCGTGAGTCAGCCGGGCCGTTCTCAGATGAAGGAGAGAGTGTTGACAGTGTTTGTTCAGCTGTGCTAATGTTTGGACGTTTCGAGCTGCGGAGGAACACGCTTAACAAAAAAAAATAAATGTAAAAAAGTTAAACTCCCGCTCAAGTAGGAGAAGGCGCACTTACACCTACACACACCTACGACCCACAACGTCCAAACACTGGCCAACTGAAGTGTGTGTGAGCGTGTGTGTATGTGTGTGTATCTGCGAGGGAGCTAGCTTGTAACAGATCAGAGAAAGACCAGATTCGGAGCTTAAAGCAGGTCCAGATGTGGAGCAGAAACCAGATCCTGACACACGGCGTAATGATCCATCTGCTGAATGAACCGACCCGAACATGAAAGACCAAAATTCACACACACGTCTGCAAAAAAAAAGAAAAAGAAAAAAAAGAAAAGAAAAAAAACACACATTTACGTATTTGGCAAAAGTTTATCAAAGCCAGTTTTCCGAGGGCCGCAATTACGAATAAGAATTTCTCTCCAGCACTGTCAGTCACCTTTGACGCGAATGCTGTTTTTCTACGGGTATATATAAAGGACACCATGACGACCGCGAACCATATAGAAAATGTTCTCCGGGGGCTCGGAGCAGAGTGCTCCTATCACATGTCTCAGCCAAGGAAAGTGCACTTGAAGGCCTCGAAAGAAACAAAGACAGTAGTCTGCAAAAACAGACATGCATGTAAAAAAAAACACAGAAAAAACACATGTACATTATTTATCTATCAAAGGTGCCTGGATCACTTGGATCTGTCGGAAAACTTGTACATCCATCTTCGGTGAAAAACCCGGCAACAAAGTGAAGCCTCGTGCACCTACTGACCTGTTCAGCTAGTGGTAAATATATAAGAAATATATCTGGCCCAAATTTAAAGTCAAAGACCGAGAGTTTATTCAACCAATTATTTTAAGTATTGTATTGAAAGTCACTCCGCTTTCCAAATGCTTTGAATATTTCCTAGACGGATACATGAAGAATTGCATTTACTGAGTCAGGCTATAATTTTTTCTCATAATCAGCAGGTTGATCATGAGTCCATGGCAGGCCTGAAGTTGCCCAGTGGCAGCTCGTTGCCCTTTTCGCATCTTCTGCCGTTTGCCTTTAGAAATACTTCCTGCAAGAGTCGGCAGCGGCGGTGAAAACTGCAAATGTGTTGAGATCCTGATGCAACAGTTACGCCTGGCGACAACTAAATCCGTGCTCTCTCCACCGGAATTAACCACTAGGAGCCAAAAAAAAAAAGGAAAGAAAAAAAAACGTGCTTTGAAAACTGTTTTAATTAAAAATCCGCCTTACCGCGAAAACTCATTTGCTGTCAACATGAGCTGCGGCGCAGTGCTGCATTTCAAACGCATAAAACTGGGAGACGGTTTGAACAATAGCCTCGGCGTTAGCCAACAACAATCCTGACCTTAACCCAAACTGTAATAATAATTCTGAAATAATTACCGCCAGAAGAGGAGCGTGCCAACGAAAAGCCCAGAGCCTCGTCATTGCAACCGCTTTGGCTTTTTAATAATTTTTCAAGCGCTCAAAAGTTCACCGACTGAAAGAAAAGACACGTTTCCATCCTTGCAGACCCTCGCGTCTTGTCACGTGACAGGAAGTGGCGGCGGCGAAGAAGCCGCGAGGCGACGTTGGGAACGCGTGATTTCGGACTTTGGACTCGGAGGCCGGGAATCCTTGGCTCCAGCGGAATGATCCTGATTTTTTTCCGTTTTAGTCCGTCTTCTTTAAAAATGCATGTTTTTAATAATCAGAGCATCCCATTATCCATTATCTAAAACCTTATTATGAGCCCCATTGTAGGAATAGACAATGCCTGTCACAGTGAATATTACATTTGAAAATTGAATATTTAAATTAATCCCTTACCTGTTCGACCCTTTCTTATCAGTCCCATTGTGGGGTGGTGGGAAGAAAAAGATAATATGGGACATTAAAGTGAATATTACATTTCATCTCCGCCCATCAAGTAAACGGGCATTTTTACACCACCTCCTTTTTTCTTTCACCCGACATTGTCCGTTTTGAGTTGAAAACTTCTGTGTGTTAACGTCAATAATTAAACACTCGCCCTTGTCCCTGCTGCAGTGTCACAACAGCGTGAAAATGTCGGACGAGGGAGGGAAAAAAGGGAAAAAAAGGAAAGGGCAGAGCAGAGGGAAGACCTTGAGGAGGGTATGGAGGGGGAGGGAGTTGACCAATCACCTTCTTTTCAGCGGCGCCACGCGCACGTTCCGCCTCACTGCGCAGGCGTTCCGTTTCCTCCTCCTGGATCTGCCGCCTCCGCCGCCGCCGCCTCTCCGAGTTCAGCTCGGTCCGGGCCCGATCCAGGGATCTGCGGGCTTCGCTCAGCGCGCGCCTGCTCGCTTGCAGCTGAGAGTGAAATAAGAACAGAAGGAGAGGGAGCGAGAAAGAGAGAGAGAGAGAGAGAGAGAGATGAGGGGAAGGCGGCAGAACAGCGACGGGAGTCAAGCAGGAGAATCTTCAGAGCGAGGGACCGGCGAGGAGAACCAAGTGGATGTGAACGGGGGAGCGGGAAGATTAGAGGTGTTTGGAACGTCTGGACCCTGTTTTGTCTCCATAGCAGTGAGAGGGACGCGTCATAAAGTCTTTGTGGCCGGGCCCGAGGAACCCCGCAGCTCCCGCTTTGACTGGAGACCAATAAAACAACTCGGCTGCACATAAAGACACTCGGTAACATGAAGTGCAGACTTGTTCCCTGAGCCTCGGCCTGAGCCGCTCAAATCCTCCCCTTTAAACAGAGATACAGCGTCCGTTTGGGGGCGGTGGGGGCTGTACTGGCTGACTATGTGGGAACTGCGCATTATTTGTGATCCTTTGCCAAAAACTGCACAGGTACGCAGAGGAAAAGGCACCTGGACGGCCTCAATTTCCTTTCTTAAATCCAGCACATCCATCACGAGAAACTACAACCAGTGATTTTTTTCTGTCCTCAGTCTCAATTAGAACTTGTGCATCAGTTTCCTTCACGGATAAAGAAGGGATTTGTAAGAGGTAGAAGCAAAAATGTTCTTTGGCCTTTTTCAAATTTAAAACCAGCAGGAATCGACCTGGTTGGTTGGATGTGAAATTATTATTTGCGCAATTATCTTTCAAGTTTTGCAGTCCGTTTTAAACACTTTCTACTGTGACTACTTACCCAGATAGATGTGGGATGTAAAACAAAGAACTAGGAAATGATTCCATGTAATGTAAACATTCCTTCGGAAGACCAGATACAAGTTTGCAATAAAAGGAACATTTAAATATTTGAAATGTCACAAATGTGCTTTGGCCCCGGGAGGGGAAAGAAGAAAACATAACGGAAGGGTTATCTCCTTTCATTCAGTGCATGAGCTGCCACCATATATTTTTAATTACTGAACAATCTGCATATTATTTTCCCATTAATTGATAAACATCCAAAGCCCACAGACTCTTTATATTCTTTATTTATCATAATGGAAGAAAAAGTAATAAACCCCTAAATCCGGGAAACGTGGCGGGCGAAAAGACCAACTGACATTTGACACGTTTGCTTGGAAACTGGCAGCGGATTAATCGAGTTATCTGCGGCAGTCGATCACAAAGTGTCGGAGTGATTGGGGTTAGAGCGCGCCCCACATTCTGCATTAACGACCTTTAGGTCCGCAAATGAAAAAAGGGCAGGAAGAAAATTGTTACCATGACGCTAAATTGCAAAAAATAAATAAATAAATAAATAAATAAAAAAATTACATATACATGTATATGTGGAAGGACCTTCAGTGCAGAAGAAATTATTTAAATGGTTGCATTTGAAATATACGAAAAGGAATTTTCACCTGTGAAAATAAGAGCGTGCACAAGTGTGTCAGGTGTTTGTCAAATCGTGCCTCTCAGGTGATTTTGTTTCATGTCGAATCGTCTACCACCTGCTCAGTTCACGTTGGAAATTTTTGAGACAGAGGTTAATTTCAGACTGAAACGTGTCATTGCTGCGACATAAAGAAACACACAGTGGGAAGCCGAGGGGGGGAGAAATTATAGAGAGAGGAGGGAAAGGACAATGAGCGAAACTGAGTGGCCACTCCATTCATCATGCATACGACTCCTTTAATATTCCCATAGTTCTATTTGGGGTTGGGGGGGGGGAGTGGACAAGGCAGAAGAGGGGAGTGGGGGAAGGGGGTAAGAAAGAAAGAAAGAAAAAAAAATGGAACAAAGACGGCTATGAAGGGGGGAAAAAAACGGATGATTAACTGTGAAGGAAGTAAAAGATGAGGAGAATTCCCCAACGTAACTGACTGCATTTGATTTACAGAGGGCTGCCCAGTGCTGTTCCTTCTTTAAAGAGGAGGAGAAGAAGAAGAAGAAGAAGAAGAAGAAGAAGAAGAAGAAGACTCCACCCCTCCTGTCCCTGTACGCTCTGAAGGTGACTGTGTGTGTGTGCATGTGTGCGTGAATGCATGTGGTCTTGCACAACAAAGGGAGGCAGTGAGAGAAGCAGGAGTTTATAACTTTATGTTGCAATCAAGGCCTCAAGCTTTGTATTGTGTGTGTGTGTGTGTGTGTTTGCGACCATGGTTCTGTGTGGCTCGCAAAACCAACCACACACTGGTTCTGGTACCTCCTCTTTTTTTCCCAGTGGCCACTCGAGGTACTGCAGCAAAAAAAATCCCATGGGCCCAAAAAGCATCGTTCTGATTGGCCAAATAGATCATGTGAGTTACGGAGGAATGACAGGAAGTGACACAACTGCGCACGGTCTATGGGCCCATTAATGGGGAAGTCAAAAACTTTTTCGGCGTATGCGCTGAGTGAGCAACTTCATTGAAATGACCGGGCCGACATCTTGGAGTCTGGGGGCCTTGACGCAAACACAGCAGAAAAAAAACTTTGCCTTGGAAAGAAATGACAACCTTCACCAACAAGGCCGTAACAAAACCATCAGGCCTGAACTTGATTTTCAGGATATAACTAAATAATCCGAACATTATTATTTCTTTCAAATGATATTGTTTCTTAAAACTTGTATCAGTCTCACATTGCAAGAGGCGCAACCGCAACCTCACAGCACATTGTTGCTGTCCTTTTTAGTCTTCTGGCAATTAAAACGTGACGTTAATCAGTTTGTTGCTCGGCGTGCCAAACATGTGGCTCGGTCTTAATCAACCGCAGGACGAAGCCGCGATGCCGTCGACTCTCCAATGTGATTCACGAGCATTTAAGCCCCGAAACAAAGTGGCTGTCTGTTGGTGTACAATACTTTGCTTATTGTTGGGGTGGGGGGGGGGGGTAGTTGAGAGGCTGCTGATTTCAAAGGAAGCAGACAGTGACTGAACTCCTCACCCCGTGCATGAATGCGTGTTGTGTGTGTGTGTTGTGTGTTGTGTGTTGGGACGCGCTCTGACTCAGATCCCTCTTGCCAAATCAAAGCCTCTATTCATTAGCGCTGTGGTAAGAGAGGCCTGCGTTAGATTAGGAAGGAGGCTCGGTAGACAGTCAACACACACACACACACACACACAAAGACAAAAAAAAGCACTCTCCCGTACACACACACACACACACACACACACATGCGTGCATGCACATTGATACATGCACGCCCGCTCATTAAAACAGAGTGCTTAAATTGCGCGGAACAAAAGGAGATACACAGGTAAACACAACCGCACATTAAATACAGACACTCGTGCCGTCCTGCTCCTCTTCCTGTCACTCTCAGTTGTTTGCATTTTTTTTTTTTTTTTTTTTTTTTTAAAACCTCTGATGAATATCTTTTCATTCTCCGGTGAGCACCGGGAAAACCATCCAGCCTGTCGTAGTGAGCAAACGGTGTCTTTCTTTCTTTTCTTTTTTTGAACGCAGCCTGTAAATGGTGCCAATTACGAAAGGGACGAGAAGGCCCAAAACCGCAGCGCTAAATTAAAATCACTCCTTTACCCGGCGACTCCGCCAATTTTAGTGTGACTATGGGGAAATAAAGTAAGTTTTACAAAACTGAGACAATTATTCCGGGTTGCTCCAGGCAAAGCGGAGAGCATTACATTACTTAAGCGGGGGAAAAGTTGGATTTCTGCTGAGACAAAGGCACATTTTCCGGCCATTTTTCTGGCCATTAATGTTTCAGCAATAATATCTCCTTAAATTTAACTACCTGTTAAAATGACAAACTCTCTTCTTTAGTCCTTTTGGTGTATATTGCTTTATTCACATAGCAGGCTGGGCTTTTAATAACTTCTTCCACTGCGACTCGGACATGTGACAGCGAGGTAATAGAAGGTTGTCCAAGCCTGGGCACTGTTAGCGAAAAAGATTCAAATACAGCAGTAAAGTGTGTTGCTAAATGTAGAATAGGAAACCCAGTTTCTCTTTTGCCACTGACCCGCAACAGTAAGGTGCCAGTGTCCCTGGTGATGTCACAAAGGGAAAGACAAACTTTGAAAAAAAAAAAGAAACAAGGTATTCGTATTTTTCTTTTTCCTTTTGTGTGATTTTGACATCACATGGGACATCCCAATAATTTGAGCTGCAACTTCCGCCACAATCCATTTTGTGGAGACTTTATCGCGATGACTTCCACAGCGATACGTTCTCACCTACCATATCTGCCGCCGCTTGTCGGAGATGATTAATGATCTGCGTGCGGTTCGTGCAAAGTCTTTAATTGTAGTGGCGCGGGTGGAGGTGGGTGTGTGTGTGTGTGTGTGTGTGTGTGTGTGTGTGTGAGGACCTTTGTCGCTCGTATTTGCATGTCATAACGGTGAGATCCGCACTCTGGATTTGACCGCCCCGGGGGCCCAGGTCCAGATCCTCATCTGTGCACTTGGGCGAGGGCACGGACGGGATGTTGACCTTTGAACCGGCCCACTCAGAGCCAGGAAACTGGGAGAACATGCAAACCCGCCCAGTGTTTTCTGAACGTACAGTACAGGGTGGTTTTCCCCCCCGTGATATTTAATTTGAGCTCCCTCCTTCGTTCCTCTGCTTTATCCCCTCCCCCCGGTCACCCTGTGTTTCTCCGACCGGCGAGGCGGCGACGGGGGACGGGGAAGAGTGGCGGCTCGCGCAAATCCCTGATTGACCAGAGCCCCGTCTTCCATCGAGGATTATGAATAGAAATGGAACATTTGAGGACAAGGCGCAGGAGGAGGAAGAGGATGGGTGTGGAGCGGCGGGGGTGGCAGAGAGATGAAGAAGAGATGGAAAGGAGGGTGGGATGGGGCGAGGGGGGTGGGTGGGGGGGGCAGATTGGGAGCGAGTCGTGGAGTTATGGGCGCCAAGCGAAAGAGAGAGAGAGAAAGAGAAAGAGAGAGAGAGAGAAGGCGGCTAATATAATTGAATTAAAAAAGATGGAGCGAGTCATTTCTAAGCAGGTGGGAGTGAGCGCACGGCGAGGAGAGAGCGGGCCGAGATATTAACTTCTAATAAAAGAGAGATTAGAAAGTGGCTACGGGGGGAAGGGGGTGGGGGATGGGGGGGGCTCGGCTCCGCCGGCCGGCCGCTGCGTAACCTTTTCCGCGGCAATATGCGGCGATATTGGCGCCGTCGTCTTTGAGTCTTTTGCGTCTTCGGTGGCGGCGGCGGCGGTGATGCATCATCACCCGCCGCCACTCCGGGATCCAACAGGCGGCAGCCATCAGATAATGAAGACGCAGCTCTTCGCCGAAGCCCCGCCGCCGTACAGGCAATTAATTAGCTAATTGATCTAACGAGCTCGTTAAAGCCCTGCCTTGTTTTTTTTTTTTCCTGTTGGCAGCCGGCGTGAATACATTATCGAGGCTAATTGAATTAAACAGGTGCAGATTTCACAGCTGCCTTTCTGAAAGGCGGCGGGGGAGGAGGGCGAGGGGAGGTGGCACACACACACACACACACACACACACACCCAATCCAACAGGTGCCGCGCACACGTGCGCTCCGTTTGACTCTGATGTCTCTCTCAGCGAAACCTTGGCACTCGATCAAAAAGCTTAATGATATGCAGATCAAGTGGCGCAAGCGAGCGCTCGTGTGTGCGTGTGTGTTTGCGTGCGTGCCTGTGTGTGTGTGTGTGTGTGTGTGTGTGTGTCTGTTTCCGTCAGCAGGCTGTGCCTCGGCGGGCTGGTGCGCCTTTGCTTTGAATCAAAAGAGAAGCTCAATGAGCTCTAACTGAAGGGAACAAAATAAGTGGGTGTAAGGCTGATTAAAGCGCCCTGGTGCTGTAGGTAAATTTGCCCTTGTAGTCTAAACCTGGCTGGCCGTTAGCCAGCTGCTTTACCGTGCAGCACACATTTTAAATGGGCTCCAAACGACCCCCCTCCCACCCAGCCCCCGAAACGACATTTGTGCAAATGGCTTTGTTTGTCCCGCAACGTTCTGCATAAAATCTAACATGTGACGCTCGCCGCTTCTCTTGACCCAATCCGGCTCTTTTTTGGTCATTTGCTTAATTAATCCGCGTCTCCGCATCCTTTCATCGGGCCAGAGCACTGAAGTCTCCCTGCTTTCAAGAGGCATCGGGTCTGCCTCGGCCTGCATCGCGGCTGATTAATTTATCATCAAAACTAATGACGTAGATGCAACGCGTTCGCTTCCCATCGCTGCTCAGGCAGGCTGCAGCAGCCTGGACGGCTTCTCTAATGATGCACAGCGACGGTGAAAATACAGCAACAGCAGCAGCAGCATTACCAGAGTCAGACAAAACAAAACAAGACGAGACAGGTTGAATGTAATGAAATACGAACTTGAACATCAGCCCATTTTTTATACTCGTTTTATCCACTTTTTAGGCAGTGTGTGTGTGTGTGCCAGAAACAAGAAAGTCTGGGTTGTACCCATTTGTGATGTCACTAAGGGCACCGACACCTCTCCCTCCCTCAGCAAAAACCGCCGAGCTGCCACCTAGAGGGCTAAATGAGCTGCTTTCAGCAGCTAATTTTAAATTAATTAGTAATATTAGAAATTAGTTAATTAGTAATTAACTAGTGATTAGATTTTTTTAGGTAATTAATCATGTGAAAGAAAAGTAAAGATCTGACAGTCTATATAATGTTGAGCCTGGCTGTCAATTCAACACACTGCACACACTTCACTCACAAACAACACAAACAGACGGGAGACTTCCTCTTTTCCCCGACAGTTGCCGCCACAGCCAATCATCTGCCTCCACCTAAGCATATCCTCTGCATCCCCTCCTCTCACACACACACACAATCACACACACACAAACAAACTCGACACCTTCAACCGTAAATCTCCTCTCGGCTGTCCCGACCTCAGCCTCCCTCTACCGATATACTCACTTCCACCCACTATGTAAATACAGTATATGTATATAAACAATCAAAAAAAACATGGCTACTGTAAATCTGATGTTGCGGCCGCGGTGTTTCTCTGAGGTAGCGGCCCGACGCGTCGTGATGCGGCTCGTCTGGCTCCTGCGACGGCCGCTCAATCATCCGGCCGCTGACGCGCTGACGTCGGTGGTCGGCTGAGCCGGCGTGGAGATGATGCCGCTGATTAATATCCAACCTCCGTCTCCACCCTCCCCTCCCCCACACCCGCCGCTTCCCCATCTATAGGTTGGCGTTAGCCCCCACCCCCGCAAGCCCCTTCAGCAACGGCTGAATATTAAATCTGCCCCCCCATTACCGCCACCTCCCCCCCCCCCTCTCACAGCCCCTTTTTAATTTCCAGATAACCACAGTTCATTTTTCTCCAGAGTTGTCACACGGCGGCGACGTCGAGTCGCAGCCCGTGGCGCGGCTGAGTTATTGTCGCCGTTATCTTTTTTCCATTTACTACCTGTGTGTCCGGCGCTACATTTATGCATGGCTAAATCATTACGAGCGCGCGATGCAAATATCGAATGACAAAAAAAAAAAACTTTCGCAATTTGTAGCCCCTGACTTCCTATCTTGACAGCCGGACATGCGAACGCCCCAAAGGCGCCCTGAACTGCGTCGTTAATATCCATCCCCTCCCCCCCACCCCCACCTACCCACCACCACCCGCGTTGCTTTGGCATATTGTTTCCAGCGACGGGGTCTGTGCGTGTTTTTGTTGACCGAGAATACAAACTCAGCCGTTAACATTAGGATGCTGAAACCTTCTTCTCACGCGCCAAAAAAAATAAAAAATAAAATTCCTCGCACCAGCTTCTGTTCTGTCGCCGTTTACCGGAGTCTTTACAGAGCCGCGCTGGTTTTTTTTCCTCTTACAACCCGCTTTTATTCAAAACAGCCAGAAACCATCAGGAGCACCTTATCTGTTTGAGCGTGTTGCGTGTTTGTTGTCGGCGTTATTAAATATTTATCAACCGCTTCGTTTGCGCGCTTCGCCGCCGCCAAACTGCAACTTGGCGTTGACTCGCAGCCAGATGCGCGGCAGGCAGCTGCTCTGCCGGGTTTTTTTTTTTTTTTTTTTTAAACGTATCCCTTTTTCCCTCCCCACCGCCCCTCCCCCCACTATTCTTCTTTTTCCTTTTCTTCAAGCGTTGTTTTGCCTCCCCATCTTCATATTGCTCCACATCACCTTGCAAACCGCATTGCCTGGAACATCGCCTAGGAAACCGGGGGAAGTGGGAAGTGATTTGGAAAAATGAGGGCAATAAAAACACACGCGCGCGTGCACGTGCGCGCGCGCGCACACGAGGATGAATGGAGAGATGTGATATAAGGTAATATGCTAACCCAATCAGCAGGGCTGCTGTTTGCCGACAGTATAATCAACATATCGGCCTAATGTCATTACAGCTATATGAGAAATAATATTGCGTGAAATGATATTGTGCGAGCGCGTGCGTGCGGAGGCCGGGGCACGTGTGAGCGAGCTCATGTGTCCACACGTATGGGGGCGCCCGCCGCACAGATGGGACCTCACGCAAACTACACACACACACACACACACACACACACACACACACACACACACAGCAATAAAATACCAAATAGGCAGGAACAGTACAGGAAGCGTCCCCGGATTAGAATTTTCAGCTCGGTCTCTCCAGAGGGACGGCAAAACATGAGTGGACTCCACTCGCACGAGACAATGAACGGACCTGACGAAGCGCGTTTGCCGTCATCTCATCCCCCCCCATCTCACGATCCAATTGGCTCAAAGAAGCTACAGCTGCGCGAGAGGGGTCGATAGTTTGTCCTCGATTTTCACGCCTGCGTATTTACACAGGGAGAGAGCGGGTCGGCCCCCGCCGGCCGCCGCCAGGATATCAGTTAGTCGTGCGGCTTCCGCATCCCGAACGCACGGGGAACGCTGATGGCCTCTATTGACGGACAGCGGCGCCGAGCCATCACTCACGTTACGGAGCTTTAATTGGAGACGGCATAAAACGATAAACCAAGAAACATGCATGGCTGAGCAGCCCAATGTAAACCATTAATCACGGCGCGGCCAAAGACAAGCACAGGCACACACACACACACAGGAGAGAGGGGTGCACGCACACACGTGCATGTACATGAACAGCAGAGACAAGTGTCCCAGTCACATATTCTCATGATATATGACCCATTTAACTTTGATTTCTGAGAGAAATGAGCTAGCCGGCGACGCGGGGTTACCGCGCGCACACACACACACACACACACACACACGGACGCCCACGCGCGCTCGGCTCATTGTTAGCGTGTGCGCAGCAGCGGACACAGAGGTTGCTTTTGGTTTATATGTAAATAACGGGGGCCTTTATTCTAAAGGCGCCCGTTCATGCGTTCAGTCCGGCGTTTGTTGCTCGTGTGAGCCGGGTTCTAACGGGGGGGGGGGGGGGGCGGGGGTGGGGGAGCGATGAGAGATGTGATGTAAGCGGTCGGAAGTGGCGTAATTCATCAAGCGGCCCCGCATACTGACACGCGTCGCCGACGGCCGCGCACGCGCGCGCACCTGCTTGTTAGAGACGCGCGAGACCTGGCGAGGCGAGAATCAATCAAAGGAGCGCCGGCCGGAAACGGGTCGGGGGGAGAGAGAGAGAGAAAAAGTGAGAGTCGGCACGAAGGCGAAGCCATTAAAAAGAGAGAAAACCGAGTCTAATGCGCCTCCCACGCACGCCGCGCCGACCCATCCCCCCCCCCCCCCTCCGTGCAAACACTCCGAGAAAGAGCGAAACTTTGAAATGTGATAAATGTTTCGGAAAGCCGGACGTCGTGTCTCACTCCTCACATCATTAAACCCCCGCGAGTAACAAGTCGCTGCCGCTGACGTCAAGGAGAAGTTTGATGCTCTCAAAGCTGTTTGAAGTATTTTTTGTTTTTTGTTTTTCTTGCCCCCTTTCCTTTATTCCCTTTGAATACAAGTAAATTTCACTTGGTTTTTCAGAGTTCTTTTTCATTCACATATCATTGCAGGGGCCACTTCATTAGGTGAAATGTCGCTGCTGCTTTGTAAACACAAGCAGCTAACAAGCCAAGAGGTACGTAGACACGGGTTGCGTTTCCATTACCCCTAGAATTGCGCAAAACCTAAATATCGCAATATTCTTATTGCGATATTTAGGTCCAGTCAGTTCCTCACTCTGTCCTCTTCTGCAAAGCCAAGAGCAGACAGGGCGACCGGTCACGGCCGCTGGTTGGCGACGTTGGAGACGCTGCGGATATTTAGACAGATTGTGCTCACAAAAAGGATAAAAAGAAAAAGCTTCCAAATAGGAGAAAAAAACTGAAAGAAACACACACACACACACACACACACACACACACACACACACACACACACACACACACACACACGGTCGCAGGCCCTCAGCTCTCCTCCGTACTCACATGCTTGGTTTCCCCATCTAATTGCTGCCATTCGTCAGCGTGCGCGCACGTCCTGCATGTGTGTGTGTGTGTGTGTGTCACAAACGCAGTGTATTTCTCCTTTTTGTGTGTGTGTGTGTGTGTGTGTGTGTGTGAGTGTTTCTTTCTTTCAGCGACTCTGTCACCGCGCATTTACAAGCGGCGGCGGTGAAAAGGAGACAAAGCGGCAGATTATCGCGGAAGGCAGGTAGGGACGGGAGGGGAGGGGAGGACGCAGAGGAAGTCGCGTGCGTGCACGTACGCACGCACGCACCTGGAAGTGTGGCAGTGCCACTGGGTGTACTAAAGCTGTCGGTGCTGGGGAAAAAAAAAACACACCTGCTGGGCGTGCTCTCCGGCTCACCAGGTGGGATCACTCTCACGCAGCACACCTGACCTCTTTGTCAGAAACAACACTTTAATTTAACCATACATAATACCGCATGATAGACCAGCCTGGTTTAACCTGATAGCGCCAAAGCAAGCCAGCCTATTGTTTTGTTATAGGAGATTATTGAGGTTATAAAGCGGGCACGGCGGCAGCCTTTCTGTCCTGGGTTTCGGAACTCTTCTCTTTTTTCCGGATCTAATCAAAACCCGGCGAATCCAGATCCGACTTCGCATCGTTCTCCTATGTATAAGCAAACGAGGAGGTGGCGGTGGTGGTAGTGGTGACGGGGGTGGGGGGATCTGCAGAGCGGGTAAAAGTGTCAGCGTTAATAAATAAGCCCGCTTTACGTTTGGGATGCGGCCCGAAATATGCGCGCGGCATCTGCTAAAAATTACATTTATACGAGGCCGCGTGCGTTTAATAAGGCGTCGGCGTTATTGCATCGTCCCCCTTCATTCCCATCTGCCCGTCTTTCTTTCACATGTGCTCCTGTGCGAATGTGTTCAACATGATAATTTGTCAGTTTATGTTGTGGCGAGGGGGGTGGGGTGGGTGGGGTGGGGCCTAAACAGATAAGCAATCCGCGGCTCAATCCTTCATCCCGGCCCTGATTATAAATCAGCCGGGGCTCTCAGAAGCAATCAGCGAGAGCAATCTGCGGCCGCCGCAGACGCCTTATCAATCAGCGGGAGCCATCACGCTGTCACATGCGCGAGCACGCGCACGTGCGCGCACGCCAGCGTGAGCCGCGGCAAACAGGCGTGCACACCTGCAGACACGGAGACAGGTGTGCTTCAGCCGTCGTTGTGCATTCTCTCCCCTCATTCCCAAAGCCCCCCCAACTCCTTTAAAAAAAAAAAAAAGGGAAAAAAAGGAGAGAAAAAAATCTGTCTCCTCCTCTTTCCCCCCATTTTTATCTTTTTTGTTTTTTGTGTGTGCGTCTCTTGTGAAACAGGATCAGAGTCGCAGGCAGAGTCTCATCCGGCGAGCTGCCCGGCGGCCGCTGCCGGTGGCGGGGGGCGAAGCGCATCCGGCTCCTAATTACGGCAGCGATATTAATAACAGAGGAAAATATTAATCTCGGAGGTAAACAGTAAAGCCGCTTAAAGGAGAAATTGCGCCGAAATCAGATTATCTTATAGGAATATCCTCGGAATGGGCCGAGGGGGTAATGAGAAAACCTGGGCGCTCTCATTCCTCTTTTTCCCTCCATCTTTCTCATTTCCAACTCCCTCCTGCGGGATTGATAAAGGTGTGACTGTGTGTGTGTGTGTGTGTGTGTGTGAGTGAGTGAGGGGGGGGAAGAGCATCTGTGTATTTCTACAAAAAAAAAAAAATCCTGTGCAACCCCCACCCATCATCCCTCTCTTCCCCCTCCCCTTCTCTGCCGCTGTATTCATTTTTCACCTCCAATTTTATTTTTTCATCAGTTGTGGAGGGGGAGGGGGTAGAGGGAGTTTGGGGGTGGGGGGGCTGACTTGGAGCAGATTCAATTAGGCCCCCCTGTGATTGGGCCGCTGGCATTCAGCGGGGTCACGGCGAGGTTAAAGAATTCAGTGGCACAAACGTGATTACGGCTGCCGAGCATTTCATCAGAAGTCGGGGTTCTGTCGCGGCAAAGTGGCGCACCTGTGTTTCTTGCGCCGGGACCCCCCCGCACCCCCCGCCTCGGACCACCAAACAGGCAGAGAGCGGCTGCACACCCTCGTCTCTTGCCTAAGGTGCAATATATGCCCTCATGATCCAAGATAATGTGCTAAAATGCATGCAAAATGCAGCTACAGCAGCTAGCTAAAACACAGCAAGCTGCCGTTTTGCTCTTACCCTGGTTGCCAACGGCTAACGCTAGCTGCATTTTCCTTTTGTTCCTCTTCATTAATATCTGCTAGCTAAAGAAACTAGCCCCACATCAGCTAATGTTGGCTAGCAGACTAACGCGAACATTAGCCAACAGCTACTTGACAAATGCGTAGCAGCGCTAAGTAGCACTCATCCTGTCTCTGGGACGTTATTATCCATCACTGTCATCAATATAGCGTTTACTGAGCGTCCATCAGTCTTCACCAAATGTTTTCGTACCATTCCGAACGCGCTAATGGCATTCAACATTTTTGCATACGTCTCAGTGGGAACACGACGCACACTTGTTCCCTCAAAGTCATTAAGTGTTTAGTCTGTGATTTGGAACACACCTATACATTGGACACATTTATTCTTTCTCTTTCTCTGTATGGCTCTCTCTCTCTCTCTGTGATACACACACACGCACGCTGTGCACGTACACACACACACACACACACACGCTCCACGAGCAGCAAAGTAATAAAGCCCACCATTGCAGTGAAAATTAAAGCTAGTCAATGACATTGTGCACCGAGTACACACTAAATCATTTTTATACCCAGATGAAATAGCCAACATAATACCGCCCCTGCACATGTATCCAATATCACCTGGAGACCATATAAAAAATCTGGGAAAAAAAAGAGCACAAAACCAAAAACTCAAACTAATCAAATATCATATTGGGTGTGTCCGAATCGTGTCAGAACAAGAGATTAAAACTAAATATAGGAAGTGTGCGACAATAGCGATGCACTCTTTTTTTTATATTCAAAACGACTGGGCAGCGGAGAGCACGTTATGAGATATTGGACTGATAAACAGGCGGGGATGCCGTTATTCAGCGGGTATAATAGAACAATAACTTTGCTCCTGGGTTAGCAGAGATTGCATTATGATTTTAATGTGTTTTACAGACGCGGGCCCTTCACTTGCGGGGGGAAATTGTGTCAATAAATAAGCTGCCTCGCATTTTAAAACAAAGAGCGTTAAAGTCCTTGGGCTGGAGAGAAGGAGAGGAAGAAGAGGAAGGAGAAGAAGGAGATGGAATGGCGAGGGCCCTACTGGCTTGAGGTGTTGGTGGTAGGTGAGGTGGCCCCACATATATATATATATTTATATATATATATATCCGCCCACGGTATTGTAGCCGAGCTCCATCAACGCCCACGTCCATATGCATTTGCGACCGTTTTTAGGGTTTTTTTCTTTTTTCCTTTCTCCCATTCGCTCCTAAATTTCGCCCGCGAGGAGATGGCTGGTGACAGCGCGTGTCAATCATCCCATTTCCGAGGCGGGTGCTGGTGCCCGTCAACGGTTCCCTCTGCTAAAATCACCAGACACCTGAGCCGTCGGGGAGCCCCGCCGCCTGTCACGTCCCGCCACTTCAGGTGCCCAACAGTCGATAGAGCTGCAGGGGGGGGGGGCCTAATTGTCAGACTCAAATGCGTCCCCGGTTCTTGTGAGCTCGCCCACCCCGCCGCCCCTCCCTCCTCGATCCCCCTCTACCCTCTCAGCCCCCCGGACTGAGCGATCCCCATTCCGTGGCCACGACGGGTATTTACATGGCTCACACCAACAGAGGGCAAACAAGCTCATTTAAAAGTTCACATGCTAATGTGTGACATTTAATCCAAACTTTACACGGGGAAAAGGACACGCAACAATAGATTTTGATTCCTTTCCTGTCCGTGAATCTCATCGTCTTCTTTTTCCTTTTTTTCTCCCCCCGCCTTTCAATATTTATGAGCCGAAGAGGCGGCGGCGACGACACCTTAGAGGAGAGTGGGAGGGCAGACAGGGTGTTCGCAGTTTTAAAAGTGATTGATATTTGCGCTCCTGTTCCGTAATGACATTGATAATATGCGCACGGTACTTTTCTTTCTTTTCCATATCAACTAGGTCATAGTTTTTAGAGGCCACTTTGCATAAAGTCTGGTTTTTTTATTACTTGGAATATGGCTGATCTGTGTTCATTGGGTGTAGCTTTTTAGCTTTAAAAAAAGGCATTTTTCTTACAAACTAAAAATGACAACTTTAGCTGCAGATACTCAATCCGGTTAATCCCACTGATTTAGCCCGATCCGAAAAAGTGAAACTCTTAACATTCTCAGCAGTCGTCTGGCAAAGGCGCAGTAAAAGGCACTGCCTGCAAGCTCAGCCGAAGGCAAATGAAAAGAATGGAAAGCGGGAAAAACCAAAATATCAGCCGAAGGCACTTGCGAGGGGTCTGTGTGAGTGTGAGTGTGTGTGTGTGTCTACTGCAAATTTTTTGTGTTCCACGTGTGGCCCGATATGCACTGTATCACTTGTCATTGTACATATAATTTCAGGCAGACTAAAGTTTTGTCTTTTATTTTGTGGTAGTTTCAGTATTTTTTATTATTTTATTTTTAGTATTTTTAAATTTTCTACCCTGCCAAATCTTCATTGTTCTATACTCCCCCATTTATTTCACCAGGGAGGGCTTCTTAAGTTTGAAAATAGGATAAAACTACGTTGACCCCAGGGGGGTTGATGGCTCTGTGAGACCAGATGGGACCAGATGATGAATTTTCATTGCATTTATGTCATTTTTTTTTTCTCGGCTGTAGGGTCAATTTTCCAAATAAGGGCGTGATGGGTCTCCTCTGCAGTTAAATAAATGAATGCAGCGCTTTTATGCGCCTTCTTCTGGCGAGATTGACGTCCCCTGTTGTGCTGCTCCACGTGCTACCTGCTGTCTTCACACAACAAAGTGACATTGACAGTGTGATGCAAAATAGATGTGTCTAATAATAATAGTAATAATAATAATAATTATGATAATAGTTTGAGGCTATTACGGTGCAGCAAAAGCTTTACTAGATGCAGGATATTGGTGTTTCAGAGCAGACGCAGCTAGAGCTGCCGCTTATGTATTCAAAGGAAAATGAATTCAACGTCAGGATCTTTTTGTCTCACATCCTTATAAAGACAAACACACTCACACACACACACACACACACACACACACACACACACGCACGCACGCACGCGCGCGCACGCATGCAGATCGACCAGGACAGGCCAGGGATGAGCACACCCCATCTGATCTGTGGCCCGTCCATTCATTAGACCCGTGCTCTCCCTCATTGATTTCAGCTTAAATAATGAGAAAGCTTATCCAAAAATCTTTAGCATTTGGGCTCCAACTTAAAGGGATCGATGAGGCCATTTCCCATTTTGAACGGTGCACACGCGGAGGGCGGGTTGAGGGGGTGGGGGGTGTTATGTACGGCGGACGGGACAAATCCCGATGCTGATAAATCAATGGGGCCTTTTTGTCGATGGACAGGCACGCTTCAACACGCATGCACGCACGCACGTGCGGGCCACGCGCCCCGGCTGATAAATGGTATTTTTGAGGCAATTAAAGTGAGCTGTAAACATATGAAGGCCAATCAATTGGTCAGCGGGGTCTATTATCAGGGCTTTAACACTGATTTAGAAGCGGAAGGGGCTCAGGGTGGAGGGCTTTAAGGAGCCGGGCCGATTTAAGGCCGGCACAGTCACTTATGCAGATTGGTGGCAGCGGCAGTGGCGGCGGCGGCGGCGACTCGAGACCTGCACGCATGGCCGGCGTGCACTAAGCCGGAGCGAGCAGCGAGAGGGGCCGCCGCGTGTCGCCACCGCAGGGCCTCAGCGCTGATGGAAGGGGTGGGGGATGAAATACTAAAATAAAATGGAGGAATAAGCGCCATCAATGATGTCAAGTGGTACTGTTTTTGTAAGCAATTTTGAGTTTCAAATATATGTATGTATGTGTGTGTGTGTGTGTACATACATATATATATATATATATATATATATATATATATATATATATATATATATACATACATATATATATTAAAAAATCCTCAGCCATATTAAAGCAAAAACATTCAAGTAATATTTCTGCTCCTTATTACATCTCTTAAAAATGCAGTAAGGAACGACACTAATATTAAGTCCGTCTCAGCGCCCCCGGGGGGCGAGGAGTTCTGCCACACATTCTCTTCACAAAAATAAAAAAACAGAGAGAGAGAGAAAACAGGCATTTCACTTTGCATCCAAGCAAATAACAAGAGGGGAGAGACGCAGGAGACGTGCTGGACGGTTCTATTTTAGTCGCTTGTTAGGGGGCGGGGGGGGGGGGGGGCGACGACAGAAAACAAATACATCAGCGGCGTCCACCCTGCAGCCTCCCACGGCTTCCACTTTGCTAAAGGTGAGACAGACGCATTAGCAAAACTAACCTCCAGACAACACTCCCCTGAGGTAATTGGCTCGGCATTAATATTCATTTGATTCTGCATGCGGCGGCGGCAGCGGCATCAAAGCGGGGAGGCTTGTCGCAGCCGCTGCCGAGGTCTCCTCGCCCGCCGCGCGGGGCGTTAACCCCACTTTTTGCTGCTATCTGAAATATCATTTAATTAAACCCCGCCCCTTCCCACCACCACTACTTTTTCTCCTCCCCTCCCTTACTTAAATCTTATTTTCAACTTGAGTGACACGCTGGCGATTTGTCATTCCGCCGTTCTGGAGGGGGGTGTGGGGGGTGGAGGCTCCCGGCTGATTGGCCGGGCGCGGGGCTCGTGTTGCAGAGGCATGACATTTCAATTGTGCGTCCAATCAAATTGTCGAGCGAGGCTTTGAGGGTGGGGGGGGGTCGGTTGCCTTGTTGTGAGGGTTAGAGAGCGAGCGTTGCCATGGAGAACCGCTTTCCGTCAAAACCGGCAAGGTCACGGCGGCTGACCTGCCACGTGGTGGTAGTGGGGGAATGGGGGGTCCTCGAATGAACACTAAGGGTTCCCCCCGCCCCTCTGCTCCCCCCACCACCCGTCCTTCAAAAGCACAACAGTCCAGTGCAAAAGGTTCTCGGCAGAATGTGCGACGTCCGACTGCGTCTTGTTCCATGATTGCACCGCTGCCGTGTAGAGCGTTTGTTCCCCACAATAGTTTGAAACTTGAAAGCCTCACACGTCCCGCAGGTCCACAGATGAGCAATCATCATTGTGTGTGTGTGTGTGTGTGTCCAGATGATTGTAATTTGGGCCGCTATGAGCGATGCTACCCACTGTTGTTGATAAGTATTTCCAGGTGCATCTTCACAATTTTGCGCCAATTTGTGTCCGTTCACAGGTCTCATTAGCGATCGCGGCTAATCGCAGTTAGCTTGCTAGCTCGCTCGCTACTCATTAGCTATCACATAGCCATGAATGCTAAGTTTACGGATGCTAACTGTTAATGTGCGACCTATTAAAACCTGTATTCTGACTGCATTTAACGGGTACGTTGACTTATGTTCTGAATTAGGAATCATTGTTCTCGATGCTACAGAAATCACACTCGCACACACAGACAGAGGCTCCATTCACCTGTACTGCAGAAGCAGAGAACGATAATTGCCCTGATGTGGACGGCCTGACTTCGCCTCTCCTCTTTTCTACCTGAGAGAACCGAGAGAGTCCCTTCCACCTCTTCCCGTCCCGTTCCCCGACTCCGTGGAACACTTCCTTCCTTTTGCCCGTTTCTCTTCCCTCCTTCCCTGCGTCGTTAAGGCTGCCTAATTGTGCCGTTAGGAGACCTGTGGTGTTGCCAAATCCATTATGCATGGCCGGGGCGCCGGCTGCGGGCATGAACGGGGCCTGTTTTGAGTCGTTACGATTCAGTTTGCGAACACGCAGTCATTGTGCTCGAGCTGGGGGAGTGGGGGAGGGGTTGGGGAGGGCGAGGTGGGGGAGGGCAACAGGGCGGGGGTGGGGTTGGAGGGGGGGGCGATAGGGGAGATGGCGCGATAAAATATTGAGGGCGAGCAAGGCAGCCGCAGATGCCGGCTGTCACGCGTGAGCGAATGAATGTTATGACAAGCGCGTTTAAACATTCATGCGGTGGAGGAGAGTTTAGGAGGGCTTTTCATTAACACCAATATGTCTTCGTCTCAGCCGGCGCGCACGCCGCCGGTGTAAGCATGACAACAGCGGCGGCGGCGACGGGGAGGAGAGGACTTTCACATCTTGAGAGGAATCTGTCACACGCACGCGCACGCACGCACGCACTGAGACGAGGTGGAGACGAAACTCCGTGTCGAGCATAAGCGTGCGCAAAAAAAAAAAACGGGTTTTCCTTTTCTCTCTTTCTCTCTCTCTCTCTCTCTTCTGTCCTCTCTCCGCCAGCCGACATCAAACGTGAGCAACGCTAAGTGAAAATGACACGCCACTTTCAAACTCTAACAGACAGCAAAATAACTTTGTCTTGTTTACCGCGGCCTGCGAGTGAAACACGGTGTTCGGGGCTGATCACAGAGCTCGCGGTTGGAAGGGAGCGAAGGGAGCGGCTCTTACGCCAACTCCAAGGGCGCAATAGAAGTGATTAGCGGGGGGGGAGTAGGATGGCGCGGGAGAGGGTTTTTTTTTTTGTAGGTCAAGCTCACATCAACCGCGCGCTCTCGGGCTGTCAGGAGTTTCGGCCCCGTAGCAACAGAGCAATCTCTTGACGCTTCCCCCGGAGACGGGATAGTAAAGTGAGGGATTTGCTGGCGCTGAATCAAATATGCTAATTTAAACTTGATGAGCATGAAACGGATCATGGACTCATAATGAACACGGCTCATTTGATTCCTTGCAATACCTGTGATGTGATAGCATCGTTGAATTTGCCGCTGGAAAAAATCGGATCCTTGTCAGATTAGAGAGTGAATGGTTGTGTGTGTTAGTGCATATTGATATTATATTGATATAAACTGAATTGTCAATTTTGCAGTCAGTGTCACGTGGGCGTGCGATACGTACAAGTGCGAGTGCGGCCTGAAATGTTGTCCGCCACCCCCCCGACACTGCACAGCACAGTACAATTGAACCACAACTAGATTTACTGTTGTCCCTTGCGTGACTGTTATCCTTCGTGCTCCGCCCAGTAAAACTGATCCAGCAGCAGAACGAATGCGCTGAAGTCCGAAAGTGGCAAAGAAACCCAAGTGGCAGAGTTGTGGCTGGCTGATGCTCCAGCAAGTCTTAAATCTGATAAGTGGAAGTATTTTGGTTTGCAGACACTGCTGGACTGTCAGTACTAACTGTCACTAATAAAAAATGGCTGACTGCCTTTTTCCTTAATGGTCTTTAAAACAGTGCCCTAAATATTGAGCTGCATGAACTTACTACAGAGGCACTGGGATTTCAATTTGATGTAAAAACGCAAAGAAGAGCACGGTGTTCAAAGAGAACTCTGCAACATTGTTTGGTTATTAGCTGTGTCACAATCTCATACATTTTTGGACTTTAGCTTCGCCAAAAGCTCAATCTAATGGAGCCTGAAATCAATACCTGTGCTGATGATCTCATGAAGTTAAAGCAGGGTGGGTGAGGGGCGCGGCGCATCAATTAACCTCAACATAAGTGGCTTTGACTTAAGGAACGTCTTTGCATTACATGAGCTTTGGATAATGCCATGAATGGCTTCAGACGCTGCAAGGTGCATTAAAAAAAAGTTGCACCGTCATCTCTTTTGCCTGCGCTTGGATGTAAACATTGTAAATTAATCGAGTTTCCAGATGTGGTCGCACACACGTGATGGCGCGTGTTTGGGGCAGGCCTGATCTAATCACTCTTAAATCGGCTAATAAAGCCAAGGACACAGAGAAGATGACTCAGCTGAGGTGAGCCCGAGCTAAATTAGCATCCTAGCACTTTAGCCAGCACAATATGGGCCTGTAGCCATTAGAAAAGTGCCACCTTTGGGGACTTACTAGTTAATTCCATTAGCACGTTAGGAAAGGCGGCGCGGCCTTATGCTAATTTTGTTGATCCAATACCTTTTGTAAGGAAAAAAAAACACACCCCTAAACTGTCTAATTCAATTGTGGGAGCACATTCGAAACTATTCTTAGGGCAAAAAGCAAGGGCAAGTAGTAGGAAACGGAATAACAAAGAGCATTGCTGGCAAGCGAGTCATGCCGTTAAAGGTAAGAGAAAAGCTTGAGAACAAGCCATGTGTATAATAATAATATAATATTTATTGTCCATCCATTCACCCTTTATCACCACTCATCCAGCACTCTGAATCAGTCCTTTGCAAGCTAACTTGGGGAGAAGGCGGGGTTCTCGCGTGTCCTCGGCCTGTGGGATGAAACCAGGGAGAAGCCGCGCAGACACAGCGAGAACAGTCGATAAAGTTAAAGGTCCCTTAACTTCCGTCACCCCTTCTTTTTTCCCCATTTAGCTGTTCCTTTCAGCGGTCGCCACAGCCAACCGTCTGCCTCCATCTAACACTCTGGTCCTATGTTGCACCAGCTAACCATGTCCTCCCTACACACATCCATAAATTTCCTCTGTGGTCTTCCTCGCCTCCCTCGCCTGGCACTTCTAACCTCAGCATCCTCCTATTAACACATTCCAAATCATTGTCTGGTCCCTCTTGGCTTTGCCACCACAATGTCTGACATGCATCCATCTGACGCACGCTGCACTTCTGTCACCCCACTAGTGCAAAATTGACGATATGGGTAAATCCAAGGCCCTTTAATGAAAGAAGATCTTTATTTATCACCGATTTACATCCAATAACCGCTACCCCCTTTAATAAAACACACGTCTATATGTCACACTGTCTATTTTACTGTCGCCCTTGCAGATTTTTTTCCCCGTGGGCGGGAAGGCGGGGCCGCCGCGCACATGTTTTCGCGGGGACACACACAAAACACGCGTTCCAGTATGCAGAGTGGAAACACGAGCCGGCTATTAATTAAAAAGCCGGAGCGCCGCAGTTCAGCGGGTGAGAGGGGGAGGGCGACACCACAAATCTGAGGGATTTCCTGTGAGACATAAATCTGTTGCCCTCTTCTCCCCCCCCCACATCCCAACTCTCCCCCCTCGCTGGGCTACAACAAAGACGGTCTTGTCTGGTCGTTTCCCTCCGCTCCGCGTCGCTCTCCAGTCATTAAAAAGCATTAAAAAAAAGCAGCTTCAAAGAAAATTTAAAGTCCCTCTATTTTCTATCAGCCTCCGCCTTTGTCTTTCCAGGGTTGTACCTACTCCCCACCCCCTTACTTTTGGACTTAATTTACCTCCCCCTGCTCCGTCCCCTCCCAAAGTCTCTCTCCCGCTCCTCTCTAAACACGGCCCCTTCCGCCTGCCTCAGATAATGAGTGTGGAAGTGAAATGAGAGGAAACACGGCTCACTATTAGGACAGGGGGGGCGCGGGCGCTGACTGAAGGTTTTAAATAAACAAAGGGAACTTGGGGCCAAATTGTATTTCCAAGGACATGAACTAATGGAGCAGCCAGACATTCCCTGAACAAATACGCACTCTGTTTAAACTGCCGTGATAGTTGTAAAAATATACATCCCCGTGTGGCTCCAACGTGGGGATGGAAGGACGGACGGGCGGAGGGATGGGTAGGAGGGATGGAGGAACATTCGCGTGAATTCAACTGTAGCTGCGTTTCCACAGTTTTTTGCAAAATAAAAGAATTTTAGAAAGATATTGCTAAAATTCCGACAAAGTACAATTGCAATTTGCAGGTGTTTCCATTGAGTGGTGTGAAGCGCATAAACTGCAATTCTGGTCGAATCCCGCCGGGTGAAATTACGTTTGCTTTTGTTTGTTTGCTGTCAAGAGTGGTTGTTATATTTTTCTCTTTAATTACTTGTAAAAAAAACATTCAGTCTCCTTCTTCCTCCAAACATAGCAATTTTCACTTGGAGTGAACTAGTCACGTCTTACGGCGTGGAAATGTGAACAAAAATGTTTCCAGTTTTTTTTTTTTTTTATTGCGATGTTGAGGTTTTGCGCAATTCTAGGGGTAATGGAAACACAGCTGGTGTGTGCCTCTAAGGCGAGGATATAAAGAGAAAAAACCTGTTACATCACATTAAGAAAAGAACAATGGGGATGCGGGGGGAAAAACACACAAGCACTTGTCAACATCATTGAAAACTAATTAGGCAAATGAGTTTTCCTAATTGTCTGCGATATGCTCTCGGGCATACGAATCCATATTGGGGGAGGAGGGAGGTTAATTGGCTTATCTGGGCTGATTAGCATAACTAATTAGGTTGCTTGTTAACAGATAAGTGTTATTTATTCAATTAGCACCCTGGGTGTGCGTAGGAAGCGTGTGCGTGTGTATAGATCCGCCGCCCCCCTCGCTCATCTCCCGCCTTCAGTCACTGGCACGGGTTCAAATGAGAATTAGCCAGCTAAGTAGGCATGAAGTCAGACCTGTGGGTGTATTTGCATGTGTGTGTGTGTGTGTTTTTTCCCCCCGCTCGCACACGCAGATGCTCGCCATCAGGTGCCAGACGCCCCCGAGCTCTCGGCAGCCGCCAGCGCGCCAAGTGTGCCGCGCTGGCGGCCCTTCAAAACCCCCTAATCATCATCATTAGACTCCCCCGTCTGCCGTAATTAGAACTGTTAACCAGATGAGTCGCGTCGAGTGTCCCCCCCCACCAGCCGCCACCGCCGCCGCCGCCACCAGTCGCGGGCCAACGACGCGCGTCACTCGTCCCGACACCTCGCGGTTGACACAAGAGGACACTCGCAGCCGTCAGGTGGTTTCCATGTCACATTTGCATCTTTTCCCGCTGATTGCTGATGGAGGGCTGCGGCGCGGGGCTAAAGTTCACAGCAAAAGAAAAATAAAAAAAAATAAAAAAATGTCCAAAGACGTGATTTTTTTTCGTCCTCTCTTTTTTTTCCCAAAAGGCAAACAGCTTGTAAAGTGACACGGGCTCTCGCCGTATCAGTTAATGGAACAACGCCGGGCTCATTCCGCCAATTTATTCGTTCCGTGTTTGCAAATGCAGATGCTGCCTTTTGTTTGTGATGCTTAACGCGCCCGAGCCGACGGTAAACACGAGAGAGAGCAAATCAACGCCGCTCCTCCGGTCTTGGTGAGTGAGGGGGAGAGAGAAAAAAGAACAACAACAACAACTCACAAACACAACGACGGCAACACTCACAAATAACCAGGGAGGGGAAAATGAAAGGGAGAGAAAGGGAGCGGGAGTGCTACATTTACTGAAATTAAACATTTTCTCATCAGCCTGAGGGTGCAGCAGGCCCACTAATGTATTATTCATCCCCACTTCACAAAGGAACATTAATCAATTATGAAGATATGAGGATCTTAAAGTATAGAGGAGAGACGAAGAGCGGCCCGTTCGTATTAATATGCGGCCGCAATCGGGGGCGCGCCCCCACCCCCGCCCTCCTCAAATCAATATTTTGCAGATTAATTTGGAGCGGCTGAGGCGAGATGGCAGGATGGAAGGAAGGAGGAGGTGGGGGTTGGGGGGGTTTCTCTGAGGTCTGAATTAAGGTGAAGTGTTCTGTTTTTCTCCCCCCTCCAAACCCCACCTCCCACCCTGCCCGTTTCAGTCCGAGGGAAGTGCATCTGCAGCAGCGCGCGCGTCTTCTTCTTCTGCAGCGCCGAGAGCAAACGCAGTGAAATGGGTCAATTAAAGGGCGCCTTTGCACAAAATGTGGTCGAGTTCAAAGAGGTTTGGGGGGGGGGGACAAACATCAAATATGTATCGCAGAGAGGCTGATTCGGGCTGTGTGTGAATCTTGAGTGATTTTCTCTTGAGCCCACGGTGCACGAGTAAAAAACAATAAATACATTCCAGTGGACAAATTAAAAGTGAGCTCCGATGCATCACCGCCAGCCGCGTCTTTGCTTTGGCGCACTGATTCGCTCACCTCGGAATCGAGCGGCGCCTCCCTCTCGGCCCGCTTCTGAACTTGCGCTGCGTGAGCCCTCCTCTCCCCCTCCGTCGCCCTCCTGCACTCCTCCTCCCTGCCGCGCAGCTCCCGCCTCCCCCCCACTCCTCCGCCTCCTGACGCTCCCTGTCAAGCCTCCGCCTCTCCTCGGCTTCCCTCTGCCTCCGCTCCCCGTCTCGTGCCTCCCGCTCCTCCTGAAGCGCCTTCGCCCTTGCGCTCGCAGTCAGACGGGCGGAAAAACAAAAGGTATGAGCCGCCAAATGATGGGAGCGGGGGGGGGGGTATGGTCCGTGACGAGAGAGAGGCAACTGTGGCAGAGGCAGCATCGAACGGGCAAGTTTTCAGTCAATTCTATATGCTGCTCAGTAAGGGCTTCAGCGATATAGACCTGTCACTCCTGAGCTGAAACAGCACAGTTACAGTCAAGTTCAGCAGCTACGAACAGCCAGTTTCTGCTTCCAACTTCTAACTCACACAAAATGATACTTGCATTTTTTTTTTTTAAGTGCAAAAAAACCTTTCTGTTTTCCCTTATTTTAATCTCCCCGAGAATATTTTGTGGCTTTTCGAAAGGCTCCCGATGCCAGACGAGCTGTGTGCGCAGACAGTCGTAGTTGAATTACAGCGGAGCACAATGTTTTACGACGACAATAGGCAATGAACGTTTATTTATAAAGCCCTTTGCCACAAACCAAAAGGCCGCCGAAGTGCTTTGCAATGAAATCAACGTGGGCACAACACAAACAGTCAAATCACATAACAGCTGCATTAGAGGAGCGAGAGGAAACTCGCTCGGTATTAAAAGCCAGTCAGAATAAATAACTTTGGCAAGGCTAAACGAGGGCCAGAGGCGGTTGCGAAGGCAGAGGGTTTCTAAGGAGAGTCTAGGGTGCAGCAATAGAAAAGGCCCTGAACTTTGACCCCTGGCCTTTCAAAAAAAAAAAAGTCTGATAACTTCTTGCTTTGGTTTATGAATGTAAGGATTCAAACTGAACTAATTTTGTTTTGCGACAAAAAATCAATTCATCATCATTCAATGTCATCATCATCATCATCATCATCATCATCATCATCATCATCATCGTGCACCTTTGTGGCCTTGCCTTCTTAGTTTCGTCGTACAGGGAACTGTATAATGGCAATAAAAGTCTTGAATCTTGAATCTTAGGATATTTCTACAGTGACGAGCTCTCGAAAGCCTCGACCTGGTTTTACCAGCATAACAGTTCAACCTCATCAGCACCCGCATCTCGTCTCACCTGTTCACGAGCGCCGGCCCGCTCTCCTTGCAGCTGCTGGACTTTCGCCTGCAGGCTGCTGATGCGGAGCTCCTTCCCGGCCACCTCACTCCCGCCGCCCTCCAGGATCTGTTCCTGTTGCGACGACTCACTCTGCAGCTGCGCAAGCATAGGAATAGTCAGTTGGCTGTTTAGATTAAAGAAACTAAAGGTTCAGACAGATAAAACGGCTAAACAAACTTTTTAAATTATTCAGGTCGCTTGGGGAAAAAAAGAAGTATGTGGATTCAGGAGTTGAGCATTAAAAGTACTAGTGTGTCTTTTAGACATTTCTTTCACTATATTCCATATCACCTAACATTGTCATTTGTCTGCTTTATATATTCTATTTAATTGAACGGCCACGGTTGAATGAGAAAGGGCTCTGAATAACTATAAAACTAAATCATTCCTGCTATTTTCTTTTTCAAATGCCGACGCAAAAAAAAAAAAAAAAATGCGTTGCCTCCAGGGATTATGGTAACGGCATATTACTCAAATAATGAAATATATCCACATCATGGCCATTTTAAGCTTTAGGTCAGGTATTTCAATAAAATGAAAAAAAAAAAGGTCTCCTACACATTTTCCATTTCAAGCAAAGAGTCGCCGGGCCACGCTCGCGCATCAATCCGCTTTAAAGCTGACGTCCAGTAATTTTCTAATCAGTCATTAAACGGGGGTTTTGATGCCTTAAACTTCACCAGGTAATGGTTATGTGCGGCGAAAATGACAGTCTTTGAGAAAAGTTTCAAATAAGTTGTTTGACTAACTGTGCATCATGCAGTTAGCGAGGAGACTGTTAAGTCCACCTGTCGGAACAAACACCGGATGAGACTTTGGCTAATTGCAGTGCTCATATTTGCCTTCTGATGACTCGGCAGAGCAGCTTCAGGAACACATTGAGGGTTCTTGTAGCAAAAAGCCATGAAGGGGAAAGACGAGGTTGTTTAATATGGTTAGTTTACATCCTCTTCAGCAACATACAGGTATGAATCTTAGTACATCTAAGTTTTTTTTTCAGATTAAACTAACATGTGACACAAGCAAAAGTGTTGTAATTATTCATTTAGCATTATCACAGATGAGACTAGGGTTAAATTCAGGCATTAATTCCTTTAACTAGGCACAAAGTTGCTTTAATGAAGTTCCTCAGTTCTTGTAAACACGCATTTACGGCTAACGAACCGAGATTAAATTCTCAGACAATTGTCTTTATGGAGAGAGCGCGTGCACGCACGCGCGCGTGCCCGCATCAGTGCCGCAGACGCACGCACCCGGAGAGAGACGCACAGCCCGGGCGGAGGAAAAGCACATCAACCTTTCTCGCTGAAAGTCTGACACACGCAGAACAAGCTGTAGTTACTCCGAGTCTCTGTAATCACAGCAAACCGCTAATTAGAGACGGTGCAAATGAGTCAGCGCGCTGGCAGCGCAAACAAACAAGAGAGCAACCCAGAGACACGTAAACAGGCCCGGGTTCACCGCAAACACAAATCCGTGCATGTGCAAGTGTGTGTTTATGTGTGCCTTAACCGTAAGCCACAGAAGACAGTAAAACAGCGGTGGGTATAATTTAGTGACACCCCTATAAGGAGGTGTGGGAAGGCTGTAAAAAAAAAAAACTCTCCCTTTTAATCCCAGGCCGGGCGACGCCATGTTTGTTACCCAGGGGCTCCGAGATACGGCGGTAATTCATCACACACGCCCCGGCTTCCTGTTAAACCTGGCTGCACGCGGAGCGCTTCCAGCGCGGCTGCCAAACCAATATCGTAAAAAAAAAAAAGAAAGAAAGAAAAAGAAAAAAAAAAAAAAAAAAAATAGACTTGTCCACCTCCCAGACAGGCTTCTAAACAATAACAAGCTTTGCTACAAGAAAATCACCTTAACAGGTTTTAAAATTACGCGGGGCCAGTCTCGGAACAGCAGTAAAAAAAAAAAAAAAGGGAGTGTGGCCGTACGCTGGGGAGAAATATGTGCCACATAACCCCGAATACGACCTTGAGTTTAATTAAAAAAGTGAAATTATCGAAGCCATATGTCATCAGGAAACATTTTAGTCGCCGACAGTCGTCATTTCGCTCTAAAACTCAGCCCTGATTACCTTTTGCGCCGGCTGGATAGTCCGCCTGAGCTGCTGCCCTCTCAGATCTGAGGTAGCGGCGTCCTTGGTTTGCGGCTGGCTTTTTAAGTCCTCCAACTGAGACGCCAGTCGGTCAAAAGAACCCATTCTGTGGGAGAAAAGGAGTGAGGGGATAATATTTTTTTTTTTCTAAGAGAAAAGAATGACAGATAGAACACACACAGTGGTATTAATGCGCAGATTGCGAGGCCTTGTGCGGGCCTTTAATGTGAAACAAATTAACAAGGTGGAAGCCTATTCATCGTCACTTGAACTGAGACGCCTGATGCCGTCGACGGAAAAGAACCCCGTGTGCCGAGGTGGACAGTACTTTCAAGGCCGGGGATTAAAAGAAAGGGAAGAAAAGGAACTGTTGGAATCCTTTCATTAAACTAACTGAATAGATCCTGTTAAGGTATTTAATTAATACATATTTTTCTTTCTTTTCTTTTTTTGGACCGATTTGGATTGGAATTGGAATTCTTCCGGGCGAAATGCGTTCGTTGTGACTTCAATGAGACTGATTACAAGGTGTAAATGAATGAAAAAGCAGTGCGTGCTGAAGTGAGAGCACGACTACTGTCTGTGCACAGCCTGTATGTGTGTGTGTGTGTGTGTTTCCCAGTGGTAAAATACGTTCACTCTGCCCAGACACCTTTCTGACTCACCAGTGACAGCTGTCACACAGCCCGAAGATGGAAGGGGGAAGGAAAGTAGAAGAAGAAGGAAAAAAAACATCATACAGAAGCCTGCTATGCTCTTCACACACACACACACACACACACACACACACACACACACACACACACACACACACACACACACACACACACACACACACACACACACACACACACACACACACACTTAGATTTACGCGCAGCCTCGCCAGATGAGTTATTCTGATGAAACTTTGTGCAGATTAAAAATGTTAAACTCACATTGGATCAAGCGTATCCACGCGCCGCCGCCGAGTCAGGAGGCAAAGGCACGATTTGACAAAAGTGACAGGTGAGTGGATCGAGAGCGCTGAGAGTTAAATCTTTCACTTGAGGAGCCAAAAAAAAACCAAAAAAAAAAAAAAACTACTTCTCAGTGAAATGGAGCCACAAAGGAGAATGAAAAAAAAGAAGAAGAAAAACTGAGTTTAGATTATATTCAGTTTCAGTGTGTGTGTGTGTGTGTGTGTGTGTGTGTGTGTGTGTGTGTGTGTGTGTGCAGTTGTGCTAATTCATTTTCTATTCCGCTCCCATAACTACAATGTCTCTTTGTTATGAATTATCGCTTTGCTGAGCATTTCTCCATGAAAAATGTCTTAAAAAGAATGTACAAAAACGGTGCGTTCTCCTAAGCATGAACTGAGGCTTTTAGATTCGGAAATCTGCAGACAAAGACAATTTTTCCCTTAAGATATGCATAAATTTCAATCGTCTGTTTTTCCTTCTTTTTTCTTTCAAAGGACAGCTTTTACAGCTTTGTTGCATAGAACATCATTTTTCTTATTATTACTTCCTGGTCTTTCAGGTGGAAGGGAGAACTGCTCAGTTTGTATTTTCCTTTTTTTTTTTTTGGGGGCATCTTTAAAACTTATTTTCCCTTGATTGCAGGGGAGAAATACTAAACCACCCTAAATATAGTAAGAGAGCATAAGCGGGTGAATGGACTGAAATGGGAACAAGTTGATGTTGTGCTTTTGAATGGAAAATAACTGTGGCTAATTCCATGCCCATTTCCAGCGGCGCAGTGGGAAGGAGGCTTTTGAGTGCTGTTAGTAAGTGAATGTGGACTCATGTGGATGACAAACAAAAAAATAAATACAAAAAAAAGCCAAGGCAGGGAACATTATGTGAACCATTACAATATACACTTTAAATTCACACATCATATTTTGAATGACCAAGACAAACCAATAGCGTTTGTATGACTTAATGGTGTGACAAATATTTTTTTTTCCATTTTTTTTGGGCGGGGGGGGAGGGCTTCCTGCGCTGTAAATTATCAAAATGCAAATGTATCCGTTCCTGCTCGAGGTGCAGGCACGGCGACGCGAGACGCGTGTAAGCTTGTGATTATTCCGTGTCACGAATGAGGCGATATGATGAAGTGCGCTGTTACATGCAAAGCGGCGGCCTGGCTAAACAAATGGCGTGGTGGCGGAACAGCAGATTAACGCGGACTTCCTATTTAGAGCCTTAAGTGTTGTTATAATTTCTGTGTGGAAAGAGGGAGTGGGGTGAGGGAATATGACTGTGTGTGTGTGTGTGTATACATATGACTGTGTGTGTGATATTAAAGCATGCTCTCAATATCTCAAGCTGTCACTCAGGCCTATTAGGCAGGGCTAACAAAATTAGTCATGAATATGCAGTAATAACATGCAAATTGCCACCCCGTTCCCCCTGTCCCATGCCAGTGTGTGTGTGTGTGTGTGTGTGTGTGTGTGTGTGTGTGTGTGTGTGTGTTCGTGGGTATGCTTGTTTGCCCTCGGGGCTATAGACATTGGCTCTGTAAACCCAATTCTTTCTACATCATTACAGAAACAAGACATAATTCATAAGACAAATACATGCGAGCACGTAGCCTGGCATATATGCACGTACGCCCGCCCACACGCACGCCCGCCCGCCCACACGCACGCGCGCGCCCGCCCGCCCGCCCGCACGCACGCACGTCAGTCGGACACAGACGCACAGACACGTCCCGCCCGCACGCCATGAAATGTGACAGGAGATACCATTGATGCGGCTACAAGTGTGTGTGGCTGGAAGAGTTTTCAGGTGATGTCCTGGTCTCTGTTCTCTGGATTAAAAAACACACACACACACACACACACACACACACACACGTGCATTCAACGTCGCATTTGCATGTACACAAACATGTAGATCGTCTGTTGCCTGCGCGTCCCCTGGGTGATGTTCGACACAGGCCGGGCGCCGCCACAGCAATTAACCTCCCTGTTAATGAGAAGAGCTCTGTCAAGCAGCCAGATGGCACCACCTGGCACGCTGCCACACACACACACACGGGCGTACGCGCTCACGTTACCCCCGCCGCCCTCCCCCGCCTCACCCTCGCCGCACGCCAAGCAGCCGCTGGTTGTCAGAGCCCGTCGTGGCCCCTCCCCCGGGCAGCCACCAGCCTTGTCACTTCTCCCCCTGCATTGTCACTCCATCCCCCCACCCCACCATCCCTGGCAGCTGCTTATCCATGTCGCAGCGCTGCAGATGTCACAGCTCACCAGCTGGGAGAGCAGCGGGGGTGAGATTTGCGAGGAGAGGAGGAGGAGGAGGAAGAGGAGGAGGAGGAGGAGGAGCGGGGTCTCATCTCCATATTAGCGCGAGGAGACACACCTATTGCTAAAAATTTATGAAAGCAGGCAACGAGAGACGGAACGAGTGAAACCGGCCGTAACGAGGCTGAACAGATTCACGCGGGTGCAAGAAATTGTTTCCACAGCCGGACTCTCCGTTGTTATTATTATTATTATTATTATACATTACATTTTTGTAAAGGATATGTATCAAATTAGTGGCGGTGGATGGATGCGAGGCAAACGCGGCGCACGCACGTGCGCTAATGAGCGTGGCACTTGGCCGGGGCACGGCCCGCTGTGGGTCTCTGTCTGCATGTCCACAGAGCAGCCCACCAGGCCCCGGGTATTGATTATTTAGCTGGGCCTAATAGGAGGAGAGGAGCCTGACCCGGGAAAGTCAATATGGAGAAAAAGAGACATATCCTCCCCTGTCCTGGGAGACAAGTGGGAGAGGGAGGGAGGGAGGGAGAAAGGGAAAAGAAAAGGGGAGAAATGTAAAAAAACAAAAAAAACAAACAGTTGCTTATATACTGGTCTGGTGTTGGTGCAATTAGCGGGGGAGGACTCCAGGAGGAGGCTGGCCAGGCCAGCACAAAAATGAGCAAAGCCATGAGGAAAATATTAATGCGATGATCCCATTCACCCGTTTACCATTCGCCACATTGTGGACGTCGCTGCATTTTCTTGTAATGCAGCGACAACAACAAGTCAGAATTGTGAAATAAACGGAAAAAAGGGGCAAAATAAAAATATTTAAGTCTTTTCACATGCTTGTGTGGTTTCATGGCTGGATGTTGCACTCACAAGACCTCGCTGGCCGCGTTTTACGTGCTTCCAGAAGTTGTCGTGTGTGGGCTCCAAGTTTAGAAGCTGCACGGGACAAATTGTTTTAACCCAAAAAAATGGTGTTAAAACTGCCATTGTGAGTCAAATTGTCGCCTGGAATGACATTGCATGGGCAGTATCCATAATTAAACTGGGTAACATTCTCGCTGCATGCGAAGAGTCGGTGCCTAGATGCACAAAGTGTTGTTACAAAATCAAGTATAAAGTCTGGAATTAGAGCAGTTGCACTGAGGGATACTGTCAGACAGAAATAAGCCGAGTTCCTACCTTCCCCCCAAATGACAATCAGTATATTCTTTCGGGTTTTGTTTTGGGGTTTTCTTTTACTTTTTATTTATCTTTACCTAACTAACTTTGCAGCATTTGACAGAGGCAGAGGAAAACAGTGATCGAGTTAACTCGGGTGCTACAAAAAACAACTCAGGAGGAGACGATTCGAAGGCAAAAAAAAAAAAAAAAATAAAAAAAAATTGTAGATGGGGAAGAAAAACCCTGACACTCATTCACACATCAATACATCGATGGATCAATGTGTGTGAGTGTGTGTGCTGCCGCGCGCATGTGCGTGCGTGTGTCAGTTCTGCGCAGTTCAGCAAAAATATATAAATAAATCAGCAGATAAACAAAAAAAAAAGAGGAAATGGAAAAGCAGATAAAAGCCTTAGGTTTCACCACCAACACAAACACATTTGCACACACAGACACAAACTCTCTCGCGTGCGCACACACACACACACACACACACACACACACACACACACACACACACACACACACACACACACACACACACACACACACACACACACACACACACACACACACACACACACACACACACACCTGGCTGAGTGATGCTACCCTGGAGGGTGGCTTCAATCTGATGTGTTTAATGTTGACGCTGGTGGCAAGAAACGCACACACTCACCCGCTGTTTCAACCTGCCTGTCATTCCATTTCATAAGACCTGATTTACTCATTTCATTTACTTTTACTCATATCACTTTTTTTCATTATTATTATATGTGCAGCCATTTAAAATGCTCACGGTGCGATGCAAATCCCCCCCACGTTAACTGACAGCGACGGTGCCGACGGAGGATCCATCATGCCCCTTCAGTGACTTCCACAATAAAAGCCAAAAAAAAAACAAAAAAAACAAATAGAAAAGAAAGACAAGCACGCAAATGTGGCACATTGTGCCAAAGAAACTAGCTCTGCTTGACTGGGTGTCTTAACTGGCTGCGAGCCAGCTTAGTTGACACCGTATCAGGTTATTTCTTACTCAAAGGTTTTGATAGATCACTGGAAACTGGATGGCTTTTCTAATTAGAAGCAAAACAACAAACAGGGTTGCACATCGTTGCACGTTTCCTGCTTTCTGACTGGCAATGACACAGTTAAAGTCCTTGGCGTGTAGCGGCTAGCTGGCTAATGTCACCTCTCTCACCAATAGGAAAGCTCTACACCTTCCGCGGCTCTTAACCAAACGGATACATGGAATATAAGAGTTGCCTGGCCGTCGGTGCAAAAGATTCACAATCGGAACCCTTAAAGTATTTAGATTCATAAAACACATTATTCCTTCCTTTGGCCAAAACGTCAGAAGCGTGAAAGAAACACGGTTTCTTTCCAGAGATATCTGAAGTAGAAAAAGGAATGCATTGTAAGAGTCCTTGGAGCGCTGCATGGTGAGAAATATCGTATAGGTATTTGCATATTGCCACTGGGACAATGGTGTTACAGCGGCTCCCCAAGGATCCCCAACCTCCCGAAGAAAAGACATTGTCCCCGAGGCCAACAATGTAACGTCTCTATCAACGGGGAATCTGCATGTAGACTCAGGGACTTAATAGTTATTCAAGTAAACTGCAAACTTTTCAAGGATTTGATGGAGAGGCGTTCCAATTCATAATCTCTGGCAGTCACTGATGCAGCTTCCCGGAATTCCACGTACCTGTGCTGCACGTGTGCTGTAGGCCCGACCAGCTCATCCAGCAGCAACGTCTCCATTTCAGCATCAGACATCTGGGAGATAAAAAATAATAATTTGCACATTACTTACTGCTACTGTTGATCGCGAACTTGTCTTCTTTTTAATTCAGCGGAAAAGATGTGATAGAAAGCAGTTTAATTAAAGTTATGTAACGAAACAGCCTTGAGAGGGGATAATAATCCTGCACTTCCCATCTTCAAAAGAAGTGTCAGCCTCATACAACTTTTACTTCTAATTAGAGCTTGAAAAACACTGAGAGAATGTGGTTTGTGATTTTTTCGGGGGCTGTGAATGGGTCTGACGGCTCGAGAGCGGAGGCGTTAATGTGATGGCTTGATAATTTGGATCGAGATGACCGTGACATTGGACCGAGAGGAATAATTGCTAAACTAAAAAAGAGAGAGAGAGAGAGAGAGAGAAATGCAACTGTGTGAACAACCAAAGGGAGAGAAAGCTGTGCTGATTCTAAAAACATCTGCTGCAAAAAAAAATAAAGAAACAGCTGATAATATGAAAGTAAAAAGGCTAAAAAAAAAAAAAAAAAAAAAAAGTTAAACAAGATTGTTCCCATCAGTGCTTCCTGTTTGTGGTTTGAATGAATCTGACATGATAAAGAGAGGGAGACGTGAACCACGACAAATCAGGACAAATATTTGTGAGCTCACTGATGGCAATGTGAACCAGTCTGTGCAGTACAGAAGAGGATAAGGGCCACAAGAAGAGAAAAAAAAATTAAGATAGATTTTTCTTCTCAAGCTTCCAATTCGAGAATAAAGTTGACGTAAAAAAGATGAAATTTTGTGAATAAAATTTAAATTTTGCAATTAATGTCAACGTGAAGTAAGTCAAAATGTTGAGAATAAAGTCGAAAGGCTCTGTGTGCAAGTCTAGTGAAGTGCTTCCGTTTTCGCCAATTTCCTGATTACTGTGGGATGAACCTTCCTTTTTTAACGTCGACTTTTTTCACAAAATTTTGACTATATTCACGAAATTCCAACTTAAAACTCAAAATGAAAATTTAAATAAAAATCTCCACCCTGCAATATTTTTTTTCTCTTCTTGTGTCCCTAAACCCCTTTTGTACAGTAGTCATCGCAAAAAGGTTTTAAAAAAAAAAAAAAAAAAAAAGAAGTGGGAGGGGGAGCAGGGCGGGTATGCTGGTTTAAAAAGACAGAGTCAGACTTTTCGGCACGGGAGTGAGAGACGTGGAGGGGGGAGTTGACAGTGCCGGTGAAATATCGGCCACTCTATCGCCGTGGCGAGAGGGTTCACTATGGGAAAAGGAAATCAATGCTGACAGCAATGACTTACAGGTCAACACATAGGCCTGCCTGTGTATATTTGGGTGCGCTTTAAGTAGAGAGGCCCGTGCGTGTGTTTTAATTATGCATGTGTATGTGTGTGTGGTGAGAGGGCAGAATATTGGGGGATACTTTTTTTTTCCACCCCCCTACATTAATTAAAATTAAGTAGGCTCAGGTGTGTGTCTCCCAAACAACAGCCACGTGAAAAAAACCACCCCGAACCATTAAATATTCATATTCGGGCGCAACTGCAACGTGACAATGAGACGACCCCGGCATCCACAGAGGTCAGCGGCTAATTTAGAAAGGCGGTGCAGGTTTGGGACTTCCAATATGTGCGCAAGCCTGCATGTCCGCTGTGGCTGCGTGTGTGTGTGTGTGTGTGTGTGTGTGCACCCACGCCTTATATACCCTTGGGTTAGCAGGAGTTACGACCTGCTTGCATTATTAAGGTGAGTAGTAGGCCACGTTATGTATGCCTAAACAGCCGGTCCATTCATTACAGATGCAATCCCCTAAGTACATGAATAAGCACACGGGCCCGGTCAACCCCCCCCCACCCCGCACCCTCTCGCCCGGCTTCTCCGAACTGTAAAGTAGACAAAATATCGGTGTGATGCAAAGAGCTCGAGATAAATCAGAAACAGGCGGCAAATTAATAATACCCAATGAAACAACATTAGCTGATTAAGTATGTATGGTTGAGTGGCGGGCGCAATTTACAGGCAGCTGGGCTCGGGGTGTCCGGAATAAGGTCTCATTAGAGAGCTCAGTGGATGTGTGTGTGTGTGTTTGTGTACTTGAGTGTGCGTCCATCGCGTTAGTAATCTGTCACCGGTGGCCCCAGCTTTATGAAAAGGCCTGCAATCTACGATAATGAGCTCTGTGAAGGTTATGACCAGGGTAAACATACGGTTAGGGGAGGGCTGATGTTTGTATATTTATGTGTGTCGTGTGTCGTGTGTGTGTGTGTGTGTGTGTGTGTGTGTGTGTAAATATATTTGCGTGTTATAGAAAAACCCCAATACCTTTTACATTTTTTTTGCATCTAGGCCGTCAGTGAAATCTCCAGAAAATAAAACCAACACACTTCACTGCTTTAGCCCTTTCTAATGTCACAAAGTGTATTGATATATATTCTGGGTTAGTGTCAATGGCCAAGTGTTTGTTTTATCCAGTGTGTAAAAGGTAAAGCAAAGCAAATAAAAGGAAGTTTTTTTTTGGTTTTTTTCTTACAGGTGGCTGTAAACAGAGGGCTAAATATTTTGATTTTCAGTTTTCAGAGTAATTATTTGTTGGAGTCTCCTTGACTGGAGCCCTGGAAATATAAAAAATACAAGTGCTGTGGAGAGTGGGTATGCAATTAAAAAACATGAAAGTGCGTTACATGGATGTTGCATCACGCCACTTCAACTTTTCTCGCTTCGTTTTCAGACAAATAAATTAGAAAAGGCCTTTTTTTGAGCAAGGAATTCTCACAGACGGTGGTGCAGATTGGACGACGGGCGGCACAGAGATGCATCCAAAGTGGTCACAAGTCAGTGACGATGAAGGAAACAGCCAAACAAAACCTGCCGGAGCAGTTGTTCCTGCTGTCAGAGACTGGCAGAAAATGAAATGCATGGAGACCAATCACGTCTGTTTTCATTGTGGGACTGAAGTTTGCACTTTTGCGACATGAAAGAGAGAGATTGAGAAAGATAGGAGCCCGGAGAACGGCCATTCATAGAATTGTTGCGCCAAAGCTCCTGGGCTGTCACTGTCCTCGCGTTCTTCTTCTTGGCATCCAACCTCCTCACACTCTTTTGTCTCCTCCTGTCTCATCTACTTGCCCTTCCCACTTTTTTCTAGTTCATCCCCTTCTGGTTTCCTTTATATCTGGGGAAAAAAAAACACCCATTTATGCAATCATGCCACCTCCCTTCATTTTTGTTCTGTAGCTAGGTCAGCAGAAAGCGACAGACTAGAAAAAAAACAAAGAAAGCCTGCGCGTGAGTCACCCCATCACAACAGAAAGCGATGAACAGGGAGGGAAAGTAGAGGACAAGGCAACCCGGCGTGATGGTGATGGGAGGGAGGACCGCCAGTGTCTACATGTGAAGAGAGGCTGCGCTAAAAATGTGGTGTGTAATTTTGTCCAACAGAGGCTCGACGCAAGCGAGAAGTGATGCAACACTGATGATATCCGACAAAAAAAAATAAATCACGAGTCTTCCACATGGTGCTCGCCATTTGTTTCTGTCCCATAAAGATGCTGTATGATGTAAAAGTGCACTGAGCAAGCATGTGTAGCTGGAGCAAACTGTATTTCCGCTTTTCCGATAACATCTACCAAGATGAAGGTGTACTTTCTGGCCATTCCACATTTATGCAGAGTCTGTATTTTAAAAAGAGACATAACTAGTCATTAAGTTGAAATGTATTAATTTCTACTTGCAGCAATATTTGTCTCATTAAAATTCCCTGCTGTTTCTTGCAAAATATATTACAAAAATACAATTTCCTTTTTTTAGCATTTATACAATTTGAATGATGGAACTTAGTTATTTGAATGTAGTTTACAACTAGTGCCTGTGTATGCTAATTCCTGCCTATTTCACTTGATACAAAGTGCTATAAATGTGGGAAATGTTTACATCTAAAAGCAGAATTTGGTTATTTAGCTGAGCAAAAAATTACGGCTCAGTTCCTAAATATGTCATGGAATCATTTTCTCAAAGTGAGTGTGTTAGTAATCCAAATAATAATAACAAATTACCCTGTGGGTCAGAGATTCCACGGTCATCATATGCGGAGACGCAAGATGGCCCAGTAAGAGCCCCGTGCGACGGCTGATATATTAACAAAGGTTTACAAGGGCACAGCAGTACATATGTAAGTTTGGCCTTATGGCTGACCTTACAATGCACTTAGTATCCAGTACAGGGAGTAATGCTGCAGCCACTCCTACAAGCCATTTATTCCAGCTAACGACAGTCAAGCGCTCATAAATCAGCATTAGGAACCTCTCTCGCCTTCTCCGCCTCTCCCTCGTTTAGCGACGCCGCGCGCCGCTTTCCTTTCCCGTCCCAACTTATTTTGCATATTTCTCTCAAGCATTTTTTTTTTTCCCCTCCCCGCGAAGCACGCGTGTCATTTTGACGGAGGACTTTAGCCATTTCATCAGCTCGCGGATCCGAAAAATATGCACCATTCCTGTGTATTGACGCCCTTCCTCTTGTCTCTCGCTCCACCCCTCCATCCACCCTCGCCCTCTCATTCGGCAAATTCCTCTTTGCTGCGGATAGAGACGGCGTCCCTGAAATGCCTCACCTCGTATTGGCACCTCGATTGATTTTAATTAGGCTAATTAGCTCATTGTTCCAGGGATCAAGCGGGAGCATCCACTGCGGTGCTGGGAGAGTGGTGACTGGTGGGGGAGGTTGGGAGCGAGGGAGGGAAGGCAGAGAAGCTAATATGGTAATGAAGACAATCAATTATCGCTCACAGCCAAGTCATTAACAACAACATTAGCATAGTCAACCATCGCGACCCCGTGACCTGCCCCCTGCGCCCTCTCTCCGTCCTCACTCACTCCCACTCCCCCTCAGTGAAGCCGGCAAACATTATATGTGAGTATATCTGCGCGTTTGTGTGTGCGTGCGAATGCATATGGAATGCAAACGGCCATAAGAGGTGTTTGTGCAGGGGGAAGCGGGTCTCCGAGTTCACGTACTTTCCAGCGTAAACCTGAGTTGATTTTTCTGCCACTATTGACTCGAGCACACTGCAGGTCAGTTATGGTTTCAAGTGCTTCGCGTGAGGACATGAATGAATATAGATATGTATGTATTTACACACACACACACACACACACACACACACACACACACACACAGTAAATATTTCACTTGGTCTGTTTGTAATGTAATAGCAGCATCAATTTGTCGTTATTGCAATGAAGAGAGCCCCTTTTCCTCCTCCACACACTCACCCAGAAAGACAGAAAAAATTAAACCATGGCGATGGAAAAAAAACCCAACAACTATCCAATATTGCATTGTTTTAGTTTACTTCTTTGAGATGAGGGAAATGGGAACTACTACACTACACACGCCAAGCAACTTTTCAGCATCTTTTGATTAAACAGCAAAATTCGGGATGGCCCGGCCAGTTTCAAATGTGATATGTGAAGCGTTTGCAAAGCAATGAGAGCTCAGAACAAGTGCTCGCTGGCAGCAGTTTTTATTTGGCCTTGCACTGGTTACAAAAAATAGCTACACATTTCACACTGTAGACTTCTCACTGAGGTGTTATCGTCTTGCGAGACTTAGATACTGTTACACCCCTACCCATCTAATAAAAGCGTTCCGAGTAACCAAAAAGTTGTGACATTTTTTTGTGTTTTTATCACACGTCCTCACAAAGGCTCGATGTGGAAAGTATTTCATTGTGGCAATATTGTGCAATCTCTCCTCAAAAAAAGGCTTCTGTGTGACTGAGAAGCTAAGCTACCGGCTAAGAGGCCTGTTTTCCTCATTAAAGTTCCACTGTCGGCACCAATAAGTGCAGCATTCTTTGTGATGGACGACACAAAAGGAGGAAAAACGGGTGTTTGGAGTGCCACTATGAAGGGTCCTCCGCGTGACAGTGGAAACAATATTGTCATTAGCACGAATTAAGACACAAGGGCAATTTTTTCATTAGCTTTCAAAGCCTTTAGATTTTAATAGCCCCATTTCTGTTGTTTATGTGGAATGCCATCAGCTGTCACTTTGTGTATTGCACAGTAAAAAGGAGGCTCTAATCACAGCTGGACACATTCCCGGCATTCAGTTTGCCAATTTGTATTTTCTTTCGTGTTAGAATTCCTTTGTCTTCTCTGATACACATAAGACAGAGGGAGGATAAAAAAAAAAAAAAATTAGGTCTTCTTTGTCAACCATCTCTATAAAACAAGAGGAGCTAACAAGCATGGATATGCTTCCAATTGAAGTCCCAGCACAACAGAAAAGGACAAATCTCTAGTGCGGGCAGAGTGAGCACGGCCGTATTTTCGTGTTGCATGCAGGGCGTGTAACATTTAAACTCTGGTTAAAACTGAGAAGAAAAGGGAGTGATCTGTGAGCGCCGTCCACCTGGGCTGTAAATGCCCAGCAAAATCAAAACAATTACGTACGGGCAAATGGAGAAAGATCAAAATGGCAAGGTGCATCGACTGATCGCGTCTTCAATAAAAGGCAATGAGACAGAAAGAGAAAGGAAGAAGGAAGCGAAAGCGGAGCTGCATCTGAATGGCATACATCTACGTTTATTTAATGTCCAGCGTAGGTGAAAAGTAATCAGTGAACGTTGTGCAAGAGGGGACCGAATTAAATTACCTCTCCAGGTTGTTGCAACTCGTAACATAAACCCAGTCTAAAAGAAGCTGTTCCAATCACTGCGATGCGTTTGGAAGGATCCGTCTGCCTACCGATGATAAATTGACGGCGGCTAATTGTAGCGGCCTAAAACAGAGTATACAAGCCCTGGATTTCATGACATTACGGCCGCAGAAACAAACTCTGTTTAGTGTCCATTACAGATCTACCCTGCTGTGCATCAACAGGACCATCCACTACGATTCAATCAGACGTTAGCCAAGCTCCTATTTCAGAGCTCATTGCATTGTTTACATGGTGGCACAGTCCGTAAGTAGCCCTAAATGCTCTTCATTTGATTGGATTTCACATTATGGACGTCGGAGTAGAAACACACAGTTGTCCCCTGACCGTCCTAATAGACTGTTGAGTGAGGCAGTCCATTTGTTTGTATTTGTTTACCAATCAAGACCCTAAAAACAGACAAAGTAACAGACAGCGAGAGCATCGTCGAAGATGGGCGAAAATTGAGATTCAAAAGCTCGGCAGATGGGTCGATAACACAGTAACAAACTGTAATGTTCCTTTTAGCCGCGTTTCTTTGGCGGCAAAGCGAAGCTGTTGTTGTCGCAGTGACAAAGCTGCGCGACTCACCAATCCATGGCTGAAAGCCACAGTAATGACAGCCGTAAATGGAGATAAAGGAATGCAAGAAATAGTCCAAAGTAGAATTTACCATTGTAATGTTTGACATAAAATAAAATGATATTTAAAACACACGAAATTTTAAACCACATGATACAATTCAAACCTCATAATACTGATCTAAATTTCACAATGCAAAATACATCTGATCTCTTTAGTTTAAGCGTCAATTTAATAATAATGCAGGTTTTCTTTGTTTATTTGTGGTGGACCAAAAGCTGCAGGGATATTGATTTGCCTTTAATTGTAATAGAAACAAGAGCACATTTTTACAAAATCTCTCTTTTTCTGTGCATGAAAATTAAACATATGTTACCTGGTTATCTGGTCATATTCAATCATATGAGTGTATTTTTTTTAAAACATACATATGACAATTGTCAACTCTAAGTATTTGTTCACATTTTTATGCTTTATGTTGTATTTCAACATTTTTGTTTGATACTGCAAGCATACACAATGTTGTTCTTGCCTATATGCTAAATTATTAACATTCTGCATAAGTAATGGCATTGAAAAAAAGGCTCTATTATCATACATTTCCATTACTGATAGCTGCACATTTCAAACCCTTACTATATTCAGGCCACTCTCTCTGTACAGAGAGCGTAATTTGCAGTCAGGTCTGCAGGAAACACTTACGGAGCGGACGCTCTTCAGTAAAGGCAATCGAGCCCCGTGGACGAACTGTTGTGTACTTGCTGGCATTTGTTGTGACTAATTCGAAGCCATTTAAGAAAATAGGATTTAACGTTGGTAAATGTTAAGATGCAAAGCTGTGAACGTTGAGAAATGCAAAGCCCGGCGCTGCACTGACCTTTGCGACGAGTGCAGGGAGCACACAAAGCTGGCCCTCTGACCTTCTCCACAATAGCAGATAAGTGCTTTGATGTATAATAGGCCATAATTACTTTTCTGCGTGCGAAATCTACTCAGACGGGCGAGTATTGATGGAAGCCCGGCCATAACTGAAATGGAACAATACCTTAAGGTCACTGCATCAAGTCATCATGATGTCTTTATGGTTTCCCCTCCACTCTGTGGACGTGGTACTGGAAAAACTTCTAGTTCTTTTAAGAGCAAACAACACTCTGGCGAGCCATCCAACGAAAGGCTGGAAGCCAGTAACTTCACGGCTTGACTCCGTCATGCTACATATAAAATATCAAATTGTAATAATTTGATTTTCGAAAGAAAGTGGCTTTGGAGTTAGGAAGTATACACAAGTAAAGGAGTTGTCTCCACATTTGTTATATAGACTAAAAAGGAAAGCCATGTACAATTATTCTTTTTCTGTACTTTTCTTTTTTCTTCTTGTGTATATACTGCCTATGATTGGTATTTGAATGACTAGTGTCACGAAATATAGATTTTATTCTTTTGACAAATACCACAAACACACTATTGACTGAATAACAAAAGTCAATTCATTTTGCTGGTCCCCTGCATATTTGCACCATTTGCTCGCGAGTTGTGAGTCAGGGCGACCGCAAGTGTGTTGCTTTCCTACCAAATTAGAGGTATGGCCGTCAGCTTCGTTCTGCAGATCTTCAATAGTCTGAACCAGCATCTGGTTCTGGTCTGCGAGGTCGTTCAAATAAGACAGCAGGAAATCCACTTTTTTCTGCAAGGAAGGGAAAGGAAAACACAGGAGGATCAAACGGTGGTTGGGGTGTTGTTTTGACAAGCAGACAGTAGGAAGAGATGGTTTTTGTTTCTTTAGAAATGTAATTAAGATCAAAATCTAGAGCATTACGGCCTGGGAAGGGTGGCGAATATGTTTTACATGCCTGTGAAAGACTAATAAACATCAGATTCTAGTGAAAACTACGCAAATACTTGCAAAAAAATATCATACAAGATGCAGTTACACACAAAAGTGTTTTCTTCACTGATCTTAACCTCCCAAAATTGAAAATGTACCCTTTGAAAAAATATCATATTTCAGGCAGAGACACATTATGTCCTCAAGAATCATCATATTACAGTTGATATGTCGAGCAACGTGTTAAAAATGTGTTGCAAGTTTTGAATTTTCATTCGTATGACTTTAGTTTAGCTTATGAAACATTATCCATCCAAAAATAACGTGGTTCAGCCTTTATCACTGAGCTGAGGTTGGACTGAAGAAAAAGTAAAATATTGTTCATTGTTCTTCAAATCCAAACCAAAGCAAGAAGGTCTGACTTTCTGGCCCTTGATGAGCATATTTGGAATGGTGACCTTTAAAGAAAATTGTTAAAACATTATATCAAGACAGACAAGAGCTTATTATTTAATGCGGATTGCTTTGTAAAAAAGAACAAATCTAAAATCTGACTTTTGAAGATACTTAAACAAAGGCCAAGGCAAAAGGTTTCGTTGCCGAGTTAAAACTGCACTTTCTTGCAGTTCTACAATCTTCCGTCATCTGACTTTCTTTTTCTCTCTTTTGAACGACTCTTTCCTCACGGGGAATACACAAAGCTTGTACCCGTAGCCAGATAACGCACAAACACCAATGATTGCAGCTCGGATAAAAGGCAGCGCGTGTGAATTCCAGAATTATTTCGCCTTGAGGAGCACCTGTACATCTTTGTTCATAAACGTCTGTCCCCTACAGTCAAGAAAGTCAGCAGGCGGTTTGTGCCGCCCACTGACTCATAATATTACACTGATGTATAGCTGCAGGGAGAGGAAGTTTACAAAATGGAAGATGTGACAGTATCTCAGATAACACTCTGAGGTTGACACTGTATTTCAGGGGAACTGAATATGGAAATATGAAAATCCAAAACTCAAGATGTTTGTTTGCCGGCACTCACAGTAATAAGAATAGCTGACTTTGTTTCTGTGAATTATTTAACTGGAAACATTATACACCTACGAGGGCTTCATGGACGAATGGGTGCTGTTGTCTCTAAGGACAACCCTTATGATTAACCATCTACTTCAACCTTTAGGACTTTGGAGCTTCTGGGTTCTTAACACATAACCTTGTTAAGGAGGCCCGCGACTGGGACCGGCTGACCGAAACCCATCTCCGAAACCTTGTTACGCTCACTTTGATGCACAGCCCAGCTCGCGCAGGCTGGATTTTAAAGCCAAACGACGTAACATGACAATCCTGATGATTAGAATCCTCTTTTTTTTAAAAAATAAATAAATAAAAATGAGCGCGGATCCGTGTTCCCCCATCTCTGCCGCTCAGATGGACACATAATACAATTTGCCACCTGTTACAAGTGCTGCGGCTTTATGAAAGCACCCCTTCGCTTCCTCCTGTCATTTGTCTGACAGGAGGGAGGTCATCGTCTGACGCTCAAGTCACAGTGGACAGGATGTTCTTGGATTTGTACAGGACGGATGATAACGTAATGATCGCAGATGAAAACTACAAATCTTGAGTTTTGATCTAAGTGGGTTTTACCGTAATGTTTTTTTCTTCACAAATGCTGTTGTCTAGACTGGGATCACAGGTCAGAGGTCAGGAATTTGAGGTGATGGATTGTGACGAGCGCGTGCGCACACACGCACAAAAACACACACACACCTTAAAGGATTTCAAACTCTATGGAGGTGGGATCGCTAAAAGTTTTTAAAACTGAAAATAAAAAGGCTTTGATTCAGGTACTATTGGACAGCAATGATTTTAGCCCACATGGTTGTACATCTGACTCTCAGATATCCCTTATTGACTTCTTCAAGGTCATTCAGGTAATGTAAACTTGGTGCACGTGAGTTGGATCGACCATCTTCAACTTTTGTGTTTTTTGCCGCTGGCTGCCTTAGTTTTATTTTGATTTCTTTTCTCAATGGGCCCAAGTTGATGCAATAACAAAGTCTCACTAACTTTTTCACTATTACTTGTGAATGTTCCATCGCAAAGAACGTAAGAAACGAGACTCAGCACTTCTTTTCAGACTTCAGACTAGTGCCACAAAATGTCATAAGATGAATAATGGCAGCGGTGGGATTCGAACCCACGCCTCAATGAGACTGAAACCTAAATCCAGCGCCTTAGACCGCTCGGCCACGCTACCGATATACCAGTCGACAACAACATGTGAACTCACCTGAAGAAGGACCGCTTGGTTTCCCGTGGCGTCTTGTTCGAGGCACCTCAGTCGGTGTTCATGAAGGCCTCGAAACTCGCCGACGAGCTGTTTAATTTTGTTTGACACACACCTGGCATCCTGCACGGCCACCTTCATCTGTATCTCCATCAGAATGGGGGTAGCACTCTTGTCAAGTTTAGTTTTCTGTCAGACAAGTCAAATTAGATTTATTTGTAAAATTTTTTAACTATACAAACTAAAGCTAGCTAAACAGCTTCTTTTTTTAACCGCCAAAAAGAGAGCGCGCGACTCGACGCTAATTAGTTCCAGGTGTGATCACAGCCTGGCACTGGAGTGTCAATGGGCTTACCGTTCGTGTGGACACCACGGATAAAACTTTGTCATTCTGTTCAATTGCCGTGGCATTAGCAACAGCGTGGTCGTTATGTGTCGTTTCTACAACGGAGAACTTCACAGGCGTTCGCATTGTGTTCATTTTCTTTCACATCTACGCTTCCTCTCCTCTCTGCTGCTGCTGCTGCAGCGTTCGCGCTGCGTTCGCGCTGCTCGTCTGTGATTGGCCGTTTGACTGACGACAGCTTAACTATGACGTCACCGCGTGCCATTGGCGAATTCTCAGCGGTAGGCGGGATGTTTCCCGTGAACGCGGAAGGAGGGGTTGTTGTGTCGTGCGCTTCGACTTCGATGACAGCAGGGTTCGGGGTGCACCCTGTTACTGTTCACCTTTTCCCTTGAAAACACATGGGTAAATATGCATTCGTTGTTTTGATAAGTGCATATTATCTCCGTCATACTTTTGCGGACGTTCAAATGCAATACGTCGCCGTGTATATTCTGTCAAAGCACGGCGCAATCAGCTCCTTGGTGATCAGTTTATCACTAAAACAACAAGATCGTTGCTTTTTACACCCTGCCCGATCACGTTTGAAATGGCGATAAGTGACGACTGGTATTTGTTTAATCCGCGCGGTCTGAATATCCAGCGTTTAATTCGGATGACACCCTCTCTCAGTACCATATGTTGTATGTGCAGCTCTCGATGACAGACAGACCGTTTTCTTTTAAGAGTTCCCGCAACGTTTGTTTCCATTATTCCCCTAAGTAATCAGTGATGGGGGGCGGAGGGGGATCAAACCCATTCACCTTAAGATTCCCGGCGTAGTTGATCTTATTGATTTTCAAGATAGTCCTCACTTATAATTCCCTCATCCCAATCATAGCTCCACGTCTCTTATCTGTCTATTGGTTATATCTCCCCTTTTCGGGTGGCTTTGACTGCTCTGCTCCCTGACACTCTTCCCAAACCTAATCCCCGCAGTGATTATCGCATAATGCTCTTGCCTTATTATCAAAATGGGGCAGATTTGGGTTTTGTTGTTGCAAAAAGACTGATGGGCATCGAGGAGAGGGGGGTAGGGAAATTAACGGACAGTGTCATTATGTGGCAAACGTGGAGCGGCTTGCTGATTACATGAGATTGAAGTACATGCTCGTGCCTCTGGAGTGAAACACTTAGTGTAATGAGACTGTTTTTAAGGTAGTCACTGAATTTAAATTGGCTATGATCTCACTCCAGGGTCACTGGGTCATTTTATACTGTTTCCAGATGAAGGGAGGCAAGAAAAGCAGTCAGGTGAAACGTGAACTTCATTGTAAGGAGTACTTTTCCAGTCCTCCTGATTATCGTTATTGCTTTTCCTCATTTAACAGAATTGAAAACGCTATATTACGGCTCTTTTGCCACATTTAATTAAAAAAGGTAATCGCCATTAATGTTTTCATTCCAACGTGCTGGTAGTTTTTTTTATGTTGTTGTCTGCTTGTCGTTTTGGTTCGTTTTTGCATTTACTTATTTAGGTCAGTTCCAGTGTCCCTATTTGCCAGTTGTTGTTGTTTTCTTTAATTAAAGGCCTTAATATATTAAATGAATATTTTTGTTTGTTGGGCTTGAGTAGTTTCACAAAATCCCGTTGCAAAAACAAGTGAGAACATCATTCGGTATTCAAGTCCATGGCTGGCAAACTCTTACTGGTGTCTCTCAATCAGCAGCAGACACAAACAAGATCATCGTTTACTCGGGCAAGTCTGTGTAAACACTCTCTGGCACAATGAAAACCAGCATCCTAAATGACTGGTGATATGAATATAAAGAAATAACAGTATAGTCATTAACGCTGAGAACATTTGCCACGTTACAGACAACTTATCGGTGAGAAAGTTTTGAATTTAAGCCTTTTCCGAGTGTCTGGATGTTATTTTTCCCCAGTGTTATTCACTGGGATCTACCGGTGCAAATCACAGATAAGTTTGACCGCTGCAGCACCCTTTGCTATCTGACAGTGGCCTCGACATCCCCGCTGGGGGCACTCGTGGCAGCTTCCCCTTAGCCCGACAGCTTTCCGCCCTCCCGCAGTCTTTCCTTAATTGTCGCGCTGAAAAATAACAGACGGCTGTTTCATCATTTATCACGCCCTTGTTTTTCGGTGCACAAAGGGAAGCCGAGGAATGTGCTGATCAAATATTCCTCGGCGTAACGCCTTCTCTCTGCGTGAGGTGAGGCCCCAGTGATCTCTCATTGACTCCGCACCGAGACACAACCTCTGTTCCCCCCGTTTTATTAGCTCTTCCGCCTTTTCCTCCACGTTCATTGTGCCTCTCTGCCCTCTAAATGTTTAATTACTTTTTAAGTTTTTTTTTCTAAACCCTTGTACTTATTACTCACACAGCCTTAGCGTACGGAACCGTCATACTCGTGAAATCAGTTAATTCTCTTAAATAATTTACCTTCGGAGCAATCTGGAATAGGCGCAGTGCTTTTTTTCTTCTTCTGTGGGCGAGATGGGCCGATGTATTTTTTTTCTTTTCTTGCTCAGGCATTAACTTGGCCCTCACCCCATGGCCCGGAGGAGTCTTCAGTGATTAGAGAGAAAGGAGAGCCTTGATAAAGCATTAGCGTGTGACGCACACACACACACACACACACACACACACACAGCCTGAAGACCCCTCAGTGCATTTGCACACATCCATTTTTCATGAAACAGACTCATAACAATTAGTCTGGTTACCGCCTGGGTAATCTTAGCGTCCCCGTAATGCCCGTGGTCTGCTGTATGACATCACTTTCTTCAAAGTTCTAAATCTGACATTCTCATCCGTTTTCATATTGAGGACATTAGCAGGCCGTGGCTAATAGGCCGCCTCCCGTTTCCTGGCGAAAGAAGGGCATTAAAGCGACGGGAGAATTGAGGACGGCGGCGGTGGCGGCGGGTGGGGAGGGACGAGCGAGACGGGAGTGCTCGGAGAAATAGCTTTTATTCACCAGAGCTTTTACACAAATTAATTTATATGAGCGGGTGGGGGTGTGCAGGGGCAGGGGGAGAGATGTTGAAAATGTTAAGTTGTAATCCAAGCTGGAAATTCACAGCCGATTCCTCGCCGGAGGCGTCACGAAGGGGAGGGAAAAAAAAAAAAAGCTGGGGAAAAGTTTTTATGCATTATTTAAATAAATATATCACGCGACCGGAGCGCAGCTTGAGTGCGAGGGTAGTTAAAGCGCGGCCGCCTCCAACGTGAGATAAATCGGGCCCCCATTTTTTTTTTTCTTTCTTTTTCAGACGCGCGGTGTCCGACTGGCACTGAGTGATGGCCTTATTTGCAGCTCCGCGGCGCTCGTCTGCGGCAGCGAAAAAAAGGGGGAGCGCACCTCCCCGTCCCCCGGCACCCAGAGGCGTTTCCACCTTCGCAGCATCCCTCAGTCAGCCAGTCGGCTAGTCAGCCAGCCAGTCAGTCAATCCCCGGCCCCAAAACGCCCCGCATCCTCCTCCCACCCTCCGACGGCGGAGCCAAGGTCAAGAGCAAACTGTCAGCCCTCCGCCGTCGACGCCGGGCTATTCCCTGGGTGCCTGCACGCGCCGCGCTGTGGCCGAGCAGCGTGCGCTCCAGGAATGCCCCCCCCACCCCATCCCTCCACCACCACCACCGTCTCCTTTATTGTGACTGCCAGTCTCAAGGTCAGTTCGTAGGAAGAGGTTTGTGCTTATCTGTTATTCCCTCCCTCATTTTTTTTCTTCCATTTTTATCTCTGCCCCCAGTCCCCCCCCCCCACTGTATCAGTAGATGGTAGTTCAGAGCTCCCAGGTTGGGCGGGGCGGAGAGGAAGGAGGGGAGAGGGAGGTGTTCACGTGACATTTTTACATTCTGACGCGCTCCTCTTTTCTTTTTTTTCCTTTTTTCTTTTTTTGTTCTATTATTTTTCCGTTCGTTTTTCCTGCCAGTTTGTCGTCATTAAAGCCTCCGTTTTTTTTCTTTTCTTTTTTGTTTTTTCCAGCAGACCCGAGTGCAGCTGTGAGGCTTCGGTCTGATGCTCCGTACACTTTTGTTTCCTCGCCTTTCCTTCCTCACCCTGGTCATGGCCCCTTTCGCCTTGAAGCGATGTTGCGGTGTGTTTTCTGTTAGATTGGATATTGTTGCCGCCGCTGCCGCTGCTTCTGCTGCCGCCGCCGCTGCTGTTGTTGTTGTCTGTAAGCTATGGCTGTCAGCCTTGAGTCATCTTTGTCTGAACAAGATGCCCGAGCTACGGCAACAAGGGAAGGAGGCGGGAGGAAGGGGAGGGAATAAAAAGAAACTCATCTGACCTGAATCAAAATACCCTTTAATATTCCCTGGAAGACGTTTTTTAAAAAGTGTTTCATGCCGCGCTGACGGAAAAGTACGACCCCCCCGGAACCTTTTTTTTTCTTTTTTAGGTGATTTCTTTTCATTTTTTCTCTTTCCCCGTGAACTCCTCGAACCCGCCTAGTGAATCTGTTGGTTGTCAGTCGCCGACTCTCCAAGAGAGGGCATGTTGTGTCTGTTGGTTGGCTGACCCACGAGAGAATCATCCAGTCGATACATCTCATCAGAGGTGTGTGTGCGCCTGCGTGTATAGATGTGTGTGTGTGTGTGTGTGTGTGCGTGCAAGCGAGTGCATCGGAGAGGACCGCTTCCTTTGCCTGTGTATGCTTTTTGTGTGCAAATGCAGTTGCACGCACACACACACACACACACGCAGGCGCATATGCACTCATGCACGTTTCGCCTGCTCCTCTATAAACATTGGCATTGACTGTGACTTTTGACTATTACATAAGGAACATGGATTTCCAGCTGTCCCCGGTAAAAAGCCCTGTAAATTCGAATGCTTAATTTTTATAGGCAGCCGGCCATTGACTGGAGTGTCTGCTCGTAATATATTTGGCAAGTGCTGTGAGTCTGAAGCGGAGCTGTCAATAGCAATCCCGGCTATTGATATGGCGGCGGGCAGGAGATGTTACTTGGCCCCGGACTCCGGCATCCCTCTGATCTCTCTACATCATAATTACATTAATATTGACAGGCCCTTGACAATAGTCACATTACTATTGATAGGTGGCTGTCAATACCGTGTTTCCCCAAATAAAACATATTCATTCATAACTTGTAAACTGCTCGATAAAAGGCTTTGAAAAGAATATTGGAGCCGGCCGGGTTCACTCTCCCGAGAGGGTTTCAGCCGTGACAGGGATTTCCACCACCTGCGTGTGTGTGTGTGTGTGTGTGCGCGCGTGCACGTGTAACTATGGACTGATGGATTAATTTAACTCTGTATTAAAGCTCTGCATAGATCAAGTCTTCCCCCTTGACGGACACACACAGGCAGGCAGGCAGACACACACAGCAGCATAATCTGTACATTTTCTCCCATCAAGGCGAAAAAAAAAAAAAAAAAAAAACTTTCAGATTAAACTAAACAAATGGAGCCTGTTTATTGGTCCCGGCACACATTCAGACTATGTCTAATTTTTTTTTTTTCCCCCCACCACCAACTCTTTTAATCCAAACTTCCACTTCCATCACAGGCGTCGCTAAACATGGCAGCATTTCCAATGCAGCTCAGTGAATTTGTCACACCTGCTTATTGCGGCGCAAATTCACTGCTCTCTCTTTTTTTTTTTCTTCCCCCCCATTCATTTTACTAATTCTAACTTTGTCGGACGGTGTATCCCCGGCTCTATTGAAACGTCATGAATGCACCGACGGCCCCGTGTGCCGGAATAAACCTGGGCGTTTCCGCCGCATATTGAGCGCGAGTGTTTGTGTGCGCATATATATTTATATATTATCAGGGTTTTTTTTTTTCTACCTCCTTCAGAAACCTCTAAAGTGACCATCATCGCTCTCGCTCTCTCCCTCTCTGTCAAAACTGCCATATTTACCCCGGCTGAAATCTCTTTTAAAGCCTCGTGACAAATCCCGTTGGGCGAGACACAAAAGCCACTGTCAGAAAAAGGCCTCTCTGTCTCCCTCTCCCCTCTATCTGCGGGGCCCCCTTGCTCTGTATCTTCCTCGCGTTAGTTAGTCTCCCACTTCTTAAGCGTTTCATTTGAGGAGAGGGCAGATAAAACTGCCGGCGGTTTTTCCTTCTTTTCTTTTTTTTTTTTGCGCGGCGGCGGTGGGGAGGCGGGGGTTGAGGAGGCGGAGACGCAAAATAGCCCCGGACGTCACAATGGCGGGATCCCATATGGAAGTCGACTCCAGGGGCAGAGGGAAAATTGTTCCACATTTGGCAGATGTTTACGGTGTTGCAGAGACTGTGCCGTTAGCCTAATCCCCAGTGATGTGGTTTGTACACACACTCCTATCTCCAGAGGGAGCAGGCACCCTCAGCACCCCCAGGCTTCACCTCCTGGCTTTTTGTGCGACTGTGTGTGTGTGTGTGTGTGTGTGCGTGTTTATACATCGGAGGGAACAGTCTCAAGCAAATGGTCTCCTTGCAAGGCGCAGCTCAAAGGTTGCATTAAGGACGGCTTTCACACGTGAAAAGTGATTTCCGCTCCCGTGTATAAAGAGGAGATATCCTTCCTAACAGGATGGGCCTCACTTTTCCACGGCTGCCCGTTCCTGATATTTGTCAGGTTGATGACTTTAATAAAGTCAACCGTGGTGTTGCTTTTGAGTGAAAAAGGAAAGGGGGGTGCGGGGGACGTTGTATAGAAATAAAGTCACCGGCTGCACTTTTTATTTTGTAGAACATTTTTGCAACTTTTTAGAAGTTTCGTACGGAAAAGGATTAGGGCCACAAGAAGAGAAAAAAAATTAAGATAGAATGTTTTTTTTCGAGTTCCCAATCCGAGAGTAAACTAGTAAAAAATCATAACTTTTTTTCGGTGCTAAAATGACACATCAACAAAAACAGATCTCTTCTCTCAACGTGGACTTTACTATCTTTTTTTTTTTTTTTTTTAATATCGAATTCTTTCTTTGTGCGTGCACACATACTTATTCTAATTTCAGAAACTGATTCAAGGACCTGAACTTTCCAGCTGTATCTGCGGCGCGGCGTTGGCATTTACGCCGCTAATGCCACAACAAGCCGTGGCTTCGATTGTAGATCACAGAAATAAACATCTCAGGCACGTCGACAAATAAGATGCAGCTATCAGAAAGCATGATGCTAATGTTTCTGGTCCATACGAGGATATGAATGTCAAGTTTTCATATCCGCCACACCCTGAATATGTTATTTATTTAATACAGAATTTTGAAACACCACTTATTAAATTACTGTTATGGTTTTTTGCGTCTTTTTGACAGGTTCGAAAGGAAAGGACGGCGCTGAAATGCCGTCCAGAGTCCCCGACCTGGACGCTCCTCCGGACCCGCAGACCCCCGTGCTGCGCATCAGTCAGCTGGACGCCCTGGAACTGGACTCGGCGCTGGAGCAGCTGCTCTGGACCCAGTTCTCCCAGTGCTTCCAGAACTGCCGGCCGGGCCTGCTGACGCCGGTGGAGCCGGAGCTGAGGGCCCTGCTGCAGCTGCTGCTTTGGAGGTTCACCCTCTACTCGGGCAGCGCCACGGTGGGCCAGTCGCTGCTGAGCCTGCGCTACCACGACGCCCAGTCCTCGTCCCCGCGCTACAGACCCCTGTCCCGCCGCCAGAAGCTGGGGATGGCGTTCCTCGGCACGGGCGCCGACTGGCTGCGGGAGCGCTCGCACAAGCTGCTCCTCAGCCTGGGTTTGAGCGCTGGTCGGGCCTCGTCGGAGGCGGAAGGCGGAGGTTTCGTGCAGCGGGGGCTCCGCGCCTGCCTGACTCTGGTCTCCAGCGCCGCCCAGCTCGCCAGCCTGGTCAACTTCCTGGTCTTCCTGAGGAGGGGGCGCCACCCGGCCCTGGCCGAGCGCGTGGTCGGCGCCCGGGCCGTCTTCAGCAAAGCCAACGTGGTGCGCGACGTGACCGACCAGTACGTGAACCGCGAGCTGCTGTGGCACGGCTTTGCCGACTTCCTCATCTTCCTGCTGCCGCTGGTCAACACCAGGAAGCTGAGGGCGGCCGCGTCCTCCCTGCTGTTTGGCGGCGCGGCGGCGGGAGAGGGGACGGAGGGGCGGCGGCGACTCAGCGGGCGCTGAAGGAGTGCGGGCTGTGCGGCGAGTGGCCCACCATGCCTCACGGCGTGGGCTGCCGCCACGTCTTCTGCTACTACTGCATCAAGAGCCACGGCATCGCCGAGGCCTCGCTCGCCTGTCCCAAGTGCGGCGCCGAGGCGACTCAACTCGAACCGGTCACAATGGAGGTGGAACTTCTGGGTAGCTGACGACGTGAAGGAACTGAGCACAACAAAGACTTCAGTGTCTTTTCTTTAATTTAAAACTTACATTAAGTTTACGTTACCAATGTTTTCTAACAGCAATAAATGTCGATCTTATGGAAATTGAAAATAAATGTTTCACTTTTTCTTGTTTCGGTTTTTCCACTTTTGAGGATCAATAAGAAGGTATAATATTGCACTTTAAGAAAAAAACGTAATTAAAGGTTAAAGATTTAAATCTAAAATTTGGCTTGAATTATGATATTTCAATGGTAAAAGGTCAACACACTACCCATAAATACATTAAGAAAAGTGTTTACTCGCAGTACAATAAAGGTAATTTGGTTTTCCTACCCTTGGAACAGTTCTCATATATATATAAGAATATACATAGAGCAATAAAGGTCTTGCTCCTAGTTAGCTGCCGTCTTGTGCTACCATTTTCTAAGTGGCCTAAATACAAAACATTCAATCAGACGGGCTTCTTTCAAGATTTTACACTCTGGACCTTTCAAAACAAACAGATAGCCCTTGTTACTTTGAACCGTGTATTTTTTCTGTATGCATCCTTTCTTGTCTGATTCATGTGTTTCGTCTCGCTTCCAAAATCAGTTGGCCTTTCCATGAATAAAGTTGGTTTGAGTTTTGCAATTCTTCTGCAAAGATAAGAGGGGGGAAAAACGGCTTATCGGACCGGAGTCGGCGCTGTGCGGAAGATGTACGAGTTTATAAATAGACCTCAGTCTTCATGATGTCAGTGTCTTTACTGAGCACACATTGACGGGCTATGTTTAATGTATGTGTGCATATATTGACAGTCCTCTGGCCCTTCCTTTTCTCCGGCTGGACTTTGGAAAGAACTATTTGTCTTTGGTGCACTGGACGGACTACCGAGAAAACCACACAGAGCATATATTTGAGGAGCGAACGTGTTGATTTATGCTCCTAATTTCGTGTGTGTGTGTGTGTGTGTGTGTGTGTGTGTGTTTGTTGAAATGGGAATATTTGTTCTGATGAAAAATGCAGAAAGTCAGCTGAATAAATAATGGGGGGGAATTTCTGATGCCTCTCATCATGGCCAAATTAGCATTTGTTGTGTGTTTTGTGCCTAAATTGTGTTTCAGCGTCATTAAAATTGATAGAGCGCTACCTCTTGGGTGTTTATTTAGTAAAGTGGAGGGGAGAGAGGAGGCAAAGTTATAACAATCAGCACACTTCTCTCTAGACAGACCCAGTCGTTCTAACTCCCATTATCCAGTTTCACAGCACCCCAACATGCTCAAGATCAAGGGGGCAGCCAGGGGCTTGGATTGAATCGCGCGCATGCACACACACACACACACACACACTCTCTCTCTTGACAACCCAGCCTCTCTTTTCCCTTGGCCTTTCTCTCTTTTGCTGCCTTTCCATCCCTCTCCCTCTGTAATCTCCGGGGCCCTCGCCCCTTTAAGACTGTAGTAAACTGTACCAAAACCCTGGCAGTCATCTCCTTCCTCGCAGGCGAATTACTCTCTAATCCCTGTAATGAGTCCAAAGATGCTTATTTATGCTGGAGTTAACCTCCACCAGTGAGCCCAGCCCCCGGCCAAAACGCACCCCAGCTGAGCGAAGCCTTTCCTCGGCTGACAAGAGTGAAGCGGGCCGGGTTAAAGGGGGGGGGGGGGACTGCTTTCCGCCTCCCTTCTCCCGTTCTGATCACTAGGACTTTAATTGCTGATTGCCAAGACGATCAATCGGGACTGCGGGCGCGATAGATAGCCCATTGGCGGCGGGCTGCTCTCAGATCTCCAGGCCGGGGGGCAGGGGGAGCGAACACACATTTGCACTCAGATGAGGTTAATGTTTCTGGATAAGGCGTGAAATATTTTTCTCCAAGAGATGCACGGACGCGTGGCTGCGCCGGCAGGTCCTCAATTATTTAGGTTACTGACCAGTGTGACCAGTCTTTATTTCTTTCGCAGGTGCGCAAAGGAAAACGTCCTTGGTGGTGGTGGTGCAAGGCCAGAATTAATGAATCGCTCGGTTTAAAGCCGGCGTAAAAAAAAGTACTCAAATAGTCCCATGTTGGAATGAAAAAGAAGAGAGTGCACCTTGAGGTGTGGCTGGAATCCTACATCATGATTGGTTTTTGACACACTTGGGGTCCTCTCTCGCGCGCGGGCGCCAAGGACATTTTGACTAATGAATCCAATAGGCGGCAATGCGCATAAAGCCCCGGAATGGCGCCGAGCATTTGTCAATATTTTATGCGGCATGCGTTACATTAATGTGCGCCCAGGTTCCCTGGAAGCGGGATGAAGGAGATGTCCGAGATTAGGGATGCATATATGATCAGCCGTAATGCCGCCCTGACGCGCCATTGTCTTAACTCAACAGACGGACTTCCAATCCCCCCCAAACCGTTTTTTTTTCTTTCCTTTTTTTTCCATTGCAGCTACGTCTCGTCGACTCTGAGTGAAGCCTCCGCCGCTCCTCGGCAAAGAGGTTCAGATAAAGAAGAAACAGTGCATTAAAGTCTATTAATTGACTTGGGCCACGGATTGAATTAGTTGGAAGTTGGAACAGAACTGCGGACTTAAGGAGGCTAGCCGGGGCTCCGTTAAGCCTATCTGTCTTTGGATCTTTTCTAATTCACAGGCTCCGTGTGGAGAGGCGGGGGAAAAAAGAGGAGGAAGGAGCCCCGGATTCCCCAGCGGCTATGCAAAGCAATCTGCACATTCACACGCAGCCATTTAGGGAGCAAATTGGCCCCGTGCCCCCTCTGACGAAGGTTTTAAGAGAAAGGGAATTAGGGCATTGAATCCCTAACTAGATCTCCTTCTTTGATGAGCCTCTTTATCCTCCTGTCCCTCATCTCCATTCCTTTGATGTCGGCCGTTGATTTTCCTGATTAAATAGTTTTTAAAGTAAAAAGCTCTTCTCTGGGCTCTGTAATACCAGGTACTTTACACTACCTATTGCAGGTTCGCTTGTGTGCATGCTTGTTGAATAGTCCGTCTGTGGTATTCTTTAATTGGAACAGAGCCTTTGGCCCGCAGATAATAATAAGGGTTGTACAATAGCTCTGATTCGCACACGCATATTTCTTTTTTTTTTCTTCCTTTTTTTCTTCCACCCCCCTTCACCGACAAAGAATGCGGCCATTTAAACCCATGCCCGGCTTTTACCTCTTTATTTGAAATGGCTGCAAGGACTCGGAAGAGCCCCGCCTCCCCCTAATGAAATTAGGTGGTGCAAAATACCTGCGCCTCTCCCACTTCAGAAGAATCCCACCTGGCATTCCTCTTGCCCATGGTGTTGGCTTTTACCAGCTTCCCAACAGGTAAGGGAATTAAGTCCCGCTTGTAATGGGCAGATACTCCCAACAACCGACATCGCTTTCAAAGAGCGGATGACATTACGTTCAAGCCAAGAAAAGAGATGAGACAGAAAGACTCCACTTATTTGTTATCACCTCGGAGGATTTACTTTTCCTTTCTCGACACCTGTATATATATATATAATATATATATATATATTCTTTTTCCTTCGTTTTTCTTTTGTGGCATGTCCGATATGTCAGTCGGAGTTACAAGCATCCCGTATATTTCATACATTCAATAAAAGAAAAACATGCCAAACATAAAACAGTGAAAAATTCCTTGAAGGTAGTGAAATCCTGGGTGTACTCGAGTTTAGGGCTCCAGCCGCTGAAGGTACCGGTGTTATGAGAGTTCTTTGAACACCTGCCGGGCTTTGGATACCACCGGGCCCAATTATCTTAGTATGCCTTCTCTTCTTAACCACCTCCTCAGTCTAACAGGTCAGGGGAACAATCAATCACACCTAAAATAAGGAAATAATTTGCTGACCTTTTAGCGTGGCGCCGAGTTTTCGCGCTTACATTTTACACTCTGGAAAAGGGGGGCGGGTGCAGGGAGAGAAGACAAAGCGTTGCTTATTTGGCAATATATAGAATTTGGCCTTTTCCTTCCTTCTGCTGTTCTCTCACCACCCCGAGATAATTTCAGGATCTATATGTTCACCTCAATATGTTTTGTTCTCAAAGAAGAGATACAAGGATCGGGATGATCCGCCAAGAGGCCCGAGAGCGTCGATAGGGGTCAGGACGCTAACTTTTGAAAAAGTTTAAATATAGGCTGCATCCTCTGACTCCACATTTAAAAAAGAAAAGGGAAAAATAGAGAAGCGCACCGTCGACGGAGAGAAAACGGTCCCAGATGTGAACGCGGGATGGTACTGTAGGTACGTTCTCCGTGCATGTCAATCTATTTATTCGCCAAACCCTTTATCCTTTGTTGCAGACACCACCGATTGTTCATCCCCTGGAAGAAAACGCCGCGGAACGCGATTGGACGTGAGGGGGTGCTCGAGCGCATCGAGGGCAAAAACGCAAAACAGACGGCGGCCGAGTTGTTGTTTCAACTTATATTATTATGCTACATCCTCTTATTATTTCACATCCTCCGACTCCGACGCCGGGGCTGAAGGGATGGAGGCAAACTCTGCCCGACCTGCCCTCTGATTGGACGAGCCAGGACGGGGCCAGCGAGGTGGATTGGACGGACGACCCTGAGGGCACTTTTGGGGGGTTGGCGGGGGTTGGTGGGATTACACACAGGTGTGTAGTGGTGCGTCGGGGGAAGGTCCTGCCAAAGTCTGCCTTGTTTTGTGTGTGTGTGTGTGTGTGTGCGTGCGCGCATCCTCCTCCGCCTTCCGCCGCCGCCGCCGTCGCGTGCGTTCGCCGCAATCTCCCCGTCCTCGTCCCACTGATGTCTGGAGCGGGCAGAAATGAGCAATAATCTGCGCACATCCCTCCCAGATGTCCCAGTTGAATTTCCTGCGGGCTTAAGGGCGCCAGCTGAGCCCTTTGAAAGTTTTGATAACTCCTGCAAATGTGATTGAACCTATGCGCGCTCAGGAATGCGGCGCGCGGAGGCACAAATGTGCTTACCGCTGCTTCCCTTTCCAACGGAGATGAAAAGGAAGGCATCTGCGTCGGCTCCGCCGCTAATGCACCTATTGGTAGACAATAAAGTCCACCTTTTTTTTTTTCTGTTGTTTTGCAGACGATAGACTCATTTCCATAAATATTCACCGTTGCTGAGGGTTCAGCCGGGTTCGGCCAGGTTGCGGCTTCTGATTATTTTGCAATCAGCCAGAAGTTGTCAGCAACAACAGAGGACAGCGCTGCCAGCACAACAGGCCTTTATTCCCCCATCATGTGTCAATCAATGCCGCAGCAAGGCCCTGGATCCGCACGGGCAGGGGAACCGCGCAAAGTGGCATGAATATTTGATATCTCCCCGCCAATCCCGCCTTAATTAACGGATATCCAATATTCAGAATCTGGGAGAGCCGAGTCGAGAGCCCCCCAAAAAATAATTAAAGAATGTAAAACGGGCACTGAACACGAGACACGGCCGGCGGATGGAAGGATCCTCGGTCGCCGTGCGAGACGAGGCGCTCGCCTTGCATGTAAAGAGATTGTATGGAATTTCTGTCAGGGAAAAAGGTAACAGGGGGAATTTCTAAATTACATGCGTAGGCAAGACGGCGCACAATGCGAAACAGCAGGCAGCAGAAAGCCTAACCCTGTTAAGTACGGAGCTGCGGGGGTAATGACAATGTATTTGTGCATTTCAGCATCTTGGAATCTCCGGCTTGCCGGGCGAGGAGGAAATATAATTTTTTTTTCTCCTTTTTTTTTTTTTTTTTTTGGCGGTGGTTGCCATGGATACCTGCGTGTGAAGGTTTCCGCTGCGAGTCTCGACTCCTCCAGGAGATCAGTGAACCGCACGTGTCAACAAGCATTAACCTGCTCGGTCCGGCGGATGCAGCGGGACACATATGCGCGAGGGAAAGAGGATGATGAGAGCGCACGCGCCGGAGAGCGCGCGCGTTAACCTTCTCATCCCGGCACCCAATGGGTGAGGAGTTGGTGGTGGAGGGGGCGGGGGGGCAAAAATGAGGTGGGGAAATGAAACGGCATGTAAACACACACACACACACACACACACAGGCAAAGTTGTGAGTATAAACACGGCTGCTGCTGCTGCTGCAGCAGCTGCAGCTGCAATACCCCAGAGTAAACCTGAAGGAAAAACTTTGATTATGATGTTGCTCTGTTGTAAAACACAGGAATGTAAAAAACCTCCACTGTGGAGTTTGTACTTTCCAAACACACACACACACACACACACAAACACTCACACACACTCATGCCCCTCAAATATTCCGCTCCGCTACGTGTTCCGCTACGATTTATTCTCTCTTGCGGGCGGCCCTGATAAAATTTTACATCACAGCCTCTCCATGCGCCCGCCCGCATTTGATTTTTTTTTTATTTCCCAGATTTGAGTCTCCATTCCGGCCCTTTCGGCTCACGTGGCTCGCTGCATGGAAGAATTAAGCCCGGTCTGGAGTCTTCCAAGTGGGAATATGCGAACTCTATCATTTCTTTACAATTAATAATTTTGTTGTTTTTTTTATTGTTATTTTTGTAGTGCCAGCCAAATGAATAGAAACGTGCACGGGGCTGACCAACCCTGTCAGGGTGGGGTTACGCTCAGCGCTGCAAATATGCAAAAACGCAGGCCGAGCCTGTCAGTCTGTGCCTCTAGTTATGCTGGCGTCTTTTCGGTAATTTCAGCTAAATCCTTGATATAAAAACCAATTTTTTTTATTTTTTTTAGATTCCCCCCCTCTTTTTTTAAGATTAAGACTTTTGTGGTTTGGCAGCAAATGGAATGCCCTTAGATCAGCTCTCTGGCATTTTCATAGTCTCCGCTTTCATCCGCTACACAAACACGCCAGACTTTTTTTTTTTTTTTTTTTTTTTCTCCGTGGGGCCCCTGACTGACATTCTGGGCTCGTTGTCAAGTATTATGTTCTCAAGTGTTTATGCTTGTCCTCTGGGCAATGCTTCTGGAGTCCTCTCCCTCTAGGCCCCATCCCCATCCCGACCAGGACCCGGGCAACGTTCGGCATCTCCGCCGCGTCTCCGGAGCCGCCCGGCGATTCTCCCTCAAAGTCAAATTAAAAAAGGTACGCCAGAAAAAAGGGGGAACGTATCTGCAATTCAGAACACATTTTTCTATCAGACAGGAGATATATTGCCGACTAAGTATTGTCAGATGTTGGCAAATTCCACATATTTTTCATATCCGGCCCCCTGAAACTTGGGGCTGCTTCAAGACTCAAGGCACATCATCGACTGACTCCTTTTTTTTTTTGACCCCGGGAGCCCGGGCAGAAATGAACCGAATATCCATTCTGTTTTTTTGGTTTTTTTTTCCTTCCTCTCGCGAAAAATGTTTTCTCTGATATAAATGCAATATCACCGGCCATAAATCATTTAGGAATTCATTTGGAAATCATTTGAAAAACACATTTATTTGGGAGCGAGGGAGGGGTCATCAATAAAAAGCGGCGCCAGCATGGAAAGTTTTATTTATATATTCATGCATTCAGTTATTCATGTATTCACTCATTCACAAGGCCTAGTCGGTGGCTATGCATCAGACCCCTGTGTGCGCGGGCGCGCGCGCGTGTGTGTCTGTGTGTGTGTGTGACCTGCGGCACAGTCCTGCTATGCTGCAGGCTACTGCTGTTCCCCAGGGGGCTCTCATCTTTTACTGAGCCCTGACAGAAGATGGAGGCAAGGGAGAGGGGTCCGCTGCATTAAAAAGCCTTTACCTAGCTCTGATTTATCACCCCTGCCTCACACACACTCTCTCTCACACACACACACACACACACACACACACACACTAGCGCGAGCTCGCATCTCGCCGTTCTTTGCCTCAGCCCGACTCCACACTCTATCAAACGCAGACATATAGCGGCACGGATGCATGCACGCACGCACACGCGCACGTACGCACAGGGGCACAAAGACTTCCTGCCGACGCGCATTCGCACACCATCAAGCACACACTCGCTCCATCATAAGATGGCTGCCTGGGAGAAAGAGTGAGGGGAAGGAGCCAAGCGAGGCGCGACACCACACTGGTGATTTTGCATTTTAATAGCACTTTTCCTCCCTCTTTTCCTCCCCACCACTGAAACCTCCCGTCCTTCTATCACCCCCCCGCCCCTCCACCCACACCACCCCCGGCTGGTAATTCTGGCGGGGTCGCAAGAGTTCCGCCGCCTCCGTCACCGTCGGGGAGAGGCGAGTGACGCAATTACGGGGGGGGACGGCACTTCCTGGGTGCGTCACGCCGCCGCACGGCCCCGACGTGGCAGTGGTGGAGGGCGCGGAGGAGGGTGGAGGCCTGGTATGGGCGAGGAGGGGGGTGTGCAGGTTTCTGCCAAAAAGCCAATTAGTAGCAGCGGATCCCACATGGCCTGATGAGGAAAATGCTACATTTTTGGGTCTCGTTTAGCAAGTCCAGACAGAATGTGCCCTTTTTTTTTTCTCGATGTGACCTCTATCAATTTAACACAGCCATGTTTGAAATTAATGGCGGAATGTCGGTGTGCGAGCAACATGCTGATGGCAAAGGGGAAACTACAACTGCGGCGCGCACACACGAGGGACACGGCACCCTGTCCTTGAGAAGGTCCAGGACTTGAAAATCATATTCATGCATTTATTTATACATATGGGTGGTAATACATTTGCTTCATCTCTGCTCGACTTATGACGACTGATTTTTTCGAAAAAAAAAAAAAAAAGAACCCCTCCAAAAAAAAAAAAAAAAAACTCTGTAATTAAAGGCCGAAGGAATTAATTTGATCTCGGAATGGGAACCTATACCGCAAGGCCTACGTTAATGCAAGACGGCAATGAGTTATGGGATGTATGTTCCATATGTTCGCTTCTTTCACTGGTGCATTTCATTAGGCGCGGACATGCGGTTTGGATGAGACTGATTCTTGCGCAGGAGGAGAAGCGACGCGACTGGTAGGACCAGGACACTTTGATTTACCTCATTGGTTATTTTCATTTTTTTTTTATCGCCCGAGTGCAACTTTGCAACAATCGATCAGACCTGCTTTCAAAGGAACTTTTAGAGCAACTTATTAAAATGTAATTGCCAGCAATGTGAGCTTTGTTACTCTGTTTTTTTTTTTTTTATTATTCATGTACCTCTACGGGATTCGACAGAGAAAAGACACTTCGGCGCTTCGGTGTGTGTTTTAGAGAGAAGAACGCATCATGTCTGCCATCGACTGATTTACATGTAAAATAAAAAAAAATAAAAAAGGGCTGAACGGTGGAAAAATCAGGTCGTTTGTTTTTAAAAGCGACGCCGTCGTCGCTGCTAATTGGTGCGTTTGCGGCGTGCCTCTCCTGTGTGCGTTTGCATGTGTGTGTGTGTCAGCCACAGAACAGAAAATGGAGGCTGAGAAAAAAGGCGCTTTCCTGCCGCTTGCAGCTGTTGCCTCCAAACCCATAATTCATTGTTGGGAATGTTACAATCTAGATTACATCTCTCGCAGCTTAAAAGTGTATTTTCCCCATAAACAGCAATCCGCAGCTCATAAAAATTAATTCGGCTTCGGCATAAACAATCCCCCCCCCCCCCGTGTCCTCTCACCCCTCGCGTGCGTGCGTGCGCGCACGTGTGTGTATACGGGCGTTTGTCCGTACGGCATAAACAATCCCCTACCCCTGTCAGGGCCACAAAGTAATCCATCAGTTTCTCCGCAGAAAACCAATTTCACTGGAGATGTTCAGTTTTTACCCGCAGACACATACACCACCTATCCTCGCGGAGCGGGTGGGGGGGGGGGGGAAAGGACACGCAAACACAGGAGAAAGAAGGAGAGGAAGGAAGGGGAGAGGAAAGATGGCCGGGAAATGGAACGGAGAGGAAGGAAATGGAACGGCCGGACGGAGGGGAGTGAAAAAAAAAACAAACAAACAAAACCGCCCCAAAAAAAAAAAAAAAAAAAAGCGCCACTAGTGTTGTTGTGTTTAATGGGACACACTGTTGCTTTCTGTCTCATCTGTTCAATATAGCACATAAGGAGTGTTTGTCTGTTGCCCCGGTGCTCACGTGCACTGGGAGTTGACACACAAGCGCCTGTCAAACAGGCTTTATGTGACTGCTCCGAAAAAAGAAAAGAGAGGAGAGAGGGAGAGAGCGAGAGAGAGAGAAAAGAAAAGCCACGGCTCCGCTTCTCTGCACCGGCGTGTTTGCAATAAAAATGAATGAATAAGAATGAGGGGGTGAAAAAAAAGGAAGGAGACGGAGGGAAGGAGGGAGGGGGGGAAAAAAAGACATTTTCTCTCTTTTGACCGTTAAAAACTTGGAAGTGTGGCATTATGAGCGGGGAGGTGACGTGGGGCCGCGGCGGAGGCCCCCCCCTTTTTTTTTTTTCTTTTTTTTTCTTCTTGTTCTTCTGGAGCGCCGCCGGATGACAACATAATTACAGAGTCATCGCACGACACGCGATTAAACAAACAATGGCCCGTCGTTTCCGCCTAAGGTCTCCGCCGCCGCCGCCTTTTGTTTCTCCGCCAGCGTCGCGTTTTTGTTTTGTGTTTTTTTTCCCCCCGCCGAGTCGCATGCGTTCGCGCTCGTCGAGGGAGGTGGAGTCGGGCGGTCGCGAGGGGTCGAACCCTGGCGTACGCACGCTTAGCCTCGGCCTGGGAGTTGTTTTTACATTTTTTTTTTTTTGCCACAAATGTGAGATGGACGGCGGCCTAATGTATCGCGGTGGTAATTGGCTTAAAGTTAAAACAAGATGAGAAAGGCCTTCATTTCAGAGTCGCCGCATCGCCGCTAATGACCGGAGGGGCCCCTCCATCCGACTGCCATCTCGGCCTATTATAACTCGGAGATGGCTCGTCTGCGCCCCCCCTCCACCTCCTTCCTTAAAGATGAATGCAAATTAAAAAGCATTAGGCTACATTCATTTGCCATCTTTTGGCACACGGGCCACTTTTGGTCTGAGGGCCACTTAAGGCTGCCTTATTTCTTCGTATGACCTTGGAATCAAAGAAAGAGCCAGTTTTAATGATTCAGAGGGGCTCTTAGGGGGGGAGGGCTCGGCCAAGGGGAGGAGCAGGAGGAGGAGGGGGGGGGGATACGGGCAACACAGGCTGCTCATTAAAATTCTCATTTAAACATTAAAAAAGCTTTTTGTTACAAATGTCCCTGCCAGGATGCTGAGTCGATGCACAAAGAGCTCTGTAAAAAAAAATATATATATATTAAAAAGAAAAAAAAAGCTCAGAATTGGAGCCAATTTGATGTCAATGCCCCCCCACAAACCCCTCCTCACACACACACACACACACACAGCACTTCATGAGTGTTTCTACAAATTATAAAGCCTGCTTATTTGGCTGCTTTATAATTTTCTCGGCCAGACGGAGCCAGCCTTGTGTGTGTGTGTGTGTGTGTGTGTGTGTGTGTGTGTGTGTGTGTGATAAATGACGAGCTCCGCCGCATTGTGATTTGGTGCAGGGCCTGTGAATGACCTGGGGAATGCGGCGTGTCACTTTATATTTAGCTTCCATTTCCTCACCGCCTGCTCTTCCGCGGCGCACGCTATGATTTCGGCGCGCGGGATGCTCGGCGCGCGTGCCCGCGCCCCGGACAAAGAGTAAGACATATTCCATCACCCCTTAAAATTCCTTCATTCCCTCCTCCATTGCTCCCTTATTTCCCCGACGACTCGGCAGGCCTTGTAAAAAAAAAAAAAAAGTAATAAATAAATAAAGAACCTCGGTCTGGCTTCCCAGCGCCCTTTAAAATGTAAAGCAATATTACAAAGCCTGACACTTTGATCTCGGTCACTCTGGTATTATTTTGCAGGGGGCTGGAGAACATAAGGGGGGAGCTGCAGCCAACCAGCCAGCCAGCCAACCAGCCAGCCAGCCAACCAGCCCGCCAGGCCACCAGTTAAACACACGTGACGCCAAGATGTTTCCATTTTACAGGTTGTTTTGAAAATGAACACGACCTGATGACAGAAGTGTGACACGCGCCGTCTGTTGCGCCTGCTAAGCTGTGATTAATTTTCTTTTCTTTTTTTTCTCTCTCTCTCTCCCCTTTTTCACTCTCTCTCGCCGACACAGATCCGGATCCATCTGACTGACTTCACCTCTGGTTAGTTATTTACAGCCCCGACAATGAGAGAGAGAGGGAGAGAGAGAGAGAGAGAGAGAGAGAGAGAGAGAGAGAGAGAGAGAGAGAGAGAGGGAGGCCTTGAACTGCTACACAAGCAGCCTTTGTGTCGGAGGAGGCAAACAACAAAAAACAAAACAGGAAATCAGACTTTTGTCCGCTCGAGATGCCGCCGAAAAAGAAAAAAAAAAACAAAAGCAACCAGAAGAAGACACCTTGTTTTCATGTGTCTTAAGCAATCCCGTCCCGACGCCTTCACAGGTGCCGCGCGGCGCCGCTCCTCAGAACAGATTGGGAAACAGCACAAACGATCGACGGGGGTGGGGGGGTGGGGGTCCCAGCGGGCCGCCGTAACACGCTCGTTTGCAGACGCGCCTCTGTTGCGCCGAGACCATGTTTGATTTCTCTCAGGTCGGCCCCCCCGCCCCCCTTTCTCCCGCCTCACCCCCCTTTTCTCCCCGACGCGCAAAAACTCCCGCTTCACGTCTATCACTCGCTCATTTTGCCACTTCACGTCACCTACTTTCTTTCCTTCCTTCCCTCTCGGTCCCTGACACTCCATCAGCCTGCCGGCCCGCCTGTCTGCCTGTCTGCCTCTCCCTCTTTTCTTTCCCTCTCTCTCTCTCTCTTTCCCCCTCTCGGGCCTTCCCGCTCTCCCTCACACCTCCTCCTCCTCCTCCTCCTCCTCTTTTCACTTTCAAATACGCGTTAGGCGTGCGTCTCGCCCAAGTGCCAGCAGTCATTGTATCCTTCACGCGCCAGGCAATAATAAGTCAAGTGCGCTTCTCCTTCTCCTCCTCCTCCTCCTCCTCCTCTGTTTTCTTCACTTCGTCTCCGCTCTTCCCTTTTGCACCAAAGAAATGAGGTGTATCCGGAGTAAACAATAAAAAAAGGGAGGAAGGAAATTTGCTTTATGTCTTATTTTTGCATATTTTAATGTGTGTACGACTCGGTTTGACACGCGAGTGGCTCGAGACAAATGCGCGTTTGTTTTGCATCGTTTGGAGATGATGCGACTCTCGTCGCCCGTGACTGCGTCCACGCCTCGGATTCTCTCCCATGGGCGGTGGTGGTGGTGGTGGTGGTGGTGCTGGTTTGGAAAGTTCGAGCCTAATTTAGCCGCCGGCCCCTCCCTCCGCCCCACCCCCGCGCCAGTGGCAAAGTTGCGCGCCGCACCTGTTCGACCGTCGTCGTCCTCCAGCCGGCGATAAATAATGAGAATTCACGTTGAGCATAGTATTTGTCGAGTTTCCCGCCCGATGAATCGCAGGTGGTGCAGCTGCGCCAGTTATTTCCGGTCGCGGCCGTTAATCACCGGCCCGACGCTGAAATGTGGCTCGCATTTTTCCACCGGTTTTAAAATAGACGTCCCCTCGACCGCAGCGTATTTAGGTGGTGAAATAATAAGAATGATAATAATAATAATGATGATGATAATAATGATGCTGAGATAAAGCCAAGGCTGTGCTTTATGAAAATGGACATTTCGGCAAATGTGAGCGAAGCTTGTGAAAGACTGAAGGAGCCGACGCCGTCCGTCCGTCCGCCCGGCCTGATAGCAGTAATTTGACAGTTTCAATTCCTGTGCAGCAATCAGGGCTTTGACGTGAGCAGCAGATTAATAACCGGCTTGGCGCTTGAAGCACTGCGATGGAACGAGTTGAGGTCAACCCAAATAATACGCGTGGAACTCAAATAATAATAACGACAAAAAAACGTATATGTTGAAAAACACAAAACACACAACTGCAAGTGTCTCCTCTGCCTCCCCGCTGACTGACTGGCCGACGCTGCGGCCGCTGGCAGAACGTGACAAAGGTTTACATTAGGAGCCGACTGTCCAAATATCCCATTATGAGCTGTTTATCCTCGTTAAACGATGACAACATAGCAACGCCGATACGCAGAGTGGCCTCAGACGTGATGTTGGTCAATATCTATTGACAGACAAATCACTGTTGTTGTCCTTTGGTTTTCGTCATCGCCGCCCAACCCCTCCAACCCAACCCCCACCCTCCCCACCCGATGCATGAGGGGCTAAACTGGGAGTGAATGTGATTGGATTTTCGGTCTCCGTCATTAAATTCCCATGCGAGGAATACTAATTCCAGTATTTAGTGCGGTGATGCTGGGGCTTGCTTTCATCTTAAACTGATTCCAGTCTAATTAGATTGGGCATGTGGGGGGTGGTGGATGTCTCCGTCTGGACTAATCCCTGCCTCTCTGTCCAAAACATTGTATTATCCAGAGAAAATCCATTGGCTGCAGGCTATTCAAAGGCAGATCTGCCTGAACCGCAGCCTCTATACTGTATCATCCGGAAAAGCTGTGGCTGGAAGGGCGCGCTGCGCGGAGAGGGCGGAACCCTGCGCTCGCGAGTGATCTATGGCTCGCAGAAAACGCCATTTAGAATTTTACAGTAAACCTTTTATCGTATTCAGGGCAAGACCGCTCACTGTTTTGGCCTGTTTAGCAAAGCTGCGCCGGAGCCGGCCCTCTCATTGGAGGGACTTTTTATTTTTTATTTTTTTCAATTCTAGGACAGCGGAGGCAGGCAGGTGGAGAAAAAAAAATAGATAAAAATTGAGCTTTCTCCAAAGCACGGCCGCTTTTAAGCAGTTTATGAGCTTCTGCTGTCAATGTGATGTGGAAATTCATCAAATGTGGCACAAAGCTTTCAAGAAAAAGAAGGCAGTCTTTGGAGAAGGCTGGCGGTGTTTTTCTACACAAAGGGCCCAGATTCAAAGAACAATTCAAGCTAAAGTTTGTTTCATTTGACTGGTGTGAACACAGCCGTGTCAACGCTCGGCCACAGTGTCAAACGAAGCACAAGTGCTCTTTAAAGGTCCTATAGTATGCAAAATGCACTTTAGTGCGGTTTTCTATCAATAATATGCATCCCCGGCAAGTCTACGATCCCCCCCTGGTATGAAAAAAGTCCGTCCTTGACCGTCTTTAGTTTTTCCTACTTTCGAACATTTGTGCTTCAAACGGGCAGATCGTACTTCCGTGACATGGTGATGTCACCAAGACACGGAAGTGCACTCGACCCCGCCTCCTCAGGTTAGTGGCACCGCCTCTGGGAAAGGTTTGTCACAACCCCCGGAAAGTCCAGAAGCTGCGCCATTTTCTTCTGCTCGCAAACGCTCCGGTGAGAACAATGGCGAAACTACGATCAGGAAGAAGGGGTTGCTCTGGTTCTGGCTGCACAAATGAGCGTCCCAGTCTTTTTCTAACTCCGTCGTCCAAGTCTTTGGGAAGACGGTAAGTCAACGTTACTGTTGTAAACTAACGCTACAACATAGTCTCTGCAGTAACGTTAACGTTACATTTAAACGCAAATGTAAAGTAAAATAAACGGGGACGTTAGTAGAAAGCTGTGTGAAAATGTGTTCTAAGAAATAACCTCCGTTTTCGGCCTGGTGATTATCAAACTCAATTCGATTTCAGTAACTTCATGGTAGGTTAGCAGCAGCAGTTGAAGCTAACCTGAGAGGTGTGTGTGTCTGCAAAATCAGGGTGACAGCCTACTTTTAGACACCAAAAGGCTTTTCATAAATAAGCGTAGTTTTTGGGCTTCTAAAAGATTGGCTTTGATTTGTCTCAAAGCTCCCTTCCCCCTCTCACATACCTGTAACGTCAGCCTTGTTTTGACTCATCGTTGATACTCAGCCTACGTCCAGCTTTTCCTCATTCAAATGTTAATTGCAAGCGAAACACCAGCTCACATACATAGTGGGGGGTGATAACGTGTTCTAATCCCCATGTGACTACAAGACATTGGACAAGATACCTAGTGCAGTGGTTACATAACTTTTATTTATATAACAATTTATTTTTGTTGTTTTGCCTGCTATAACATATGGCTAATACTCCCCTTTCTTTGCTCCCCTCTACTCTCTTGCAATTCTAATACTAAAGTATAATTAACATTGTCAATATCTGTTTCAGACATGTTCCCCCTGGCTCTACTCCCACCAGAAGCTGTCATCGTTGGCGCCAAGTTCACTTTTTTATGTGTAGTTGTAAATAGTTTTCTTGTATGTTGTTTCCTCAGTTGATGTGATGGTCTAAGGATACTGTGTTGCAAATATCACATTTATAACTTATCTGTAAATAATTCAATGGCAATAAATGTTTGAGTGTGTATACTGAAATGACTCCTGTCAATTATTAGGTTACATACACATTGCTTGCTTATGAAAAAAACCACACAGATATCCTGTTTGTCACGTGTAGTACAAAGTATAAATGCCATTGTGTCTCAACGATGTATGCAATAAACCATAATCAAGACAAACTAGATTTCATTTTTGATATCTTGACTCTTACCTGTGGTATCTCCAAGCAGCATACATTTCCCTTCTCCGTGGGCATGGTCTTACAGTTTCCACAGGAGCACCTGTCAAAAGAAAAAAGTTATAATTTCACCTGAATGAAAGTTGCCAACACAAGCAGAGTTGGATAAGACTTGTGACATTTGTCTTACGTTGAGATGGAGAACAGTGGCATTTTAAGCAACATGGCACTGCCTCTAATGTTGACTATGACATATTGTGGATACAGACATAATTAAGCTTAAGTTAAACAAAAAAAAAAAGGTACATTAAAAATACCTAGGAAAAAAAAGGCTGTTCGTTTCTATGTTAAGACAGCTCTGCTGAAAACGTTGCAAGACTTTATATATATAGTTTTTGCCTAGTTACATAGTTTGATAGTTAAGTATCCTTTTAGTTTTAGCATTATGCTGGTAGCAGTCTGAGTATTTGCTGGGGTTATTAACAGCTCCGTGACGACAACTTTCTTTTTTTTTTTATAGGTAGACTTGAAGAATATACGGAGGAGAGATGAGTATAACGTTACTGCACTGTTTAGAAAAATACTCTTTCACCAGAAGAGCTCGAAGCAATGACGCGAACGGGGCGACGAAGCCGTTAGCATGAGCTAACGTGTAAGTAACAGTGTAACAACGGACAAAGTAAAAACTTTAAAATAGAAAGACGCACAGTATTAGTATCTTACCACTCTGAAATGTCCTGCTGCAGTCGCTGAGTCGGTATTTCTGCCGAAGCCTCTCCCTCTGGGTCAGACTCTGGCTCAAACTGGTATGGTTGCACCACACTGCTTCTGCTAGCCATGACCGAGTCGCTTCGCATTCACAACATTACCGCATGGCTACCGGAGCCGAAGCCACAGCGCGTTCGCGAGAGAAGGGCGTGGCCAGGTGCAGCTCATTAACATGAAGGTGACAGGCCCTAAAACGGGCTGTTCTGAACAGAGCGGTTTTTTGCTGATTCAGGGACAGCAAAAATATTAGATCCAAAGTCAATTTTGACTAATGCAGGTCACAGACAGGTCTTTTACACATTTGAGAACTATTTTAAGAAGTGGAAAAGTGGCATAATATGGGACCTTTAAAAAGGTGTGCGGCTGGAGGTGCTGCACACCTTTTGAAAGTTTAAAAAAACAAAACAAAGATGTGCCTACCAGAATCAGGAAGCCAGCACTGCCCAAATAAATGAATAAAATGGAGAAAACAAACAAGAAAAAAAGCAACAATCAAGGACTGCTTGGCAAACACGAGCTGCAGCAGAGAAGAACCTTTATAGGCGGAGTTAACGACTAACAGGTGAAGCATGTCAGCTAATTAGCCGCAGCTGGGAGCTGAGAGGAGCAGGGCAGGGGATGGGCAGCAGAGAAGACATGGCAAGAAAAAAATAAAACCTTGAGGAAATGACAAAGCCAGAAAAAAACAGATATAAAAAAAAAGGGTAGAAAATAATACCAGCGCGTAACTTTAAAGGACCTGACAAAAACTTCCGCTGGGGTTTCGCGTTGGATTGATCCAGTTTGGGTGGGCAGAGGTCACGCTTTCATCCGCGAACAAAAAAAAAAAAAAAGCTCTTTGATTTGTTGATGCGAAGCCTCGGGTGCTGATTGTTGCGCCGCAGACGAGGCGCTTTTGTTGTGTTGTGTTGTGTTGTGTTGTACCGCACGCACCGGTGCGAGTCTGCTCGCAGCGTCTCGGGGCAAACCTTTGCGCTTTTTTGACGACTTGTACGTCGTCTTTACGTGCGAGTTTCAGTTTGTTTCAACGGATGTTTGCCTGGAACGATGCTCGGATACAACGCACTTCCCAACCCCCATGACACACACACACGCATACACACACAAACCATGGCTCACAAACCTTTCCTGAGCGTAGATCACTCTGTCACCTTGCTTGTAAAATTACGGCCACACGGCATTGAAAAGCAAAAAGAGTGAAGAGGTCCTTCTGAGAGGACCGGGAGGAGGAAAAAAAAAGAAAGAAAGGCCTTCAGCCATTGTTTTTCGCAAAGGTCAAACGCAATTCAATCCCATAATATGGTCGGGATTTGGAATGGGGTTGGGGGGTGGTGGTGGTGGTGGGGGCTACCTCAGCAACCCTGCCCTGAGAAACAGGAAAGGGGCCATTCAGCAGAACCTCGGAGCTGAGCGCGTCCGTCAAGGGCGAGGGGGTGAAAAAGCAAAGAAAAAAGACGGAAAGAAAGAAAGAAAGAAAGAAAGAAAGAAAGAAAGCTGTTTCGAAGGCTTTTTTTTAAACGTTAAAGTCGTTTTTACCGCTTTGCGCCGTGTGTTGAACAAAACAATTGAGGCCAAAAAAGATCTTCATCTCACGCTGGACCCCCCACACCACCATCACCTCCACCACCACCACCACCACAGCAACCCCTTCATTTTTGTTCCTTTTTTTTTTGGTGCCCTTGTCAAATTTCATTAGACGGATTTAACGACTTGTGAATGTCGCCTTTCTCCGTGACCCTTCCGCCGGTGGCGGACACGTCTGGCTGCCACGGCGTGATGCATGGCGTGACGTGACGGCGGTTTTGCTGACCTCAGACGCGCCGGTGGAAGAAGCCGCTTCGAATAATCGCCATCCGCCAACGCCGAAAATGTACACGTCCGACCTCGGGCCCGTTGAACGGGGAGGGGAGTGTGAGCCGCACCTGATCAGATCCAGATTAGAGCACGCTTTCAAGCATAATCCGCAGCATCTGCTCGGAATCAGATTAGCGCAAATATCATAATGACGGGAAGTACCCGTTGTGCCGCTTGGAATTTTAGCCCGTCATCGACTGAGCAAGTGACAATTACCGCTGCAGACCGGCCTTACAGGTTGGCCGTGACAGTTATTTGTTGAGTCTTAATTGCAGGTTCTCGAGATGCAGAGTTTACGTCCAACATGTTGACTGACTGACTACCGATGATCGGTTTGTTGCTTGGTTTGGTGTTTGAAAACTCTGTGTTCACAAAAATATCCTCTTTTGCACATTTTTGTGGCCACAGCTTTGAAAGTTGTTGCAATGTGATGTCACAAGGGGGTCTTACAGCCAACATACCCTGCAGGTTGCAAGTTAAACCCCAGGATCTCCTAGTTCTAATTCAGAGCTACCTTGTTTTTGTCCTTTTTCAATGAGGCAAAACAAACTGTCAGTTTTAGCTGGAGGCTCTAAACACGGAACTAAAGAGAGTTTGTTTTAAAGTAACAGAAAAGTAACAGAGCTCCTGAAATAAAGAATATTTGATGAGACCAACCTGGTTTGCAGATACAGTTTTTAATGTATCACAACAATGAGCAACAAACATACTTGATGAACTATTTCCAGAAGTTGTTCAAATACCATCTACAATAAACGTCATTTCAACTATGACAACAGGTCTGTGACAAAATAAAAAAAAGGTTTCAAAACCATGTTATTACCGTGATACGGTACAGTTGAGACCTCAAACAGTACAGTAACAAAAACTAATGCGACTACTCTCTATATATAAAACATCAATAACATTTTTGGTTTAGTTTATTTAAAGTTTTAGCCATAGGGGCTTCTTCTTATTAAAACTTCAGGGTGCATTTCCTATGTAACCCAGATGTTGAAGAGTACATATTGTGTTGGATATGATTGCGCCATGAAAATCCCTTTGACATCCAGAAGAACAATTCCAATTTCAACCTTTTGAAGGCTGTCCCCAGAAACATGACACAATCCATCCATTTTTTTTTTTTCTTAAAAAGTTCTTTTTTTTTCTTTTTGGCTGCTGTGCAGTTGCAATATCTATGTACAGTTATATTGTTGGACCATCCTTTTTGTTGGTTTGTTAGCTTTTACCAGTCCTTGGTGTGGAAAGCGTCCTGCCTTTTGCTAACATCGTAGCACGTGATGCTAGGTCGACAGTTCAGTCTTTGAATGCTGAGCCACAGAGTTGGGGGGAGGGGGGAAAGGCAAAAAGCCAGAGTTGTGAAAGCCTTTGGGATCAGGACAGTCGCTCATGTTTGTACAATGGCAGAATTGCACCTTGGGAGGCCAGGATGTCTCTTATGAAACACAATCGAAAAGTGTCTTCAGGATCAAAGCAAATGTTAAAAATACTAAAAATCCAAATAATGACATTTAAAAAGCTCACACAGGAAATAATAAAAAAAAAAAAATCCCAAAATTGACATTTTGCCTTAAAACTCTGGAAAAAAAAACACCTTTACAAGAACAAAAACGTAAGAGGAAATGTTACTTGATTTCATTGTTTGAAACAATAACTAAGCATGATTTGATTTAACCTGTCAAACAGTTGCATTACATGCTACTTGCTCATCTCAGAATAGGAAATACCAAAAGCAATACATTTTTGCATTTCTTCATATTAATAAATTTGTACCATGCACAGCCAACTACGAATATGTACAACAGCTTAGCGTTCTTTGTTCACAAGCCTTTACCTTTCATACAAATAGCCTTCTGTAACTTTGGAATGAATCACGCCAGGTTTCAATTAGCAAACTAGAAAGTGATTCATAAAAAAATTGAACACCCTTTGACAGCTTTCACATTCTTTGTTCCACAGCAAAATAACAAAAAAAAAAAGAAGAGAAGAGAAGAGAAGAAGACAGAAACGAAACAAAAACAAAAGAAGAAGAGCAAAGCAAAGCCTTTTAGTGGATCATTATTATGCCTGGTAGAAAGTCGAGAGAACTTATGGCAAAGCAAAAATAACATTACACAGTAGCAGCAAAAAACTTTGTAAGGTAATACTTTGCAATGTTGAAATCGCTAGGTGTGAAAAAACAAAACATGAATGCGTTGACTTTGACTGTAGGTCATCTGAAGTGCCCAGAGAATCAATGGGAGGACGTCAAGCTATGCACTGAATGGCTGCGTACAGGTGTAACACTGTTTTTCGTCGTACAAGTACACAAAAAATGTTTTCATATACAACAAAAATGCTGTCCCCCTTTTAAAGCAGCATAATTGCAAATGATCATACTTTGTTTTTTGTTTGCTTTTTTTTTTTCCTTAAACATTGTGACCAACTTGTACCTTAACAGTTTCAAGTATACAGTACTGCTTTCATGGATGCACCAATTGTTAAATAGATTGTTAGGCATCAATCCAGTAACAAATATGGACCAATATGCTGCTGCAATAGACACAAATAATAATTAAAACACAAACGTACATACATACATACTTACATACATACAAACATAAATTCTATTAAATTAACAAATGGCCTAATCAAATAATAAAAAAAAAAAGACAAATAAAAACCAAAATAAGTGCACTATAGTCCAGACACAAGCAGGTACCGTAACAGTACAGCAATTCACAAATGAAAAATGTTATATTCACATAATCCGAGAGAGTCTATCAAAACTAGAGTTATTACCTCTTGAGAAAAGGGTGTGAGCAGAGGTAAAAGTAAAAGGGTAAGAGTTGGCACAGATTAGTATATACTACAAGAAAAAAAAAATAGTCGGGGTGGGAAATAGATAATAGAGCTTGTCGTAATACAAACTGGCAAACACAGGGGCATCATACACATTTACTTCACCATTCTAAATTCCCTCAGTGGCAAAACCATACTGTCTTTGTAGGGCAAAACTAAAAGGATATGCACATCGTCCACTGTAACAGTTATATTGTCTCTTGGTACTCTATACACATCAAGAAAATGCGTCCGATAAAGCTTGACATGTTTTGGTTATAAGCCAAGTGTACCCAGGCTTGTTGCTGCTTTAACAAATGAGAAATGTATGTTCTGACCTGAGAATTTAAAGCTACTGAATTACACCTATCTAAACTAAGAGAGATTCTCTTTGAGGGTTCTGGATCGTCATCCCATACAGTACATGCTAGCATTTGGAAAACAATCCAGCTGAGGTGCAATTTGCTATCGTGAGAGTTTTTGGCTTGAAACAAGCCCCCACCAAAGGGAGCCTGTGAGATTTTTTTCCTACTCCTTGTTTTTTTTGTATACAATATAAGCTCAGTCAAGCATCTGCAACAGTTCTGTCCATAACAAAAATCAATCAATATCTTGCCAGCATATCAATATGGGAAAAACAATCCTGAGTCAATCATTTGGTACTGTAATTTTTTGGGTTAAGAGAAACTTTGGAACTGCAGTTTAAAAAGTCTTATTTTTTTTTTTTTTCTTTAAGCAAGGGATCCTTTTTGTCACTCCTACACACTGAACATATCCATTCTGATACTACTGAAGCCCGCGTCTAGGCCGGCGGCCGACTTGGCCTTGACCTCCAGCGCGTTATCTAAGTCATCCAGCTTCTGGCTTAGCTCATTGTCAGACTCGTCTGAACAACTCTCGGTGGGTAGTGAGGTTGGAACCCCTGAGGTGCTGCAGGAAGTTGAGGTAACCGTTGACGGTGAGGAGAGGGGCGGGGGAGGAGAGGCAGACGGGGAGGAGGAGGAAGCAGCTTTCCGGGCTGTGGTGGCCTGGAACAGGACATTTGGCCAGGACTTCATGGACAAGTGAGAGAGATGAGGAAAGGTGTTATTAGAAGAAGCTGCAGACTGCGAGGTAGATGTGGTGTTAGGAGTAGGGGAGCAGACAGAGTGAGGTAATAATCTAGTATGCTCTTTGGCATTTCTCATTGCTTGTTTGATTGTTTTCTCTTTGTGCAAGCTCGACTGGAGGTGTTGGCCAAGTGCTTCGTTCCCGTTAACGACCACGTTGCAGGCAACGCAGGTGTAGTTGCTCACCGCCTTCCGAAGCACTGTCTCTTGCGGGTCAGTGAACGGGTGTCCATAGTAACAGAAGGACTTCTGGTGGCGCACCACGGAATCCTCGTCAGCGAAAATCATCTGGCACTTCCTGCATATGAACTCATGCTTCACGGACGGCACAATGAACGCGTCGGGGAAATCCACGGTACTTTTGGTATCTGTTTGGGGTTCTTCTTTTGTGCTTTCCGTCGAAGAGCCTTTGTTGGTGTCGTCCTTAACGTCTGCGGATTCTTTTGGCTTGAAAGAGTTGGTGGTGCTCGGGACGCCGTGGGCGGTCTTCGCCGCGGTCGCTTTCTGCTGCTTCTGCTGCTGCTGCTGCTGCTCGAGTTGCTTCTGCTGCTGCTGCTGCTGCTGCTGCTGCTGCTGCTTCTGCAGCGAATCCTGGAGGGACTGCTGGTACTGCTGCAGGAGCGCCGATGGGGAGAGGCCAGCGGCCATGGCAGCTTGCGGGACGGCGCCGGGGCCGTATGGGAACAGGCTCTCCATGCCACACAGCGGTGGGAAGTAGCCCCCTGTCTGGACCCCTCTGGGGAGCTGGGGGGTGAAGCAGTTGGGGAACCCCGGGAGGAAGTAGGGCAGGAACTGGCCACCGAGGAAAGAGCTGGGGTCGCCTGCGCCGGCAAGGGCGTTCTGAAGCGCCTGCAGCTGCGCCATATCCAGCTGGCTCTCGCTTCCTGGCTTCGCCGGAGCGGCGCACGCTTTCTCCCTCTTCCTGGCCACGCTGGGGGTCTCGGGGCGCGAGCTGCTCTCGTTCTCTCTGTCCTTTGCCTTGGTCTGAGGTGGCTTGTCTCTGGATTTCTGGCCGCCGTCTCGCTCTCTCTCTTTGCTTTGCTGCTCTGTGTGATTTGCGGCTGCCAAAGGTGTGGAGGGAACAGGAGGAGGAGGAGGAGGAGGTGGTGGAGGAGGAGGAGGAGGAGGAGTCTGCAGAAGAGTCTTGGTTGGGGTAGTGCTGAGAGACATGGCAGGAGAAGGGGTGGCTGGTGTAGGGAACCCAAGCATGCCAGCACCGGGAGACGCTAAAGCTGAAATACAGTGGTATATAAATATGGAAATGTTCAATACTTTAATAGTCACTCCCAAATCATTATGGTAATTAGTTTGACAAGATCGAGGTGATTCGTTTTGTACTGGCTTACGTTTTTGTTATGGATCAAAACTGTCACATGAACTTTATGACAATTTCAGTTGCCAATATATAATCATATAAATATACCAAACCGACGATAAGGGGGAAACAAAAATGAAATAAAACATAAAAAGACATATAGACGGATTTGCTGCGAAAAAAAAGAAAGAAATCTCTTAATTATCAGTTAGCGCTTCCACTCTGAGGAGGACCTTGTGCATGCAGTAAATGCCACCACTTTAGTTTTAAAATAGTATTCAAAAATAAGACTTTTTTTTTTTTCTTTCCTGGCAAACCACTTGTGACACAGAATTTTACAAAGTATAGCAGAAGAATAAAATAGTGCACGATAAAGCTCAGCTCGTAAAGCTCTGGGGTCATTTTCGGCTTTTCACCGTTTGTCATACTAACTCACCAGGTGTGTTGGGCGGGAATACAGGAAGTGACGACGGCCCATTCACCCCAGGGAGTAGCACTGGTGGGAGGCCAGACAGGCCTGGGTAGCCAGACGGCAGGCTGAGGCCGTGAAGTGCGTTATTGTTGTCCACTGCAGTCTGCTGCTGACCGGGCAAGGCCAGTACCTCGCCCACCTTCTTCATGCGGTCTAGTTCTTGTTGGGCCATGAGCTGACGGACAGTGGTCGGTGCTAGGTAGTCCTTTTCTCTATCCACCTGGTTCCCCAGGGTCTCTTGCACTTTGGTAATGTGCTGCCTGGAGAAGATGTGGTCGCGGACGGACATCCGGGCCGTGTACTTCACACAGCACAGGGTACACTCTGGTCTGGGTCCGTCGGGTGAACCTTGACTTATCATGAATGGCTTTCCGATGTTGATTTTGAACTTCTTCTCTTTAGCGCGGGCGTTCTGGAACCACACTTGGACGACCCGCTTGGGCAGTCCGATCTCGTTGCCCAGCATCTCACACTCTTGCATTGTGGGAGTGCGGTAGTCGCTGAAACAGGCTTTGAGGACTTTGAGCTGCAGGTTACTCATCTGGGTTCGAAATCGCTTGTGGCCCGGTCTGTCCCCGCCGTTGCTGCCTTTGCCTGATTTAAAAGGGTTACCCGTCCCAAAGGGACTCGGTGAACTGGGATCAGCCAGGCTGGATGATTCACTCTGATCATTGATGTCGTCCATGTCATCGTCCCTGGAACTAAAGTAGGAGTCACAGTCTTTTCCAGAGAAACTGAGGGCTGGGCTGACCATGCTGAGCTGGAATCTGTCGTTTCCACCGTCAGAATTAGAAGCCTGGCAGCTCTTGCTGTCGCCGAGCTTGTCACCGCCGTTCGCCGTCAAGTTCTCCACTTCATTGTTATTATACTCATCTCCTGTGGTCGCATCGCTAATGGCTGTATTTATTGACGATGTCTCATCAAAATCCATCTTGCAGAGATCGTAAGATGAGGTTTCTGCTGAATTCGCATTGGGCCCTTCAGTTTCATCACAGTTTTCAGCTTTTAAGGATGAAGGGCTTAAGAAGTTTTTTATCTGCGCCTCGGTTGGTTTAACTGGGGTTGAGGATGCAGCTGGCAGCTCATAATCATTTGGCTCAGACTTTGTGGGCAGCTGTGAGAAGTCAAAGAAGCTATACTTGTTGGGGCTTTCACCTCTGTCGTTGTCTTGATTCATGGTAGGGCTTGGCGGCAAGCTGAAGCCCGCCTGCTTGGCCTCGTGCCAGTGTCTGGATCGAATGTGACTATCTAAGGCAGATTTAGCCTTGAACAGTGCTCTGCAAAAAGGGCATTTCTTGTGGGACTGGGATGCTCCTATGGCCCGAAACTGCCCCTTTCGCTCCCTGGCTCGAGTGTTCTGGAACCAAACCTGGACAACTCTCTTCTTTAAGCCAACTTCGCGTGCGATGTGGTCCAACATCTTGCGTGTGGGGTTGGAGTCCAGGAGGTATTTGTCATAGAGAATCTCCAGTTGTTCTGGCGTGATGGTGGTTCTCAAACGTTTGTCTCTGTGTTGCTCCTCGCTGCTGTTTCCGCCGTCTTTATCGTTGGCGTTTTCATCCTTATCGTCTAGTTTTCTCTTCATTCCTCCAGAGCCGGCGACAGAGGACAAGCCGGAGCCACCCTGAGAGGGGATCTGGGAAAGGCCTCCTGACAGCAGCTGGCTAGCCATCAGGGGGTTGTTGGGGTCAAATATCATGTACGGCATATCGATGGGTCTTTCCAGGAACTGAGAGTGGAGAAATTGGTTTTGGGCGGCCAAAAAATGCATGTGCTGGTGCTCTTGCCATAGCTCCACTGTGGGGAATGCAATCTTACATTGGTCACACTGGTACTGAAGCATCTGGTGAGGAAGGCTATTGGTGAGAGAGGAAAGGGCCAGTGAGAGTGGGCTTGACGGCACCGAAGCTGCTTGCGGCTGCGAATGGGGTCTTGACATTTGCGGCTGGGGAGCTTTCTGCGGGGGCGGCTGAGGCGTGCAAGCCTTGGACGGTCTGGGTTCCGGTAGGGATTTGATCACGGGCGAGGAGGCCGTCTCGGTGGGTTTCGGCTCAGTTTCAGGGGCGACTTCTGGCTTTGGAGAAATTTTACCAACGCTGGCGTGAGGAGAAGCCACGACGGGGGAACTGGAGCCGGAACTGGCGACGTTTCCTTGCAATTGTTTGGGCGGCTCTGAGAGCGTGTGGGGGACCTTCGCTGGGCCCTGCTCCATAAAGTCGTCATCATCGTACATGCTTTCGTCGTTGATTTCCTCGTCTTCGTCCTTGTAGCACATCTTCTTCTGGTGAGTGATCAGGTCGAAGATGCGTGGGAAAACAATGTTGCACTTCTTACACTGGTACTGCATGTTGCTGGTCCTGATGTACCGTTCGTTTGTCAGCTCTTTTTTCTCGCTGTCTTTGGAGTCCGCCTGGTTCTCGTAGGTCTTGCGGGCTTTCTGACGGGCGTTCTGGAACCACACCACTATGACGCGGGTGGGCAGGTTGAGCACGGTCGAAAGCTGCTCGATCTCGTCGTCTTTCGGATACGCGTTGGTGTCAAAGAAATCTTGAAGGATCCTCAACTGGTAGTCAGTGAATCGAGTCCTGGAGGACCTCTTGCTGAGACTGGACGCGTCGGATCTGTAGCAGTCGTGCGCACTGAGCGCACTGAGCTGCGGCTCCATTCGAACATCCTCCAATGTCGTAATGGGCGGAATGTTGAAGTTGTAGGGAGAGTCTTTACTCCGCTGCCGCTCTTTGAAGAGTGTGTTGCGGAACCAGTGCTTGATGACTTTCTGAGGCAGGCCGGACTTTTCCGACATCTCCTGGATTTGCTCCTCGTTGGGCGAGTTGTTGATGTCGAAGTTGGCGCGGAGTATCTTAAGCTGGTCGTCTGTGATGCGCGTGCGCGGGCGCTTGAACTGGGACTGGCGAAGGAAATTTGGGTCAAGGCCCAGCTGTTGCTGGCAGAGCTGCGTGAGGTCTGTGGACAGGGCGTCCATGGTGGGCAGCTGGAGGGCCAGCTGATGGGGCAAGCCCGGGTGCTGGACTGACTGCATCATCAAAGACGGGAACAGGGGCAGATCCAAGGGTACTGGGAGCTGCACTTGAGGCGGCGGTGCAGGTGCAGAGGGTGGAGGAGGAGGAGGCGGCGGCTGCGGTGGTGGAGCCTGGTGCAAGGGTTGGTGCGGGGACTGATGGGAGACGGGAACCGTGGAAGGCGCGGCGTCTGGGGCTTGGCGAGTGAGGTTACCGCCGACGACGACTGCGGGGCCGTGACTGGGGATGGGGCAGGAGGCGGCGGCGGCGGCGGGGGAGGCGGTGGAGGCGGAGTCTCGGGCGAAGCGGGGTTTATCGGGTAAAGCTTGTCGTAGGCCTCTCTGTACTGCTGGGCGAACTTCTCCAGCTCCACGTAGGGGAAGAAGTGGCTGTGCACGTGCTCCTGGTGACTCTTGAGGATGAGCATGTTGGAGAAGAGCTTTCCGCACATCCCGCACTCGAGCTTGTCGGTGTTCAGCTCTGCTAGCTCAGCCCCCTCTTTGTTTTTCTTCTGGTTTCTTTGCCTGTTTTCGTTATACTGGATGACCAGCTCAAATCCAAAGTTCTCCAGCAGGGCTTTGGCTGCGTTGCCCCTCGCTCCAGACACGATACGAGGCGGCGGAATCAACGGCTCGGGAAACTTGGACTTTTTGGAATCTTTGCTGTCGCTCAACGCTTCCCCACCGCCTTCGGCCTTTGCTCTGTTTTCTTGTTTCTCTAATTGGTCCTCTGCCTCCCGAGACATCTGAATCTCGGAAGTCGTCACGGTGCTGCATTCCATTTTTGGCTTGTGGTTCTGCACCTGCTGGCTCTTCTGCTGCTGGATCTGGGACTGCGTCTGCGAGGACTGCTGCTGCTGCTGCTGCTGCTGCTGCTGCTGCTGCTGCTGCTGCTGAGCCTGCTGCTGGGCCTGTGCCTGCTGCAGCTGATGCTGCTGCTGCATCTGCTGCTTCAGGTCCTCCAGGAATGAGCCGCTGAGGCCGGGCATCCCAAAAGCGGCCGCAGAGTGCAGCGCGAGTTCCGGACTGATGTTGAACTCTGCCCCCGGGATGTAGAAGGGAAAGAGGAACTGCGGCTGTTGGAACTGCAGGAGCGCCTCCGGGGTCATCGGAAAATGGGGGAAAAAAGCCGGATTGAGGAACTGGGGCTGGAAGAATGCAGCCTGCTGCTGAAGCTCATGCTGCAGCTGCAGCTGGAGTTGGGCTGAGGACTGCGCGGACTGGAGACTGGCCTGCGCTGACGCATGGTCAGCCATCGCTGTTTGTTTTGCGGCGCTGCTGCTGTTACTTTCTTTGGGTTCCGGGGTGCTCTCTTTGTTCGCGGGCGTTCCACTTCGGGCCGCATCCGAATTGCTGTTGCTTCCTTGTGCGCTAGGAGCCGGGCTTTTGGCAGGCACCGGAGCGCCACTGCCGGCGTTCCCACTCGTCTCGGTTTTGGCTGTCCTGGCTTTGGTCTGGTGGAGAACGGACCTCATGTGAATCTCAAGCGTTGAGCTCTGGCTGTAGGCGACGTTGCAGATGTTACATTTGAAGGGCTTGTTGTCAATGCTGTTGCTCGTTTCTTGCGGCACTGGGCTCGACGCCTCCTGGAGAACTTTCTTCAACTTGTGCAGGTGGGACACCGAATTGTAGTGGACGAGGAGAATGTTCTTCTGGGTGAAGGACTCCTTGCACACTGTACATTTGTAAGGGCGAGAGGGGTCCAAAAATTTTTCCATTGTAAAATTGGGCCCCTTCCTAAAAGGCAGAGTGCGTTTTGGCTCTGCTCCCATGTCATCGAGCAGAGAACTACTGTCACTTCCTGTGGGACTGGGCTTCTCTTCCTGGTCCATTTCATCGTCTTTATCCAAGTCATGCTCAAAGGCCTGAGCTTCCTCCAAGGCCCTGGCCTCACTTTCGGTAATGTCTCCGTTCAGCGGCAGATTTCCTATAAGCTGCTGCACCTCGGCCTCGCTCAGTTCGGGATGTCCATTTTCCAAGTGCTTCCTCAGAGCCAGGAATGTCCTAAAGCTTCGCTGGCAAAGGCTGCACATCGTGGCTGCTCGGATAGCGTGGTACTGGGAATGGATCTGAAGCTTCTGCATCGTCTTGAAGGCCAGGCTGCAGTGGTTGCAGCGGTATTTGTAGACGTGACGATCAGACACCGACAGCTGCTGCTGCTGCTGCTGGAGCCTTTGGAGCTCACTGGGATGGTCCTGTAAGGTGTCGGGGGACTTGCTATCATTTCCTAGCCCGCTCGCTCTCTTCCAGCCTGGGGCCTCTGAGGCCTCCTTTGGGGGTTTGAGTTCCTCACCGAGGAGGTCTAATTCATTCTTGTCTTGAACGGTCGCCTCATCTCTCGAGACGTTTCCTGAAGAAAATAGAAATCGACAAAAATTCAATCCAAGTACAGATGAATTAGGACATTTTTGCTTGATAATTGAAAGACGGATTAACTACACAATCAAAATAAGTGATTACAATAATTACAGCAAAATATGACACTGACCTTGAGACTTTCCTGATCCATTAGTGGGAGAAGAGGAGGAATCCAAGGGGAGACCTTTGTCTTGTCCAATTTGGGGATGCATAATATTATTTGGTGTCGCTGTGTCAGGTCCAGTAACCTAGCAAACAATGAAATGATCAATATTTGAATAGTTACGGTAACTCAATGAAATGTAGCAACTATTTGGTAAAGTGTCAGAGATTCTACAAACATTCAAAAATACAGAATTTAAAAAAGCTTTAAAAACTGCTTTGCGCCACGGTCTGCAAACACACTGAACCCGAAATGATGATTTTGGCAATATTTGTCGCTACATACTGTGAGAATCAGCTTCTCCACACAGTCGGGGGCCACGCTGTGGAGGTGGGTGAGATGCAGCTGCAGGTGAATCTTGTTGCTCAGGACGTCCTGGCACAGTGGGCAGCGGATCACCGGCTGCATGGAATGCTGGGACATGACATGGAGCTGCATGCGGTTGGCGTCTTTGCTGCTGTAGTTGCAATACGGGCACTGCTGAACCTTTGAGAACAAACAAGCAAAAAAAAATATATATATAATCATCAATATATGTCTAAAGATTTTGGTTGAAGGCTTTTCTATGACTCACACCCTCCACCAAACTACACCTCTTTTCACTCAGCCGTGCCAGCCTCAAAGCAGAGAGAAGCTTCAACCATTTTTTAGCCTAATTCACTTAAGTCCCTCAACTCGTGCAATTTTATTAGCGGGAAAACATGATTGGCCAGAATTTCTAATCAGGGCATTACAGATGACAAAGGTGTGGACTCTTCCAAGCTGTGCCTCGTCCTCATTACAGGGAGTACTCTAAACGTAGCCGCCTCCCCGCCACCTGTCTTAATAGAATCCATTTCTGAAATGACTAAGTCGCCCTCCTTGCGGTGCCCAGAACCAGACAAGCTAATACTTCATAATCTAATTTAAAAACACATATAATTTAAAGAGATGCAAAAAGGGGCGACGGAGCAGGTTGAGGCAGCCTGAGGCGAGCGCAGGTATTCCGCTAACAACAGAGAGCGCCCACACGCGCACGACGCTAAAAAGTTCAGTCAGTGAGGCGGGCAGGGGAGGGGTTGGAGGCGGGGGTGGGCTTAACCCTTTGATGCAAAGCCGGTGCAAGTAATTGCTTAGTGCTTAGCTTCGCATTTCTGCGCCGTTTCGTGCGTCTTTCCACTAGCGCATCCATCAAGGCTTGGACATCATTAGCGCTCCGTTCCTTCACGGAAAGCCAACGGAGGTATTTCCTTTAGGCAGGTGACAGGACGGCAGATATGAGAGCGAGTCGCATCGCAGAGGCCTGACGCTTACCTGCTCATTTGCAGACGTCTTCCCCTCAGAAGACTTGGGCCTCTTCGGCGGACTCTCCATCTGCTGATCTGACAGGAGCGAGTGCTTCGCCATCGCATTTGGTCCGGTAACCTCTTTGGATATAGCGCTCATTCCTAGAAAAGAGGGCAGCAGAGAGGACAAGAGGAAGTTTAAAAAAACAAGTTTCCCATTGTCTGATCATGTTGTAATTAAGATTAACGGTGAGCTTAATAAATCAAATCGCTTCTCATGAAGAATTGAAAACTAAACTTCTGTTTTGAAGAAAGACAAAAATGCTAAAACATAATTGTCAGTCCATTTTTCTCCATCAGAAGCTGGTTTAAAGACACATTGCTGTGATGCATCTTCTGGAACACGACCGGAGCAATATATTTTCCAAACCGGCTTCCAAAAAAATAATAAATACACAAACAAACAACTGAAATGTCAGACATTTCCTCTCTGTATCGGATCACACCTCTGCCACACTGCAAATCCAAACACCGTAAACGGCCTGGCAAAAATTAACATCCGTTGCCGAAACAAAAAGGTGATGATGATTTTTTTTTGGTTTTTTTCCGGAAAAAATAAATAAATAAGAGATCCGACACGAGCGTACGCGCTTGCGTTTGCTACACTGCCGCTTGTTTCCGCCCCGGGGACGCCAGAAATGGAGGAAACTCAGGCGGGCTCATTATCACAGCACGACATACATTAAATGTTATGGTAATATTATACAGTTCATTAGTTCATATACATTTCCCCAGCTGCACTCGCTAACTCCGGCGTCTGAGCGAGATGCTGAATTTTTATTTTTTTCCCGGGTTTATTGATTGATTGATTGATTGATTGATTTATTTTCAGGTGAACGCGTGCATGTACTGCCGTGCCGTGCCGTGCCGTGCCGGATGGGAGGGGGGCGGGAGGGGTCTCAGACGCGGCCAGATCGGGCCCCCCCGGTTGTATTTAGCAAGAGATGCCGCAGCCGCTGATAAATCTTTCATTAGGCTGGTCCTGAGATACAGGCCCCCGCTACACTCTGCCACTGCAATTTACCCAGTCGGCACAACACAAAGACACTGCATCCCAGCAGCCCCCCCTCCCCGACCAACCCCACCGCACCCCCCACCCCTCCACCGCCTCCAGCCTCCCCAGCCCTCTTTCTTCCTTCCTCTCTCCTTAAGCCACCACCAGCCCTCCCTCCCCTCGTCTGGTCACTCAAGGCAATATGCGAGCCTCACTCTTGCGAATCAACGCTTCACGCTGGATGCACAAATGGAAGGAGGAGGAGGAGGAGGAGGGGGGATGGAGGGGGAAAAGGGAAATCAAAGCACTGATACATGGAGAAAGGGGGTTGAAAAAAATGTTTTCCCCCCCCCTTCCTTGTATTTCATATTATTCCTCGGCCCGTGCTTGTATTGGGCGCATATCAATTCCTCCGACCCATTCATGCATTTTAATTCTGTTGCATTAAGCAGGCATTCCACTTATTTTATTTGTAACCCCCCCCCCTCCTCCCCGCGACCATATCTGGAGCCTGAAATATTGGCCTGTCAAGAAAAGTGACAAGAGCGAGCGAGGGAGAAAAGAAAGGCTGAGGGAGGAAGAGAGAGAGACAGAGAGAGAGAGAGAAAACACACACACACACACACACACACACACGCGTGCAGACAGACAGACAGACAGACAGACACAGGCACAAGGGCACAATGCGAACATCCCGGAATTGCTGGGCAGCTCGGAATGAGTGGGATAATCTCGCCCGTCTCCCCTCTTGCTAGTAATGGCCCCCGCTGCTCCTGCTGTGTATATGTGCGGATGTATTATGCGCTCGCTGACAGGCCAGATCCCATTGGCCGGATCCGGCCGAGCGCTGGAAGCGCCTGTCACATCACCTGACCATTTTTTCTTTTTCCCCCCCATCCTCCTCTCCCCCACCCTGCCCCCGCCTCCCCCTGAATTTATCGTGGCCATCTTCTAATTCCGAATTTCAATTTTTGCCTCCGTCTTCTGGTCAATTTGCGGCTAAATTGCGTCCTCGGCGAGAGGAGATGAGACGGCGGCGGCGAGACGGGACGGTACGTGGCTGAAAAAACATTTGCAAAGCAAAGGGGAGACGTCGGGGGACGTCGGGAGCCCGACCAATCGCCATCGATTACCGTCACGTCGGATGCAAATGCGCGCGTCCTAGCGCCACGCGGACGATCTGCCCTTCCATCGCTGCTCGACTTTGACCTGCCGACACTCGGCGCGCTGATGATAACAAATGACAGAACCTCGAATGAACCCCGAACGGCTCAGATTGCAAAGTTGCGGCGTGGCCACCTGCCACTGAACGTCTCTCCTTCAGAGCTGCCTGTTGTTTTCCAATGGGTTTCCCCCGCACACTGGTTACAGCGGCAGGTATCGAAAACAGCAGAAGACTGGAGGACAGAGGAGGAGACGAGACGGGGGGGGGGGCAGAACCCCCCCCCGGGACCCCCCCCCTTCTAGTTTCCCTTTGTTCCTCTGAGTGTGCAGCCTCAAATTACCGCCTGCATCCCTTCTTCCCCTCCCTCCTTCCACCATCCCTCCATCCGGAGGTGCAGCCCAGTGGAGCACAGGCGGCGAATAAACCTCAGCGCTCCCACCGAAACCCCCCCCCACCCCCCCCCCAGTCCAATGACAAATGCCCGCGTGCGGCAGGACCCCCCGCTTGATTAGATAAATCAAAAGGTGATTTATGACACTCAACCCCCACCCAACCCCACCACAGTTTGCATGGCTGGGTGGGGTGGGGTTGGGGGGGAAGTGCCGCAGCCCGCCACCCATCTTTATTTGCGGCTGTCAGTGGCGTTTAGGCGGCGGGGGCAACGAAATGCAGAGAAAAAGTCGCAGAAAAACAGAAAAAATAAAATGGAGGTAGAGACGCAACCGCAGAGCGAGACACACCGAGTTATTTCGGTCCCGAATTGTTTCTCGAAAAAGCTTTTTTCCAAGTCTTGCCTTTCTCTTGAAAAGGGGCGATTCCCCCCCACCCCCGCCAGCTTCCCTTCCCTGCCACCTCCTCCTTCTCCTCCTCCTCTTCGCTGCGGCGGACAAATTCGATTTTCGGTGCATTTCATGGAATCGCCATACGCCAGGAAGTGCGTTGTGACGTCGCCGTTACAGGAAACGAAACAAAAACGGGCAACAGGCCACTCCCACGGCGGTCGTATTTCACAAGAAAGAATCAGATTTCTGATTCTGACGTTTGATTTAATAGAAAAGGGGGAAAAAAGCAAAAAGGCCGCAAACGCGGATGCGAGGTTGGTTGGTTGGTTGGTTGGGTGGGTGGTGGTGGAGGTGGCTGTCAATTAAAAGAGGGAGCAGGCCGGGTGGCGGCAGCTTGGATTTAGTATTCAATTTAGCCGTCGTGAGCCCTGGAAGACGGGGCTAAGGTTACGGAGCAGTAAATCTAGCAGGGGGAGCCGGCCAAACAGGCCAGGGGGGGGAGGGGGTGAGGGAGGGAGGGGCCGGGCCGGGGCCAGCCAGCATGATTTACTGGCACTACCGCTCCGAGGTTACGCATTAGCCTGACCCCCGGTCACCTGATAACATTACACACCAACACTGCCGCCCCCCCACCAAACCCAAGTCAAGCGCTCGACGGGCCCCAAATCCAGCCAGAAAGGGCGGAAATGCTCTCAAACAGCAGCTGCCTTGTAGTTTACATGTCTTATTACATATTATATATGTATATGTATAAACTACCAGTCAGAAGTTTGGACACACCTTCTCATGCAATGGTTTTTCTTTATCTTCACTCCTTTCTACATTGTAGAAACATATTGAAGACATCAAATATATGAGCAATATATATGAAATTATGGAGCAAAGAAAACATTGTTAAATAATTAAATGTTATATTTGAAGGGTATATGAAATGTCACACTTTTTGACATTTCACACTTTTACTGCAAAATACCATGTAGCTCATTCATTGTTTTGATCCCTTAAGTGAGAATCTGTGCAAATAGTCATTAAAATGAAAGAAAAACCATTGCATGAGAAGGTGTGTCCACTAGTAGTGTATTTATATACATATATATATATACATATATATGTATATATATATGTATATATATATGTACATATATATATATATATATTTTTAACTAGCCGCTCCTCCTCTTTTCTCCCCCGCCAAGCCGGAAAAAGAATAAAAGAAATCCCGCTCACGGTTCCACTCGGAGAGCTCGGGCCCCCTTGTCAACTTCTGACAAAAATCACCCGGGGACGTTCAACAAGCTGTCGTCGGGCGGAAAACCGAGGAGGAAGGAAAGAAGGAGCAAAAAAAGAAAAAAAGAAAAGGAAAATAGCTGCGGGCACGCAATTAAACATGCTAATGTCTTTAATATATTTTAATCTGGTTTTCAGAGGGGGGGGACGACAGGCGAGCATGGCTCTTGTCGTGTCGCAAAAAAAAAAAAAGGGGGGGTGTGGGCGGAATTTGCGAGACGCATGCAAATGCCAGCTGGGAATATTCTGCATGTGAGGAAGCTAATATGTAATATTTAACATCTGATCTTGTTTGCATGCCATTCTATGTCACCGCCCACCCACCCACCCCCGACTTCCTCCTCTCCCCCTCCCCTCCACCTCCTCCTCCTCCACCTCAGCCCATCTGCACATTTCAAAACACGCGGAGGGGAGAAAAAAGAAAAAAAAAAAAGAATTAATACGCAACATTTGGCTGCGGGAGTCGTGAGTAATTTCTCCGACTAATTCGAAGCAGGTAGAGTTGTTGCACTTCTCCTCTCGGCTGCCTGACGGGCTCATTTCCAATGCCGGGGCTCCTTTGTTTAGTTGGTTATTTATAAGAAGCGCCCGTCTACACACGCGACACAAAGCTATCTGGAAGTAATCCACATCGGAGAGGGTGGAGGAGGTGGAGGAGGTGGAGGGAGGGGAGGCGGGGGACATTTGCATGGAAAATGCAACATGGATTATAATTAATCTAAAGTGACATGGGATTATAAAAGACAATGTAAATGAAGCGGTGGGTGGGGTGGAGGGGGTGGAGGAAGAGGAAGAGGAGCACTTTCTGTCTTTCCTGGCCCCTCCCTCCCCCACCTCTTCCTCCTCCTCCTCCTCCTCCTCTTCCTCGCACTCTCCACTTTATATCTGGACCCTCTTTTGTTTAAAGGATCTCAGTCTCGGAGATGAAGTGCGCAGCAAAAAAAACAAAAAAAAAACAAAACAAAACAAGCCGCTGCTCACTTGGTCACACTGTAATCCATCCATTCCCTGGAGATCTGCGGAAGCACGAACGCACGCACGCACGAGAGCGCACGCACATAAACACTTGCAGCTTGGCGGAGATTTTGCGGGCGAAGGATAGAAAACGCTAAGTCTTCCGACTTTAAGCTGGGAAAAAGGAGGGCAAAAATAATAATAATGATGAAAATAATAATAATAATAAAAAAACAACTAGGTCCCAGCGTCTCGGGTGATCAGCGTGGCAAAAACAACACGATGACGTAAGCCAGGCTCCGCCCCCTTTTTGCCCAGCTCACTTCCTGGAAATGTAGGAAGCTAGTGTGCTTTGTAAAAAAAAAATGAATCTGTGAGCTTTTACTTGCAAACGACAAAACATTTCTCTCTGGAAAAAGAGCAGGAGGCTAGAGGATACTGTGGCAGCACATTTTCTTCTTCTTTTTTTAAATGTATTTTTGACAGCAGCCCACTGCTCAGGCGTCTGTTTTGAAGGTGACGCGACAGATTTGGCGCAACATCGGGAACGGGGATCAGAATCGTCGGCCCTTTAAAAAAAAAAAAAAAACCCGCCAAGCAACGCCGTCCGGTTATATTCCATAAATTTTTTGACATTTAACAAAACACGCTCGCGTGCGTACGAAGGCGGCGTTGAAAGAAGGGATGGAAGAAGAATTCCTCTTCCTTTCTTCGTCCCCCCTTTTCTTCCCGGTGTTAAATGACGGCGGTAAATGCATGGATGGTGCCCCCCCCCCAACCCCAACCCCAACCCCACCCCGACCGACAAACCCCCCCCCCGCCCACCCCCTCCGTCGGCGGGCGGGTCGGTCGGACGGGCCTGTCAGAGAGATAGAGCTGAAAGATAGATGACTGGCCAAACTAATAGGCCCCAGCCTCACTCAGCTCTCCTTCTGCCTCATTGAGCCTCACATTATGGCGCCAGGTATGGCATGCTAGGAGGGAATGAAGGAGAGGAGAGGAGGGGTGGGAGAGGGCAGGGGGGGGGTAGACGGATAGAGGTTGGAGAGAGAGAGAGAGAGAGAGGTGACAGAGAAGGAGAGACGTCAAGTAGGAGAGAGAGAGAGAGACAGAGAGAGAGAGAGAGAGAGAGAGGGTGAAAGAAGAGAGAGGGGAAAAAAAGAAAAGAAAGAGGGGAGAGAGAGAGACCCCCCCACCTCCCCTACACCACTCCTCCCCCCACCCCCCCATGCAATATTCATCCCCTAACCGTGGATTTCCATCTCATACATAAAAAAGACCGTATGAATTCTCATTTTGGGAAGAAGGGGGGCGAATCAAATCTAACAAAGCCGGGGCCGTCCACCCCCCCCCCAACCATGGGCCTTTGTCAGTGACCCAACACAACCCAATGATAATAATAGTAATAATAATAATAATAATAATACTACATTAATAATGATAAAAAGACAAGAAAACAAACAAAAATGAGTCTCCGTGTACTGCAACCACGACGCGGCGTCACGCAAGCTTTCTCTCAGCCGAAGGTAAGGAGCAGGTGACGGAGGTGGAGGGGTCGGGGGGGCATCGGATTGGACGACAATTAGAGGATGGATAGAGCCGGAGGGAGGGAGGAAAATGGATGGAGGACGCAGTGGAGGAAGAGAGGAAGGAAAAAAACTAATTTAAGGGGTTGCAAGGGATGCGGGTGCAATATTAGAAAAACATATACACAGCCCCCCAGACCCCCCACCACTACCACCCCACCCCACCCCCCCACTCGCCCCTTCCTCTAATCCTGTGCTTATGAAAAATTAATATGTCATCAGAGAGGGCACAAGAACCAGAAAAGATTAATGCAAGGCGCTTATAAATTACAAGCACGCAAAAGTGATTTGATTAAAAAATAATCTGGGGTTGGGGGGGCGGCTGGACACTGCCTTCAACTTATCCCACTCCCTTCCTCTTCTTTCTCTCTCTCTCTTGATTCCGGTTCTGATCCGGTCGTCTTCGCTCCGACCGTCTCTCCCTCGTTTTTTTCCCATCAGGTGGAAACGATTACAGGGTGAGGGTGTGTGTGTGTGTGTGTGTGTGTGTAGGGGGGGGGGGGTCACACGGAGGCTAGTCGGCAGCGCTCACATCTTACGCCACCCCGTTTCTGTCTTTCTTTAAATCCAAAGAGCCCAGAAAGACGAGCGACGTGCTTTCAAACAACAAACGCAAGCCGGCGAATCACATGTGCTTCAAATATGTGCGTGTGTGTGTGTGTGTGTGCGCGTGCGTGTGCGTGCACACTTACGATCGGCCCTCCTGCTGTCAGTCAAGTCTCGCTCGTTGTGTCCGGCCCTGGAGGAGGAGCGAGGCGGTCTCTCGCTGTCCTCCGAGTTCTCTTCTGCAAACACACACAAAAAAAAAAACCCGCAAAAACATTAAAATAACCCTCTTTGTGTTATCTTTTTCTTTCAACACCATGCATCGCTGGAGTACATTAGGGGCTTTTCAAAAATACATTTCTGTTTGTACACACTGACTTAATCCAGACAAAACCTCTTTGGCCTGCTTGACCGCCGACGTCCCGGCAGCACATGATGCTTTTTATTTATTTATTTTTTTTGCGACGACAACACATGTTGTGTTGTGGAACGGTGGGACAGGCATGAAAGGAAAAAAAAAACATATATATAGATATATATATATATATTTTTTTTGTTGTTGTTGTTGTTGTTTCTGCATATAGGTGAATATTTTTTTTAAAAAGGCAGCTGGCAAAATTATTTTTCCATCAAATAATCTTAAATATCAGCGCTGATCAACAAAAACTCTGCTGTTTCAATGGTAAACAACAGCTTAAAAAAAAGGTATTTTCTTATTAAAACAATTGTAAACCCTCCACCCCCCTCCAAAAAAAATAGCATGTGGATAATGTGCATAATCTTCACTTTATAGATATTTTGCCGACATAATTCCTGAACAAGGACGTGCACGCGCACGCACACACACACACACATCGACGCACACGTGCAACTCTGTACTATTAGCAGATTAGCCTGCCCATCGCTGAGAGTTCAGCCCCTTGTTTGATAATTCTGTGTATCTGCAGTGTTCTGCCAGTGGATTAAAGTGTGTGTGTGTGTGTGTGTGTGTGTGCGTGTGTGTGCGTGTGTGTGTCCTCCATACGTGCACCGGCGTGCGCGCCGGGCCTGTGTGTGTGTGTGTGTGTGTGTGTGTCGCCAGCGCAAGCTAACACTAATCCTAGCCAAGCCCCAATGCTCCCTTTCATCCAGCCATCATTTGTCTCCGGCTGGGCTGATGTCACTTTGTAATGAATTTTGAGCAGTCTGAGAGAGGCCAGATAACCAGGCACACACACACACACACACACACACACACTCCATCTTAGGGTTGCACAAGCACCTCCATCTTAGGGGAACACACAGCACAATGCAAAATCAAACAGGATCATACACGATCCACACACACACACACACATCACACACACACACACACACATCACACACACACACATGAGAAGAAAAAAAAATGTTAAAAATTTCATGTCTCCTAAAAGGGGGAGGGGGGTCTGTTTCATCACAAAACCCCCCACTCTGCCTGAAAACGAGAGTGTGTGTGTGTGTGTGTGTGTGCGCAGGAAAAAAAAAAAAAAAAAAGCTGCGCTCATCAATCCTGCAGTGCGCCGCTTTAATAACCAGATATTCTGCACACACACACACACACACACACACACACACACACACAAACTCACACACGCACGCACGCACGCAAACACAAACACAAAAAGGCATTCATTCAAATTGGACAAAGGGTGCATCAAGGTCAACGTTCATTTGCATACAATCACTTTGGCCATTGTATGACGGGCGCCAGGCGTGTGCAGAAACCCCCCAACAGAAACATGATATGATTAACCCTTTCATACACGCACACACACACACACACTAAGACAGACGGACACAGAGTGAGTGCAGGCGCATTAAGTGGACACTATAGGCAGCATGAAATCTTCGTGGCAGATGCCGCAATTGGGGAGGGGAAAAAAAAACTGCTCATTTTTCGCAGCCAGTCTATTTCCAAAGGTGTGTGTGTGCGTGTGTGCGTGTGTGTGTGTGTGTGTGTGTGCGTGTGCGAGGCAGGCAGACACTGGGACTGCACTCTGCTCCTGATGTTTTATTAATACGTCGGTGACAACAGGGATGAAATATCTCCTGTCAGCCACGAGAGCTCGGCCTACAGAAATTACTTTTTTTTTTTTTTTCCTCCTTCCAGCGGCGCTGCTGCAGCGGCCATCTTTGTATTTTTAATTCGCTCCACCTTTGTGTGGAATGGAAGCGAAAGGACAATGCGGCCATAGATCTGTGTGTGTGTGTGTGTGTGTGTGTGTGGTTCTAAACGCTGCTTCTGCACGCTTGTGTCCTTTTGTCTTGCTCGGTTTTTTTTCTCCCCCCGTGGCAAGGAAAGCAAAAAAAGCATGAATTGGGCAGCGTGTTGAAAGGAATAGAGAATATAAATATGAAATATATGATATATATCAATGAATGCCTTGTTGTTGCATTATTGTCATCATCACCAAGTCGCAAGATGTTATGCACTGCTTTTGAAGCAAGTTTTAATAAGAAATGTTTAATGATTATCTTTAGAATTACTGCAAGATTTTCACTGAAAGTAATAAATAACAAATAAATATATATATATAAATATGGTGAACTACCTTAGAATGTACAAAACACCTGCACATTATAAACAAGCCCGTTGACGTAAATCCAGGATGTTTCTTTCAGCGTGAAAAATAAAATAAAATTATATAGAAAAATGAAATAAAAGTGGATCGTGACGACAAGCGTTCGGGCCATCCTATAGGGGGCAGTCTACCTGTAGTTCCAGGGGACACCAGAGGATAAAGGGACAATGAAGAGGGAAGGAGGAGGAGGAGGAGGAGGAGGAGGGACAGGAGAGGAGGGCTGATCATCTGGGCTTCATCAGCCTTTTTTTCCTTTTTTTTTTTAAAACTCCTTTCCCCTTCTAGTGTGTTAGATCTGCTGCTTGCGTGTGTGTGAGTGTGTGTGTGTGTGTGCGTGCGTGCGCACACACGGGGAATGTGTTTCCACACTGAGGACATTCCCAGACGAGCTCTTTCAATACATCAGCACAAGCGTCTGCCCTTTGACTGACCCCGACGGCTACACGCCGCCAGCCAGCCAGTGTGTGTGTGTGTGTGTGCGTGCGCGGGGTCCAGGCCCGTGCTTGTACGTGCACCCCCCCCCACCACCACCGTCGCACATGTGTCGGAGTGTTTGGCGCGGCCGTGCGCCATTGATCAAGTGAGAGAGAGCGAGAGAGAGACGGTGACTTGCATGTGTTAGCATGTGAGTTGTCATGTGCGGGTGCGTCTCACTCTCTCTCTCTCTCTCTCTCTGTGTGTGTGTGAAAGAAAAGGTGGGAGGAGGAAGAAGGGGGGGGGGGGAGGAGAGGTCTCTCTCTTTTTTTTTTTTCCTGCAGCAGGAACTCAAACCATCAACTTAATCGCTACCAGAGGACAGACAGGGAACTTTTGCAGTCACCTTCCACTGCTTCTCACACACACACACACACACACACAGACACGCACGCACGTACGCATATTCCAGCGGTGTGTGTGTGTGTGTGTGTGTGTTTGGCAGCCTGGTGGGACTCTCTTTGATGTGGGGTCGCTCAGAACATTAAAGCCGGGCCGGTGAGCTCGGGCTAACCGCAGACCCTGGGTCCGATTACCCGGCGACCAGCGTCGGCCGGCCTATATTTAACCGTTAAAGAGGGAGAATAATTAAGTGGCTGCTGATCAGGGACACAGACAAATCGGCCCTGTTTCTTTATATATATATATATTTTTTTTCCTTGGATTTCACTGTTAATTCTAAAGGGGGGGGGGTGCAGCCAAACCACTGCGTTTTTCGTTTTTTTGTTGTTCTTGTTTTGGAGGCGCCGCGTTCTGTAAAAAACGAGGGTGAGGGAGAAAGTTTTGGACAGATGCGGGCGGGGGAGGCGGAGGAAAAGGGGGTGGGGGTGGGAAGGAGGGAGGGAGGGAGGGTGTAAGGCGGGGGAGGGGAAATGTACAGAAAGAGATGTTTGAAGGGGGAAAAAATGGACATATGGGAGATGGGGAGCAATGGAGGATGTATTGAAAGTGTCAGTGACGTGAGTTGTGGCTCTGTTTGTGTGTGTGTGTGTGTGTGTGTGTGTGTGTGTGTGTCTAGCTGTATAATGACCTGCTCTGAGACCACTTGCTCCCTTTCCCAGCTCCCCCTAAGGGCCCATAACCGCCATGCCGGGTCATTATGCGCCCGGTGGAGGAGTCAGTTGTGCGGCTACACAAATGTGGAGCGATGCAACGCGTGCAGACGCCGGACGCGCTGAGGCTCTGAAATGGCTGAATTCATTAGGGCCGCGGCCCGAGCCGCCTCTAATTTGCTTCCTCGGGGCTGCGATGGTGCTCATTAAAGGGGTAAAGAAGTTAAAAAAAAAAAAAAAGATGGCCGGGGGAAGAAAAAAAAAAAAAAATCTTTTACATTTATTGTTTATCTTAAATCATAGACGCTATGAAAGCGAAGCGTCTGCCGCGCTGAAAGATAATTGCCACCGAAGAAAATATCGTGAGGAGCACAAGAAATAGTTAGCGTGACGGCCCTTACACAGTGGGCAATAGGCGAAGCGAATAAACGATGCAAAAATGCACATTTTTCCTGTACACACCTAGCACAAGACGGACATGCGTTTAAATTTTGCTAAGCAAATAAAGTTTGGCGCTCTTTCTTTCGCGGCGATGGAGAAACAATGGAGTCGACTACATCCTCAAGTGATGATGTCCTAGAAGTCAAATCTCACCAATTGTGTACTTCTGTTAGCACACCGAACTGGTTGTCAGGAAGCTCTTGCGCTAAAGTGACAGCTGTTTCTTACCCAACCGCTTCTTGCACAACTAAACAGCAAACAACACATTAACGCCTGCTTAAAATATTCTGCTGTGACCACGGTGTGTGCTAGCTAGCTAGCTATCTGACACCTCTGTTAGCTAGCACGCTAGTCATTCCACTTCTTCTTCTTCTTCTTGTAGTTTCCATCGTACAAGCAACATCAACACCCAAATGAAAAAGGTTCTGCTGTGTCATGCTAGCTACTGGATGAATATCCTTTACTAGCTCGCTAAAGTCTCCTGTCATGTCACACTCACAGTTTTAGGTCTCCTGCGCGGCGTTCTCTCGCTCATGAATTTACGGGACGCACCTTGGACCTAAACGCTACGATACCATTAGCGGGGGCACTCGCTGCGGTTTCCATTTCTACTTTCTGAAATGTAATAATAACGATAGAAAAAGGAGAACGGTCACGGTCCGTGTGCCATTTCTTTGGTCGAAAAAAAAAAAAAGCAGCGGGCCGTAATGTTTTTGCGTAACACCCATGACCGCCGTGTCCGGCCCACTTAGCGTGAGCTTGACGCTGATTTCTCCGTACAACCCCCCGCTCGCGTCCCCTGTGAGACCACATGTGCCCGCTGTGTGTGTGTGTGCGCGCGCTAGCAGCTAGCAGTAAGGCCCTTGTGATGTCACATTCCTGTTCGTGTGTGTGTGTGTTTTTTTTTTTTAAAAGGGAAAAAGCTTTGAAACGTTACACCGTCCCGCAGTCTCACTCGTGCACAGTCAAGGGCCAGCGGTAATACTGGCAGGGAAATAACCTTACAGTCTGATCCTGCTTTCTCTCTCTCTCTCTGTCTCTCTCTCTCCTCCACCCCCAGTTCTCTCACCCCCGCCAAATCTTTATTTACCCTCCTCCCCCGCCCCGCCCCGCCCCGCCGCTCACTCTCTCCTCGCCGAAAAATTTCAGCGCGTTTAACAAGCATTTAGATCTTAACCAGATGTTGTTAATGTAGCATGTCTAAAATACTAAACATCAAGCCGGCAGAGACGGAGGCTCGCAGCTCCTGCGCACGGGGGCCTGGGAAACGGAGCCGCGCGTGCACGCACACCTGCGCACGCACACACACACACACACACACAGACGCCTACCCATGAGCCTCTTGCACACGTCGGCTCCCACGCAGCCGTCGGTGTATTTCACACGCGCACACACACACACACACACACACACCATCCACCCCCAACCGACCCAGCGACTGCTTAAAGCTTATTACCACGGTGCAAAAAAAAAAAACCAAAAGTCCATTGTTTCAGGTCCGGTCTGAAAGCCAAACAATGGGATTGTCACATTTAATACGCTCCCGGTGTGAAACGTCAATAAGTTGAGCTGACGAAGAAAAAAAAAGAAAAAAAAAAAAAGACTCGCGTCAAAAAAGGAGAAGAAGAAGAAGAAGAAGAAAACAAAAAAATAAAGCGCTTGGATCAGCAGCTCCCAAATTTGCTTTGTTGTTGTCAATTACGACTCCCCGGGACACTTCATTGTGTTGCTCCTCCGCTCAAATTGCCCGCTCCGCCGTCTTTGACGGTGACTAACAAAACACCTATTACTCATTTTTTCGGCGGCGGGGGGAGGAGGGGGGAGGGAGGGTGAAAAAAAAAGGCAGGAAGAGAAAAGAAAATCATATGAATAAACATAGCCGAGATTAAAGGCTCACGTGTGCGGCTCGCTTGCTGCTGTGCAGGCAGAAAACTACTGTTGTTTCCGACTCGTATGGTGGTGGTGGTGGCGGGTGGGGGTTGTGAGGGTTCACTCCGGCCTCGGTGAGCGTCGTGGCGGCGGCGGCGGCGCTAATGACTCTTTAATGGCGAACGCACGAACGTTTCCACGGGACGGCGTGAAAAAAATGAAGAAAAAGAGGAAAAAAAATAAAAATAATAAAAAGCGGCGCTTCAAAAGGTTGCCGCCGTCACAGCACCTGCTCTCTCTTCTTACACAATGGGGCCTCGCGCGCCCACTGCACACCTCCGCACGTGTTCCACACACACACACACACACACACACACACACACACACACACACACCTGCAGCTTACACAACAGCCGTATTGCGTTTCAGCTTTTTCGGATCACCGTGGGCAGACTGGGTGAATCCAGGCTTGCGTGTGTGTGCGTCTCTGTGTGCTTGTGAGTGAGTGTGTGTGTGTGTGTGTGTCTGTCTCCTCCCTTCTGTTTCATCTCTCCCCTCTGTCTTCCTCCTTTCTCTTGCTTTTTTTCTCCCTTCCCCCTTTTCCACGTTTTCCGACCAGCCGCTGATTCTAAACATCTGGCACCGCCGGCCGACACGTGGGAGGAGGAGGACGGGGACACAAACGCACACACACGCGCACAGGGGCCGAGTCGCACACACGGTGGAAATATCGCGCGGCGACGTGACCCCCCCCCCCCCACCCCCACCGACCGGATCGTCAGGTGCACGCTGGGAAAGGGGAGAGGACGGCGAAGGAGGAGCGGGAGCCGAGGGTTAATGTCCTTCCTCGTCCCTGTGATAAGAATTCATTCTCTTCTATTACCAGCACTTATCTGCACAGGCTGCCGTCCAGTCCAGTCACTCACACACACACACACACGCACACACACACACAAGCGCGCGCGCACCCGCCGACGCGCAAGCCGCGCGGCGAGGGGTCCGAGATCGATGGACGGACCCTAATGAAGAAAGCAGCTGTTTCTCTGCAAAACCTGCTCGACTCGATCAGCCCGACAACATCATCCGTCCATCCTTCCTTCCTTCCTCTCGTGGCCCCCCCGCCGCCGCCGCCGCCCGCTTATCTGCACGCCACCTATCCCTCTTTATTTTCGCGTTTGTTTTTTCATCCAAACGTACGATCCCATCTCCTGCGGCTGCCTCCATTCATCCCTCCGCCCGTCCGTCCGTCCGTCCGTCCATCCATCACCCGGCCAGGTAAACAAGAGACAGCGGTTTGGGGGAGAATAGATGCGATTGGCAAATTGAGCCGGACTGGTTCTGGCTGGTCTGCGCGCCGGAGGTTTATTTGTTTGGCCTCAAACGAGGAAGGAATGGAGGAGAAGAAGAAGCACAACGTCCACGATGTTGCACCGCGCTTAAAAATAGGGCCTGTGGCAGGAAAGACAGGCAGGCAGGCAGGCAGGCAGGCAGCGGCCCGAAAAGATAATGCTTCAACTGATCTTTATCCTGTCGGGCTACTGTCCCCTTTTTAGCGGCAGAAAAAAATAATAATGTCAAAAAAAGAAAAGAAAAACAAACCCCTCTGCTGGCAGAGGCAGCGGTGAAAACAAGGCCGTAATCCTGGACGACGGCAGCCGAAGCCAAGACGCAAAACGCCACAGTGGACAAGAAAAACCACGAGGGATTTGCCCACGAATCAAAGCGGCGCTGTTGGTTGGTTGGTTGGTTTGTTTGTTTGTTTGTTTTTGCCGTCGTGTTGTTGTTGCGGTGGGATAAAGTTTTCCGGAAAACGCTCTCGCTTCAAAATGTTTACACCATGTCAAATATCATCGTGATTTATATTTGCAGGAAGGAGGGAGAAAAAGGAATTGCAGACAGTTTGTTGGAACGGAGGCTCACCCACCCCTGTGGGTGAGCTGAATGGAGCAGCGCAACGTGCATGAAGGGAGCCTGCGGGTTAATGTGCTTAAAGAAAGTGCACTTTGGAGGCTGGGCCGTCCAAAAACTTTGTTCCACCACTGTAGTAGTTTTTTCCCTGTGTGTTTACAGAACAGTAAACAATCAATTGTTGCACGTTTTCTCCTGTATTTCACATCCGGGCCATTCTCTTTCGTATCAGGGCTCATTCAAAACCACACACGAGAAACTTTGCTTTGAAAAGTTTAGCGAGTGATTGATTTAGCTCGTTATTGATTAGTTATTGTTTTGGCTTTTCTGCAAAGAAAAGAAGACTTTTTGTTGCAAAACGGAGGCGCATCGATAATTCCAAATACGGACAAAACAAGGTGTGCGAACGCGGAAAAATGAAAAAAAAAACCTACAAACGAGGTGGGAGGGGGCTCGTTATGCGAAGGGCCTCCCGGACGTAAAGGCAGAACGCATCCAGAGATGGAAGGGAAGAGAAAAATATCTCAGAGCCCAAATATTCATTAGGTTGCTGCGGAGCCTAAACAGAAAAAAATATGAAAAAAAAAGAAAGAAAAAAGTCGGGAAAAAAGCCACCACATGGAAGCGCTAACGCATACGGGACCCCGGAGCCGCTGCCCCTGGTGATGGCATTTTTTTTAATTTTTTTTTTTGCTGGGGCTAACAAACAGGGAGCGTTAGCTTCTCCCTCCTCCTCCTCCTCCTCCGAATTTTCTCAGAAAAACATGCAAAAAATGTCCATTTCATTACGGGCTAAACAATGTCATATGGGCCCCCACCGGCCCCCTAATAGGAGCAGACAAAGACGGAGCAGCACACATATGCTTCGAATAAATCAGATTACTTGTTGGTGAGGGTGGGAGTGGGAGGGGGAAGGGGGAGTATTTGGGGAGGTGAAGGGAGAGTAGAGAAAGAAAGAAAGACAGAAAGGGAAAGGAAAGGAAAGGAAGAGACACCGCCAGACACTTAGAGGATTGACAATATTCCTCTCTTTTTTTCTCTCTCTCTGGCTACTTCCAGCCCTCCCGTCCCCTCCTCCTTCCCCTTCACTTTCTTAACTCCCTCTCACTCCCTCCCTCCCTCCCCCCCCAACCCCTCCGAGCGGGATCTGTTTTAGATTTGAGCCAGTGCGAGAGCCGTATCTCTGCCTTATCTCTGCTCGCCGTCAGAAAACAGAAGAGCTCCATGTTTCCATGCATTAGAGCGGCGGGGCCCCTGACACGCCGGCCCAGCCCTCCCTCCCTCCCTCCCTCCCTCTCTCCCCCTGCTTGGAAGTCTCGCAAAGAAAAGTGAAGAAATAAATGAATTTATCGGAAAACAGATTGAATAAAAGAGCGACAAAAAGTTATTGTTTAATCAAATGAAGCGCGCGTCACGGCTCGCCGGCGCCGATACAGCGCTCGTTTTTTCTTCTTCTCTCTCTCTCTCTCTCCTCGTCCCCCTTTTAATTTAGAGAGCAGCTCTGATGCGCCGTCAAATCAAAGAAAATGTCAGATGTGGGGGGGGGCGCACAAATATGGAAATGCAGTTTTTGGGCGACGTGACAACAGATGTCAGTGAAAATCAGGCCCCAAAAAAAAAAAAAAAAAAAAAAAAAAAAAAAAAAAAAAAAGCGAGATGGCTCTTCAGAAGCCACTGAGCATCATTAACTGGCTCTGAGACGGCGTCGGGATTTGAGTGACTCTGACATTTTTATTCATTAATATTTTTTTTTCTTCAAATTTAGCCTCTCGGCCACCCTCGGCTATCGAGGCGCCCTGTTGCGTTTCTTTTTCTTTCTTCGTTCTTTTTATTTTTTAGAAAAAGCTCCAATTAGGCTCCTCAGTGACGACTGTAAGGAGAAGTATCGATTCTTGCCAAAGTTGTAACATAAAGAGTTGGAGAAGGAGGAGGAGGAGGAGGCGTGGACAGGGCCGAGGATACGTGAACAATTTGAAAGAAAGGCCCGGGTCGATATTCAAATGACTCCTGGTATTGAGTTCTAATTAAAGCTTAATTGCGGCCGGGGCCTCGGACTTTGGCCGCCCGGCCGCGGACGTCGGCCCCGCTGGCCGGAACGCCGCTATCGATGCTGTTTCGGCGGGCGGACATTGATCCCGCCGCTTGGCAAGTGCTGCTGGGCGCACGTGAGGGCGACGCCGGCAAAAAAACAAACAAACAAACAAAGTAACTAACAAACTCACTAAGTAACAAAACAAAGGCACACCTGAGTGAACCGACGCCGCGTAATTAACCTTCATCCGGAGGGGGGGAAAGTCACGGCTGCCTTGTCTGAAAGGTGTGTGTGTGTGTGTGTGTGTTTGCAGGCCTGCTGTGTGTTGCTGTAATTACACCATTAGGTGTGGAACTAATTGACTTCAGATGGGCGCGCTGGAGGTATTGCTGTGGACAAAAGAAATCACTGAGAAGTTAGCGTCTGTGTGTGTGTGTGTGTGTGTGTGTGTGTGGAACGTATGCTTATTTAAACACACACACACACACACACAGACAGATCGTCGTTCCCGCCGTTTATTTCCCTCCCCTCTCTCCGTGCACGTGCAACGTGCGCGTGCGTTTGTCCCCGCGGGCCTAATCAGGTATCAGATACCTTTTGTTTTGGGAGCTCATTGATGGATGAAATCTTTATCTGCGCTATTGATCAGGAAGGGGGTGGGGTGGGGTGGGGTGGGGGTGGGGGGGTTCCTAAACTGTCTGTCTGGCTGCCTCACCTGCTCCGGCTCTAACAAGATTGCCAGGGTCGAGTATATCAGTTAACATTTAATCAATGGCAGCTTAAGACACTGGGGCTAAAGGGAGAGAAGCCCACCGCCTCGGCCCCCTGCCCCAAACCATTACCTGGGATTGAAGGGGAACCTTTGCTAGGGCGCTAGTGTGTGTGTGTGTGTGTGTGTGTGTGTGTGTGTGTGGCTGGCTGGGTGAGGAGGGGGGTTCCAGATGATTACAAGGGATTGGGTCTGGTTGATCACATGTCTTCAGGGGACAACGGAGCCTGTACGTGTACGTGTGTGTGTGTGTGTGTGTGTGTGTGTGTGTGTGTGTTACGGCCCGGCTTGTCAATACATGTTAATACATGCGAAAAAAAAGAGAGAGAAAAAAAAAAAGGGGAAAACACCGGAGGGGTCCGCTGGAAAAGGCAAAAAAAAAAAAAAAAAAGTGGTAAAAAGGGAACGGAATGATTGATGCGCTCGGCGAATCGACGTTCGAATCAAGCGAGGTTTTTTTTTTCTTCTCACTGGGAAAAAAAAAAACGAAAAAGGGAGAAAGACGTGCTGCGGCGGAGAGAGAGAGAGAAAAAGGACATATCGGGCGAGGCGTGACTTTATTTTTTCTGCGCCGCTTGCAAAAAAAAGGCCAGAAAAAAGAGGGGAGTCAGCGAAAAGGAGAAATGTGATCTCTTAGACGGTTTTCCCCCCCCCCCTCCTCCCTCCTCATCCCTCCATCGCTTCAAATTTAAGAATCAGCTCATCTGCCTGTAAATGAAACTCCATCAGACCCCCGCCGCTTCTGAAGCCTCGCTGCTATCGCCTGTCATTATCAAACCTCATTCTGCTGGAATGACCCAGCCAGGTTAGGGGTGGGGGGGTTTCCACTAGTGTGTGTTTGGTGGGGGGGTGCAGGGGTGTTGCTCCTACGAGGGAAGCCCCCCCTCTCTCTCTCGTCCCTGCCTTTTTTCGTCCAAAGCCTGGGTGATTCCCACCACCGAAAATCAATCTGTGTGTGTGTGTGTGTGTGTGTGTGTGAGCATATGAGCGCCTGCTTGCTTGCTTGCTTGCGTTCACGCTTGCATGTGTGTGTGTGTGTGTGTGTCAAGGTTTTGTAAGACAAATCTCTCCAGCCTGTGCCGCTTTAGTGCTATTGAACCAGGCTTCGATCACTCGGCCACTGTGAATAATGCAAGGGAGGTTACTGCTCACTTACAGCGGAGGATGCCTCCGCGCGTGTGTGTGCGTGCGTGCGTGCGTGCGTGCGCGCCAGCGTGTGTGACAGGGTGGTCCCCTTCCCGGCTCTTGCAAATGCAACAGGGCAGTTCTTCGACGTTCTTCGACTCGGCCCCTCTTAATCTGGTGTCAAATACAGGAACTCCCACATTGGTAGTGTCTCTCTCCCTGGCTCTGTGTGTGTGTGTGTGTGTGTGTGTGCGCGCGCGTGTGTGTACGCTGGAGGCTTCCTAAGAAGAGCTTAACTGGAGCGGACAGCTCAGGCCTGCACTTTGACACACCCTGACTCATTACACGCAGCCGGCGCACACACACAGGAATATTGTCATTAAAATTAAAAAAAAAGAAAAGAAAGACAATTAGATGTGAAGGCAAAAGGAGGCCATCGCTAACACACACACACACACACGCGCGCACACACACGGCTGCGAACAGAAGGCAGGAGATAGGTGAACACACACACACACACACACACACACACAGTCGTCCTCATGTCCCCAGGTATGCGAAGCGGGGATATTAATAATCGCGACGCTCGCGAGTAATTAAAACGATTTCGACTGATGTGAGCGAGGCCGCGCGTGCACGTTGTGTGTGTGTGTGTGTGTGCGCGCGCGTGTGTGTTTCTGTTAATTAAGTTCGGGCCCGATGATTCGATATGACACAAACCATGATGCTGTAATGGTGTCCCCGCGCTTTTTGACGCAGCCCCCCTGCGGGCGGGCGGGCGCACGTCAAAGCAGCGGCGGCGGAGGGTGGAGGGGGGTGAGGAAGAGGAGGGGGAGCGCCAAGAGGTGCATCCACTACCCCCCCGAACCCCCTCCTCTCGATCCTCATTATCTGTGTCATCACTGAGGAGGCAATTAAGCAAACATCACATCCTATCATATCCTCCTCCTCCTCTTCGTCCTCCTTCTCTTTCTGCTACTCCTCTTCCTTCTCCTCTTTCTCATCATCTTCCTCCTCCTCTTCCACCTCCACCTCTGAGCTCCTCTCCCTTTCTTCCCCTTTTTTTTTTTGCAATTTTCCCGGCGCTCCGATTGTCTCGTCGCCGGAACGCCGTCGCGTCTCCACACTCGATGCTCCCGGGAGCGGCGCCGCACGCCGGGCGTAATGCCTATTACGCTCCTCGACCGTGTGTACGAGGGGCGATGAGGGTGTGAAATGCCTATTACGTCGAGAGTCTAGACCCCCCCCCTCCCCGCACCCTCCCTCCATTCCCACCACCACCTCCACCACCTTCTCTTCTCCGCCGCCTAAAGAGCAGAAAATTGCGCCGCTCCTCTACCTCAATCGCCTATTAACCTGTTTTTGAAACAAAAGGCCGAGGAGGCGCCTCGCCCATTAGCCGCCCCGCTAATAAAGCGGCAGCGCCGAGGGTCCGACCACAGGCGGGCGAGCGCCACTTTTGTTTAGAAGGAATTCTAATTGGATTTCAACAAATTTAATTGCGCCGCTTTCGTCTTTGTTTACACAACGGAAACTCGGGCTCATCCCGCCGTCCAAAAAAAATCCTCTTTTCTTTTCGTGCCCTCGGATGAACTTTTCACTTTCCTTCCGTGGAGAGAGAAAGAGAGAGAGAGAGAGAGGGAGAGAGAGAGAGAGAGAGAGAGGACGAGAGGAGAGACGACGACATCTTCTTCGGAGCGCCGATGACTAAAGCGGCAGGCATGTTTGCCTAATTTGCACAACGACGTCGACATCAAAGCGGCAAATCAACCGAAGGCTCATTCAATGGATTTTTTTTTCTTCTATCGCTCCCCCCCCCCCACCTCCACCATCACCAGGCAGCATCTCCCTTTTCCTCCGCCGCTCTGTCACATTCCTCTCTTCTTCTTTTTTTCCGGCCTATTTTTCAGAGCGTTATTAGAACATGATAAAAGCGAGAGGGATGTCATGACACGGGACCCCCTGTTAGCATTACGGAGGCGGCGAGGGGAGAGGAGAGGGGGGGTGGGGGGAGAGGAGAGGGGGGAAGGGGGGGGGAGATGAAAGAGATTTGTCTGGAAATTATTGCTCACAAGGCATTGATTCTCCGCTTTAATCTCACACAGTGTGCTCAAATTTCCTATTAGGGAGATGAAGAAAAGGGAAGAGGAGCGACGGGGGGAGAGGCCTCGTTCGCATAGGTGGGGAGGTGAAGAAACCAGCCGGGCCTGTCTCTCCGTCTCGCCTGTCTGGGGGCAGATGAAACGCACGCACGCACGCACGCTTTCCCGATTCTGGGAAGAGGCGGCAATGTGGACTGGAATCTTTTCATTTGGATTTCCTGTCGCCGCTCCAGGGTCCATTTGTCTCAGTCTGCAGCGGGTAAACACAATTGCGGCGAAACCGCCGGAGGGGTGGTGGTGGTTGGGGGGTGGGGATAGGGGGGGTCCCGGCCGTGCGCACACTGGCGGCCCGCTCCGGACGAGGCGAGACACTGACGTGCGCTACACCTGCAAAGCTTCCTCCCGTTAGCGATGAGTAGCCTCGGCTATCGGCAATCGATGGCCGCTATCAATTCCATACCTCCCGCTGATGGATGCGGGGAAGGTAGGATAGAGAGAGAGAGGGAGGGAGGGAGGGAGGGAGCGTGCGAGGAAGGGCCGAGGAGGAGGAGGAGGGGTGCTGCTGTTGCTGCGGGGGGGAGAAACTCTACCTGACGATATCACAACTAGCCGCCGAGCGTGAGCACGTTGGATATTCCAACTTTGGATAATTTAACATCGTGTGCTGTGTTTTCGAAATCCTGATGATGATGATGATGAGGATGATGATGAATGTTGCATGTGTGTGTGTGCACGTTTTAGCCTTCAGCGCATATAAGCTGCCCTTAAACGCCTCGTCTGTGAATCGAATCATCGCCGTCCGAGATTAGCAGTGCGCTAATGCTGCTGCTGCCACTGCGTTAATGCCTGGTTGCCGCAGCTACGCTCTCCGGAGCCGGGGCCTCCTCCTCCTCCTCCTCCTCCTCCCATCAGCGGATTGTTTGTCTTAATGCCGTGTGACACGGCCCATTGTTTTGTCCATCTGTGGTTAAGAGTCAATGGACAAGAGGGGGCGAGCGAGCGCGGAGGGACCGCAGGGCGCGGAGGAGAATGGAGGGGCGAGGGAGAGGAATTATAAAGAGCCAAGGGGTGTGCGGAGGGGGTGAGTAGGGGTGAGGGTGGTGGGTGGGGGTGCTCAAGCTGAGAGGTTAAAAATATACGCTTGAAGCTGCCCTGCGAAAATTCGCCGGGGCCAAAAGTCGATAAACTGGCTGGAAACGAGTCGACCACCGCCCCCCCTCAAATAAAAAAAAAGGCCCCTTGTGACATCACAAAGTGCATTAGGTGACCCCCATCCCCCTGGTCGTCCCTCTTAGACCCACTTTCCTGCGCTCTCTCCCCAACATCCTGGAGAGGCCCGACAGCTGAGCTCCAAAACGCTGGTTTGCCGGAAAAGTTTTCAGGGGCGATTAATCATGCGAGTCCGCTCCGCACCGGCGCACCTCCACCCCCACCACACACACACACACACACACCCCAGGATAAAAAGACAATGGCTTGCAAAAGGGGAGAGTATTGCATTGCCAGGGACCTTTAACCCCTGTGATTTCAATACGGTCGTGGGACATTCACAACTTCCCTTTCCAACGCTTCTTGTCCAGAGGCGTTCGCTCCCATATGGAGCGGGACCTAAAAAAGCTTGTCTCACACACACACACACACACACACACACACACACAAGGGCCGGCCCTGTGACGCCAGCCTCCTCCCTCAAAGGGTTAAGTCATATTTAGTATGCGTCCTCAGAGCCCCGCGGCTTTGTATTGTAAATAAGACTAATGTGGCACCGGCCAGGTATGCTAATTCAGATAATCAGCGCAATTTCTGCAAATTATAACTGTCAGTGCGGTGGGCACAGAACCTTGGCGGAAAAACATGAGGGAACAATTTCGCCGGGGTAATACCCCCCCTCCGCCAAAGAGCTGCTCGACTCAAAGAAAAACAATCGGGCCGGGCCGGGCCCCGCACCGTACCGCCTCGGCACACCATTGCAAAAATAGTTTATGGTGAACGAGGCTCCCTCTCTTTTTTCCCCCCCCTGCCCCCACTTCTTTTTCTAAGGCTGCACGCTGCCCTTTCTCCCCCTGCCGCCGCCGCCGCCGCCGTATGTGCGCACGCAGACCGCAGAGTAATTATAATTTCGCTCGGATAGAATTATTCAAAAAATGACCACATCTTTTACTCCCCGGTGGAGTGTATGGTTTTGGGGAAATTTGAGGTAAATTGCTACTTGCCGAAAATATAATAATACACGCGTACGAACGTGTCTAATTTCGATTTGAGAGACAATCCCAGAGGCCGCTCCATTGTGTCCGAGCGATTGTCCGGCAAAAAGAGAAATGAAAATAAAAACATGCCTACTTATAGAAATGCTTGCTGGTGGAATCGCATCACTTTCATTGGGACCGCCTCGCCCCCGACAGCTACATTTAACTTATGTCGGGCGCATAAAATAACATTCCACATTTTCATTATTGGAGGAATGGTTCCCGCCTGGCTGAAACTTGCGGGATTTGTTTCATGGAAGTGACTCCCAGTGCGAAAGTACACGAGAGCGAAAAAGGTCACCGATAATCTAACTATAAGTAATGAGGGGCTTGGAAATGAATCAATATGATTAGCCCATCAGAAGAAGAAACGCAAACAGAGCTGTTTAACGGGCAAATACCTTCCAGAGACGTGACTCCAGTGGGGTTTTTCAACCCCGACCAGCGGTGGGGGAGAAGGGAACGGGCCGTCGGGCCGCGCTGACTCCTAAAACTAGCTCTGGGTGTGTGTCTCGTCCTCCTTTCTCCCACTCCTCCGGCCATCCGTGACTGTTTATGTAATGGCCACAAATTACTGAGACAAACCCTGGAAATAGACTTCTGTCTGAGGAGAGACCTCGAGAAAAGAACCGGGACCGCTGGAATGGCGAAACCACCCCCTTACCGACCGCACGAGGGGAGGAAAGAAAAGCCCAGGATGGAGAAGTAAAAGTGAGGCAAGCGGGGCGGCTTAATACCTTCAAAATGCCCCCGTGTCATCACTTTGAATTTCTTTTTTTTGGGGTGAGACAACAGAGGCGGCTTTTGCTTTTTTTCCCCCCTCTCCGCCGAGAATCGAAGGGTTGCTTTGATTCACTTCAGATGACGTTAGCGAGGGGAATGCTATTTCTTTTCATTTTTTTTTTTTTTCAAAATGAAGAATCTTAAGCACACGTGGAAACGGTCAAAATGGCCCCACTTGATACCTCTTTGCGTTTCATCATTTCACGAAGAGGCCCTGGCTAGCTAGCCCTGCGCCGGGCGACGCTACGCCGCGTCCATTAGGCTCACTGTTTAGCCTACAGCTTTGACGTAAATGGTTAACACAGCTGCACAGCGACGCTAATTTCACCGAGACCAAAAATATCCCAGAGCCTTATCGCGCAGAGGAAAAAAAAAGAGAGGCCTGGGAACAAACACACACACACACACACACACACACACACACAGACGGGCTAAGATGAAAGTGTTGTTGGTCTCTCTAAGTCAGAAGAGGTCTTTTGTTTAAAAGGAGGCCTCAGACAAAGAGAGTTCTCTCCCTGCTTCTTTAATGCACTTTGGGTGGTGTCGTGGGGAGGGCGGGGTGCTGCCAGTGGTGGTGGTGGTGGGTTGGTTGGTTGGTGGGGGGGTTATGGAGGGATGGAGATGTGAAGGTGGTGGTGGGGCGGCGGCGGCGGTGGTGGAGGGATGGATGACAGACCAGGCTCTCAGAAATAATTACCTCCATAAGATCCCATCTCCCTTTTCTTTTGGTGAGGGACAGAGGGGAGGAGAAAAAAGAGAAGGTGGGGGTTGGAGGGGGGGTAGGACGGAGGGGATGGTATGTAGAAAAGAGCCCAGTGTTTCTGCTTGGTCTGCCTTATGAGGGGCTTCGCACATGAATGAGCACCGGGCTAATGGGCGAGCATAGGCGGCTAGAAATAATGATAATAATAATAAAAAAGGAAACACTCGCAAATGCGTGTTCAAAGCTATGCCGCTGTTATAGCCAAAGGGTCCAAGAAGGAAAAAAATATATATTTTAACAGCTCAACTTAAAGGCGGTGTGTAAGATTTAGTTGCATCTGTTTGTGAAAAACAAGGACGATGTTCCACTTCCATGTCTTTCTCGTACCAGCTGTGGTGTGAAGGAAAAAACCCTGAGCAGATCCACGTTCTGGGACACTTTGGAACATGCTCTCCTCCTTCTAAGTGGACCTTTATTTTACATGAACATCAGACAAAAAAAAACACAAATATGCATTTTCTTTTGATCCCTTTAGATGGTCCGCATGCCGCCTTTAAGGACCAAACACCCCAAGTAAACAAGCTGCCCACTTCGTACAACGGATGATGGAAGACACGTGATTGATTTGCGATTTGTCATATTTTTCTTTTACTGGTTGCACTCGAGCTGAATGGCTCCATTCAGCTCCGCAATCCCATCAAACTGCATTATCTAATTCCTCTAACCATTTTTGGATGATCCTAAAAGCAAAAACGTCCTCGGAGGCTTCCACGTCGAGAGGCAATTCATTTACGGCCGCTCCCTCTGATGCAAACTGGCATTTTTTTATAAACTCAATTTCCTTGTAACACTTGTAATTGTGCACGGTGAAGGGCCGATTCATCTCGATGCCCGTGGGCACACAGTGGGCTTTTTGTCTCTGACGGATGCCACCGGGAGATCATGGCGAGGTCTTGCAATAATCGGAGAATTTACATTTATATAAGAGTGGGTCCACTTGGCGTAGAATAACGTGAGAAGAGTGGCACAAGTAAATACGGAGTGACATTAACCTTGTTTGCAAGGTTCCGTCATCCACCATTAGATGCTGCCAAGTATAATCCTTTTTTCTTCTTTATCCCAAACACACACGAATTGAAAAGGCTACTAAACTCCTCAAAACACCTGTACCTGTCGCCGTGCCCTTAATTGGGCCGTAAAAATCAGCGTCAAAATTGTTTCATGAGAGCCATTCGCATGTACATAAAAGTCCGGCGCATTAGAACTCTTATCCCCAAATGGGCCTATAATTATCTGGCAGGGAGCCAGGTCGCGGGCTTTAAGAGAAAGATACCGGTCAGCACTTAAATTAATCTTTTTCATACTGGTCTCTAATGAACAGAAAGTGCTCAAGTCAGGAGTTGCAGCCCCAGAAAAGCGCCAGCGCACGTACAGTACATACGCGGGCACGTACGCACACACACCACCAAAAAAACCGCAGCAGCTGAAAACGCAGCCTACTTTAGAAGCTGCTGAGCACCTTTTGCTCATCACAACCTATTGGGGATGTTAACAATTAATCAATTAACTGTCGATTAAGAATTGAATCGATTAAATTAAATTAGTCGCAATGAATTGAACATTTTTTAACTATTTTTTTTCTTTGTTGAATGGTGTGGTGTATTCTATATACCTAAAACAAGTAACTTTTAAACAACAAAAATGTTTTTTTTAAATGTGACCCATTAGAATTCAACTTAAAGTCAGAGGATAAATGTTAAGGGTGTTTTTACTGTTCTCTCATGTAAAAATGGGTCACATTGGACCCTCAACATTACTTAAGGGTTAAATAATGTCTTCCTTACATATTTTTCATTGTGAAATTTAGTTTCTCAGACTAAATCGCTACTTATCAATTAATCGTTAATCGATCGTTCAATCAACTAACGATTAATGAATTAATCGATCATTTGCATCCCTAATAGCCATACTTGCTGTTGTTCCACATCAAACATAGCTGAGTTTGACATAAAATAGACCTAAAATACACCCCGAAAGGAAAAACACAGTGGGCGTGAATGAGGCCAATGACGTCGACTCCCCTGGTTTTGATCTCCGTCCACTTCTGCTGCCGACCACCTGCCAAACGCTCGGCGCTCCGCGAGGGAAGCGCCTTTCAAACGTTAACCGCGTACCTCGTGAAAGGATGCCGTTGTTTCGCTACGAAAAAAATAGAAAAAAAATTATACGGCGTGGGCAAAGGGAGGGCATCCAAAAAAAAAGAAAAAGGAGGGTGGCTTAGCGCCTTGGACGGCGCCAGCATCCGCCACGGCTTCCTCATGGAAATTGGAGCGCGAGCCATCGCAAGCCGCAGCCATAAAAGACGAGGCCCGAGCGACAAAATGTGGCGTGTTTCTTTTTAATAGTGGAAGATTTTGAAATAGGTGCAGCGGGGGCGAGCGGCCCGCCGTCCGACAGCTTTAAAAATACGACCGCGCTCATTGGTTTGGGATGTAACAGGGCAGCAGGGAGGAGGAGGAGGAAGAGGAAGAGGGGGAAGCAAGAAGGTGTGCGTTTAAACGTACAGTAAAGCTCGGCGCTACTTTGATCGGCGTAATTAGAACCAAAGCGGGACCAGTAACGGTCTCCATTTCACGACAGGGAGTTGCTCCTCTGCTCGGGTCTGCATTGTGCTGCACTGTACATGTACATGTGTGTGTGTGTGAGCGCTCTGGGGATTCACATATGTTTCCGAGCGCCGGGGCCTCCATCTGTTTTGGGAGTGTAACGTACAGTATAAACAGGACACTCGGGGCCTCGGCGGTGGACGCAGGGATTCTTTCTTTTTTTTTTTTTAATGTGGAAACGCTCGTGGAAGGACAGATGGACGCACGGGTTGGGGTTGGGGTTGGGGGTATTCAAAAACGTGTTAGGCCGCTATACTAGCCCCCCCCCCCCCTACAGCCCCCGCCGCCTCCACCCAGCCCCACCGCCTCGCCTTCGCCTCGCTCGCTGGCTCCTGCAGGCTTCAGGTCAAGCAAAGCAAAAACAAGTTAAGCGCTCATTTTCTCCCGGCAGCATTAACATGGGGATGACTAAATAATGGACCCTGACTCTTGCTCTTCTGGTTTAAATTACAGCAACGCCCCCCCCAACGCACACACACACACACACACACACGCGTACCCCGCAACCCCCTCCCTCGCCAACCATCCAACCCCACCACCTCCTCCCTCCTCCACTCAAAGAAAAACGATTAATCTTTTTTCCCCCCTTTTTCTTTTTCTTTTTTTTTTGTCTCTCTGAATGTTTTACAGTTCTGTTACACTTATTAGCTGCTGGCAGGATGGAGAGTCTTAAATGAAAGCCAAATTGCTTTGGTCATGAGAAAGGAAATGAAAGCTCACTCCAGGGAGAGACTGTGTAGCCGCGCTATATACGCGCGTTGGGGCGTGTGTGCGTGTGTGTGTGTGTGTGTGTGTGTCTGTGTTTGTGTGTGTGTGTGAGAGAGAGAGAGGGGGAGAGAAAGAGAGAAAGCGTGTGGGTGTGTGTTTGTGAGTAATGTATGTGTGTATGGCTCTTTTCACAATGAGATACTCCCAAGGTGAAATTTCATAAGCTGCCTGCCTGCCTGCCTGCCTGCCTGCCTGCCTGCCTGGGATGTCCCCGTGCACGGGACGGGTGCACGAGTGTGTGTGTGTGTGTGTGTGTGTGTGTAGCAGATATAAGTGCGGCAGCCTAATAGGAACAGTATGCTCATTTTGGAGAGATTAGGAGGAATGGACTGGTCTGTATCGAGAGACGTGATCTGGATATGAAGGCCGAAGGAGGGGCGGGGGTGAGGCGAGGGAGAGGGGTGGGGGGGGCGACAGGAATAAAGAGGGAGCGGTGTGAGAAAGGAGGAGGAAAAGGTTGAAAAATCGGGAGCCTCGGAGGACGTGGAGGGAGGGATGAGTGGCAGGCGAGCGAAGGCCCCGCCCCCCGAAAACCCAAGACGACAGCAGCGCGTACGCACCGTGGCCGGGGTTGGCGCACTCCTTGACGTGGAAGAGCTCGTGCAGGCTGAGCGCGTCCTCGTCGCCGGCCGCCACCAGGCCCTGCTGGTGCAGCTGCAGCTTCCGCAGGCCCTCGTTCTGCTGGTGGCGGGTGGAGCGGGCGTGCTGCACCAGGTTGAGCCGCGCCTTGGTGGAGTAGTCGCACAGCGTGCAGTAGTAGATGCACGACTCGGGCCCGTGGCCGCCGTCCTGCTTCTGCAGGTGCTGCGGAGGGAAGGGGAAAGAGGAGGAAGAGGAGGAGATGGTGGTTAGACGGAGGTCGCAGCACGTTTGGAATTTAATTTTTATGTCGTATCAACAGGGAAGGTCCTGAAAAGGCGCTATGACTCTTCAGCTTTACTTCTAACTAACTTGAAAAAGGCAAAGGCAAAACCCCAGGTGATACTTGGTAAACCGCACTTAATTCAATTTGTCAATTTTACTGCACCGCTGCAGCAATTTTATTGGTGCGCTACGGCGGCAGAGTGCAAAAAGCATACAATTTTAGACGATTAGAGATAAGCCCCTCTCACCCCCCCCACCCCTCCTCTGAAATGACTCCAAATTGGAGGAGGGGAACTATTTTGGCGCAACGGCGGCTTTTTTCAAATGAACCGGATGCGTCTTAGGTGACGTTAAAAGAAGAAGAAGAAAAAGAGCACGCACAAAGAAAGTCACATTAGGAGTTGGCCTCGCGGCGCCGTTTCTCTTCCCTTTCTCTCTCTCTCTCTCTCTCTTTTTGTCTTTAGCACGCACGTTGCGCCGCGCTCCTCATTGTCGGCAGCTGCAGGGGCTTCTCTCATTCACCGCGCGCTGTCAGTTGCAAGACCTTCATTTTCAGTCGCCTCGCTAATGGCGGCTACCCCCCCTCGCCCCCCAACTCGACACACACACACACACACGCACGCACGTGCACGGGCCTCCCTCCCCTCCCTCCCTCCGTCCCACCTTGGCCCCCCCCCCTACCGCTCCCATACACCCGGTCAAGCCAAGCATATCAAGTGTGCCTCTGTTGTCGCTGCCGGGCTAATGAACAATGCACAAAAACAAAAGAGCGGGCCGAGCTTTTATTATCTGATCCTCGGCGAGTCGGGTGAGGGAGGGGGAGGGAGGAACGTATGCACGCAGAGGGGGGAGGGAGATCGGGGCATAAACCAGATCTCCAGGATTGGGTTCAGGCCTCAGTTTTGCCGTTTTGTTTGCACGGAAAACAGGTGCGCGAGTTGTTAGCGCGGAAGGGCGAAAAAGTTGCGACGCAAACAGGGAGGAAGAACGGTTGTGTGCAGGTGTGTGAGTCCCCCCCACCCTCCGCCCTCCCCTTCCTATTCCTCCTTTGACAAACAGGGATTAGCAACATAGCTGCAGCCGCTAGCACATCCTTTCTCCGTCCCTCCGTGTTTCTTTCTCCCCCCTTTTGTCAGCGAGGAGGGAAAAAAAAAATCTTTTTTTTTCTCCCTCTCTCCTTTTTTTTTTTTTTCTCACGAGACGGTGGGACGTCCCCTCACAGTCAGAGGCCCCCTTTTCAGGAGTCTTAAGTTTTAATTAAGTCGGAGTTGTCAGAAGAAAGCTCCCCAAGTCCAGAGCTCAGGGCCATTAATTACAGCTATCTTTGTTTCTCGGTGAAAAGAGGCCTCCCTCGCTCCCTCTTTTTTCTTCCCCTTCTGCTTCCTCCCGCACCTCCCCGCCTCATGGGGGGGCGGGGGAACAGGGCTGCACAGTGTTCACTGTTGCAACAACACACGCACGCACGCGCGCACACTCACGGGCGAGGAAGAAGAAAAGATTGAACTTAACGTCGGACAATTTGAATATAAAAGTGGCTTTAATTGCCTCGTTGTTTTACTGGGGGAGGGAGGGAGGACCCAGAAGAGCCAGAACACACCCGGGGGGCGGGGGGCGGGGGGCGACTGGGCCCGACTGACTCTCTAACACAGACTAGCTAGCCTGCAAATACGCAGCTGAAAATGAAGAAAGCGGGAAGAGGAGACGAACCAATGATCTTTTGCGTCAGAATATTAAGATATCGCATTTTGTTCTCTTACGAAATAGAAAAAGACAAACAAAGCCGATCCTATTCTGTCTGTTTCAGCCATTATTTCTAAGAGCCAGCGTCGAATCGGGACTCTCTGTTCTCTGACAACCTTCGGTTCTCGGTCGCCGACTGGAGCGGCAGAGAAAAGGACAAAAAGGTTTGAATAAAATCAACCCCGATGGGTCGTTGCCCCTAATGATGACGCCATTGGGGTAATTGCGGCATTTTTTTTAATTCAAATTATTTTCTCCGTCCGTATCCGTTAAACGGCCTCGCATCCGTCAACGTCCCGGCTGTTTGTTTTCCGGGATCGCGGGGGCCCCGCGCGGCGCTGGAACATATACTTGGGCCGGAGCGGCGGGGGGAAGCTGCCAGATAGGTTCAGGCCTAATATTAATTCTCTCCCCATCAGCACATTCCAGAGGGTTTGTTTAAGACCTAAACTAGAGGGGCTGTCTGTCGCTGTCTGGCGCTCGGCGGGGCCTGAAAATGCAGGCGGTCTGGTGATCACAGGGCCGGAGCATCCATGATTTATGAACTTTTAAAGCAGCACTTTGACTCCTGCTGCCAGGCGCCGCCCTGCGCGCCGCCGCGTATTCAGAGGGAAAAAAAGAAGAAGAAGAAGCAGAAAACGCACTCCTCCTGCTGCTACCATCGCTGGGATTGCGTGTCTGTGTGTGACGGCTTGAGTTGAAGTGGATTCAATTCCGCCGTTCCTCCCTCCGCACCTCTGGAAAAACTGCCCCGTCTGAGGTGGCAGCTCTCCAGAGCGCCGGCTGGCTAATTGTCGGGGATTAGCCGCTTTGGCAAACAACCAAATAAGCCGACGCTCCTGGTGGGCCAATCAAAATCAGCTAAACATCCCCCCGCCCCTCCCCCACCACCACCCTTTGCTGGGTCGGTTGGGCAGCTGGGGCGGAGCTTGTTGAGTCGCAGCACGTAATGCAAAATTGCGACACGCGGGACTTCCTGTTTACCTGTCAGAGACGCCAACAAACACGCGCGCACATGCACAAAGGAAGGAAGGGAGGGAGGAGAGTCACTTTGACAGGTGAGGGGAAGCTCCCTTGTGTGGTGGTTGGCTGCTCCTGCTACTACTTGTGTGTATATATATATAAATATATAAATATACATATAAATACATACAAAAACATGCATGCCTGTGTGTCTGTGTCGGGATGACAGGGGCCTCGGTTCATTATGCAGAATGAGATGTTTACAAAACACCTCTCTCTCTCTCTCTCTCTCTCTCTTACACACACACACACCTCCCTCTCCTCTCACTCGCTCGCTCCCTCCCTCGCTCGCCGGGGTTACTTGGGCGCCGCTATCTGCCGTTCATTTGTTCTACCCGCGGTGACAAAGCTGCCTCATTAACTGAATTCTTAATAAGCCGCGGCAAAGAGAGACGTCCTGCCGCAACTTTCCTTTTTATCTGCCGCGTGCGCACCATTCGGAGTTTGTGTGTGCGTGTGTACGCGTGGGCGCGTACATAATTCCGACGCCGCACTTCCTGTTCGTGTGTATAATTCAATGCAGCCTCCCCGTCTTTTTTTCCTTCGCCTGTGATTGCGCGACAAACACGCCTTCGAGAAGCGCTTCTCTCTCTCTCTCCCTCTCTCTCTCTCTCCCCGTAAACCAAATGAAAAATTAGGGTGCTCGGCGCAAACATGACACTTCCTGTCATTAAGTGCGGAACCAGGCGGCTAATGAACACATACTGGCGGCAGAGGGGGGGTGAAAAAAATAAAAACTAAGAACCCCTCCGCCGGCTGCAGCTATGTCTTAATCACCACTGTGTGGGAGTGTGTGTCTGCTGCAGCCGCCGCATGTTTGTACACGCTTTGTCCGTCCGCGCATGCAAATGTGCATCCACACACACACACACACACACTATCTCTGCGTCCATCTGTGTGTGTTTTTCCAAGGTGAAGCAGGACCTTTTGTTGCTTTTATTTTTCCTTTTTCCTTTATTTTTTTTGGAGTGGCACCTGCTTCCGGTGTGCTGCCACCCCCCCACCACCACCACCACCACACCCCCCTCCACCACCCAAGGGGGGCCACCGGAGACAAAAACACCCCCCCCGATCTCCTCCAGCACCACCACCACCGCCGCTTGGCCCCAGCAAATAACAAAAGCCTGTTTTGTTCCTTGAAAGTATTTTAAACACATACCGCTGCTGCCTGGAAGGCTGCCAAGTGTAGAATTCCATCAGTGCTACCACCTCCCTGACACATGTTACTGCTAACCGCCGCTCAGACCCCCGAAGACACCAGATGTAACACGAGATCGCCGTCGGTGCGGGGCTTGGATGCTGAGGTGTCTGTTTCTTTCTTTGCCGTCGACGCGGAGCGACGCGACATAGATTCCCAACGAGAGCCTAAACACAGATATGCAAACCGAAGCTGCAAGATGAAGAAGGAAAAAAAAAAAAATGTAAAAACCGCAGAGTGCGCTTTGCATATTCATGAGGGCGCGTACACGCGGTTCACACCGTTCCGCTGCTCTGCGAGGTCACTCTGCGTCAATCTGAAGATGCGGCCCGAAACCTTCGGCTCCGGTCCTGCAGCCTTTTCTTCTTCCTCGCTCTCGATTTCTGCGAGAACGTTTTCCTGGAACTAAATTGTCCGCTTTAGTTTTTTTTTTTTTTTTTTGTTGTTGCAGGCAGTCACACACAACCCCATACCAGAAGGACCGGCACTGGATGTGCCGTGCTTGTGACAAAATAGAAATAAATGTGATAAAAAAAATTAACCAAAGTACTGATCAAATTCCGGCTTCAAAACTGACATTTTTTGACAAAAGCGTCATTTTTGTGCAAGATTATGCGCCGCTCCTTCTTTCTATGTTGGCCTCTCACTTTAACTTCCCCTGCATATATTTGATTTGTCCGCAGAAAAACAAGAAGAAGCCACGTAGATGACGAAAATAACGTGACTATGAAGTTGTGCTAATAGCCCGGGAGGCCATTTGCTAACTCCCACACACGGAAACAGACGCCCCTTCCCTCACCCGCTCTCTCTCTCTCTCTCTCTCATACACACACACACACACACTGTGGTATCAGTGACGTAAGTGTGTCTGACATGTGGGGCAAAGGTCAATCAGAAGTTCACAGCTTCTCGACCTTTGGCTCTTCTCTTGGAAAAAAATCCCCTCTGACTGCCACACTCCTGCACTTTTTTTTTTTTTTTTGATCGGGCGCACCACGGGGTCCTTCCCAGACAAGCCACACATGCAGAGTGAGAAACCCCAAGAAGCAAAGCAAAACAAAAACCAATCAAGAAGCCAGAAGGATTTGCGAGGCTGCTGTCGGCGTTCGCCGTGAAACACGGACGGAAAGAAACTTTTCCATTTCTCTGATGTTTTTCTTTTTTTTCCGAGCCGGAGAGGAGAAAAAGAGAAAAAAAAAGAAAGTCGTCCTGTTCTTTAGCGATGTGCGCCGCGCGTCTTGAAAGCCAGCTCACCTCCGGCCCTCGGGAAAATGGATCAGTATTTACATTAGCGTTAGATTCAGACGGGATGGCTCAGCCACTTACTCCCTATTAGCCGTCCTGACCTTAGCCCATTAGGGTCTAAAAGCCCCCCCCGCTTGTCTCTATTGCCGCCAGGTGAGACTGACCAGACCTCCCAATCTCCCTAAACCATATTGCGGCAAGGATGATCTTTTTTCCATCATACACCCAGGGACAGGGATCGTAAAACGCCAAGATCAAGATCATCAGAATGCTAACGCGCTCGTGGGACTTCTTTTTTTTTTTCCCCTCTCCGATGCTACAGAAGAGAGAGACACTGAAAAAACATGTTGTTTTTTTTTGCGTGTACGGCTCTTCATTTTCCATTTTTTCCCAACGTGCATTTGGGAATTCAAGGGAAAGAGCCTAATTGACAGGCTCGAGATGTGGGGGGAAAATAAAACAATAAAAAAAAACAAGGTTTTGGAGTCTGGGGCTTCATCATATTGGCTGGTACCATCAAAGAGGTTTGTACAAGGCTGATGTTGTTATATTTAACTAAAACTGAAAGGGAAGAAAAGGGAAAATCACTTTGCTGCCGAGAGCAGCAGCGATTTCTTGTTTTTTGCCAAGTTTGCTTTTCTCCGCTCCGGCTCGAAAAATGGAGACTCGCCGAAAAATGCCTATTAGGGGGAGTTAGACAAAATGAATGACAGAAACATACAGTGAGAGAAACTAACCAACAGACCGAGAGGCGAGTGTGTGTGTGTGTGTGTGTGTGGGGGGGTGCGAGAATCCGTGACAGAGAAAACAAAAGAACAAGAGGACGGCGGAGGAAAAAGAGGGAGACGGAATGATAGGGAAGAATCTCGACGAGCGTCGTCGGGCTCAAATCACTAATTACACATTCCTGGGCCTGTGAAGGGGAGTATTGTTTCCCAGTTAGCCCCGACCCTGTCGCATGGTTTCACTTAGCACAAAACAAAAGGTACCGAGAACAAAACACAAGCCTAATACCAGGCACTCCTAATGACAGAGAAATGGGAGAAATTATCCTCGGGGTGGATCCTCGTGAGAAAACGGCTAGTGATTACTGGACAAAGGGAGTTCATTTTGAAACTGTCACAAAATGGCAGACGCTCTGTGTTTCCTTCCTCTTTTTTTTTTTTTTTTTTTTAAAGAGCTCTGCATGTTGAGGGAGCAACGGGGGAAAAAAAAGGGGAAAAATATTTTTATTGCATAAGACGTGTTTTAAGGATCTGCTTAATCCACATCCAAAATAGTTATCCCTCTTTCACAAAGAATTTGCATCTCATTCCTGGGACGGAATATTTCGGAACGCTAACGCGACGAGATGCAGTGAAAAGTATCCACCCTTATGCTCCAACCCTCTGGAACTCTCTCCCCAAACACATCTGTGATTATACAAATACTATACAAATAAAATGTATTATCACTTTCATCATTATTTACGTAAATTAAAAATCTGAAAAAAAAAAAAAGACTGAAGTGTCCGAACCCAGGACCAGGTGAACTACGCTAGTCTTGTCAGGACTAGCTCTGACAAAACACAGATATTTTTCAGTGTATCTAAGGAACGTTTTCGGAACACGGCCCTGGTGTTGTTATCACCAGCTCTGCTGATACAAGTCCTCGGCCAACTCGTCAAAAAAAGCACCACAAGTGAGCGCAACAGGCTCAGACAACTTGTAACAAGTTGTCGCGGTGCACAAGCGTGTGTCTGCTTTTCTTAAAATGTGTCAACTTGCTGCTGCCCCCTGCTTCTGCAACCGCAACCTACCTCCACCTGTTCGGCCAACACTGAAAAACACCGTAAAAATTGCAGGTAAATTACAGAGTGGCGGTCGCGCAACACTTTGCGGCAAAACGACGCTCAACCCGTTGCGGCTTTTCGGCAAATTTCTGATTGAGTCGCATGACGGCAAAGCACCAGGCCGGGCCGAGTCGAGCCGAGCCGGGCCGAACCAAGCCAGGCCGGGTCCCCCTGGCTGCTGGTGTTTGCCCAGACCCTGACTGTGTAGAAGGAAGGATATTGTTTTCCCCTGAAAAAGCTTCAGCCACAGTCCGCATACCAGCGTCCACTCAACATACCAATGGGCTCTTTGAAGATTACTCAAATGTTTGCCTTTGTTCCCCCACCACCACCACCCCACGCCTCCCCCACCTCCAGCCTCTCCTCCCCCGCCTGCCCCTACCCATCGCCCTAACCTACACTTTGGCAGGAACGAGGAAAAAGGCCAAGAAAGAAGAAAAAAAAGCGACGGAGTGAAGGGAAGGGAAGGGAAGGGAGGGGAGGGTGGGGGAGGGGCTTATACCTCGGAAAACAGTTGGATAGCAATACCACCCTCGGCTGTGCTCAGATTTAAAATGGCCTCTGCGCGGGGACGGCCGGACCATTCAGTGGGAATAATGGCGCTCCGGCCACCAGCATAGCAAATCCAAACATAAACAATAGCCGGGGCGAGCCGAGTATTAATGCACGGCGGCGCGCATTAAACAAAAGCGCCGAGTGCGCGTCTGCCCATCTGTCCGCCCGGTAAAGTGCGCGGCCGGCTATTAACGACTCAAGTCGGCGCCGCATCCGGGACGAGCCGGAGCCGCAATTAAGAGTCCGGCACGATAATTCCGATGGGTTAATTTAACTAAATGTGCTGGAAAACTCAGCAAACCACCCCCCCCCAACAACACCACCCCCACCACCACCAACACCACCGCCCCCCACTCCCCCAGTCAAGCCGCATTAATCCAGAACAAGTAAGTGGGCTTTCTATCAGGTCTATTTCAAAGCATTAGGGATTACCTCGCAGAAACTAAGCTGCTTGAACTCACAGGAGGTCAGCAGCATTGTGCTGCCGCGAGGATGGGAGTCCGGCCGGCGGAATAGACGGACGGACGGACAGCGGGACAGGTCAGTTCCTCTTTCTCCAGGCCCGGGACAACATCCCTCAATCCTTCCCCCCACAACCCCCCTCTTTTTTTCTTAATCTTTTCATCCCCCACCACCGCCACCCGTCCCTCCCTCTTTTGCCATATAATCGAATATCTCCCACTACTTATCTATTCACTGAGCACCTAATGGTTAAAATCAATTACAAGTGGAATGCTGAAATGCGGAATCCTGGGCGACACGCTGATAATGACGGCGGGAGTGTGAGGAGGCGAGAGGGTGGAGGGAGAGAGGGGGGGAGGAAGGGGGGGAGGGGGCCGGGGATCATTCCGAGGGAGGCACAATTACCTCCGATCGATCGATTATTGATTCCGGAGGGGCGACGAGGAGTATTTCAGTTCAACTTTGTCCATATCAATATCCTGATAGCTTTATGAGAGAGAGAGGGGGAGCCAAACACTTCAATCTGGAGGGATATTTTCAGGGGGAGAGGGGGTGGAGCGGGAGTTCACCGGTCGAGGACCCCGGCACGATTCCGATGAGTCCGATACTTCAGAGGGAACCCCGATCGACTGACGTCTGACTCGCTGTCCGAGGCGGAGACGATCGCAATATCGCAATATCAAAAAGCGGATGACGGCTGATAAATCCTTTTTCTTTTTCCATCTTTCTTTCCATTCATAACACCCACAACACCATCACCTGCCCCCCACCGGTATCTTTGTTCCAAAAGAGCGATCAAGACCCGAGATGGGGCGGAGTGAAGGACAGGGGGGGTGAAGAAGGAAAAAAAACAGAAGGTGGGGGGGGGGGCTGTGCGTTGGTAGGGGTGTCGGGGATAAACTAGTGAGGGAGGGGGGAGGAGGGGGGGAGGATTCAGGGGAGCCAGGGGGAGAAAAAAAGACAAAAAAAAAAAAGGACTGCGAGCTCCTTTGTTCCTGCATCTCAGTGATGTTCCCTTCCTTTTGGTTTGGAAGACACTGACCCCCCCCACTCCCCACCCTTCCCACCTACACACACACTCACACACACTCCAGCAGCCCCTCTTTCTGCTATCGTTCCCATACCTGTCAGCCCGGATCTGCTTCACAGTCCCCTGCACACGGACAAATGGCTTGGCCTGGCCAGGCCCGGCCCAAATGACCCGCAACTCGAGGAGGGGGGGAAGAAGGGGAAGAAGAGGAGCGGGGCCACTGATTATGAAGAGGATCGCATCTGGCTATAAATTATGAGGAAAGCAGATCCGCGGCAAAGACGGGAGAGAGAGAGAGAGAGAGAGAGAGAGAGAGAGAAAGCAAGCAACGAAAATCCAGGATTTTGCCAAATTCACAGGAGAGGCGGGGAGAGGTGGAGGGGTGGAGAGGTGGGTGGGGGAGGGGCTGCTGGTGGGGTAATTAAACATTATACATGAGTGTCAAGCAGCAGCCAGACCAAAGCTGGACAGTCCACACACACACACACACACACACATACACACACACACACACGCTTGGCCGACCATCTGGTTGGGGCGAGGAGGGAAAATGGGCAAACTCTTATTAATATCTATGAGGATTATTTGGAGGAAGGGGGAGGGTGGTGGGGGGGGGGCGGAGTCCATCCATTCAGACCTTTCATGCACACAAAGCGACAGTGTACACACACACACACACACACACACACACACACACACACACACACACACACACACAGACCCTGGCCACATGCACACCTGCTTTTTATGCTTTAATTAGCCGTCACCCTCGGCCTACTCTGCCCCCCCCTCTCCCTCAACCCCTCCGCCGCCCTCCCGCCACCCCCGGACCTCTGAAAGATTTCCATTGTAATCTCCGCGCAGGTGAAAGAGGAGACGATTTGAATAATCTACTAACCGGCAGGCTGCACCCCCCACCCCTCCACCCAGCCAACCCCCACCCACCGGCCGAGTGAGAGGGAGGGAGTGGGAGAGCTAAAAAGCTACGCCGGACGAGTGGAGAGGAAAAAAAAAGAAGAGACAGAAGGGGGCAAAAAAAAAGAAAGAAACAGCAACAGCGAGATGGAATTTATTCCTCTATTTGGGATTTTACGGCGCTGAAACTCGAACCCCTCCTCCGCCCCTCTCACACATGTGCAAAAAAAAAAGAGAGAGAAAAATTCTGTATGTGGCGCAGTCAAGTGCCTTCCAGTCTGAAGTGTCGGCGAACATTCCGCTGTGAAGACGCCGGCAACTGTTTGAATGTGTGCGCGAGCGCAAAGACGACGAGGACGCCGCCGATCAAGAGGAGGAACAAGAGAGAGGACGCGAGCGAGGCTCGAGTGGAGCACCGCAACTCGATAACCGAGTCGGCGGGATGGGGACGGGGTGGTCGTGGGAGAAGAGGGCAGGAGAGAGAGAGAGAGAGAGAGAGAGAGAGAGGTGTCTATTTCAAACGCCGCGTCTCGCCTCTCTCTCGTCGTCGGCACAATGGCTCTTTATGCAAATCTATCAGAGTCAATCTCCCGTCCACCGCCCCCCACCCCCATCAGCCAGGTCCGAATGACAGTCCAATAATTTGGACTGCATATATATGGGGCCATTTGATTTTCAAATGAGTGTGGGCCGGGCCTGACCCTCGCTAATAGCGAAAAAAGGGCCGCAGCGGGCAGACTTAATATCACAGATGCGTGAGCACACAGCGTCTGATGGTGGGGGGAGAGGGGGGGCGGGCGAGGAATAGGAAACAAAACCACAGCGGATGACGATAAAAGAGAATTGATGACACGGCCGAGAGCGAAAAACACAACACGCGCAACGCAGATTCCCGGTCGGAGAAACCCGAGCAGGCTGGCAAACACGGACGGACGGGAAGAGGGGAGAGAAAAATAATTAAAGGGGAAGAAGGGAGATTATAGAATGTCCCTTTATTACGGAAAAAAAGCTGGGTGGCGGCGCTGCGGCCGCGGACGGTTGGAGATTTTCATCCCGGGCGGCCATCTGAGGGACAGGTGTCCTACGCCGGGACGTCTACGTGTGTGTGTGTGTGTGTGTGTGTGTGTGTGGTCCTTGACCAGTCCGCAGTGACCGTGAACATTCTCCACTCCTAATGGCCCGCAGGACGGCGGCAGCGGCAGCAGCAGCAGCAGCAGCTTCATGGAAACCTCAAAGCCCCGCGGGGACGCACGTGTGCGCCGCAGAGCTACAAACCAAACACACCCCCGCCGCCACCCCCGTGAACGGGGACTGACAGATTTACTCCCTTTTCAGTGTGTATTACCCGGGTGTTTGTTATTACATATCGTAACAAAGTCGTATATCATGGTGCTGAACTCGCAAGGCAAACACGAGCGGCGGGCCGAGTACGGACACGCTAAGCTACGCTAGGCTAGGCTAGACTAGCCCTGCACTCCAGGCCAGCGCGCCACCTTCGAAACCTTCTCTTTTTTTCATGTTCTGGTGTCACTTACATAACAGCTGTTATCCAATTAAACGTGTAACGCATAAAGAAAGTCCGTCTATGTTTTTTTTTCTCAGCTTTCACTGATTTGCGCAGCAGGCGAGAGCAGGAGCAGAACTCCAGACTTTCCCAACGCTTCCGGCGCCACCTGCTGGATCCTGGACGCGGGACGGCATGGCGTCCGTACGGATGTTAAAGACATTTCCCGATTCCACTTCCACGCTAACTTTAACTGCCGCCACAAAGCTGCCGTCAAAGTCTCTTGAATATACGTTGCGATTGTACCTTCAAATGGTTTCCCATGCCGAACAGATATCCCCCGTTTCCAAATATAAATATATAATAAATAAAACAGATGGTGAAGTCGTCAACACTCGATTCTTTTACTCTACCCCCATCGGCCTCCTTTTGTGCTTTTCACCTCTGCCAATACATAAAGGGAGAGGTGTTTTTGGAGTCAAATAAAGAAATGTTCAACCACCCCCTCGTTGCTTTACTGTAGGGTAAAGTTGCGGGATTCGTGCCAGGGGCATTAAAAAAACGAGTCATATGTGGAACACATTTCTAAGGGTGGGTGGGTAAATGAGGTTCACCGTGCTTGGGTTGACCCTCACTTGCTTTGGCTAAACTGCAGGCTTGTGCGCTGCCAGAAAAACATACTTTAATGAACTTTCTGGGAAGGCGAAAATAAAAAATAAAAAATGTAATTAGACCTCTGCGCAGACAAGCCTCTTTGTTTCACTTCCACCCTCCCTCTTGCTTTTACTGTTTATACTTTGATGCCGCGTCCCGGGCTGTTTCATTTAATCACAACTCATATAAATAGCTTTCTTTGTATGATTAAATGGCTACAATTGCTCACCGTTACCCAGGTAACCCTCTTCTGGTTACCTATCAATAGGATCCTACGTTTAAATCCTCTTACTGGTGTTGCCTCCACATTTAAAACACACACACACACACACACACACGCGCGCGCGCCGGTGCGCAAGCGGCAGCAAACACCTCTCACTGCCAAATGTACCATCGTACAGAAATCCTCATTAATCTAATGCACTTGATCCAGTCCAGTAGGTCAAGGCCCCGGAAATGTAGCAGCATCCAATTAAGGCGAAGGAGACGTCTGACAAAGTGAATCACCCTAAAATACATCGTGAGAGGAGGCGGCCGAAGGCAAACGCTCGCTGGAACTTTGGCTGCTAGGACCTTTTTTTTTTTTACGAGTATTCTGTTTCGTGTTTACCCAACGCTAATTATTTGACAGAATCCCAGTTGTGTGGATGCAAACTTGTGCTCCCGCAAATGTGGATTTGAAATAAAAAAAAAGGCTTTTAAATGTGTTTGCAGATCAAAACGATAATAATAATAAAGACTCAAGACGCCCGGCCCTTTCCATAAAAACGTAACCGCCACTCTGTCTAAAGTTGTTGTTGCTTCAGAAATTCCTCCCGCGGCTCCAATCTCTAATCGCGAGGCGAAATTCTTGGAGCGTTTTGGCATTTTTTTTTTCCAGCAGGGAAAGGTAAACAAGCGGCGAGATGGGGCAGCCGGAGATAATCAAAACTCTGAAACATCTGAAAGTCAGTGAAAAAAAAAGTGCGTGACTCGTCTATAATTAGCGGCCACGGGAGTGCGAGCGAGTCAAAAGTGGGACACGTAGCCACATCTGATGGGAAACGTCCTACGGGTTCAAACAGTGGCCCTTTTTCCACCCCCACCACCTCCGTCTTCCTTGCTTTTACCGTGTGACTCTGCGCTCAAGGAGGACAACTTTTCTCCTCATCACAACCAAGCTCTTTTGGGTTCTTCGAAAATATGACCGCATTTTTTTTCCAGCGAGCGCGTACCGCAATCTGGCCCGAGGCTCCTTTCTCTCTCTTTTTGTTTTTCCAAGGAGATCAGACTCGGGGTAAAGTCACTTCTTTTTTTTTGTTTACCTTGTATAGGCGTACAACAGCCTCATGCCGGTGGTTGGTGGCGTGCAGCCGCAGCTTATCCACGCTGTTGCTGTAGTAGTCGCAGGCGTTGCACTTGAGGTGCACCGGGTTGCCGATGGCCACGCACTTTAGCCTCCACTGGTTGGCCTTGCCCCCCTCCTTGATGTGGGCCACCAGCTGGTGCTTCTGCATGTGCTTGTCGGTCTTGCAGTGCAGCTGGAAGTTGGCCTTGAGCTGCGTGTTGTAGGTGCAGAGCTTGCACTGGTAGACGTCGCCCACCACGCAGCGCCACTCCTCCTCGGGCAGCGAGCGCTCGGCGCTGACGTGGGCGCCCAGCGCCTCCAGGCTGTCGGTGGAGTAGCAGTTGCACACGGCGCACTGGTAGAGGCGCAGCGAGGGGTCGCTGATGGGCGGCGACAGCGACGAGAGCGACGAGGGCTCCGACGAGGACATGCCGCCGCCCAGGCCGCCGGAGGAGACCAGCGAGAGGTCGTCGGCCATCATCTGGCCGCCGGCGAGTCGCAGCTCCGCCGACAGGTCGCCGCTCACTGCCGAGAGAAGGAGTGGAGGGAGTGGGGGGGGTCAGTAACCAAAAAAAAAAATAAAACAGGGGGTTTCCTTTGATAAGACACGGTATATTGGAGCATGAAAGGCACAGTGAGTGGAGCCGTGGGGGGGAGGACTGCGTCTTAAAACAAAAGAGGTGGGACGAAAAAGAAGGGAAAAAAAAAACCCACACAAAAGCTCAAGATTAAAATGAAAGGCCGGCGTGTATATGGAGGGATAAGGGACGGGGAGAAAGAGAAAAAGGCTCTTTTAATGAAATTAAGTGTGAAGGGAGAAATGAGTCCTCGGCGCAGGGCCTCGCTCACACAAAGGGATTTGATAAAATAAAGCCTCACAGAGGACTTGGGCTCCTCACAAAGTCTTGTCTATAAAAAACCCTAATAGGATTGAATCAGGATCAATTACAATCATCCTTTTCAACTTGCTAACTCGCTCATCAGGTAGCTTTAATTACTGCTCTCAGCAATGCTGGAACAATGGTTTTCGGGGGGCCGCAGGCTTTCTCTTTCTTTCTTTCTTCTTCATTATTCTCCTTTTTCTGTTCCCTTTACCGTCCGCACGCAGATTTGGAAAAAAAAGAAAGAAAGAAATAAAAGATCAATGCATGCACGGCACGTTGTTTTCTCTTTGGTTTTGCCCACCCACCCCACAAAAAAACCTGCCATTCACGCAGACGCAATTAACTCCTTTATTTGATCCCGTCATTGTCTCCCTTTGCACGCTATCAAAGCTCACCGTGTCTTTTTTGCTTAATTTCAACAAAGTATTTGGTGCAAAGAGGATCAACATTTGAACACCTGCTGATTATTTTTTTTTTTTTTTTTTTTAACTGAGAGTAAAACTGATCGGCGGAAAACGAACAGCGCGCCCTCCTGTGTATACAAGAGCATCGATTATCATCACTCGGGGGCTCTTTTGTATATGTTTTCATTCAAACGCACGTAAATATCCTGCTTTCGCTGTCTAAACCAACGTACAGCTGCGCTCACTACGGGGAGCTGTGCGTTATCAGTGTAATTCACTGGGAGTACATCTGCTGGCTGGGCTGTGACCTCGGCACTGGAGGAGGGAGTGGGTGTGCAACACTGCAGGGTCATTGTTAAATCTCTCTCACTCCTACGGGAATCCGCTTCCTGCTGTGCGAGTGTGTGCGTGTGTGTGTGCGCTCACTCCAGGGTGAATGAAGGTAGGGTGGGGTGTGTATTGGGAGGTGGGGTGGTGGTGGTGGGGGGGATTAAGCTGACTTAAGAAAATTACAAATGAAAGATTAAGAATAATTCTCATGTGGCGTCTCATAATCATTTTTTAATCAGCGAGAGGGGGTCAGGGAAAGGAGACAATGACAGAGGGACAATATGAGAGCAGAGATAAGAGGGGAAGAGAAAGAGAAAAGGGTGCACACCGGGGGGAGGTGGAGGAGGGGAGGGGCGAAGTTAAAAGGATGGAAGCCGAGGAGGTGGCGGAGGTGAGAGCCCAGGCAGAAGATCAGGGATGGAAATTTGAAAGGGATTAAGAATGACACGCAGATGACATCCGGTGTTTGATGATGAAAAAAAATGAAGCAAAGGAAAATAGCGCAAGCAAATAAAAATAAGCTCCCGGTAGGTTTGCCTTGCAGGAAAATGACATTTATACCGGTACTTATACGTACCGAGACCAGAGCCGAGCGCGGCCGCAGTCGCCGGGTCCAGCTGGAACGGGTTGATCATCATCTGTGCGTCCGGGCCGCTGTTCCCCGCCGGGCTCTCCATCTTGACGCCCGCCAGGCCCATGTTCTGAGCCAGGTAGTACTGGTAGAGCTCAGCCTCGGCCGGGGCCAGGCCCAGGTGGAGGCTGTGCTGGATCTGCTTCATGTTCTGCTGCAGGAGCATCATGTTGTGCATGTGCTTTTCACTGGTCATGTGGATCCGCAAGTTGCGCGCCACGTTGGTCTCGTAGTCGCACACCTGGAGACGCAGCGCGCGTCGCGTTAGATGTTTACACAACAAAACCGTCCTTTCTTCTTCAAATTAATGTTTCTTTCATCTAAACATGCGGCCAATTCATTGTAAACACTTTGTATTCAAAATAGGTTTCAACGGCAGGAGAAGCCAAACTTGTGCTAACCACAAACATATACATATAGATTAAGAATGAATTCAGTTATCGTAACTGAATTCATCTTGGGTCATGTAACACTAAATAATACCAGCACGATGGAAAAATGCTGTTTTATAATGACCGAGGGTCAGATGACGTTGCCAAGAAAATAATAGACATCGTGACGCACATAGAAATAACTGGCTCATTGTGTGGACGCTGAAATAAGCAAATTGGTATGTTGCGACCACAGCTCTACAATGACACTCTGTTTCATTACCTCGCAGCGCCAAGTGGGCTTCTGTTTGGGCTTGGATGGTGAGGGTGCGCCGCAACCTCCCCCAAGGCTGGCACTAGACACGGGGTTGGCATGGTTGTGGTTGTACTGTACCTCAGTGCCCCCATTCTGCAGAGTTTGTACGTTGTTCAGATGCTTGTCCGACTGCATGTGAATGCTAAGGTTGCCTTTGGTGGTGGTTGAGTAATTGCATACCTAAAAAAAAGAAGGAAAGAAACGGAGGACTTAATTTAGAGGCGGTTTACAATCTGGGAGCTGATCAGGGTTTTTTTTGTGTTGAATTTCTGAAATTTTACTTCCAGTGTAAGAGAGAAAAAAAAATGGTTTGACCGACCTCACAGCGGAAAGGCTTGTATCCACAGGTATAGCTCTCCCCTCTGGCTAGGCGAGGGTGAGGCTGTCCTGTGCGGCAGTACGCGCAGGAGCCGCCAGACTCGGGGTGTTTCTCCTTCATGTGGGCGTCTAGCGTCTGCTGGTACTTGTAGTGCCAATTGCACTTGGGACACTTGAGCGTCTTGCAGGAGTTGCGCGAGTGCATCATGGTCATGTGTCCTCCCAGCGACCGCGACGAGCCCAGGACGGTGTCGCACTTGGGGCACTCCACGCCACTCCCGGGGGATCCTTCGCCCGGACCAGGGGTACTGGGCGTCCCCGGAGTTCCGGGTGTGCTGGGATTCCCCAGGTGTTGATGCAACGGTCCGGGGCTCTCGTCGTCCCGCGTACCAATATCATGTCGAGGGGGTGCGAGGATGGCGAAGAACCATCCCGCCCCGCCAGGGCCTCGCCAGTCGAGTCATTGCTGCTCTCCCGCTCTCTGGCAGCTGCCAGAGCAGTGGACAGGCGGCTCTTCTCCATCTCAAGCTTGTCGTACACAGGCAGGGAAGAAGAGGAAGTGGATGCCGGGCCTTTGCTATCACTATTTAACTTTAGCACACTGTTGGAAAGGGGGGAAATACTTTGGTTTAAAAGAGGGAAATCTTTGCTACTGGTGCTGTCAGCTCGCTGGCCTGCCATTGTTGCCATTGTTAGGACCTGTTCCTCTTCCTCGTCTGCCTCCATTTCTAGACCACCGCCATTGGAGTAAGAGTCCTCGTCGTGTTCCAGACTCTCTCCTCCGACTGAACCTGGCTCCCGTTTGATGGCCGGGTACTGGCTCAGGTCCGGCCCATTAGGTTGCAAAGTGCACGTGTCCCTAATGTGGCCCTTGCGGTCACTATCAGAGTTCCGAACTTCCAGGTTGCCGCCGGTGGCAGCAGCGGGGGAACTTCCGCCGGGGGTTCTGTGGGCGCCAGCCCCACCCCCGATGTTTGGGTTGGTCTCAGCCTTTGGCATGCTTTGGGTTCTGGGGGTTTGGTCATTGGAGGAGCTGCTGGCACTGCCCTTCAGGAAGGCGAAACCTGCCTGAAGACAATCAGCGTTATCCCCACTGTTGTGGAAAGCGTTCCACAAGCCACGGAGCCCTGCGTCTGGCCCTAGAAAGTTGGCAGAAGTAGGAAAGTGGGTTAGCCCAGAGTTTGGGGGTTTTTTTGGTTCCAGAAAGCTTATAAGAGGTTCTTTGTCCTTGCCAATGCCCTGGATGATAGCAGAGACATGCTTGTTGCTCAGCAGCTTTTGCTCTGCATCATTCAGGGTCATACGGTGGTCATGGACAGCGTGTGTTACGAAGGAGCGGCTGTAGCCAAAAGACAGCTTGCACAGGAAACACATCAGCACAGGCTTCCGCCGCCCATCGGCCACACAGCCCTCAAACTTGGACAAGTCCACATTGTTGGGGACATCTTTGGACACACAGGAGTTTTTGGCTGCACCATCCACCGTAAGATAGTCTTTGTCATTCTTGTGGCGGAGGTCATAGACACGGAAAGTGTGCAACACAGGACTAGCGCCCGCCAGCCCTCCAGCTGAGGTATTTTGGAAGGAGGGGTGGTCGGCCGCTAGGGAGTTACTCCCCAAGGATGAGGCGATGTGAAAGGTGTTGATGATCTGGGGATAGAAGGACATGGGTGCAGCGGGCTGATCCAGCCGCTCCCCCCCAGGGCTCAGACCACTCTGGCCACTGTTGACCTGGGCATTGGGGAATGTCTGGGGGGACAGCAGGCCCCTGAATTGGAGAGCTGCAGAGAGCCCCCCCTGGTTGCCGCGCTGCTCTTTGGAGTCCTCAAGAATGAAGGCAGAGCCGTCGGGCTGGTAGATGATGTCGCTGCACAGGTTCTCCACGTCGCTGTCGTCTTCCATCTCCACCTCGCTGTTCATCCCCCCCACGTCTGCAGCGCACATCTCGTGCTCCACCTCATCTTCACTCTCCTCACCTACCATCCCTTCAACTTCCTCACCCTCCTTGTGACCGCGAGCGCTGTGCAGGCGGCCGTTGGGGCAGTGGTGCTCCATGTATTTTTGTAAACTGGAGAAGGAACTAGAACATTCGTTGCAAGGGATCTCCTTTGCCGGCACCACTGGTGACGTGGCCGGGGCAGAACAGTCCGAACCCAAAGCTGCTCCTCCTCCTACTCCTGGTAAAGTTCCGGTAACATTCCCTTTGTTACCAGTAGTAAAGCTTTCTTTCCGACTCTGCTCGGACACAGAGTCGTTTGTTGCACTGACAGTGGTAGGGGTTGCAGTGGACCTCAGCGGGCTCAGAGTCGGCTCTCCAAGGCCATTCTTAGGCTCTCCAGTGGCGGCAGGCAGTGACTGGTTGTTGTTCACATTGTTGCTGTTGGCGACACTGGTCTCCATGGTGTCGACAGAGTTGTCCTCAGCAGCAGTGTCCAGCCTTTGGCCACCATGTTCTTGCTGCCGAGATGGCACCATAGGGGGAGAGTCACAAGTTGCCATGATGACCACTACATATGGATCTCATTTCATCCAGCCTAACAGGGACCTGAGTTGGAGAAAGACAAAGCAAAGAAGAAAAAAGACTTTGTGAGTTTTGGGTAGCTTTTAAGCGTCGACTGCGTTGTCTTTGCGTTGTTCTCGTAAACTCCGGATGACTTTTTCAATCCATATTTAATTCCAGAGCTGACTTTGTGGCACTCAGCCAGATGAGACTTGCTGATCTTGCACTGATTACAAATGTAAGCGTTGTATGCACGATCATTCCCAGAGTTACACAATCGGCAACATCAACCGCTCCCACCTGCTACTTTCACAAAGACAGAACAAAATTGCTTGTACCACAAAGTTATGTCTTCAGTGGACCCCGAGGGCTAGGATTAGCAGTTACCAAAAGTAGCTGTGGATGAATATGTCAGCCGCAAATGCGGAGCTTCACAATACTTGCTGCTGAGCGCAAGCACTTTAAAAAACAAAAAAAAAACAGATAACTTATCAACGGAAAGAATGATTAAAAATGGAATGTGAAAAATGTGGAAAACTTAGTATCTCCCTTTAAAAAGAAAACTGGACCAAAGTTCAAGAGGTCAGTCATTGTTTAAATCTAAGTCTTGGCATGCTCTTCGCAGTCAGGAGTTGCTAATTAGGCACCACCTATTACCCTATTAATGGACTGAAGGAATTACCTAGACTTTATGCGAACAAGGGACATACGAAATGTACACGGTCATGTGACTCAATAATTTGATAAAAAAAGCGAACGCTCCAGACGAAAGCAGGAAATTTAAGACCTTTCCGCAATTACAGTAGTTCAAATATCTTTCAGTGCGTTTGCATTAAAGAAGGGAGCAGAAAGGAATAAAGAGCAGCAATGTTTGAAATACCAGCGAGATGTTATCAATTCTGGGCAGCTGCAAGTCTCCTAACCCCGCTACGCTACTTCGGCCTCTCTCTGCAACGAGGCCCACATGCAAAAGGCACTGACACAAACATGCAAAGCGGAGCCAGGAAACATCATCCCCTACTGCTAAACACACACACACACACACACACACACAGAGTCCCGCAATCTTTTATATTCTGCTAATGAGAAGATGGTTTCATTATCCGGCAAGAATGCAGAAAACAAATTAAAAAGAGGAGGAAAAGGGGAAAAAAAAATTCCTGCCTCACTGCTGCTTGAGAGACGCTCGTCTCGCTTGGCTCAAAGCAACAAATCTGAACAAGTTGGGCACGCCACTGTTTTCCTTCCCGGGCTGATGCGGCGGCGGCGCTTTTCAGATTCTTGCGTGTAAATGAGCTGGCATTAAAAGAAAGCTTTAAAGAGCCATGTTAACCTTTAACCCGATCCACCTGCTGTTTAATTCTCCCTCTCCTCTCCTACACTGGCACTCTCACACAACAAAGATACAAAGCAATTAGAGGATTAATCCCCGACAATCCCGGGCTAAACAAAGCCAGTGGGAGGGACAGTAAAAGCGTGAGGAATGAAATCAAACATGTGTGCGGGCATGTCTGCGCGTGCACGCCGTGCGCACGCGTGCCATAATCAGGTCTAATCTGACATAGCCGAGGGATGATTCCACGCAGACCCTGGCGATAGATTAAAGGAGAAATTATGTTTTCGCTCGCTTTCATTTTTGGTCTCTCTAGTTTGGGAGATTAAGCAAAAAAAAATAATAATAATAATAATAATAATGATCCACATCGAGGAGGAAATAAATTTCGGACATATCCGCTCTGCGTGGATGTTGGGAGAGGCGAGAGGTGGATGTGTGACGTAGCACACACCCCCCGACTCCTGAAAACATACTGTGATGTCATCGCAGGCCGAAACATTCGGGGGTGAATCATAAATTTACAGCAATCACTGTCAGTGTTTCATTTCAAAACTATTTTAATGGGCTTTGGCAAAAGTTTCCGTGACTTGCCGAGTTTTCGGCACCGGCTGCTGCCACCGGGCTCATCACAAAGAGGGCTGTGACGCTAAACGTGACAGATCTCGATTTCGCTTTCGATCCAGTCACAGTTGTTTGATTTATGGGGAACACGGTGTTCAATGCTGTTTTCCGGCCAGCTACTTAAAAAAATAAAAACAAAATCAGATAAATATATAAAATCACACACTGAGAGCAATTAGCACCGGATTCTAAAACAAGCAAGGAGTTGAAACAGGCTAAAATATGCGTCATAGCCGAGGAATGCGTGGTATTAACACACACACACACACACACACACACACACACACACACACACTGCAGATATGTGTCTTTAAACGAGTCAAAGTTGCCTCGCTTGTAACGCACAAGAAAAAGAAAATTATATTGCTCGCTTCTTCGCATGTATTCCAGATTGCGTCACACTCGGCGCTGAGCCCTAATGACACGTTGCAGCCATGTCAAAACAACACAGTTGGCAAGTCCCCCCCCTCCCCCCCGGGGAGACGACGAGCAACGACATCCTCTGCTCTCCACCCTCCCCCTTCTGCCGCCGCTCGGGCCTCCTCTGATTGAGGGGAGAGCTGCTGGGAAGCGGCTGGAGCTGGAGAGCTAATGCGACACATACGACGGGATTTACGGCTTGTCAGCGGTGTCACTCCGCCGCTTATTTCATTTTTGGAGAGCAACCGTCCCCGCTTGAATTGTGGCTCGGACATAAAACAGCGCACTTTATGAATTATGCATCTCTTAACACTTTTTGAGCGCGGAATTACGCCTCGCGGATAAGCCGGCACGCCGGAGAGCGAAGAGCGCCCCCTCGACGCTGACACGTTCCCCATCCCCCACCCACCCACACCGCCCAAATGCTAACAGGTTAGCAGCTGTTTACACATGTGTGGCCTGCCAACAGTTGTGTAGTCGTCCATTAATTACTCACATCTGTTTCTCGTTGCAACGGGGGAGCGATCAGCACGACACTCATAACACAACGCTGTGGGATTTGCACTTGTGTGTTTACTGCTTTTTAACCCCTGCGTTGTCATCGCCAGTCTCGTATTAATCAATTTACTCTCGTTGTTGTTCAAGCGTGGCACTTGCCACTCGGAGAGGAGATGCGAGCGTCTTGAACAGACGCCCTCCACTGAAAGCGCTCATGGTTTTAAACCCTCGGTCCATGTTTTTCTTTCTCTTTCCCCGCTGATGAAACAGCGATGCGGGCGCAGCCAAAGTGTGGGCGTTTTTGAAGTCACCGCCATCCATCCGCCGCGTGTTAATAAAGCAAAAGCCGGACGGGGAATTAATGAGATTTCAGGTTTTTCTATCAAAGGGATATCATTTCCTGTTGCCTCTCCGAGTCCAAAGTGACATTTCTGACACGCGCAGAAAGAAAAAAGATCCTTTGACCTGCATTAATCTTCCAGAAGAAAAAAATAATCTTTTTATAGATGCTTGCGGTAGATTTCTTTCAGCTAATACTTGGCTGTGAAGACTGATTATCAATTTTTTTTGCGTGTTTGTTTTGCCCCGTTTCCCTGGTCTTTGAACCTTTCACGGTTCCCCACCGCTGCTGCTTTCAGGGGCTGATCGTGTTACTGCGAGTCGTGGGGAAGCTTCCCGTGTGCTTCTGGCCACTTTCGAATCTGTACGTATATCTAAAATAATAATAATAAAGAGCAGGCCTTCGCTGTGGCTCAGTCCCGAATAATTAAATAAGATAAGAATGACAATGAATGACAAAAAACAGTTTGCCTCTTTAAGAACAAGAGAACACAAGCTGGCCAGAGCCGTTCCTGCCTCCCTCCCTTCCTTTTTTTTTTTTGCCCTTTTGCTCTCTTTGCTTTTTCCTGTACCCACTCAGCCACAGCTCCTCTCCCTCCACACACACACACACACAAAAGACAAGCATACACTAAGGTAATTAAAGTGGCAGATCAGATCCAGTGAGAGGCAAATAATAGCCCAGGAATGCCTGGATTGGAAGCTGCTGCCTCTGATGGGAGAAGGGGGCGAAAGACTCCTCAGCCTATTGTTTTCTCCCGACCCCCCCCTCCAATCCCTCCATATGCTTTTCAGTATCACCCCCCCACCCCTCGGTGCTCCCCAAGAGACAGAGCCGGGCTAAAGAAGGGGATTTCTCCACTATTTTCTCCCCCCCGTCCTCCTGCGAGAGAGAAGCCGGGAGATCGTGTATCTCACATGTGTCGAAAAATACACCATCGGCCGTAAAAGAGGACTTTTAATTTGAAATGTGCGGCTACCACATGGGTCATAACTTGTTTTCTTAGGGCAGCCCCCCCCCCCCAAACCGTGTCAATTAGAAGCAGCTGGAACACAGAGAAAACGGTGGGCGGGAGGCTTTTTGGGGAAGGGGCCGGAGAGCAACATGTGGCGGCTCGGCTCAGACCTGCGTGACCAATTCTCGCGGCGAGCCCTCCCGCTTTTGTCGCCGCCCGCGTCACGCCAACCTGAGTCGCGCCTGTCCAAAGGCAAAACCTGTAATTGCGTCGCCGCCGCCGTCGCCGGGATCGGCCCAGTTCAATCACCTCCGTCGCCCGGCGCCGCTCGATATTTCCAGCCCCCGCAACTCACATGTAGAATTTCCCTTCAGTCGTCCGGCTTTAAGAAATAGTTACTTCCCCTCCCTCTCTTCCCCCCTCCCGCCCGCCCTCCGTTCATCCCTCTCTCGGCTAATAACTTGTGAAATTAAATCCACGCCGGATCTTTCCAGGCGAGTCGCGGGGAAGAAAAACTAAAATAAAAAGCCGGAGAAATCGCACAACAACAACAAAGTCTGGGGAGGAGGACGTCCCCTTAAGGTCAACCCCCCCCCCCACCGACCCAACCCACCACCACCATCATCCCACCCTCCCGGCATGAGGCCCCTTTAGCCGCCACACCAAAATCCTCCATCAAAATGTCACCGGGCGTTAGCCAAAGACAAAAGGCACTGGGGAAGGAGGGATGGTGGAGGGGGGTTGGACGCGAAATCCATCTCCCATCCAACCACCCCCGCCTGCTGGTCTCATTAGAACTGTTTATTTGTTGCCATGCAGAAACAGAGGGGATGGAAAAAAAGAAGGGAGGAAAAAAGAACGTCGGACGGAGGCGGAGGGGGGGAATTATCTCCTTCCTCACAATGCGTGAGGGGAGGGGGGCGGGGGGGCTTTGGCTGCCATCAAAGAGCTCCGATGCATGCGTGAAGCAACACACACATGCACACCATCACGCGAGGAGGTGGTGGTGGTGGAGCTGCTCTCTGTTAAAAGTCTGAAAAGAGAGAGAGAGAAAAAAGGGGGGCCGGTGAGGAAGATGATTAAGATGATTAGAAAAGGAGGAGGAGGGAAGAAGGGGGGATGGGCGGAGCCCTTTTTTGCGTGACCAAATTGTTTTGGTTTTTTTTGTCTTTGCCCTCACTTTAAAAAAAATGAAAAATGCCCAGAGGTGTAACACCAGATCGAGAGCGAGGGAGAAGAAGAGGATGAGGAGGAGGAGGAGGAAGGCCGTCATTACCCAAAAAAAGACACCTTGTCATTATTGCCGAGGCGCGGCCCAGACACGTCAAGCGGCCAGCGCCGCCACCATCCGACTTTGCTGTTTACCTGCGCCGCCTCCTCTGATCGGAAAACAAAAAACAAATGCGGGTGACACCTCCGCCAGACACGAGATGGTGGGCGGAGACAGAAGGCGGGAGACAGAAGAACGACAAGAACTTTAGACGACGGGAAGTGCCCCCCCGACTTCTGAAGCAAAGGTATGCAGGCTTTACCCCGCTGACAGGTAAAATTGGTTGGGTAACATACACCCAGTGCCCTCTGGTCCCACTGAAAGTTTAATCTTGGTAAAAAAACAAAACAATGTATGTGTAATATATATATATATATGTATGTGTGTATGTGTGTACACATATGTATACACACACACGTGTGTGTGTAGACATATATATGTCTGTGTGAGGCCAACACATGGGCACAATGGGCCGGGAGGTTCTGAGAGGAATAAACTCGATACTTAAGAATGCAAAAACAAACTTTGCAAAACAAGCGCCGCGAAATCCAGGAGCCGTGTTTTGGCCTCTCTTCACCTCCAGCAGCAACAAAAGAGTCGTATCACTCGAGCCGCTGATGGCTCCCAAAATCAGATTTGGGATCGGGTTACCGCAGCCCCCATCCCGACTTCAGTCAGGAAGGGAAAACATCCAGTGAGTCCTCGGCCGCTCGCTGCTGGAGAGGGCAAACTTTTCCTGAACTTTGTTCCTTGTTTTTTTTTTTAACGTCAGGATAGCGTCGCTGTTTATTGGTGCTTAAAAACGACAACAACAAAACAAACGGAGAAGAATTGCTCGGGACCGTTTTCGAGCGGATTTACAAATCGACTTTGCACTTTTTTTGCACGGCCCAGTCTAAATATATACACAAGCCTTGCACCTTTGAAGAGGCCATATTTCAAACCCGACGCAAAAAAAGCGAAACATGAAAAATAAACAGCGAGACACTGGCTGGGTTTTCGCAGTCACCACTTACTGCCCCCGCTTAAGTTCCTTTTTTCCCCCTCCTCTTCTCCCCCCTCACAGCATCAAAGGCAAAGCCAATCTACATAGCTAATGCTTCCCGTTTTTTTCCTTTTTTTCCGTTTTTTTTTTTCCGCTTCCCCCTTTCCTCGAACTGGAGACAGGGGAGAACGGGAGGGTGAAAAAGGGGGATTTTTCTTTTGCTGGCAATCTGGAAACACTCTCCAGTTAATTAGGGTTGATTGGAAATGAACCGCACAAAGGCCAGCTTATGCCCCGACGACTATGACTGTGCACGCGTGCGTACACATGCAGTGGGGGTGGGGGTTGGTGGAGGTGGTGGTGGTGGTGGTGGGGGCTTGAAACCACCTCAGAAGTGAAATGCGGGCTGGAACTCGACTCTCCAGACTCCCATCCTTGCCTCCACCGCCGCCAGATTAGGGCAGCGCGGCACTCAAGAATGTGCACGACGACCTCCGGCGGGTGGGGGGGGGGGACCGCCGTCCCCGAAGCGAAAACTTTCAACCCCACTGCCCTCACCCCCACCCTCGAAGGCCTGCACTCCCCACCGCCGCCTCCCCGATGCCACAAAAGGCAAGAAGGTAATTAAGTTTGAAAGAATAGAATCGCTGCCGCAAACAATGCGCCAGTGTCCATGGGGACGGAGGGGGTTGTGCATATGTGCGTATGTGTGTGTAGGGTTGGGGTCAGTTAGCGGGACGGGCGGTGGGGGGGGCAGAAAAGTCATTAGCATTCAGTGTTCAGGGTGATGGAGAAGGAAGGAGGGCAAAGGGGAAGTCGGGATTCTCTCTTCTCTCTTCTCTCCGTCACAGCACGACGCGGCTCTTTTAATTGCGTCTCCGTCCCCGCAACCCCCAACTGGCAACCCACCCCACACTCCGTCCGGCCCCGTAGCTGCACCTTAACTCGTCTCCGGCCGGCCCGCCTTCCCAATTTTAATTTGCTCTGTTGTCGAGCGCTCATCGACCTGCTTTGCAAGTCTAAGTTTTCCGCCACTTTGCATGGGCTTAAACGTGAGCGCTGGACTATCAGATGCAAGTGTCCGTCTCGCTCGGCACCACCCCCAGGGGGGTTGACTGTGCTGACAACGTTTTCCAACCACACATAAAAAAGAAAAAAACATCCCGCAGACGCACCGGGATCTTTCATCTTTTCTTCCCCCCTTTCTGTTTTGTGCTCAAGGAAAAGCAGTTTAACTCAATTAGTAAAGAATGTAATTTTATTTACGGACTCGCAAGTAACTTCAAACACACACACACACACACACACTGACACTCACACAGTATAAGCAAACTCCCTCTGCAATGTGGTCGGGGCTAAGAAAGAAGTATTCATTCACTGCTGGTGCATGTGTGTTACTTCTGTGTGTGTGTGTGTGTGTGTGTGTGCGCGCAGACAGTGGAAAGATCATGAGACACATTTACGTCAGATGAGTGAATCAGACGAACCGCCGCTAATTTCGGTGAAGCACCCCGACGGAAGGGGAGTGGGCGGGGCGGGAGAAACAGAAGGGCATCGGGAGGTGGAGCCACAATCGGTGGTGAGCGCTAGCAACGATTGTTCGAGTGGCGCAAAAAAAAAAAAAAAATCGCCAACTTGCCAACTAATTGCGCTTCGGGCGGCATTACGTGTGTACTAATCTGCCTCCCTTTGTCTCCCGCGTCTCACCAGCGGCGTGGATTAGTGCTAAAATGATGACCGCCTAATCCTTGATTTGCCTGCGCTAAATAAATATTAATCTAGTCTGCTTGGCCGTGCCTCGGCGAGGTACAACGTACACAATATGAAAGGGCTTAGATGTTACATAAATCACGGCCTTATCCTTCGGGGAGTGGGAGAGAGAGTACAGCACGAGAGGGCGCGGGCGCGCACGTGCACGCGCGGACTCCTTTTTCGCAATAACGCCGAAGAAATTGAAGTGGGTGGCAGAGTGGGATTATTTGCCAAGTGAGATTAATAATCCTGCTAAAATGAAAAGGCAGCAACGACAACAAAATGGGGAAAAAAAGGAAAAAACGCTAGCTTCTAAAGTGCGTGTTTGGATTTCGGGAGTGATTACGAAAAAAAACAACAAAAAAAAACGCTGAAAAACGATAAATAACTAATTTCCCTTGTTCGGGGTTCGGGCCTCCTTCAGCGGCCGCTCCTGCTCGGCCAGCTTGTTTGGTGAAAAAACACGGCCGGGAAGGTGAAAAATGAAAGCTCCCATTGCTGGACTGTGTCGGATGGGCAGGGACGGGGGAGCGCGCATGTGTGTGTGTGTGTGTGTGGAGTGCGCGCTGGAATCGACAAGGCCTCGGCGGCGGCAGTGGCGGCGGCGGCGCAGAAGAGGTTAAGCAAACAGTGTCCACGTCAGTCAAGGATAGCACACACTCACGGCCAGACACAGGGAGCACTCTCTGACGCAGGCATCTCACATCCACCTGGCGAATGTAAACAGCTGGTTATGCTGCATCAAGCAGCGGCGGCAGCAGCAGCAGCAGATTCTCGGCTTAGCTTGACGCCGTAATGATGGTTGGCGCTCGCAAAAAACTGCTCGTACGACTGTTTTCCCGGCGGAGAAAATCAACTAACATGATGAAATGCACTGATGTTCCCATTCGGAGGTCCTACAAAAGGGAACCAGATACAAGCAGAGTGAGAGGTTTTCTCACTAGGTCGTCTTTCGGTGCTCCTTTCTACTTCTTTAAAACACTAAAATGCAGCTGCTTCGCCTTCTAAGCGGCTGCAACAGGTTGAGGCTCCCGATCCTGTTTGTTTTCAGGCCATCAACGCCGAGAAACTTTGCCGCCACGTGGACAAAGGGGAGATAAGAAGTGAATGGAAAGAACGCAGAGTCCCGATGATGCAATTGTGAGATATGGGCATTTAAAAATAATAGAATTTCAGAATAGAAATCCAGAAAAAACAGTGGGAAATCCAGGGGTGGCAAAGTTTAAAGTTCAAAAACTCCCACTGGCTCTAAAAAGACGGCGCTCGGCCTCGGCCTCGGCGGCGGGACCCCACCTCTGTTATTATCTTCATAAACATAATCACAGGGAAGCTAACCTGGCTGACGCCACCAGCTATGCGCCCCTCACTTTAAAACACGTCCCGGTACTTGTGCGACGCTCCACAAAGGGCCATTAATGTCCCGGACATCGCAAGGAGGGGAAAAAAAAAAGAAGAACACACATTTTAGGCTCCCGCTTGTGTACTGAGATGGAAGCAGGGGGGAGTTTTTTTTTTTTTTTTGGAAAAACAAACACTCCAGAAAAAAAAGAAAAAGAAAAAAAAAAGGTGCACACATACCTTTTTGGCTGCTGGAGAGCTTGAGCGCTCGTGACAGGTCTAATTTCTGGACCTAGGGAATTACTAATTAACTTAAGGCTTATGGCTCTCTATTTAATTAGAGAGGTCTCCAAATGAACTTTAGACCAAAACCCATTTGCTTTTCAAACAAACCTCCCTTTTTTTGTCTGACAGCTGTTGCGAGTTTGCCCTCTTCTCACCGGGAAAAAAAAAGAGAGAGAAAAGAAAACCGCAGGGAAAGCGCAGTTGTTATTTACGCCCATCGCCGGGGCTCTTTTTCTGGTTACCGTGGGAGGTGGGGCGAGAGGGGGAGCTGGATATGTAAAAAAAATAAGGGAGAGAGTGAGTGAGGTGGGGGGCGAGAAAGTGTACATTTTAATTGGATTCCACTACAAACAAACAACTGTCAGGCGTAATTAGCGTGCTTTTTTAGATTAGCGCCACAATATTCCTCCATCAAATAAACACCGTGTCATGTAAATCCAAGGCTGGCCCGCTGAGAGACAGACAGAGAGGGGTGGGTTGGGTGCGAGATGAAATGGAGCCATTACCTTATTGTTCACGGCAGGAAATAACAGCCATTAGATGTAATGTCAGAATAACATATTAAGAACGTCTGAAGAGGAAGGAGTTGAAATGAAAGAAAATTAAAAAAAAATTCCCCACTGAGTTCTAATGGTTAAACGAAATGAAATGGTCTGCTCCTTTGGTTTTTTTTTCCGTCTCGGTGTGTGTGCGTGTGCGTGTGTGTGTGTGTGTGCGCGAGTTGGACTGGCCTCGGTGTGACAACCAGGGGGCCGTGGAGGTCAATGACACGGCAGCTAAAAAAAACCAAGTCAGCGTTCTTGCCTTTCCTGCTCTTTTCCCCAGCGCTCCTGCGCGGAAAAAAAAAAGATAAATGGGAACGCGGGAAAAACAAAAAAGGCAAAAATCGTTGCTAAACCCGCCTGACGTGACGCTGTCTGTCTGTCTGTCTGTCTGTCTGTCTGTCCCTATCACGACTTGGAGGTGTCTGTCCGAGAACAGGGAGAGAGCGAGAGACCATCAGTCAGCAGGTCCTGACGGTTGTTTAGGTATTGAGTTGAGATTTTTTTTCTTTTTTCACAATTCCTCCAAAGCCCTCTTGTATCTGTATCATCTAAGCCGGTGGCGGGAGGTTTGGAGGGGGGGGGGGGGGGTGAAACACGGTGAAAGCTCCCCTCTTTATTTAGTCTAGGGGGGCCGCGCAGCCGAGGCATCGGTGAAAAAGCGCTGACTGTTAATACCTGCGCTCCCATATACAGGAACATTCCCTCGGCTGCTCTGCTCTTCTTCTTTGTCGTCGCTGTCGCAAAAAAGAAAAAAAAAACCCAAAAAACACAACGGCGGTGACTCTGACTCTCACAATCCCTTTATTTTTAGAAGCGGCTAAATTAAAGATAGGACGCAAGGTTGCGGCGTGGAAACACGTGGCGTGGAGGCCGAGGCTCGTATCTTGGAGATTCTGCTCCTTATACGTAACTGCTGGCTGAGGAGGGAAGACATTTCTGGGTGGTGGAGGGGAGGGGGAGGTTGGATTTGTATTTTTGTTCTTATTTTTAGGGAGGGCTCGGCACAACCAGGCCTTTATTTTATTTATTTATTTATCTATTTATTTATTTTCAGGGAGGGAGGAGGAGGGGGGTTGGAATTTATCTCATCTCTCATTACGCTGTTTGTTTAAACCCACAGGTCATGCATAATTAATTAGCCACTTATTCCCCGACTAGAACCCCCCCTCCTGCCCTCCCCCACAAAGTGGCCTTGAGATCCACGCGCGATCGCCGCCGGGAATTATGGGATGCCAATCACGGCGCGTTGCGGGACGCGCGCAAAGAAATACGGCGGGAGTGCGCGGATGGATTGGGGCGCACACGTGCACGCGCACACACACACACAGGACTAACAACCGAGGAGGAGGAGGAGGAGGAGGAAGAAGAGGAAGATTTCTTTTATTTTGATATTTTCTTCTTACTCACCCCTCTAATTTCCACGCTGCCGCTCTAGCCCCTCACTTCCCTCTCGCCTCTCGGCCCTCTGGCCCGGCCGGCAGGTCTATTAATAAGCGGCGACGCGTCCTGTGACCAACTCGGCTGCCTTTTCAATCCCCGCCTTTGTCTCCCCCCGCGCCGGGCGAGGCAGCGGGAGCGAGCGTGCATCATTTGTCATGAGACGTCTTGTGCTATTGTGGTTGTGTGTCTTTTTCCTCAAAAAAAAAACCTGGGGAAACTTAGTCATTCATCAAGCTTTTTCTACCCCCATCCCTACTCCCCCCTTCCTACTTCTCCTTCGCAACGAGGGCCTCGGCCGCCCCGTCTCCTTTTCCTCAATTTGATTTTTTCACTCTTTTTTTTTTTTTTACCCTGCCAGCTTTCGCAGCTTTGAAAATACTTCTGAGGGCAATCGATAGAGTGTGGCATGTAACCTTTTGTACTGTGTATTATTTTGTTAGTAAGTACAAGAGGGACAAACCGCTCCCAAACAAAAAAATAAAAGACAAAACAAAACAAGGAAAAAGAAAAAGGAGAGGCCCGGCGGATCCTCGGCTCAGCGTGTAGGCCGCGGGACTTTGAGCTGCCGGCGTGGAACACTGAAGGTTGGCCGGCCGAGGTCGGAGTGAAGCGCGTTATAAATATCATGAAAAAAGGAGGAGAAGCGGCGTCGCTTTTTGCACTGAAACTGCCGCCATCGCTGATTTGACGCCTCATTGAAGGATCCACTAGAGGAGGGAATCACGGCCAGGTTTTCGGGAGAATTCCGAGCCGGGACCAACTGTCGGAGTGCTCTGATTGGTCCCCCGACACCGCCGGCCAAATCCCCCTAACTTCCACGATGGGAAACGAAGAAGGAGGGGGAAAAACGGTCGTGTCTTTTTTTTTTTTCCACTGCTAATATCCTGTAGGAGAGGCCTGATGCAAAATAGGCAAGGGGAGCCTGAGAACGGGGACGGGAGCGAAAAAAAAAAATCCCCGTTTTTTTTTCTTTTTTTTCCTCCCCCCTAAGAGAAAAGAGACTGGGAGCGAGAGAAAGAGAGAGAGAGAGAGAGAGAGAGTAACGCAATCCTGACTGGCACCGGACCAACAGCAACAAAAACATTTAGATAACCGCGCTCAATAATGAACGATTTCAATGAGGACAAAAATTACATTTCCTACAGATAACATGCTCCCCCTTCCCATAACAGGGGCGAAAGAGCGGCCCACCCACCCCCCCCAAAATAAAAAAAAATACAACAACACGTCATGCTGGAGAGAATTATGCTGGCGGGGAGGCTTGTTGTAACTATATTAGTATCCTTTTACCCCAACAGAGACGGCGCTTTTACTGGTCGCGGGGCAGATAGAGTTGGCAGAGCTGCCAGAGATGAGGACAGAGACTGACTGTGTGTGTGTGCGTGCGTGTCTGTGTGCGTGTGCGTGCGATGACTCGAGCAGCTCGAGAAAGAAGGAGAAGGAGGAGAAGCAACAGATCGCTGCTGCTGAACCGCCTCGGCCCGAGCTAAAACAGGTAGCAACGATTACCGATGTGCAACACAAGCGCGCTTGCACACGTGCACGCGCACACAAACGCACAAACGAGGGCCACTCAAAATAACACACACGTAAAACGGTGGATCGGCGCTTTGGCGAGCGCACTTGATCACTCGCAGGTGGCGGGGGGCGCTGGCTGTCCTCACCTCGCCGCCTTCCGTTGCCAAAGAGGGTGGAGAGGGGTGGTGGTGGTGAGGGGGGGTCAAGAATATAAAAAAAAAAGTGTGCGTTGAGAAGAGAGGAAGAGAGAGGGGAGCCTTTGTCCCCGACGCCGCTCGGCCCCGGCGAGTTTCCTGCTCTCGGGACTCCGGCCGCCATTAGCATGTGAAAGGAGGAGGGGTGGGGAGGAGGGGAGGGGAGGGAGGAGGGGGGGCCGTGCAAAAGGTCAAAGAAAGAGGATCCTGTCCAATGAGAGACAACAAAAACAGGCCGCAGCGGCCTTTGTGGCGCTCATGTTCTCCGCCAGGGCTGGGCAGGGCAGGGCTGGGCCGGGCTGGGCTGGGCCGGACCCCCGACCCCCCCGACCCCCACGGATCATTTCCATGAGCCAGATGCAGCGGCAAGCGATGACGGTTGATCATAAATTACTTGCAAGGAAGAAAAAAAAAAAACAGTCGAGTGGAGTCGAGTGGAGTCGGGTCATGTGGAAGTCACGGTGGCGATTTTAAGCTGCGTCACCGCTCCAGCCCCCCCGGCCCCCCGCCTCACCTCCCCCCCAACCCCCACCCTCGCCTTTTCCTTCTCCTTCTGGCAGTGGCGGAGCTCACGCTCGCACTACTAACGCTGCTGAGGCACTCGCGTCGGAAACACACCTGCCTCGCAGTGGCTCCCCCCCCCCCTCTCCCCCGACCCGGACGACATCCAGCCAAATCCTCGGCAAACATCTCAATAAAGAGCTGTGGTTTGATTAGAAGCCGCTCCCTTCCTCCCCATGTAAATGCTACCTGAACCGCGTCCTGCGCAGCGGCGTAATTGCACACTCGGTGTGTGTGTGTGTGTGTGTGTGTGTGTGCAGGGGGGGAGGTCTGGTCTGCAGGTTGCTCCGCTGTCGCACGGCACGACGACAACTTCCGACGAGCGCGAGCGACAAACACGCAGCCCCCTGCTTGTCTCCGCCCGGTTGGTCCGACCAGGGGCAAAACATCCCAGCAGCAGCAGCAGCAGCAGCAGGGACAAGAGGGACCGGAGGGAGGGGGGTGGATGGAGGGAAAGAAGGGTAGAGCATTTCATCTCTCTTTCATCTCTGTCACCCAGTCAAGCGTTCAATGCCCCATTCAGCGGCTGGCCCCGGCATTATGCAAAATAATGCTAATCCCCCTCCTTCCCGTGCTTTCACACTTGTATAAACTGCCGTCCCGGCCTCTGAAAAGCAATTATATCAGTTTACGTTGCTGTCAAGAAAAAAAAAAAAAAAGGAAAAAAAAAAAACGGGATTAGCATTTCGCCGGCGCTGGTTGGTACAGTCCCCCCCGATCTCTAACCCACCTTTGGCCGGCGGGAGGCTCAGAAAATTAAACGTTTGCCCTTGCGCACCCTGACCCGCAACTCCAAAAAGAACTCAAGTCGGTCGGTCGGTTGCGGCTTCGCCCATAAAGATGCGTCGTAATTAGATATTCAGCTTGGGGTGAGTGTCGTGGATGTCGTAAAAGAGAGAGAGAGGGAGAAAAAAAAAAAAAAAGCGCTGCGGCTAAGAGAGCTTCAGACGGGGTCGACGGCCTGCTCTGCCAGAATCCCGGGCCTTGTCCGATAATCAGAAACAAATTTCGAGCCGTGTCGCAACACGGCCGCCACATGGGCCCCCTTTTTCTTTTCCCAGATCCCAGTCGGGCCCCCGCGGACGAGGTAGCGCGGCCGACTTACACATGTCGCGCACACGCGCGCCGGGCCACGCGGATGAACCGCTGTCGTCGCTGTTCCCTCCCTCCCTCCGCACATTGCCGCCACATGCGCCCCCCTCCTTCCCACTACCCCTGCCCTCCCCTTCCCACTACCCCCTGCCCTCCCCTCCACTCCCACTTTTTTTTTCTGAACATGCAAATGCTCGCACAAGCGGAACGCGTGTAAATAGGAGTCACTGTGCGCTCTGATCTGGACAGTCGAGCCTCTATCTCTTCCTACAGCGCCCCCCTTTTTGTAGGGGGAGGGCATATAACCCCCCTTCTCTCCCCCTCCCCTCTGTGATCCCCAAAGACCACATATGGGGGGGGGGTCATTAGTCAGCACAATTCGCCGGGTCGCCACGGCGACAAACGAAATTTGGCCACGCCGACCGCCGCTGGTGTGCAGCGCTAGCTGGCTAGGCTAGTTAGCTCTCCAGCCGGCTAGGCTAGGTTAGCTAAGCCAGCGAGCTCAGGAGGCCAACTGGCCGCCCGCCTGCCTTCGCCACCCCGGCCGCGCCATTATTCTCTTCCGTCCGCTACAATGGAGCCACTTGTATCTCCGCCGATACCCACCGGCGGTACAAGCTCTCCGCCTGACAATTTGCATATGTTAATATAATTAAGTGCTAATTACACTAAAGCTCGCGCATTCACTGGCGCCCCCACCCCGGGAGCTACGGCGGGGCTTGATCTCGTTCCAAGTCTTTAACCCTCCTCCGCCTCTCGCTCAGTGTGTGTGTGTGTGTTAGCGGTGGCGCCCCAGGGCTGACAAAGGAAGCACCCCCCCCCGCCTCGCCCTCACCCCCCAACATCCCCTCCTCGCCCCCCGATCTGAGGCGTAATGCCGAGCGGCTGCGGAGACTTCTTAGCTTCTCCCCCTACAGGCCTCGGCGAGCCAGGAGACCCCGACGACGACGCAAAAAAAATTAAATAAAAAATAAAATAACGCAGACGGCCGCCCGTCGTGCGTGCGCACGCGAAAACGCTGCCTTGATCTCAGTGCAGCTGTTAGATGGGCTCCTTGTGTTTGGAAAAAAAAAATACACACACACGCACACTTTGAAACGGTTGCATAATGCGAGTTGTGCAAAATCCCAAATAAAAAGGTGTGAAAGTGAGAATGTGAAAAAGGACAAGTTTGCCCAGGAGAGTCAAAAAAAACACCAACACTATTTTGACGAGTGTGTGAGAGAGACTGCTGCCTCAACGCTCAGACCCGAGAATGATTTTCCCCTCCGCTCCCCAAATTCAACCCGACAGCATTTGTACAGCACGAAAATAAAGCAAAATAACATTTAAAAAAAAAAAACACACCAGAGTTCGCAATTGAATTTCCCCCAAAAACTGGCAACCGAAAATGCTGTTTGGGCGACGACGACGACAACGACGAGGGAAAAAAACCCTCCTCTTACACATGATCCCCCCCCAGTGAGTATGCGTGTATGGATGTGAGAGTGTGTGTAGGCCTGCCGTTTTGATAATGGAGGACAGGCGGTTGTGCTTTTCACATCGTAATGGCCGTGAATCAGGGAGGAAGCCAAGCGGTCGTGCTACAATTAGAGCCCTTTTGTGCCTCTTCCTCCGTCGCTTTCTCCCGCTCGCTTTTTTGTGTTTTCGCTCGCTGACAATCTCCCCATCGAGGGTATGTTAAAACAGTCCACTCTGGCCGGCTGCAGAGGCTGAATTGAGTGCATGCGGCGGGTGTGTGTGTGTGTGTGTGTGTGTGTGTGTGTGTGTGTGTGTGCTATGCCTGCATGCGTGTGTGTGTTTTTGGAAGAGGGGGGGCAGGAGGTTGTGTGAGCGGGAGGGGGGTTAGATATTCACACTGCGCTGCCGCTGGACACGCACGTACACACGCACCAGATGGTACAGGAGGGAGGATTAAATAAACACACACACACACACATGCACACACACACACACACACACACACACACACACACACACACACACACGCACACCTATTGGCAGACGGGACGCCTCGGCGTGCACCGGCCCCTTAATGAACGTCTATGGGGAGTCACGGGGGTCCGAGCTCATTTAGTTGACTCTCAATGAGATGCAGCATGATGACTATGGTAATATGCTCCTCCCTTCCTCAATAATCATACACAGGTCATTGTGTCAGGGGGTGATTCATGTCTATTGCGCGCGCGCACGCAGACGCGCAGGGCAAGCGCACACCCCAGATGTTATTACACAGCAGAGTAAATCTCCCCCAATGGATGTTGATATGCGTCTATGCAAAAACGGAGTTAAAAAAAAAAAAAAAGAAGAAGAAGAGAAGAAGAGAAAAGAAAAGCGGTGGCGACCGGGAGGATGGGGGGAGGAGGAGGAGGAGGAGGAGGAAAAAAAACACATTGTTACAGCAGCCCGGCGTGCAGCGAGCGAGCTACGCTGGGCGGCCGAGCATGACGGCTGGTAATGCAGGGGTTTGGATGTAGCTCCGCGTGTGTGAGTATCATTGTGAAAGAGAGGGGGAGTATGGGGGGAGGGTGGGGGGGTACTCCCTTCTGCTAATACCTGCTACTCGGATTACCGCAGCGTCTTCAGTATTCAACCAGAGTCATATTTCTCCCCCTTTTCTGCCGTTTTCTTTTAAAGCAAATTGGGCGTCTTTACACTGTAAAGCAGCGATACCAGCCCTCCTTACTGAGGGGGTCTATGGTGTGTGTGTGTGTGTGTGTGTGTGTGTGTGTGTGTGTGTGCGGCGCTGGGGAGGGAATCCACGAAGAGAGAGGAAAACATTAAAATTCAGCGATAGCCTTGTTGCAACGCTCCTCTCTATTCCTCCCTCCCTCCTTCTCCTCCTTCTCCTCCTTCTTCTTCCCTCTCCGTCCTCGTCTTCTCCGCAGCAAAAGGCTTCTAAATCACCCAGCCTCCTCTATTAGACGGGAGACTTATTGAGGTAGAAACCATAAAAAATGAAGAAGGGAAATTTAATCCCTGAAATATTGATTTGCACATTAATATCAGATAGGCAGAGGGCAATCTAGCCGGGTGGAAATGACACATTGTCGACCCCTAGGAGAGGCCCGAGCCAATCTTCTGGCTGCATGTGTCTCGGGCCCAGGAGTTATAGGACAGCCTCAGCCCCCCTGTCTCTGACTCCCCTCTCCCATCCTCTCCCTCTCCCTCCTCCTCCTCCTCCTCTTCCCAGTAGCCTTGCACAACACGCACACACACACACACACACACGCGTGCACCCTCTCCCTTCGTTCTGCACCCTTAATGAAGGCTGCAACGCTGGAAAGGCATTAGCTTTTAATAATCAAGAAGCATTTTCAAGCCAACAGCTATTGTCCTCAAAGGGCTGTCTGCCCATCTCTCTCTCTCTCTCGCGCTATATGTTTTTTTTCTCCTACCCCCATCCCCCATCCATTCCCTCCAACTGCTAGGGGTAAAAAAATAAAAAGGGGGAAAAAAACAGAAAAAAAATGAATATTACAAGCTGCTTAACTAACACGCAGAGATTTACACACTCCGCCTTTGATAGCACCGAGACGCCGGCGCAGAAAAACAAAAAAATAAGGGGGCCCGGGCTTCTGCAAACATGAAGCTCAAAAATTCTCTCATTTGCAAGACAAGAGGAGGGGAAAAAAAATAATGCAAGGCTTTTGTTGTTACAGAGTGAGACCACGGTGTCATTAAATAAGTGATGAAATTCCCTGCAATTAAACTGGATTTATTTCTTGCATTTTTTTTTGAAAAAAAAATTATCAATCATTGTTTGTATTTGTGTACCGAATGTTGAATTTCACAGAGGTGCAATTAGAATGTCAGGCCGAAAAAGATTTATCTTGTATAAGGAAATGTCAACCTGCTGTTTTTCCCCCATTATTCTTTATAATTGATCTGATTTGAGTTACATTTAAATGTTTCAACAACGTGAATCACTATTTTTTTTTTTTTTTTTAAACACGCTTCACTGAGTTAAAAACAAACCCTCGCATTTACATATTAATAATGCTAATAATATTTGAATAATTGGACACATATCAGCGAAGATGGAATAACAATCCCGGCTTGGTAAGAAAAAGAAAATCGTGAGTTGCTGGCAAAATCGTATTTTTATTGTAAAATGATTTTACGCGTCACCCTGAAGACGTTTCAAAGTAGAGACAGCAGCAACACATAAGTGTTTTTTAAAGGCTCTTATTCGCGAGGCTGAAGATGCTTTTAAAGACCACATTAAAAAGTCAAAAGAGCCGTGTATAAATTCAATCCTGAAAAAAAAAAAAAAAAAGGTCGCCTGCACTATTCACCGCTGGAGCGTGTGCACGGTCTCTGGACGCAAGCACACGCACCTCTGCACTCTCTCTCTCTCTCACACACACACACACACACACTACAGTGTTACATAGCCGGGTTGTAGACTGACTGGCCCCTTGGCCCTGATGTTTTGTTTTTTTTTCCCTCCCTCCCCCTGCGATCGATGTCCCCCCCAAGTCACCGTCGCGTCCCAACCCGAGCCAAGTCTAACCTCCTTGGGAAGAAAAGAAACCAGCCGTCAAGGCGCAAACATAACTGGCAACCCTGTCACTCGCTCGATCTTAAAACTATTAGGGCAGGGGGAAAAAATGGGGACAACTCAAAGATATTACATCTGGGATAATTTAAGAAGTGGGGACAATTTAAATCTCCTGCACGGGGGGATTTGGGGGACTCGGGGGGGTCAGAAAGCCACCGGGGTGCAAAAGTGAAAACGGAACTGAAAAGTGCGGATAAAAGGAGGCGAATTAAAATATTTTATCGCAAAAAACAGAATGATATGATGCTAGTTTTTGATATACTTTGCTTTCACAAGCAGCAGCGGTGAGTGGAGGACGGGACTCGCCGTGGCTGGCTGGCTGTGAGGGGGGAATCGCCGTGCTATCAGTAGCCCGGCGATCGCTCTCCCTCCCGGGCGACGCAGCCGCCCACGCCTCGGTAAAAGTGCCACCACTTCCGAGGCGCAGCAGGCAAAAGAAGGAGCGACAAGCAAACGCTCATGTCTTATCTGGCTTATCCTAACCACCTCGCAGCTATTTTTTTTTGAATTTGAATGTTTACTATTAATCGTACACAGCGGTGTTCACACTGAATGTGGAAGGGAGGAGACGGTTGCGACGGTGGTGAGGAAATCTGGCTCCGAGCTCCGGGAAAGTGGAGGGGAAGGATTTCAAAGGAACGAATCGCGACCCACGTTTCTTCCACCGTGAAACTGAGGGATTCCAAAGGGGGAAGCGACAGCACCGGCACCGGCTACTTCAGCACCGCCGAGCTCCCAGAGAGCGGAGCTGACGGAGGGAATCGGGACTCCCGGAGTAGCGGCAGCAGCAGCAGCAGCATGAGCAGGAGGAGGAGGAGGAGGAAGCGGCTGTGTGATCCGGCGCTGCCCGGTAGCCACCCGGCGAAACCACGCTCGACTGGCCGCCTACCAGCGTGCGATTTTACGGCTAAACTCGCAATCTTTTTGGTCGCGTTTTAAACTTTTGTGGGATGGGGAAAACAGAAGGGGAAACAGATCTGGACGTAACACCCCCGCCGATGCTCGCCGCTGTCAAAGTCGCTCGCCTCCCCCCCAAAAAAACACATCACGACACCCGACTGGATAGCGAGGCTTTTTGAAAAACCACCACCACAACAACAAGCACCCAGCACCTGTTATCCGAGGAGCCCCCCTCAGTGTCAAAGATGCTCCGGCGAGGCAAGACAATCGATAACCCGACCCCCGAAATTTAACACACACTCACACACTCTCTCTCTCTCTCTCACACACACATACACACACACCCGAGCGACTCAATAAAAGTTAAAGGGGAGAGAGGTGGCAAAGGGAAAGAGGAGCGAGGGAGAGAGGGTGGTAGATAGATAGAAAAACTTACTTTCTTCCCCCCCCCTCCAAAGCCGTCACCCTCCGCTCCTCTCTTCGCTCTGGCTTTTCACAAAACAGTCACATCCAGCGGCTGGCGATTCTCGGGCAAGTCAGACCAAAAAATGAAAAAATAAGGGGGGAAAAATAACGAGAGGCGAGGGGTAGAGGGGGAACAAAAAAAATAAAAAAAATAAAAAAAAATAAAAAATCGCGATAATCCTCCAACTTTATATTGGGAAAAAAGACGGGTGTAAGAAGAAGAAGAAGAAAAAAGAAGCCCCAGCAAATGTCAAGGCGATGAGAGAAAAGCTATCCCTTATTTTGGTTCCGGCGGCGGCGGAGCGACGTGTCGACTGGCTGCCTCGCAGTTTCTCGTGTGGACGGGGGTCGGCGAGCGGAGGAAAGGAAATGAAAATCCGATATGTCTTTATTCTGCTAATTATTATCGTTTTAGCCCCCTGTTTAAAAAAATGGCTGATTAAGTTGAGTGCGCATGTCTTTGTGTGTCTATTTCCCGATATGCACTCTGGGAATGGTGGTAGAGAGACAGCCAGAGAGAGAGGGCGAACAGGAGAGAGAGAGAGAGAGAGAGAGAGAGAGAGAGAGAGAGAGAGAGGGAGGGAGCTAAGGGGAGGGAGCGAGCGAGAGGCAGAGAGAGAGAGAGAGAGGAAGAGAGAGAGAGAGAGAGAGAGAGAGAGAGAGAGAGAGAAGTGTAATTAGTGAGTTGATCAACAGTCTCCACATTGCAAATGACGCGGACGCGGAGCCCTGGCGGCCGCGGAGGTCTGTGCAGGCAGAGAGTGTAGAGGAGTAGAGGAGGGGGGGTGCATGGGGCATGTGGGGGGGTGAGGAAAAAAATCCCTTTGTACGAGGCTCTCCGAGGGCCAAATCACATGCAGAACAATGGACGAGCCGCTTCCTGCGCAGCGAAAACACACTGGGCTGGACGGACACACAACCAGCAAGGAGTCGTGTTGTTGGTTGTTGTTGTTTGCAAGTGAAACAAATAAACAAACAAATATGTATACGTATAATTTAAAAATATTCATTATTTTTGTGCCAGTTCGCCCACTTATACCAGCATTACACTACTGGACAAAAAAAAAAAGAAAATACATGTGATACTTTTAAAAAATATATGTATTATTAATTTACCATCTCCACGACGCTGATGTGTGTGTGTGTGTGTGTGTGTGTGGGGGGCATGAAAAGCCACGTTGGTTATAAAAGCCACAGGTGAACGAGGGCATATTGTTGGAAAACAATAATAAAAACTATATATTTACGCGTGCACTTTTAAAAGGTTAGTATCTTGGTGATGCAATATATATTTTAAGAGGCTGAGCTTCGTTTAAGAACACGCTGTAATTATTGACGTTTCAAAAGCAGACGTGAAAACAATTCGATGGAGATCACACACACACACACACACACACACACACACACACACACACACAGTGGAGAATAAACTGTATTTTTGAGTTATGTCTCTACACATAAGCACCCAACGCAATAATTTTGCGCCAACAGTTTCCTTCTTCGTGCCACATTCTGTGTATTTTTAATCCTCCCCCCTGAAAGAAGAAGAAGATGAGCGGCGCAAATACGCCACGTATAAACACTCGTGGCTTTCGAAAGTCAAAGCCCCGACGCATCACAATAATCCCGCCACATGTTGGAAAGTCATCAGTGCCCTTTCGGGACCGGAGGGCCCCACGAGTGGCTTTAACACACAGTCACACTGCAAAAATCCAATACGGGGGTCACACAGTAACCCCCCCTACCTCCCACCCCCCTTCCATTCACAGGCGTTTATATTTAGTGTCGTTTTTAGCTCTACACTTCCAACGTCCCTTTGAACGTAAATGCGTTTCACTGCCTTTGTTTTCTGTCCGCTGTCTTAATAGTGGCTTTCGGGGAAGGGAGACTTTGCGCCGGTCTCAATCGGCTTCGAAAATCAAGAGATCTCGCTCGTCGAGGAAGGAAGGAAGAAGAAAAAAAAATCGAAGCTGGGGGTGAATTGAACTGCACGAGTCGGGGCTTGGGGATGAGATGATAAGGCTGCTGCTGCTGCTGCCAAGTCAACTAGCAGGGTCTACTTTTTGCAGCCACCATTGACTGGAGCTGCACCCGCACCAACTGGATCCTTCAGAAGCCTTGAGAGTTCCGAGCTCGACCCGACCCCGGGCTGTTTATTCTGGGGATTTTTTCTTCTTCTTTTTTTTTTTTTTTAAAAGAGAGAAAGAAGGTCTCTGACAAAAGAGGGTGGGTGGGTTGGGTTGGTGGGGTGGGTCGAGGTGAGAGGAACAGAGGCGTCACTTTTCACCCGGATCCAGCGCTCCTGCTGCTGCTGCTGCCGCCGCTACCGCCGTGCATGTCGCTACTGCTGCAGCTCGCCTGCTCGTCCTCCAGGGGGGTTTCGTTCGAGCCCCGTTCAAAGCCTTCGGGAGGCGTCGCTCGGCAGACGGTTCGGGCGAATTCAGTATCCACCCCGCTGATGCAGCGGACGCGCGCAAAAAAGTGCGTAAAGCCTTTTTTTTTTTAAACGGACCGGACCCCCCCGCCGCCTCCTCCTCCTCCTCCTTCATCTTTGAGGATAACAAAAATGTATTTCTATTTTTTTTTTTTTAAACGCGGACGTTTTTCTTTTCGAAGGGATGTACTGCGATCCACTTTCTTTAGAGGTTCCATTTCTGCGCGCTGCTTTTTTTTTCTTCTTTTGCGCCGATTTACGCTGTTTTTTTTATTTGTTTTATTTGTTTTCACCGAGAGATGGAGAAAGTGCAGACGGGATTTGGGGGGGAACTGATACGGGCTGCCGCTTATCTTAACCTCCTGCGCGTTTTGTTTTTAAATCCCCCACCACCGCCACCACCCCGGTCCCCACCCTCCCTATCTGCCAGCAGACGATGCTCTTTCTCTGGAGAGAAGCGTCCCGACAATAGAGCGCGTTAACTAATGTTTCGCCTTATTTCCATATCGGCTGCATCCACCCCTCTCCCCCCCTTCCAACCGGTTAATTATAGATTTTTATCTGGGAAAAACTCAGGTCTGGCGTGTGGCGTGTTGCCCTGCTTTTGCTCGTTGCGCATGTATTATTATTAATATTATTTTGTTGTCGTTGTGCGGTGTGTGTGTGTGTGTGTGTGTGCGAGAGTGTGAGTATTCGCGATCTAAATCAAATGCGTGACGTTCGTTTGTTGCATGGTGGACGACATCGATGACAAAAACATCATCTAACGGCTTCGAATCGCGTCTTTAAGTCTTGAGAAGTTATCGCGAAAGCAGGGGCGTTATTTATTTATTTATTTTTAAATTATCGCTATATTTTTATTTTTGCTTATTCTCCTTAGAATAATTCTGCCCGGGAAACAAAGTGCAGCATTGATCACTCCATTACCGCTCGGATCGATAACTTTAAATATTTGGGCGGCATTACCATAAAGGCTCGGCTGTCAGGCAAAGAATCACTGTTGCTCCACAATCACTCGCGTCAAAAACACTGTTATTATTATTGTTGTGAGTCCGTTCTATTCTCAAATTGAATCCGTCACCTGGTCAGTGTTTTCTGGACGTGCACACTGTCCCCTCGTTATGTCCTAGACGTCGGCGCCCTCATGGGGTTGCACGGCTGACCCCCCCAGCCTTTAGCAGGACACACACACATACACACAAAAACAATGACACACACACACACACACACACACACACACAAAGCCCACAGCTCTGACCCGCAACCTGCCACAGTGACCCACTAGCCAACTCCGGTCCACAAACAAGTTTTTTTTTTTTTGTCCTTTACCAAAAGGCCCACATTGATTGCGTATTTAGTGTAACTCTTCCAATGCCAGCACACAAAGACGCCAGAATAAATAAGCCGTGGTAGATGAAATAATTCAAACGTGTGCCCAGAAAACAGCAAAATCACACACAAACAGTCCAAACCCGTAAAAGCACTTTAAATTCACAACCCAGGTCGATTAAGGTGCGTGCGTGCAAAATCTATTGATTGTCAGAAAATTTGGATAAAAGGGATAATGTCTCGAATTCCAGCAAAATTTGCGTCTAAAAGAGGATCGCTTTGCAGACAAAACGCTCCTGCGTGAAGCGTCCAAAAGACAACCGCCTTAATGAGTCAAATAAATAAGCAGTAAAACAATGAAACACGATGAAAGTCTTCCCCCTCCTTATGCTCTTGAAACTCACAAACGCTGTCGCAAGCAGCACTAAAAACCCATGCAAAAAAGCGCTTCATAAATATGCAATCGTTATTTTTTTTAAACACATATATGAAAAAAATCGAATTTACCTCTTACCTCGTTAAAATCCTCGAAAAAAAAAAAAAAGTTTTAATGAGCCGGTGAAAAGGAAGAAAAATAAAAGCGCTGCATGATGGCGGTACCTTTGGTATAAAACATTCCGGGTGTTTTTTTTTTCTCCCTGTCCTCCCTCCGGTTTCTGTCTTTTCTCCTGCTCAGTAGCGATCCGATAATAGCATATGGAAAGTGTTTTCAAAATGCCCAGATTTGGCACATTGTCATTGAAAAAAGGGGGAGAGGAGCGCAGTGATGCGGTGCTACAACAGGGGAAATGAGTTGCGGATTGGACGCAGCCCGCCTCGGTGCGGACTTATCCCACTTTAATTTAATATTCCGCAATCACACACACTAGTGATGGCATATAATTCAAGGAGAAATTCAGAGGGAAGGAAATGCTTTTGTGTGTGTGTGTGTGTGTGTGTGTGTGTGTGTGTGAGAGAGAGAGAGAGAGAGAGTGCGCGTCTGCGTCTTTTTTTTTTAACACCACTTTATTTGATTAAGGAGAGAGACGGCACAATATTACGCCCCTATTCTTCTTTCAAACCCCCAATTCTGAGTCAGTTTTATTTGTTTAGCGCGTCAAACAATATGTGCGCTTCTTTGTTTGTATCTGCCATTTATTTAAAAATCAAGCAGCCCCGACTTCTCCTCCTTCTCCTTCTTTTTTTTCCCCCTTGCGCGCGTCGGTGTCACACAATCACCCCTAACATAAAATCGAGACCCATAAACGCTTGTTTGTAAAACACTGAACCCAAAATCAATGTATTGGGACATTTCAATCGATTATATAAACGAAAATCCATACGCAACATGAGACCGGTATCAGCCCACTCTTCCGCTCCCTTTTAGAAGAGAGACAGAGGGAGAGAGAGAGAGAGAGAGAGAGAGAGAGAGAAGGGCGAGAGAGGGAGAAAGAGAGGCAGAAGGGGGGAGGCGAGAGGACACAAGCACGCATGCACAGAGGGAGAGAGGGGATGAAAAGCAGAGGAGAAAAAGAAAAGGGGGGCTAGGAGGAGAGAAACAAAGAGTGTCAATGCAGCTTTTTGCCTCGGTCACTTAGATCAGGGCTCATTCTGCATTTCACTGTCCAGAAGCCCTGAAATGGTCAACACCTTCCGCCGAGGGCTCCCCAATTTAATTGGATCTGGACCTCAGGACGCCCAATATGTTTTTTTTTGTTGTTTTTTATTTTATTGTTGTTGTTGATTTGGAATGGCATCACAAACCCCTGAATGACGGCCGTGCAGGACACATCTGCCGTTCTCTGATTGCAATAAATTCAAATTTCCAGCGAAAACGAAGCAATAATCTGCTGTGTTGTAACCTGGGAGAGTGGAGGGTGGTGGTGGTGGGGGGGGGTGTTTCAGAGGGGGTTCTCCAGACGCTCCTGCGTGGCCTTCAGAGACCTTTGAGGATTCCTCAGAGCCCCGCCCCCCCCCCCAATGCTCCCCACTGCGCCCCCCCCCCCAACCACTCTGCACAACCCGCAAAAACTCGGACATCCAAGTGCTTCCAGATGCACCGTGATAGTGCGAGTCCTGATGACAACAATTAGACACAGAACCACCCTCTCCTCCCCTCCTCTTCCCTGCCCTCCTGCTCCCTCAATCAAATAGGGGGCCGCATGCATGCACAGGGGCGGTGGGGGGGATTACGTTGCATTTCAAGGGTCAAGGGTAAAAAACCTTCCTGCGACCCCCGTCGCCGCCGCCCCCCTAAACCAGCCTCCGCCGCACGGATCCCATTTCAGCGTGGCACGACCAACTAATCAGGTATGCAAATTTTTTCCCACGATGGCCAGTGGGCAACTGTCAGATGAGCGATGGCGTAAACTGTGCATTAATGTATGCAACATGATAGGACTGGGTGGTGGGAGGAGGTAGCATAAGAAGACACCAATCATGTAAAATTTACATGGGACCACAGCTGCTGGAGCTCTCGTGCGAGGAGGGGTTGGATAGGTGGGGTTAGCATGGGGGTGGCGGTGGGTGGAGGGGTTTGGGGGTGGTTGCATGGGATTAGGAGACAGGGGATGGGAGCTGGGATGGGGTTAAGGGGGGGCTTTAGGAGGCGGGGGTCCCTGCAGAAGCGCCGGTGCCGCTCTGTTTGTGCGATAAGAGCAATCGATGGCCTCTGACTTGGAAAGTCCTCAAGCCGCCGGGTTGCAGGCGGGGCGGGAAGGGGCCGCCACCAACAAGGAAGAGCAAGTGTTGCGGTGAGCCAGAAGGAGGAGCAGAAGGAGGAGGAGGAGGACCGCGAAGAAGAAGAAGAAGAAGGAGGAGGAGGAGGAGAACAACTGTCAGACTTGGCAGAGCTGGCCCGCATTTCAGTGGCCTGGAAATCAGCATCACACACACACACACACACACACACACACACACACACGTGCATCCCAGCACACCAGCATGGGCTCGGCCCTGCTGCCCTCCTCCCACTTGGCTGTTTGCTCCCCCTCATCTTCCTCATTGTTGATCCGTCTTTAATAGACACGCGTTCACCGAGTGACTGCCCCCCCCCACCACCACCTCCCATGTATAGACAAGAGGGAGGAAGAAGAAGAAGAAGAAGAAGAAGAAGAAGGGAAAAAAAACAAACAAACACGCACGCACACCGAACGGGCCTTCCTCATGGCTGACATCACAGCCGCCTGCAGCCGCCGTTCAAAGCCGAATCCTATTGATTATCGTTCAGCTCCTAACACGTTTTCATAGAGCCGCGCAAACCTGACGCGCGTGGACGGAAGAGAATGGCACCTGTGTGCGCTCCGCGGGAGGAAGGATGGAAATAATAATAAATAAAATGTTAATAAATCAACATAATCACGAAACGCAGGAGGGGGTTGCCATTGAAATCAATATTTTTTTATTTTGAAATCTATATTTGGCATTTTATTTGTTTTCTCGCATAAATAAAACGGAATTGAACTAAATAGATCTAAATGATGAATTTAATATTATTAAAATTGTTTAATAAAAGTAATATTGTAAAAGAAGAATAAATAAATCGCTTTTTATTAACGTGTCAATTGCGATGAGTGATTTAATTAAATACAATTTCAAACGAATCAAAAATGGTACTATTTCACACACACACACACACACACAAAATATCGTAGGTCTCTTGTTTCAACTTCCTCCTTAAAAAGCGAGTGTATTCGGTGTGTGGGTGTGTGTGTGTGTGTGTGTGTGTGTGTGTGTGTGTGTGTGTGTGTGTTGTCACATGTCTTATTAAAGCGCTGCCTCCGTGACAAGCAGCCAGGAAGCCTGAACATGTCAATTTAGTGGTCCGAGAGGTCCGCTCCAGGAACCCCCCGACTCTGCCTCTCTCTTGGGGGACCGTCGACCCCTCCACCTTCACAACCCCTTCACCCATCAATCCATCCCTCCTCCACCCCCCCTTTCCGACTCGCAGTGGGCCGTCCCAACACGTCGAATAACCCGGTCAGTCAGCACCGAGGATGAGGTTCTATGGCAACAGATTGACATCTCGACGTCAGGAGACAATGTCCGAAAGAAAAAAAACAACAATAAAAATCCAACTATCCGACAATATTACTGATTTTGGATGTAGGCCTGAATTATTTTTGATCATTATTTTATTTAAAAAAAAAACAAAAAAAAAACGGCAGTCGAATTATATGCAATATGCAAAGTTAAGCGTTTTAAATTCATTTTTTAAATACGTCTAATTCATTGCATTCACTATTTTCAAACACACGTTCCACGCAGTGCGTGTAATCATGTAATTTGATCAAATCTACGTTTTGAAAATGACTAATATTTTTTTTTTTTTTTTTAGCAGAATATCATAATCGGATTTAATAATAATAAAACAAAACAAAAAATCAATACAGTCGTACGCGTGGACATTGTTCCCACCGCAGCAGCGCGACACAAAGCATCGAGTCCACCACCACCACCACCCGAACCTCGCTGTCAGCTGTGAGCTTGTACAGTCAAGTCTCCTGCGTGGACGCCGTAATCCATCAAGCCAAACCAAGTCAACCGGAGGCGCAATGACCAATGCGTAAATGCGCACGGATTAGCGGATGTGGCTCAGACAAATTGGCAAGCGCTAGGAGCGAAAGACAGGATGAGAGAGAGAGAGAGAGAGAGAGAGAGAGAGAGAGAGAGAGATTTCTCTTTTTCCTTTTCTTTTTTCCCCCTATTTTTCAGGTGTGCATTGACCCTGAAAGATGCTCGTTGGTTCTTCGATTGCATTAGAGGAGCCCCTTACGAGAGCTCTTCAGCCTCCCTTTTCACACTGACCATCATTAAACCGCGTGACCGCGGGTTCAAGTCGCCTTTCTCCGCGCAGCCGAAGTGTCATTGAGCAAGAACGCGGTCCCTTCCAACTTCCACACACGGGCGAGCGGTGTGACACCCCCCGACGGCGGCGCGATGCGGGATATCACGTTTTTTTTGTCGCTCACCCCCACCTCACCACCACCACCACCACCGCCTCTTCAGATCCACAACACACCCTTGGTACGCACGATATGTTGCTGCAGAGGCAACAAGCCAGGGGGGCTGAATATTGTTTGAATCTTGGACAAAATAATTTGTAAAAGGACACGTTGGCCTCTGGAGGCCAATTGAGGTATGGTTGGTGTTCTCCAAAATGTAAGAAAACATAATAATTAGCTGAGCAGGCGATTGAAAATTTAAATTGAACTCCTGATTGCATAATAGGAGAGGTTATATGCAAAAACCTGTATTTTTACCTGACATTTTTTTTAAAGATTAAATCAGACAGATAGATAGATAAATAGATACAGTAGATAGATAGACAGACAGATGGATGGAGGAATAGATAGATAGATAGAGATAGATGGAGGGGTATATAGATTTATAAATATACAAATAGATAGATAGATGGAGGGATAGATAGATAGATATACAGACAGACAGATGGATATATATATATATATATATATATATATATATATATATATATATATATATATATATACACACATATATATATATAGATAGATAGATGGGGAAATAACTCTTAACTCAAACTAGTTCAACATGCTAACACACACTTTTCTGTCTGTCCAGTTACACACACACACACACACACACACGCATGCACGCATATGCACAAACTCTGTTATGTTTTCAATTTGGGTTGAAACGTGGACATTTTCCCCCGGTTGCATAACTGCCATCCGTATCGCCCCTCCCTTCAATTAAATGCTATTTCTCCCAAACAAAATGTCAGAATCATTCCACACAGGCCACTTCTGCAGTGATTTGTTCTGAAAGCTGTGTGTCTTTGTGTGTGTGTGTGTGTGTGTTTGCCCCTGTGTGTGTGTGTCCGAGCACGTGTCTGTCTATCTGTTTGTGTGTCCTGACCTCAATTCTAACTGGGTTGACAAAGGGACAGCGAAGAACGAGAAAGAAAAAGAAGAAGGTGCCTATAAATACATTCAATTGGTCAATCAGTCCGGCCGGGCCCCCCACCGCTGTGAGACGCGAAGGTGCGCAGACGTACGGGGTCTGCGCGGCTGCACGCGGGGAAGATGTGCGAGCCGCGTGGACGCACAATGGGCGAGGTTGAAAAAAGCAGCCATCTGCGGGGAAAAGGAAAAAAAAAAACCCAAATGAATTCACCCGCAGAAATGTGCTCTTTGGAAAAAAGTGCAAGAGAAAAAAAGGGGACGCGGTCGGCTCGGAAATTAAAATACCAGACACATTTTTTGACTTGACCGTTAAAGGGGATAAATATTAAGAGAATTCAGAAGGCCGCTAAAATATTCTGCCACGGTTTGTTTTGTCGATTATGTAACTTGGCTCGGGCGGAGGGAGGGATGAATCCTTCATCGCTGAGACTCAAAAGACTGAAGACATTTTTTTTGTTGTTCGCCGTCATGGTGTGCACATTTTTCTAGCGTTGGTGTGAGAGAAGAAATCGTTCGGCGAATGAAATCAAAACGGCTGAAAAGTCTCGGCGTGGTAAGTCAATCAATGTGTACAAAAGGAGAAGAAGAAGAAGAAGAAGTAACTTTAATCTGCTTTCGGTTGCTGTTGCCGAGCCCCTCCCCCGCCCGGCACTGGAAGTCCACTTCTTTCCCAGATCCCAAGATGGCCGCGCACCTGTCACGGAGGTGGATTGTCACGATTATGCGCGGGGATCCCCTGCTCGCGCCAGCAGAACCTCACGGTTGCCGGTTCGACGCCGGACCCCCAAAAAAGCCACGTCAGATTGAGGAGAAAATATAAAACGCTCGACCGAGCGAAGAGGATCAACCCTGCCACTGTCTTCTGTCTCTTCTCTCACGCTTCCTTTCTCTTTCTCTCCTTCCACACCACCCCCCCCCTCTCTCTCTCAAACACACACACACACACACACACACGCATCAGAAGCGCTGAAATGCACCCCAGGGCCAAATCGCACAGAACAACCCCTCTGAGCCAGAGAAAAAGGCTGGAATCCGCTTGCCCTGATATTTCACCAGCGCCAGCCAGGAGCAAAGGGGGGGTGTGGGAGGCAGTGGGGGAGAGAGAGAGAGAGAGAGAGAGAGAGAGAGAGGTGGAAAAGAGACTGGGGCAGAGAGGCAGAGGGAGAAAAAAAAAGAAAAACCGGGATAGATGGGAAAAAACCCGGCAAAGCAGGGCTGTATTTATTGGGGGGTGCGAGCGCCGGCGCTGTAGGCTGCGGGACGGTTCCGGGAGAAGTGCAAGGTGTCGCTGGCTAGGTGTGGTTGGTGTGGGGCGAGGGGGCGAAAAAAAAAAAAAAAGAAGAAGCGCGCCTCGGATAGGATGGAGGAGAAGGTGGTGGTGAGGAGGAGGAGGAGGAGGAGGAGGAGGAAGGGGAGGAAAAAGAGAGAGAGAGAGAGAGAGAGGGGGAGATGGAAGGATTGGTCATGCGCAAGGTAAGAGACAGGCTTTGTTTGATTGTATGTGGGAGGGGGGGGGGGGGAGGGCGAGAAGAGGGGGGGCGAAGCTGCGGCTGCTGTCGTCTGCGGGGGTTATTATTATTGCAGGCAATCTCTGTGCGCGTCTGTGCGTGTGTGTGTTTATGTGCGTGCGGGTGCGAGAGAGGGAGAGAGAGAGAGAGAGGCGAGGGGGAAGGAGGTGAGATGAGCAGATATGAGATTCAGCCGCGGGGTCATTATTTTCTTCTGACGCGTGTCACGCCGGGCTAAAAAAGAGCGAGCGAGCGCCGGCCACACTTTTCATTATGCAGCAAACCCCCCCCATATCCCCCACCCCCCTCACCCCAACCCTCATTGTCATACTTTGAAGCGGCCGCTTGATGCAGGTGGCGGAGGCCCGGCCCGACCCCCTCTGCCCCCACACCCTCAGTGACGTGGCTCGTCCTCCGTATTGACCCGGCGTACGCACATCCGGTCGCGGGCCGGGATTTTTTTATTTTTTTAAATTTCGAAAGAAACAACGGCGCTTGATGAACACCTCAGCGTCTCGGCGGCGGGGCGGCGACGGATTGGGTGGTGGAGTCGGGTAGGATGACGAGGACGCCGGCAAGCTTGAGAAAAGCTGCTTTTTTCCCTTTTTTTTTTGGAGCTCAGTTTCATAGGAGGACAGTTAATGGGGCTTTTTTTTATATGGGGGTGGTGGTGGTGGTGGGGTGGTGGATGGACGGGGAGCATCAATCAGGAGGTGTCAGGAGGAGGGAGGGGTGGGGGGGCTCCACGCGGCTCTCCTCTTCTTCACAGATGACTGATTAGCAAGCCAAAATCACCAGATCCATCTTGGCGACGGTCACTTTTATTACAGTCATTTTTAAAGTGACAGCGACCTGCCTCGTCTCACCACGCTGCCCGCCGCATATATATATATTCTCATCTGCCCTCCCCCCTCCTCCCTCCCTCTGTCTCCGCAAATCTGGTCAGTTACTCTCCTGTTGTTGTTTTTCTCCACCCCCCCTCCCTCCCTCACCTTCGTTCTTTTAACTACTTTTATCTGACTTTTTTCCCTTTTTTCCCCTCCTCCTCCTTCTTCACGCCACCTCCTGTCAGCTCTCTCACTCTGGCGGGCAGGTTGAGTGGGGGTGGGTGGGGAGGGGGGGGCAGGGTCAGGGAGGTGTGAAGAGAGAGAGGGAGAGAGAGAGAAAAAAAAGGGAAAGAAGGAGCGGAGAGAGAGAGAGAGGAGAAAATAAGAAGCCCCCCACTCCACTCCTCCATCGCTCCGCTCATCCATTGTCTGAGGGGTGTGTTTCTAAACCCCCCCCATATCGCCGCCTCTCCAGAGATGGCGAGAAATTCGTTTTTTGCCCCCCCTCCTCCCGTCCCGCCGTCTTAACATCGGAGGAGAAATTCTTCCTCTTCCTCTATGGAACTGTCTCGGCTATATTTACACGGCCGCGTGTTTTGTTTTTCGTTTTTAAAGGGAACACCCGGGCTGACATTAAAGTTAGCATCCAATAATATGCATCTCAGCATTGGGGATGTGACTCGGGGTATTTTTTTTTTTCATTTTGTCAGTCAGTTTCTCATTCTTTGCCGCCTCCGTTTACTTGCGGGCCGCGTTTTCGAACTGAACCGCCGCATCAAATAATCGTCGCGAAATCATTCAAAATGGCAGCCGGGCTGTGTTTACCCTGACGGTCGGGCGTGTGTGTGTGTGTGTGTGTGTGTGTGTGTGTGTGCATGTGCGCGCAGGGGCCGTGCACTCCAAAGAGCACTCCTGTGTCTTGGCAGGAGATATGCTAATCGCAACTGACATCAATCTGAAAAACATCAGCCGGAGTAACATGTGTCTAAGATTACATTTACAACCTTGCGAGCAAAGAGGGACAGACACACACACATGCGCAGACACACAAAGACGCACGCAAACTGGAAAAAAAAAAAAGTGGGTCAGGTAAAACAAGCAAATGCATTTCAGAGACAGCCTGCCATGTGCGATGTCCTCAAAAAACAAGTGATTGAACGGCTTGTCGAAACATTAAGGCTCAATTTAAAAGGGAGGAAAAAAAAAGCTTCAACTCAGGAAGGATTCACTCTGGTAAACAAATCCGCTCTTTGTTTTTTGCAACCCCTACTAATTACTAACTAACCGCTTTTAATGACGACACGAGCGAAAACCTGTTGGAGAGACTCTTCAAGTTGAGGTCAGGAGTCGACCGCCTTTGTTAGCCACGGGAGAGCGGGGCGGAGGAGACACGTCTTTCTCTCTTTCCCTTTCTTGTTCCCCCCGTCGGCCTGGAATATGCATCAGAAGGCGACCTCGGTCAAATTTTTTACAGCGAAACATCTGAACATCAGAGCGAGTCATGTGGGTGTAAAATATGTGTCCCAGTAAAACACGTTTGGATGCGTGCGCGCCTGTGTGTGCCTGTGTGTGTGTGTGTGTGTGTGTGCGTGCGTGCACGCGTTGAGGGGGCAGATAGAGCTGGAGAAACAGGAAATCAGAGTAATGGCGCTACCAGCTGTGGTTTGAAAAGTGGACGCAGGCAGTCGGAATAAAGGTGCACTGCCCTGTGCCGGTTTGTTTCTCTAATGTCCGGATGTGGAGACCAACGCTCTGGTTTGTTTCCCCACTGTCCGAAGCGGTGGGGTGGGTGGGAGGTGCCGCTCTCGGAGGGTCTCGCCGGTCAAGTTTTGTCGCGATCGGCCGACAAATAAAAGATGGCTGCGATATTTTTTTTGCACCAGAAATGTTTGATGACAAGCAGCAACGGGCGTGAAATTCTCCCTGGATTAAACGTCCGAGGCGTCGCCGCAGTGCCATTTGGAAACGCGTGAGAGACACGTCGACAAACTTCAGTCGGTCTATACCCCTCAGCAGGGGAGAAAACACAGGAAACAAATATAAATCCAGCGATGCACGAACACACACACACAGACTAGCGCTAGCACGCACAGAGTCAAGGACGTACAGTACCTCCATGCACGGACAGCGACAGGAGTGTTTGCCACAACATCTATATGCAACACAAACAGCGTGCGCGCGCAGGGGGGGGAACACTGGCTTTACTCACGGGCGTCCGTGCTGGAGACTCACCAGGGGGGCAAATCATAGCGGGAGACTTGTAGTGTGTTTGGCTGATTACCAGTAGAGCAAACAGCAGAGAGAGCCTCGCTCGCACGGCCACCTCCGTCCTCCTCCTACACACACACACAGGCACACACGCAGGCACACAAACAAAATCACCTGTTTCTTTGTTGGTTGGTTGTTGTTGTTTTTTATGTCAGAAATAAGGAAGATATGATGTCGTTTGATGCTTTTTTTTCTTTCCAACTGCGGAATATTGGCAAAGAGGCGTCAGAGGCGACCGTCTGGCCGCGTTTGGTAGCGGTAACCCGAGCTGCGCCTCGCAGTTTATCAAGCGCGCCCCCACCCAGGAGGTAAAGCTGGCTGGTGTTCACTCCATGTGAAATTCATAAGCTTCATATATGTGAGACTAATTTGATTATATAGGGTGAGAACCTCCTCCAACAACCTACTTTGGCTTCTTTCTTCTTCTGCTCTGCCTCGATTCTGTTTTCCCTCCTCCTCCTCTTTTTTTTGGAAGCAATTTAAAAAAATAAAAAAAGAAACTTTAAACGCTGCTGCTGCTGCCGCCGCCCCGTCCTACGGAATGACTTCACCGCGCTTGCAAGACCAGTGTGACGATTCATCAAATTACAAACATTTGTGCGCAAAACTAATCCTAATCAATTTCATATTATTTCTCGTTCAACATTGAGTAACGCTAAAAAAAAGGGAGAAAAAAAAATCAAAAAACCCTCCCGCCCCGGCTTGCTTTTTATTATCTTTGATGACATGTCATTTGCAGTGTAAATGCTCCGAGCATGTGGGACTTGATAGCGGCGTCCGTTCGGAGGAGGAGGCCTCCTTGGTCTGGAGATTAATCGCAGACGGGCGGGAACGGCGCATGCATCGCAACACGTTAAAAAAAAAGGGAAAAAAAGAAAAGAAAACCACACCGGGGCCAATTTTATGTTCGCGTATGTTGCCTTTTTCGGTCCCTCCTCCCCTCGCCGTCCCGCGCAAAAGTTTCTCCTGCTTTTCTCATGAGGGAGAAGGCAGGAGGCGGAGTCTGCGGAGGTCAGGCGGAGGTGAGGCCAACTGCAGCCGCTTTACAAGCCTCGGCTCGGGCCGCTGAGTCGGTCGTAAAAAAGGGAAAAAAAATCATAAAAAGTTTTTGCTTGGCGGAGCAAAAGGCTACAGTTTACCGCTTTGCATGTTCGTATCGTCCCCTCCGCTCCTCTCCCGCCCCGTCACTGCAGCTATGCGGCCGTAATTGCGTTAGACTTGTGACCTTTTCCCCCCCAAGGAGCCAAGAGGAGGAGGAGCAAGAAAAATCCTTGAACGTCTTAATTCGAGCCGACTCAAAAAGAGGGAGGCCGATTTTTTTATTTTTTTATTTTTTCCGGGGGCGCGCCGCACGTTACAAGGGGGAGTCCGCTGCCAGCGAGCGAGAGGCGCCCTGCTTTTTATTTTCACTTCATATTCTTCAATGAAAGGTTCTTTTGTTGTCTACTGGCTGATTGACTTTAATGAGAAACATTCCATTGTAGCGAACGCGGGCGTTCCCCCTTTTTCTTTTCCTTTTTTCCGGAACGAACTGAACTCCGTGTTCCTCTTGATTTAGGAATTGCATTCAAAGGAGGGGACGCGGGACGCGGGACTGGCCCCGCCCCCAACCCTAACCCCCCCGACCCCTTACCCACCCCACCAGGCCCTCTGGGGGGGGGGCGACAAAATATGACATGCGAGCATATATACGAGCATATAAATCTCTAATCCCGTATCCTTTACACTGCAAACTGCATTATCGGCCGTAAACTACAATTCAGGAAGCGCGCGACTTTGCGACGGGGTAGGAAAGAGCAATATTTTTGCACTTACTATGCAACAGTATTAAAGTTGATTCTCTCCGAGTTACGGCTGTGCGGCTCAGCTGTGAGACTGCAAATGTGAGTGTGTGTGTGTGTGCGTGTCAGCATGCGTGCGCGCGAGAGGTATCGACAGATTCAGCCCTTGATCTGTGAAGAGGAGGTGATGGTATCTTAAGAGTTGGATGTGCACAAATTGTGCAGTTTAAACCGCAGAAAACAACCTGGCCGAGTGCGCGCGTGTGCACGTGCGTGCACGCGGGGCTGCCGAAAAACAATTCCCTAGAAAAACTGGTGAGCTGGACTACCTGCTGGCATGAGCTAAGCTGTAGATCAATAAGTGTTAGTGTGAGTGCATCTGTATACGCGGACGTGTTTGTCCTGCGTGTGTGTGGGTTGGTGTGGGTGTGTGAATATACGTGTGCTGAGCTATTGTACAGTTATTGGAACGCTTACTATTTTTGGCTCCCTCAGCTGCAACATTGGGTTCTGTTTTTTTTCTTCCTTCTACTTCCCCTCCTCCACCACCCTTTATGAGAGCGATCCGTCTGAATCGTGGCGATAAATTTCGATCAGCCGACAATTTTCGTCAGCGAAACTAACAAGTGTTTTCTAAATTCTTTGACAAAATTACATCTCGGGCCCGAGCGGATCAGACGCAGGAAAAACAACAATTTGGTCAATAATACAGCTTAGGAGACACGGCGGGTCGATGCGAGGGAACACGGAACGCGCTAGCGGGACTGGGTCGCCGCCGTGTCGTGTGTGCGCTTTTTCTTTCTTGCATGTTGTGGCTGACGTGCGCGTCGAGCGCCGCTGAAGGGCACGCTGACCCCGAGCAGCCAGCGGCCTTTTTCTCAAGGGGGTGACACGTCCATTACGTTTTGTAACGACAAAACAAAAACATAATAATTCAACACGCCTTTAAATTTCCATGGCGTCATTTCACAATGGGTGTCCTGTGTTCATGAAACGTGCACGAGGCCCCGGAAACCTTCAACCTACTGGCCTTTTTACGTCGCCGCTCAGTGCTGCCAAGTTTAACCGCAGGCAAATAAAACGCACAGTCATGCGGTACTGCGGAATGTGTTATGGCACAGCGGCACACAGGTTGTGGTTTTACTTGGAGAGCCGGCGTGAGGCCGATCGGCTTGGACCCGATTGGCCCCGCGGCCGATGGATCGATAGATGTGGCAACAGATGTGGAAATGGAGACGGAGTTGGTGGAGGCAGAGAGCGAACTGGCCGATCTTCTGTGCGGCTGCCGGATTGCAGTCACGCAATAAAGGGGGAAACTCTAGATTTTGTGATTGGAATTTGTCAAATACGGAGGTGCATATCAGCCATGGTGAGACTTTTGAATGCACGCGTCCAACTGTTCAATCGTGTTCTGACATCATGAGACTGAGGTGACGCAACTTGGTAAAAATAAACACAACACAATAAATACTTTGTTCAGAACGTATAGAGCAGGGTCAAAAATTTGCACTTCATTTGTGATTGATCGTGAGTTAACTCAGGACACTAATGCGATTAATTATGATTAAAATTTTAATCAACTGACAGCTCTAATATATTATGTATACACACAAATTATTTACTTATCTAAAAAAGCTTTAAAAATAAGTGTTCATCAACACGTTTTATTGCACCTTAGTGTAATGTAAGGTGTTGATCAAAAAGTTTTTTAGTGTGCAGTTGTAAAATGAGTTGTATTATAGCACGCTTCTGCGTAAACCACCGACTTTCAATATACGACATCACTGTCAGATGAACTTTGTTACATTTTTCACCAATTTTCCCCCAAAAGTCGAGTATCCCAAACTTTTTGCGAGCCGTGTTTCTCAGCGTCTCTCGCCACTTTCGCAATGAGCAAAACCCGCCATCCCTTGTTTGCGAATTTGTGTGTTTATTCTGGATCTGCGCTGCCAAAGAACAAAACACATCAGAGTCATTTACGCTTGTTTAAAAGAGTTTCGGCGCCTTCGACCCGCTCTGCCCCGACGCATCCACATGATGAAGCGAGACAGCGGCGGTTAAACGCTGCCACATCGCAATCACCGTAACGAGCCAAAAATATGAAACTAATAATTCATCGTCCCCGCTGATTGGGCCTTTTTTCCTTCTTCTCCTCCTCCCCGCATTCCCCCGCGAGCGCGTCTCTAAACACGGCGTTAAGCTGCGAACAACAAGGCTGAGTGCTGAAGCCCCTCGTTTGATGTCGGCGGCGGCCCCCGAGTCGGTAATGAGGATGTTGATTTTGTTGTGATTATGGAATTGCTCGGGCCCCCGTTGCTATTGCTCAGCTGTGTCCCCTCTTCACCCTCCCCCGCCCCCTTGCCTGCCTCCCGCTGGGGGAAACACGGACACCAACTGCCAACATGTGAATTGAAATTACCCGCTGTCCAATTAGCCGCGCCGCTCGCATCGGGATCAGAAAGTGTTCGGCGCAACAAGACATCAGATTCAGGCTTCCCCGGATTAAGACCCGCGCGGGGTGCGTCCAATTTGGCGTGCTGGGACGCGGCGTTATTAAGGCAACAGTAAACGAGGCAGTCGAGCTGCTTTGCTATAACCGCTTTGAGTTTGTATGAAAAGGTTCACAAGGAACGAGCTGACAGTGCTGCAGCTGGAAATGTGCCTTTAACCTTTTTACAGTGTTGGCGAGTGACGAGTTGCATGTGACATTGTAATCAACTACATTACTGGAAATAATGTGTAATTAAATTACGGTAACTTGTGGAATTTTTTATGATTACAATTTTAATTGCATCTGACCAAAAGGCTGGGTTTTATGTGTAGTAACTTTATTTTTTGTTACTTTGCTTGCGTTTTCTCGAGCGTTTCTGTGTCCCTCCACAGACAAAAGTGTGATACTATTCTGATGCGTCTGATTGGTTCCTTTGTCCAGTTTGGAATTGCAGCACCACCTACCACTTGCCTGCCAGTTGAATTGTCTGTTTCCGGAGCGATTTTGAAGTTGCAGCAACGGCAATGCCGATTAATAACGCGTTGTAGCGATGGAAGTACAACATACGTTTGCGGCAGATATCAGAAAAGGCCTGAAAATTTAATTGTCCAATGTGAAGAATGTTTGCTTGCCGTCAAGATGTCAACCTCCAAAATGCCCATGTTGAACCTCGAGACACATCTGATCAGTTTTAAGTACTGATGAAAGCTTAACACGATCAAGTCTAAACAGTTGAGAACAGTTATTCAAAATTTAGAAAAGTTATCAAAGAGTAATTAGTTACATTCCTTTATAAAGTCATTGAAATACCTTACTATTACATTTTCAATAGTGTAAAATGTAACTGTAACCAATTATATTTGAAAAGACATCTTCCCAACGCTGCCTTTTTATAGCCTTGGCAAAGTTTGCCGCGAACCATGGTGAACTTTGCACGAACGTGCACGTCCACATCATGCCACTTAGAAGCTACAACCTCGAGATCGTCACCCGCTTATGCCGATCCGGGGACGGACAAACCCCCGAGCGCGCCCCTCGGCACCCTCTTAGTAAAAATGCTGAAAAATCTGAGCACTCCCATTATACATAATTTAGGGGAATCTATATTCATAGAGGAGCCGGCCGTGTTGTGCTCAATGAGGTAAAACGCCCCTGTGTGGCTTAATGGAATGGCCCGAGTTGCGTGATTGACTGAAATGTGCCGGAAAAGATTGGGAGGAATTTTAGTGCAGATAAATAAAGAGAGAGAGAGAGAGAGAGAGAGAGAGAGTGAGGAATTAATGCGGCACCCTCCTCTACACCACCACCACCTCCAGGTGATCGGCACGCTCAGATGGGAGAGATGGGGCGACGGAACAAAGAGAGGGGAGAGAGAGCGAGGGAGAGGGGACACTTTAAGAAATAGCCCTGCCTTGATCGTACTCCAACGTGCACGAGGGCCCATCGCGAGGCATCTTATACATCATCATAATGTTGCCGTCGGAGGGGTTCAAAGAGGGAGAGAGGGAGGGGAAAATTGGTCCCGGCGAAAAAAATCAAAGAATTGGAATAACCGAAGGGGACATTACGAGGCTCGTGACTCCAGAGGGGAGTCGGGCCTGTCGCTGCCATCTTTCTGTCCCTTCCTGCTTCCTAGCTCTTGTGAGCCTCCGTAATTTTTTTGCCTTCCGACGTCAAACGCCTTATTCCTCCTCACACACACACACTCATTTGCCTTTGGAAGAGATGCAAAGTGAACATTTCAATTGGATCGGCGATGGCTAGTTAGCACTGCTTTCATTCCCGCTACCCGCGACTCCACACCCTCATCCTGGGGCTCCATTGTCCCTGATTTGCTGCCTTGATTTTCCTGCCTGTGGATAATGGCCGAGGGAGACGTGGTACAGGGCTTTTCCCAGCCACTCGTTCTTTCCCGATCGACGGTTCCGGAGCTCGAAAACACACACCAGTGATACACCCTCGCTCAGGGGTGGGCAAACTTTTTGACTGGTGGGCCGCAATGGGTTCTAAAATTTGACCGAGGGGCCGGAGCAGGAGCAGATGGATGGAGAGTTTTGGTGACCCAGCTCATAGGGACATGTAGAAAACATAGGCTTGAATTGAAAATGAAAAGCATTACAACAAAATCTGTCTTTGAAGCCCCACGGTATTTAGCTCTTCCTTGAAATTAATCTTAAAACACAGAAAAAATTGATGACATACAGCTATTTTATGACTAACTTACTATTAATATAATTTCTTCAAGTTCAGCGGGTCGGACGAAAGAGCTTAATGGGCCTCTTATGGCCCCCGGGTTGTAGTTTGCCCACACCGCCTGCCCTAGCGTCTCGTCGTTCTCGCTCACCAGGAACGTGGGCACCCAGCTCAGGTGTTCAAATCACCGGCTGGAGGTCCCCCGCACACGTGACGTTTGCTTTTAAATTCCCAAGATGCCCCCCCACCCCCAACCAGAACGCTTGAACAGAGGCGAGTAATTCCGAGAAGTGGCAGCCGAGATTTGCTTGCGCCGCGCGTCCCTTCGTGTCATCAATCAAGCGCCGACGTGACAAATTGGCGCAGAGGTGACTTTTGAGCGGCGGCGGCCGTTTCTTCTTCTTCTTCATCTTTTGGATTGTTTAAATTTGGCTTTGAGGCCGACGCGAGGCAACGCTAACACCAGCCCCTCCCCCTTCCACCCTCCATACAAACAGACCATTTTAACCTTATATGTAAAACGTACATGCTAAAACAGAATGTGTTTTATTTTAAGCGTGAAAATGAACTTGGTAGGTTATTGTTCCTGTTACTAACTGTTAGAAGCATGTGTTTGGTGAGTATGAGTAACATGAGTAACAAGATATGAGTTTTAAATATTTTGCTTATTTAAACAGTTAATTAAAAACATACAAATCTCAATCTAATCTAAAGTTTACCACCAAGTGCTGCAGGCCTTTTACAAGCAGACTATTTCAATTTATTTGCCCCAAAAAAATCAACACTTGTTCAGCTTTTCCAGGTTCTCGGCTGCTGAATTTTCAATAACGCTACCCCCCCCAACCCCCTCTCTCCTACTCACAACACGTCTGAAAAGAGCTCAGTTTCGGGTGTGTTTGCGTGCGTTTAATATCTCTGAAGATTCATCGGGGCGGTGATCATCGACCAGATCATTTGCACATTTGATTGGCTGTCGTGAGCTTTAAGAGCCCCGAAATTTCCAGGGCCTCGCCTCAGTCTGACTCACCTTAGCGGCGAGGGAGGGGTTGGGGTGGAGGGGTTGGGTTTGCTCAAGTGTCCGCTCTCCTCCCAGATACAAATGAACAATTTGTTTTCCATTTTCTTTCCAAAAAACCTTCATCTGAGCCTCGCCGCTTTGAAGTGGGGAATGGGATGGGAGGAGTAAAGGGAGGTGAGGGGTTGTCGGGGAGGTGGTGAGGGGGGGAGGGGGGGGCGGGGGGCAGATTGTATGATACCGTGTTTGTCTTCAAAGAGTTCCGACTTGCTTACAAATGCGGCGGCGCGTACAACACCTTCAAGGTGAAATTGATAAATCCGCCGGTGAGCTCTTTCACGGCGATAATAAGCGGGATTCGCAGAAAGGCCGCATGAATTTTTTAGATGCAAATGTTGTCAAACACCAGCAGGCAGAGAGAGAGAGAAAGAGAGGGAGAGAGGGAAAAAAGAAGCTAAATTGTACTGTGCCAAGAAGATAAGAATATTTTTTGGGGGGAGGAAAATGGAAAATGGAAAAAAAAAAAAAAAAAAAAAAAGCACGGGGGCCACAAATTTACATCCATCAACGGCATCAAAAGAGGCCGGCAAAGCCGCACGGGGGCTGATATGAAGTGTTTTCATGCGTCCCGCAGTCAAGGCACTCTGTGTTTCACTCCTCAAATCATCAGCATATTTAGTCATTTTTAATAAATGTCACCACTTTCTTCTTTTTCTTCTTCTTCTTAGCTGTAAATATCAAAGGCGTGATCTCACCGTGGTTGACGAGTCTGAAACTTTCCAGAGGTGTTGGGCTGTGTGTGTGTGTGTGTGTGTGTGGAGGAGGAGGGGGTTGCATGAGCAAACAAACTGGCGGAGGAGGAAAAAAAAAAGAAAGGAAAACCCAAAGAGGAAGGGAGGAGGAGGAGGAGGAGGAGGAGAGGAAAACTCATCAGTTGTCCATCTGGCGGACGACATCCTTTGTATCCTGGCTGTCATCTCTTCCTCATGTGTTAAGACGGACACACACACACACACACACACACACACACACACATCTCCGGGACGACTTCTGCTTCTTCGCTCAAGTCCCCTGAGACACCTTTTCTTCATCCCCCCCTCCTCCCCCCTCGACGGCGGCTATTTTCCTCAAACTTTATGAATTAGTTACAAACCTCCCCTCCCCCCGCGCCCATCTCCTCCCCTCTTTCATTCCTCACCCCCCGCCCCAACCTCCCCTCCCTCCCCCTCCTCTCCTCTGCTTTCCTACCTTCTCATCTCAGGCCAGGCGCTGGATTCAACACCTGCCTCTAGACAAACTGTCCGTCTCCCTGTCTGTCCGTCCGTCCGACTGTCTAGACCAAAGAAAGGAGGGGAGGGGGGGTGAAAAAAGATGAAATTGAAAGAAAAAATATTATATATAGGCATATTTCTGAAAAAAAAAAAAAAAGTTACGGCTGGTTCTCGCATTGGCAAATGAAACGCAGCTGCGGATCGAATGGCCTCACGTCGTTCCTCCCCCTCCTCCCCCACCCCTCCGAGATTGGTTAGACGCAGGGGGTCGTGTGTGTGTGTGTGTGTGTGTGTGTGTGTGTCGGCGTGTCCGACTCCTTTGTGACCGTTTTCCTGAACCCGAGCGGCGGGGCGGGAGTCGAGGGAGGGGAGGGGAGGGAAAATGGCGGCCGGGCCGAGCGGCGGCGGCGGCGGCGACGACGGGGCACTTTTACAGTGCGCCGGGGCTGAATGTTAAACTTATATTTAATGTATGACATTTCACACAAATCATCCGACCACAGACATGACCCTGGGGTATTCCGCAGATTGCTTTTTCAGTGCCTCAGCAACTGTGGAATTATTCGTCCCAGTGAGAGAGAGAGGGCGAGGGAGGGAGAGAGAGAGAGAGAGAGGTGGGAGGCGAGGGTGGAGAGAAAAACCTTTGAGTTTGGTGAGATGATGGCCCTGCTGCTCTGGCCATCCTAGACTCTCTCTCTCTCTCTCTCTCTCTCTCTCTCTTGTGATATCGTGATCACAAGAAGGGGCTGCTGCCAAATTGAAAACATCTTGGCCGTCTGGAGGCTGCATGAAATAACCATACATTATTTGTCGTGTAACACCACCCGACTCCGGATAGCAAAACAATTATGTCCCCCCCGCCGTCTCAAAAAGATTCCGATGCGAAACCCCTTCGGAAAAAAAAAATTGTCCCCCAACGCACCTCCGACACTCAGCGGGGAAAAGGGTGAAAAATGATCTCAGATTTGTAAATTGGAGTTGGATTTTCTTCCTCCTCCTCCTCGCGAATCGTCCTCCATGCGAATAAATCTACGACGGTTTACGTCCATCTGTACGGATTAGGAAAACCGCTGTAAATATCTCATTCACCCCCTTTTTTTATTGTGTGTGTGTGTGTGTGTGTGTGTGTGTGTCGGCATGGAAATAGCGGCAACCGCAGAAAAAGAGTTCACGAGGGCCTCGGCTACCCCCCCTCCCAAAAAAAAGACAAAAAAAAAAAGAAGCACAGGGTCGCTGAAAATAAACACAGCATTGCTTTTCTTTTTTCTTTCGCAGGCTAGCTTTTAAAATTGCAGAGAGACACAGAGAGAGAGAGAGAAAAGCACAGTGAGAAAACTCAACGTTTTCTTGGCCCCCATGTCAGGTCAAGCCTGGCGAAACAATGTATTTGCGGTGAGCGGCGGGCTCGGCTGACGGGGGGGGGTCGTCCATTTTATCCGACGGGACATTTTTCAACATTTGGGGGCCGCAGATGTGAGCGGCGCCCTGTCCACTACATCAGCGTCACTCTCACTTTTCAAGGTTAGATGGCGGGCGGGCAGGCGGGAAGGCGGAGCTTAAGCGAGTTACCTGCCACACACACACACACACACACACACACACACACACAGAAGCCTGATGTCTTCAGCACTTGACGTCCGAATTGACGGCGTTCACGACACTCGGAGCGGTTTTCTTTTTTATTCTTTATGAGCAAACTGGAGACGAGCGGATTTGAATCTCGCCGTCGCGCTCCGATAATGAAGGATGAGTCGGCGCCGAGCGCGTGTGTGACATCACGGACAGGCCGCCACTCCCCTTTGCTGCAGAGCCCCTCCCTCTCACACATATACAAACGGCTGCTTTGCGTAACGGAAGAAGCGCTAAGAACAACCCCAAGAACAAACAAGCAAAAAAAACCCAAAAAAAAACGCCTTAGCTCAGATTTACTAAGAGTGAGTGATGCAAGCAGCTAAATTCCCATTAAAAAAACACTGGGATAAAATGATAAAAAAAAAAAAAGGAAAAAGATCTAAGTCTGGGCGCTGTGATGTCTCCCAAACAAGCGTCCGTGAACGCAGCAGAGATGTGTATGTAAAAAAAAAAAGCGCACACACACACACACACACACAAACACACTCAAATTGACAAATAGTCTTAGTCACAACCCCAGTGAACAGCATAATTATCAGCCGAACCCCCCCCCCCCTCCTCCTCCCCCAGGGCTTTGGGAAACCTGTTCCTAATTGGAAGCCAGTCGGGACTTTACATGGATTAAAATACATGAGGCTTCTTGTGCAACAGGGGAAAACACCACACTCACACACGCGCGCACACGCACGGTCACACACTCAAATTTAAAAGCAGTGTGTTCCTGCCGCCCCCGATACTGAAAAACCAAAATTTTTATTTACGCTAAATCTGCTATGATCCCTGTCGTCTCAGCTGCAGGTCAAGCGCAACAACGGCCGTCTGCCAAGCGCAATTAACTCACTCTCTCTCTCTTCCCCCCACCCCCCCACCCCCCACCACCACCTCTCCTCCTTCATATTCCCTCTTTTTTTATTTTCGGTTCGTTCTCCCCCCACTTGAGCCGTCGTCTAACTGACGGCGTGGTCTCAGATTGAGGCAGGGGGGTTGGGGGGTGGGGGGTTGCGCTTTTTCTCCCCCCTCCCCGCCTCTCGCCCTCACCCTCTCTCGCCAATTTGCGAGCAGCCTCCTCCGTACTTGTAAGACGGCCAATTAGCTGCTGACCGTCTGACAGAGGCTCCTTCTTCCGGGGGGCCACGGCTATTAAAACGCACGCCGCCGCCAGCCGCTGCCTAGGTGCACGCACGCACACACACACACACACACACACACACACACACACACACGCACACATGCGCGCGCACGCCCCGACGGACTGTCCGTTCTCTATCTGCCGCTCTCTTCCCGCGCAGGGAGCGGCATTGCCCGGACCCTCACACCTCACCTTCCGCTCACAATTAGGGAGGGAGACACGCACGCACACACACACACACACACACACACACACACACACACACACACACACACACACACACACACACACACACACACACACACACAGGGGGAAAAAATGAAGAGAAAAAAGGAAAAAAAAAGAGAAAAAACACACACACACAGACGCAGGCACCTTCGTTTTCCTCGGCCGCCGTGCTCCCTGACCTCCCTCACTTCCCTCCCCTCCACTCTTCCTTCTTCCTCTCTTTGCTCCTCTCTTATTTCCCCTCCACCACCTCGGCCCACACCTGTACGCCCCCCCCACCTCATCCCCCACATCAACCCTCATCCCTCCTAATCCCCACCTCATTTATTCTCCCCTCCATCGCCCCGAGTTCGCTCATCCTCCTCATCCTCCTCTTCTTCCTCCTCAAACTTTCCCCCCCAGTTCGCCGGCACACGCTAGTGTCCGTCCTCCAGCCTCTTTTCCGCCCCCCCTACGTCATCACACGTTCACCTCTTCCGGGGTGGAGACGTGACGCGGTGTATTTGTCTGGAATCAGCTGGCATGGGCCAAACGTTTTGACTGGTGGCGACACAATGGGTTGTGAAATTTGACAGAGGATGGTGACCCAAATCATAGGTAAAAAAAAAAAATATATATATATATATATATATATCATGGGATATGTAGATTTTGATTGGATTTGAGCTGAAGAGACGATAAAAAACACTGGAAGTTAAATGAATGAAATACAGCTTTCTCCTACAGTTACTGCTATTTAAAAGCACTACGGTTTATTCATATAATTCCAAGTTTAAGGACCGGATTAAAAAGCTTGACGGGCCGCATGTGGCCCTCAGGCCATAGTTTGCTGGACGGATGGAATAAGTTGCTCAGTGATTGCATATCACTGCATTTAAGAATGTTTTTGTGCATGGTCCTAGAGGTTGAGATGAACAAACGACACTAAACACAATCCAGACACCGCGGTCGGCCGATGCCGCTGTTGCTTTGCGGCGCGTTCTGGCTGAAAAAAAAAAATCGGCGTGCAAACAAACAACAGGGAATGATGGATGTGAACGCTGTGCAGACTCCTCGAAACGTGCGAAAAATAAATAAAAAAATAATAACGTGCTGACGCGCCGGCATTTTGATGGAACAGCAGTGACGCGCAACCACAGCGAACGCACGGCCGCGAACACAAAGTGACTTTTAGTCCAATTTTTCTTTTTTTTTTTAAAAAAAGGTCCAGTGTGTAAAATCTGGCTTGAATAATGATTATATTGGTAAAAGCTTAACACACTGCCCATAAATACATTAAAAAAGTGTAGAGTGGATCTCATAGTGTATATATATATATAAGAATATACATAGAGCAATACAGGTCTTGCTCCCAGTTAGCTGCCATCTTGTGCCACCATTTTTAAAAGGTAGCTGCCTGACAGTGGCCTAAAAATGCAACGCACTGTTGACAAGACAGGCTTCCTTAAAAATTAAAATATACATTTTTTTCCGACACACTGGACCTTTAAGGACTAAAAGCTGTTTGGAATTCGGGGAAGAAAAAAAAGAAAAAGTCCCAATAACCGAGTCACAGCGGCGTTGAGCATTGACAGACCAGATAAAGTAAATATGAACGCACCCCGGGGACCTTCCCCGCCCCCACCCCTTGAACCTGAACCTTAATGCACCCCCCTTGCCCGACCAAGGCCCAAGCCCCCACCCCCATCCACCACCACCCGCTCCCCCACAGACACACACACACGTCTTTGTTGTCCATCAGAGTGGTTTGTTTTGAGGCTCGGCTGCAGTCTTATCACCTCTCTGCCTCCCCCGGTCAAGTTCAAGGCTCCTCTCGTCACACACACACACACACACACACACACACACACACACACACACACACACACACACACACACACACACACACACACACACACACACACACACGCGCGCGCGCGCGCACCAATTTTTTTTCTGGCTGAGGTCGAGGTCAACAGTTCCTCGGGACTATAAATGCAGGAGTCGGCGGCGGACACCTGCAGGCGTGCAGCCCAGTTATGGACAAACGTGCGACCGTCTTCTTCTTTTGCCACGTTTACAAAGACGTGCCGATTTCTGTCTTTTTTCTTTTTTTTTCGGAACAGAGAAATATACACACACAGAAGCGCGCGGGTTGCCGACGTTAAATTGTGAAGCAGGAAAGGCGAGGGAAAGAAAATGGCTAAGGCATGCACCTGGACGCAGAAAAAAAATAAATAAAAAAGAAATGAGAGAGAGAGAGAGAGGGAGAGGAGAGAGAGAGAGAGAGAGAGACGGAGGGAATAAAATGCAGTGACACCTACACACTCATCCCGGCGCACCTGCTTCCTCAAGGTCTGCCGACTGCAGTCAAAATGGTGGACACAATAACACCGGGCTTAGCTTTGATTCCTAATATGGAGGAAACAATTTTTTTTTTTTTTTTTTTTTTTTGGTCGGGCAACTGATACTTGGAGATAGAATTCAACCTCCCTCCCTCCCTGTCTCTCTCTCTCTCTCTCTCTCTCTGACACACACACACACACGGTGCACCCCACCTCACTCCTCCTTCCTGTCTGTTTCTCTTTCTTAATACATCTGGACGTTTCTGTGTTTGTCAGCTTGGAGAGGAGCACGGGGGAGACAGGGGGAGGAAGGGAGGAAGGGGTTTGGGGAGCCACGGTCGCGACGTGAATTTTCAAAAAAATTCCATTCTGAAAAAGAATAATAGAGATGAGGAGATATTAAATAAATAAAGTGGCATCGAGTGTTTAATGCAGACGGACATTTGTAAAGCAGACTCGAGGAGGACACGTTCAAATGGTCCAGACGGATTTTGAAGTGGCGTGCGAAAGTGACGCGTTTCGTCCAAAACTCTCACCGTCTTTACCAAAAAACTGACAAAAAAAAAACACGTCACTGCAGGATAAAAACACTCACAGAAAAAAGAAGAAACTTTGGTTCCGCTCCGCCAAGAAATATTTGCATTGTAAATGCAATCTGTCGTCTATCTGCGATTATTTCTAATTAATTTTCATCTAATTCTTGGGAGACCAGCTCAGAAAAACCCCGGAATTAACACAAAAGAACTTCCTGCCTCAGTTCCCGCACCAAAAGATAATTATAAAAGTTAAGAGGCCTCGCTAATTTAAAAAAACGCCATCTGCATATGGCATCAAGTGCACATCTTTGATCTCGCTCATTCCCCCGATGGTTAAACGCCTTTAATTATATTCCGAAAAATTAACTTTGCCTGAATAATTAACAGTGGCTCCTTTTTGTTTGTGCGTCGGCTGTGTTGTCCCCCCCCCACCCCCCGCCCTCCCCGTTTAATTAATTCCGTTGACAAACAAACTCCTATCTCCCAGTATATACATGCTAATATGCAAAAAAAAAAAAAAAAAAATCTATCGAGTGCATATCAAAACAGTGCACTCCATCGTGCGTTGCCGCCGCGATTGCTTTTATGCAATATGTGCAAATTGTACGACGGCACTGTTACACACACACACACACACACACACACACACACACACACACACACACACACACAAACCCCAAACTCTGACTTGAAGCAATTTCCTTAAATCTCCGCATAGGGCGAACCATAATCCTTGCAGAACGTGAAAATTGCACAAAGCACTCATGTGACCCGCGTGTGTTCTTGACGACCACGCGGGACCTTCTCCATATCTCATTATATTCCCCCTATAGCATATCAGCATCTCCCCGGGTGGACGTGCGTGCGCGGCGAGAGAAGGAGTCAGATGATTCATATTATCTTTATCACCTGGCTGCAGGAGCCTCGATCGCCCCCCCCCCCACTTCCCTCTCCAACTCCCTCTCTCTCTCTCTCCTCCTTCCCATTATGTAAAACTATGGATTATGTTTGGTATGCGCATGAATCCATGCATTCACTGCGTGTGTGTGTCGTACGCACAACTTTTCCAGCATATGTCGGGGAGGAGCGGGGGTGGGGGGTGCATATACATCCGTGCATGCATGTATGCGTCCATGCAGGGACCCTTCCCCCCACCTCCCCACCCTCCACTCCACCGCTCCTTCCTTCCCTCTCTTTCCATCTATCATGCATCCATAGGTCTATCAGCTTCGGGAATGAGGTGTGGAGAAAGAGGAAGGGGCGAAGGGTACACGGGGAGGAACAGAAATAAATTTACCCCCCCCCCCTTCCCATCACCACCACCACCCACCCACCACCACCCTACCTTAAAAAATGCACATACATTTCCATACATTGGGGAGGCAGCGAGGTGCGCGCACTCCTGCTGCCGCTCCATCCCCGACGCCTGTCCCCACCCCAACCCCTCCCCTGCCCCCGCCGCAGCACCCCAAGCAAAAAAAAAAAAAAAAAACAACACTAAATACAGCAGAGATGAATGTGCGTGTCCCGTCCGGGGCCGGGGTTTGCGGGTGAGAGGCTGCGCCGCTGCCGTATTTATCTTCATGAGAGCGAGCGAGAAGGTGCGCGAGTGTTTGTCTGTGCGCACGCCGTGCTCCCCAAGTCTGGCCCGTGTTTGTTTTTGAGTGTTTCCTATGTGTACATAAGTTCATTTACCCCAAGTGAAGACCTACCTACCCTCGTGTGGTGTTAAAAAAAAAAATATATATATATATAAATACAGAGAGTGATTTTTTCTTTATTTTTTCATCTGAGTGAATGCTGAAGGAAATGTTTCCAAAATAAGCCATGAAAAGCCATTTGCAAGTCGGGCCGCCTTGGCGTGAAATTCACAATTCACGGGGAAAAAAGTCCCTCCTTTGTTCGGGCTGCGCTTCCACACCGCAACACATTTTGTTGATGCAAAGATGCCCCCCCCACCTCCTCCATACCCCCAACCCACCCCCGCCGCCACCCCACAACCCTCGACACACCCTGCCGAAAAGAGAGAGGGAGGAAAAAAAAGAAGAAAAACAACTTTGGAATCTATTTGCCATCCGTCACATTTTGAAGCTTTTAGGCGCCGGAGCAACAATCAGGACTTTTTTTTTCCTCCCCTAAAAAGCAGCCCCCCTCCCCTAGACCCCCTTTTGAACGGCCCCGGCCTCCTGTAGGTAATGACGGCCTGTCACGGCAGAGTCGAGGGAAACGCCAGTGTGGTATTATTAAGCAAGACTAGTTTGTTCGCCAGAACTGTTTTTGCCTTTTAAAAAGTTCCATTTTGCACTCCCCGGGCGCCACATATGGGATACCCCAGGGAGGCCTGTGTGTGTGTGTGTGTGTGTGTGTGTGTGTGTGTGTGTGTGAGCTCGCTCGCTCGCTCGCTCTAAAATATTCCGACTGAGCTGTCGAGCGGCTCACGGAGCAGGAAGACGCGTCCCGTCTCCTGCATCTCAAATGTGAGCGAGGGTTGTTTTTTTTTACCATCTTCTTCTTCTACTTTCCTCCCTCCGCACTCCAAAAGTAAACAGACACGCTTGCTTGAACACACATGGGGGTGCACGTGAAGGGGGGGGGGTGGGTAAGGGAGGTCCGTGCACACACCTGCTCTGTGCGCGCACGGATGCTGTATGAATATGAACGCGCTAGAACCTGGTGGAAGGGAGGGAGGTGTGTGTCTCAGTGAGAGTGTGTGTGTGTGTGTGTGTGTGTGTGTGTGTGTGTGTTCCTATCTGCTCATCGTTGGAGCATCTGCCCGGTCACACTGGCTTATGGTGGCGGGATGGAGTGAGGGGGCGGGGGGGCTAGCGTGGCCGTAGCGTGTCGTAAATAAAAATATTCCTCCGACCCGAAGAGCCGCTCGTCTCCGACACTGCGCCCCCCTCTCTCTCTCTGTCTCTCTCTCTCTCAGCTGGCGATATTCGAAAAAACCTTTGACAGGTTCCGTCCACCGCCACGTTCTCCACTCGCTCCCCTCTAAGCCCCTCTAATGCCTCCTGCTGCATCACACCTGCGCTGCGTATGTACAGCCTGCAATAAGATAGGGCGAGACAATGAGTGTCCAGTTGAGTCGAGCTGAGGGTAGGGTGGGTGGAGGTGGGTGGAGGTGGGCTTCAAAACAGAAAAAAAAAACAACCAAAAAAACACGTGACCTCCCACCCCCAGCTTCAGAAAGGCCTCGCCGATGGTGCGATTCCCGATCCTCCTCACTACCGTATCCCCTCCCTTCCTCCTCCTCCTCTTACCCCCCACAATCCGTTCACACGCACACACACACACAGACGTGTCGGTCGCCTGTCACGGCCCGCGATGATAAATTAGCGCGGGTGCTGCCCGCCCCTGCCGAAATCGGAGCCGGTCGCCTCGAGTGCGGGAGGAGGGCGACGCGGTGATCGGCCGGGTGCCAAGGATGAGCCGCTGATGCTTCAGCTGTGGTTTCCTTCCACCCCCACCCCACCCACCCAATCTGGAGAAACGCTTTGGAACGCCGGCACGGGACAGATTCCCTTTCGGCGGACCCGCGCGTTTTTTTTTTGTTATGTTTTTACCGGGAGGCCGAAAAAAAGGTTTCAAAGGGATACTTTACTGACAACACGGTGAGGTTTTTGGGAGCGTTGCAGGTCTTGTCATGGAAGTAGCCATTTAAAAATAAGAAAATAAAGGGAAAGAATATGGGGCGTAATGCGTCAAATTATTTCTTAATCATGGCGGTCAAGTTCATTCTTAATATTTTTCCGTCAGTGGGAGGATCGTCTTTGGTTTCAGTCGACCGGCCTCGCCTGGTCACCTGGAGCGCCGCGAGAAATGGTTTCATGTGTGCTTGTGATGGTGTGCGTGTGTGTGTGTGTGTGTGTGTGTGTGTGTGTCTGTGCCTTCTCCAGTGACCCCTCCTCCCTCCCGCAAGTCTTCTTTTTGAGTTTGATTCCATTACCTGCAGGCTTTGGGGGTGCGTGTGTGTGTATGTGTGTGCGCCTGTTTATGTCTACGCTCCCCTTCGCTGTGAGTGTGTGTGTGTGCGTGTGTGTGTGCGTGTGTGTTCAGACATGTGTTTCTCATGAAGGCCCATGCCGGGGCAAATTAATTCTCAGAAGTTGCGTGGCGGGGGCTCTCCTTCCCTTTGAAATGGGGCATACTGCTCCCTGTAATCAATAAGTCAAGCCATCTCGGCCGCATGTTGCAACCCGCCCCCCCCTTTCTTCCCCCCCTGCCGCCCCCCCCGGCACACAGATGAAGAAGCCCAATTTACTCATCATAAATTCTGATTCCCGCAATAAATATGAGACGGTGGTGGGCGTGGGGGGGGGTCCCACGGTATTAGAATGTCTGAAATCTCAGGGGGTGTTTGAAATGCCGGCTGCAACGTGGCCCATTGCTTTGTTGGTCCGAGTGTGTGTGTGTGTGTGTGTGTGTGTGTGTTTGCCGGCGAATAATAACAACGATGTAAAGTCGGGAACATGTATATTCAATCCGGGGGGGGGGGGTTGCAATTTCAGCCTTTTCTGTATTCATGTTAATGCGGCCACATATGCACGGCTGGATGAAAACACACCGCTTGCAACTTTTTTTCTCTGACTGTACCTCTGCCAAAAATATTTTTTTTCTACCCCCCCCCCGTCCCCGAACGCCGGCGTTTTCCAAATGAACCTCGACAGGCTCCTCCAGACACACACACACACAGAAAGAAACGGTGACGCGTGCAAAGCCGAGACGTGACATCCCGATGTTGGCGCTGATGCAACGGACGGACGGGCGCTGTCCGTCCTGTTTACCGCGTGGCAGTGACCCCCCGGGGAGGCCGGCCGGAGAGCGGCGGGGGTGGGGTGGAGGAAGGGGGCGGGGCCTAGATATACTGGGAGGAAAAAAGAAAAAAAAAGAATGGCGAAGGGAGGAGGGGAATCTGTGCGCTCGCTCACGGACGGCGCAAAAGGTGATTTCCCCCCTCCCCCAACCTGGCAACCTGTCTCGATCACTTCCGTTGGCTTCCTGAGGACTTCCTGCTTCCGCGAGCGAGTGGCCGGCGTATCCGTCGATACCGCGGCATTTACGAGTCTCTCTCTCTCTCTGTCTGTCTCACGAGCTTCTCGGACGACTGACAGCGAGGTTTCGACGCCATGGCAACCATAAAAAAAAAAACAACAAAAAAAAAACGGCAAATGGTGGTGCAAAAAAAAGAAAAGAAAAGTAAAACATTAGTTCTTATTTCTATGGCTGATTGATATAAATCTAGGGTCTAGTGTTGTAAGTTTTGAGTTGTAAGGGTCTATTTTTTGCTTCTTTTAGTCTTACATGTTTTCTGTTTGTATTTTATAATAGAAAAAGTTGAAATGAAAAGCTTATTGCAAAAATGAACGATATAAAACATTTTCAACAAGAATCAGGTGGGAGGAGTCCGGCGGCTTGCCTCAAAGAGAGAGAGGGAGGAGAGCGAGAGCGTTTTTACATGCTCGTCGATACGGCTGTCTTCATTTGTAAGGCGAGTGCTAAGAGCGCTAATTCCTGACCCGTTAGTTACATCTGAGGAGGCGAGAGCCGCTAATCCATAAGTCTGCCGCTAAGTGGTTCATCAGCGAGCACCCCCGCGGCCGATCGAACACCGCCAATTAAGATGGCTAAATGCCCGGCTAATTGCCGTGATCGCCGCGCGATTAGGGGGGCCTTCGCCGAGCCCCCGGAACCACACGCAACCTCGCAACAAGGCAAGGCAAAAAAAAAAAAAAAGAAGAGAAAGAAGAAGCGGGAGGAGAAGTTAATGAGGGAACACGAGATCCGATGGGGAGAAGAGTTTACCTGCGTCGCCGTGGCATCGCTGCCCAGTGCAGCCAAACACACTCTGACTCCACTATTGAAGATTTGTACTTCATTAGGCTGAAGGAAATCTTCATTTGTATTTTTTCGCAAACAACAAATTCATTTCCTGCTTATTCCTTTTACGCCGCCGTTCAAGAGTTTGCTGGTCATTTCTGCAGTGAACTCTGTTACAACCAGCTTGATCTACTAGAATGCTCTCGGAACATTACCAGTGCACGGAAGTCAGTCAGGATGTGCTAGCAGACAGATTATGGGATGGCTATGAGAGACAATCTTCAAAACGGCCTACTGTCAGTGTTCACACAAAGTGTTTCACACTTGGAATTCTCTCAATGACTTTTAATTAGCCATCGGAAATGGTTTTCATTCAACACTAAAATGTTCCCATGCTTGTGAGGCACATCTCCACTGGTTTCCATGAAACTCGTAACGACAGATTCATAAAACTGGTGACGACGGAGTTCAGAAATGAGTCAGTGACCCCGAAACTTTCGAACGTGGTGTACAAAAACACGTCACTCTGCTGTATTTCCCCCCCCAAAAAACCCTCTTGCTACGCTGATTTATTCCATTCCGCAGAGAAAAAACAATGCGGCTTTCACCGCTGCGTCAAAAAAAAACAAAAAACGGACGAGTGCGCATTTTAAAGGGGGCGAGAGACGTCGTGAGGGATGAGGACTGATAGCATCTGCTGCTCCGACCCCCCACACCCCCTAACTCCCCCCGCCTCGGCCCACAGGTCCGGGGAGCAGAGCGAATTGCGCTCTGAAAGCGGAGGGGAGATGATACCCATCGGAATGTTAATGGCGCTGAATATTTCAGAGGTCGGATCATCACATGGCAGTGGAGGGGAGGACGGATGGCTTCCCCCCCACCCCCCGAAAGCGTTTAGCGGTCCGAGGCTCCTCTCTGTTATTGTAAAAAGGGCCCGAGTCGGAGATGATTTCAGTGCGCGAGCTAACGAGGCCCAGTTGCTGTCGGGTCGCTTTGAGACGGTTGTCTCCACCTCCACCTCCTCCTCCTCCTCCTCCTCCTCCTCCTCTCACAACACTCCGAAAAGTCAAAAACTTGTTGGAATTTCGATGCAACTCGACTAAAATCTTTCCCGTTTTTTCCCCTCCACCCCCTTTCTCCCGTTTGACTCTCATCCCATTTTTATTTAGCTCCGAATTAATGGAGTGACGGCGCAAAAGTGAAAAACGAGAAATATGGTTTTGTTTCCGCCGCCGCCGCCCGAGTGGATGCGCATAAATCCCGCGGATGTGCCTCTCCTTGTAAAAGGAGCTGCCTTCGATATGAAAATCCATTCAAAAGCAATAAACACAGGTAACTTATATTCCTCGTGGCTCTTTTACAGTATTTGTCACGATGAAATATCAATGAGCGTTACGCACGGGGTAAATCCAGTTTGTGACATAAGCGGCTCTTAAGGTTTTGTTGTTTTTTTTTAACTTTTCTTTTCCATTTTTTTTTTAAGCAGGAGGAAAAAAAATAAATCCTTGGAGCAATAAAAATAGGAAAGGGGGGATTGCCCCGTCCGGCCGTCCCCTATAAACATCTGGCAACCGCTACGCTACCTTTTTTTTTTTTTTTTTCCCAGCCAAAACGACTGGTTGCGTCGGCCTTGAGAGAGAGAGCAAGCGAGAGAGGAGGAGGAGGGGGAGGAGGAGGAAGAGGAGGGACCGAGAGGATGTGTGTGTGTTTTTTTTTCTTCCCAGAGAAAAAAAAAAGTAATGAAATAGAAGTTTTGCGAGGAAGGAAGGGTGGGGGGGGGGGGGGTGGGGTCAAAAGGAAACGGGGGAGGGAGGAGGAGGAGGAGGAGTGAAGGGACGAGACAGGGTCTAAAATTAAGAGAATTATTGCGCGGCGCTCCCAGATGTGCGCGGGCGAGGACGACCCCGGGAAAGTCAAGCTTCCCCTCCCCCTCCCCCTCCTATCAATCATTGCCATATGCTTCCAGAGAAATGGATCCTGCAGGACACTTCATACACCTCCCCCCCCCCCGCCCCCCCCCCAACCCCCCATCCCCTCCTCACCCCCTTCTGATTAGTTCATTTGAGAGATGAAGAAGCAGGGTAGACGGACGGGTGGCGGCGGGGACGGCGGGGGGGAAAAAAAAAGGAAAAAGAAAGGATGAATGAATGAATGGCGGCGCTCTCTGAAAAATGGAACGCCAACCCCCCTACCTCTACCCCCCCTCCCCCACCCCCAACCGTAACCCGAGAACAGAGAGGGTTCAATGTCAAGAAATTAAGGCCTGCTATTTAAGACTTCAGGGATCCTTTCTTCCTCCACCTCCTCCTCCTCTTCCGCCCCCCTCCACCACCATCCTCTCTTCCGTCCCGTCCTTTTCTTCTTTTCAGAGGCTGGCGTGCCGGGTAGGGATGGGGGGTGGGGGGGGCGGCGTGTTCTTAACTCTGATCAAAGCGGGAAGAGGTGGTGGTTGGGTGGGTGGTGGTGGTGGTGGGGAAGCTTTCCTAATGACTGGCATTCACTCTCCGTTCTTAATCCATCTCTCACCCTCTTTCACCCTCTCCTGTCTCCCGTCTTTCACCCCCCGCCACCACCACCACCACCACCCTTCCCTTCCCTTCCCTTCCCACTCGCCTCCGCCTCTCCCAGGGCATTGGTAATTATCGGCGAGGTCTTAGTGACTGCAAATGAAATTACCATTTAAGAGAGAGAGAGAGAGGGAGAAAGAGACATCCCCCCTTTTTGCCATTGGAGTTGGAGGTGGAGGTGGAGGGGCTTAAGTGAGGCGGCTCGGGTTTCGGCTATTGATTTTTAAACTGCTACATCAGAGAGCGTAATGCTTTCATAATTTCAAATAAACTGTCCGGTTTACGAAGTACTAATGAGCGAAAGAGCGAGGGAGAGCGCGCGCCCAGGGCGAGCGAGGGCGAGCGAGGGCCGGACGGGGCGGAATTTTAAGTGTTGGCGCGTGTTCGGAAGGGTGGCGGTGGTGGTGGTGGTGGTGGTGGGAGCGGGGGGGTCGAATTAATGCTGGCGGTTGCGGGGGGGGGGCGATCAATGTGTCGTTAATCCTGCAGCAACTGCCGCTTTTTCTCTTTTTAAAGAGATGTTTCGCACGGCGTCGAGCTTTTTTTTTTTTTTCTCCGCGCACCATTGATTCCGAAATGTGAAAAAAAAAAGTTGAATTCGAAGTTTCGCAAACCTCGAAGACCCCACCCACCCCCCCGAAACGGAGAAAAATAAGGGAGGAAACGCGCAACGATTTCTGTGACACGCCACCTGAAAAGTTACGAAGAAATACATTTGCATATATATTTATATTTATGTTTCACCCCCTCCCTGCAAAAAATGGTCCAATTTCCAGCCGTCTCTCATAAAAAAAAAAGAAAAAGAAAAAGGGAGCGGCCGGGCCGCTGCCGCCGCCATCACATCGTGGTGAGAAATTGCAAACACGCTTCGCCAGTAAAATAATATTTTGGCGCGGAGGCCATTTGAAGTAATGGCGGCGGTTTTAACAGATCGAATGCAGACAGGTAATAATGATGAGGGGCCGGAGAAAGGGAAAATGGATTTTTCTTTTGGATGACACTGCATAAAACCAAATCTCACTCTCTCACCCCACCCTCATCTCCCTTTCTCTCTCTCTCTCACCACAGACCGCAGGCCGTTGGAGGCAGCTTAGAAATCTCTTACATCTGGAAGAGCCATAATTCATGGGATTTGGCCTAACAGCCATGACAGGCACTGGGGCGGCCAGGAACAACTGTCTCCTGTGTTAGCGCTGTGTTTGTGTGCGCGCCTGTGTGAGTGTGTGTGTGTGTGTGTGTGTGTGTGTGTGTGGAACTGACAGCGAGAGACAAAGAAGAGCGACGGCACACAGTAGAATACGCCGAGCAGCTGAAGGAGTCGACGGCAAACTTACTGCGAGTTTGGATAAGCGCACACACGCACACACACACACAGCCAGAAGACAGTGGTAATGTGAAAGCTGTTTTCTTCCTTTTTTTTCACCCTGCACGATGACATATTTCTGTCGAAAACATGTGATCAGCAAATGAACTTTATTTGACCCGAAACCTAATGAGGCAAATTTAATTTGAACTTGGATGCTTGGCAATTATGCTGCAAACTATGAAGATGGTTATATGTTAAACACAATGCAAAATATGTTACATACATTTTTTTTTAATGTGCATATAAAATTGTATAAAGTCCTAAAATGGCTACGCTGTATTATTTTGTTGTTTTTTGTTGTTTTTGTTTTATTTTTGCGATATTCAACTTTAACAGTTTTGGCTTTTGAAGCCAAATATTTCAGGTCACTTGCATCACGCCAGCAAACTCCCATCGGCGCCGCGGCACAAATCCTGGTGTAGATAATAAGAGTGGATAAAACAAAGCCGACTGAGTTTACTGCACATTAACGCTGCTGATTGCATGTTTCAGTTTTGGGGTTTGGCTTGGCTTTCAACACAGGATGAGACACTAAAGCCTCGCGCTGCATGTGTGTGTGTGTGTGTAAGCATGTAGCATTGCGTGCGACGGCCTCCCCGTGTGCGCCGACCCTAAATATTAGACACACACACACACACACACACACACACACACAGACAGTAGCTATCACTTGCAAGCCCTGCAATCCCACATTCCACATTCCTTATTCCAGCGGCTCGCCTGCTAAGCCGGGCACCACATGAAGAGCCATTGTTAGAGGGAGGGGGGCGCCGTTGGGGAGTTGGGGCGGCGGGTCATGTATCCATCTCACTCGTCTGTCCGTCCGTCTGTCTCTCTCTCCACAAAAAATACGTCTCACTCCCACCCTTCTCTTCCTCTTCCTCCCTTCTTGCCGACGCGCCTCCGCCGCCTATCTCTCGCCTCGCTCGGTCCCTCTCTCCTCCACTGCGCTTTTGTCGCCCACTCGCCCACCACTGACTTTTTTTTTCCCTCACCCCCCCGCCGCCCTCCCCCCCCCAACACACACACACACATGCACACACTCTGCCTGGCATTTGTTTGTTTGCTGCTTCTTTTCGCTCATCTCTCCCCCGTCTTCTTCTCCTCGTCCTCCTCCTCCTCCTCCTCGTCCTGACGATGCTCCCGCTTGTCTTTTGCCACCTCCATCTCACCCACCACCACCCCGCCGCCACCACACGCACACCTTCACACACCCCCAACCCCGACCCCCCGCCTCCCGCCCGCCTCCAGATATTCATGTCGAGATTTTCCTCACATGTTCGATATAGATTTACGACCCCCAGCCGGATCCCCTCGGCCACTAAATTTGATACCATCCACTAAGCCACATTGTTGTGCCGGCGTGGGTGCGCGCGAGTGCGCGCGCTCTTGGCCTTCTCGGCTGCGTGCGTGCGTGCGTGCGTGTGTGTGTGTGTGTGAGAGAGAGAGAGAGAGAAGGTGTTTGTGCATCACAAGGCGGAGGCGGGCGACTTTTGAGGGGTTAGCTCGGGTAGAGCGGGTGCAGAGGAGGAATTTACAGTTTATTGAAGCAAAGCGAGGTGTGTGTGTGTGTGCGTGTGTGTGTGTGGAGGGGCGGTCACCCCTTGGCGTGTGTTTTGGATACGGCTCTCGGACTGCAGAGTGAGAAAAAAACAAGTAAATAAAACCCAAAATGGAACTCTTTTGCAATTACAAATAAAAAAGGAATGGAGATGAGTAACGGGAGTTTTTATGATCTTATTCATGGGAGATTTATGTGGCTGGCAAAAACGCTAAGATTCGATCTTCAAAACACTTTGTACTCGAATATTTGGGGAGAACTGCACGATTGCCGTAATTCTGCTCAGCTCCACACATGATTTAGTTCGTCTTGAGAAGTCAAAACCTTTTTTTCACGATAATATTTAGACAAATTATTATTGGAGGCGGTGAGAGAGACGGGTGAAATGCAAGTTTTTCAGCAGTTTTTTTTTTTTTTGAAGCCTCCAAAGAAGGTGCAAAGGCACGCCGAGGTGCGGGAAAATAGCATTCGGATGCAATAAAATGTGAAAACAACAACGCAACAAACACCTGTGGAGGGGAGTCATTGCGTTGTTTTTTTTCCTCCCCATTTGCGCGCAACAATAATTCTGACAGGGAGTCAGTTTAAAGGCACTCCATGCATATTTTATTGGCTGTAGGTGGTAGTGGCGGCGGTTTCATGTCTGTCTGTTTGAATCCCCACTTGCCTTGAACAAATTCCACAAGTTGTCAAGGTTGGGGCATTCTCTCTCCCTCTCTTTTTTCCCCCTCCCTTTTAAAGGCATTGAGGATCGCAATATTGTTGTTTGCCTGCGCGATGTGAGGTGGCATCCGCCGTCTGATGTCGGGCTCGGAGGAAATGCGAGAAATAAAAGGGCCCCGGCGAAAAGATGAAGGCGTGTCTTTGCACACGTTTGGGGGCGAGCGTGTGAACCGCTCATCCGTCAGTCGGATGTCGGAAGGCGCGTGCAAATTGTTTGCGCTCCAGCCTGCGTCTGAGTGCGAAGAGAGCGCGCGCATCTGAAAGCCGTACCTGGCTTCAGATCAAATGGCGTCTGAATGAGGAGGGAATGACAGAGAGAGGAAGTGATTGCTCTTTCATAATGCCACCCATCTGCTCTCCGGAACAAAAAGCACAAACAGGAAGCAGCGAGGAAACACGCGGCGAAGGCGAGCGCGCGTTTTAGGGCGCAAACGGAGCGACATGAAACACTTTGTGTTCGAGAGGCTCTGAACATGACACGGAGCTTTGTAGCTGGGGGGTGGGGGGTGGGGGGGGTTAGGTGGTGGGGTGGCCTCACCAAACAGGAAGTAAGAGGGTAAATTGGATGGAAAGACGAGGGGAGGCAGAAGGTGCGGCGGAGTGAGACAGCGATACGCACTTTCGCTGTTTGTTTTGTTTTTTTGTGCGCGTCAGGGTACAGTCGCGCTTTGAGCGACGGCTTCGCCCGTCTCACCTTTTTTCGCACGTCAGCCTCTCCCCCCGAAAACTTCTCGCAGGCTGCCCGTGACAGACTGCGTCTCCGGTGCCCCGCCGTTCCGTCACAATTCCACTGACGCGACGGAATTACTTTGGCTTAAATTCCCGCCGATGTGGAAAATAGGGTCTCGGGGTTGAAACTAAGCTAAAGGTTCAATGTTACGCCCGATCAGATCTTTGACTCGACTTGATGCTTTGTTGGAAGGGCATAAAAGCAACACAGAAATTAGATAGCTTCAAATGACGGGACAAAGACCTGCTGCGGGAGCTGGTCTGAGTGAGGTAAGGGTGACCTTTGTGACATCACGAAGGGCTCATTTCCAGTGCCAGAAAGAAAAACTAAGCTAGAACATGGCGCAGAGGGACTTTTTGCATTTCCTGCAGACTTCTTCGACAGTACATTGTTGTTAGGAAACCCTGGAAATGCGAATTTCACAGCACACGGATCCTTAAACGTTTGCGTCCTGACAGTTGTGAACAGCTTTAAACAGCCTCTCCTCCTTTTCAAAGCGGGTCAGCAGCTTTGACGAAGCGTCTGCAAGGAGCGAACACGTCAATAATAAAGGTATTCCTCTCCTCTCCAAACAGGACGGCGTCCTTTTCCTCCACCGATTGACCCGCCGCAGGCGGACGGGCGGGCGCGTTTCAGTCCTCCGCATTCCATTCGCTCACGGCAGGCGCCTTGCCCCAACCAGGAAATTAACCTTGACATTTCCAAGACATAATTCCCGTCTACTGAAAAAATGTGGATAAAATACACATAAACAAACGTGTGAGATATTAACAGTCGGGAGCCACCGGGTCAGGTGACAAAATTGAGGCACAGCTGGGGACCCCAACGTGGTAATCACCCACGGATCAAGTTCCTGCTATGAACATGACTTGTTTTCTTCTTCTTGTTTTCTCCTGCGTAGGCTCGCATTAGAAAGGAAGCCTTCAGCGTCTCAGATGTGCGACACGCTCAAAGGAGGAGCGGCGAGCCGACGCCGCTCTAATGGCCGGCGTGCGGTGGGGGAAGAAAAAGGAGGGAAAAAGGTGCTAGTTGAGGCGGACGCGCCGTGGCAAAGGACATTCTGACACGTTTCAAGGGCGCCCGAGGGGAGAGCTGCAACATATATTTAGGGAAGGTGAATATGTATTTATTGCAGCTGGTGCCGGTGCTGGTGCCGGCGCTCTAATCACAGGGTATTCTTGGAACATGCCAATGTGTTTTCTTCACGCGACGCATAAGGGCAACTGTGTCGGCCGGAATGATAAATATTGTACACTGGAATGTAAAGCAGGAATAGCAACTGAGACCCATCAGCCTGTTTAAATTGGTGACATCACACACTGGCTTTACCATGTTGTATATACCCCTATATGCACATATACACACATATATATCTATATATTTTTATGACCATTATTTGGCCTGGGATTTTTTTTTTTTTTTAATGTTGATGTTTTCGCATCAACATCACTCACATTTGTGATCTTTGTGCACATGTGACTCCCCGCTCCCGTCGCATAATGGACTGACAGCGACGCCGAGCCAAAATGGCCGGTTTTAGCATGCGGTGGCGGCGGAGGGACACGGTGGATGAGAGGCGAAGGGGGCGAGGTGGCGCGTCTGTCTAAATACCGTCATGGAACACCATCACTCTCCGTCTGACCAGCCTCATTTCAGGGCAACGCCGCTCTGGAGGAGAAGGCGCCAATGGCACATTATTCTGCTTTGGAAAGAAGGACGAAAAAAAATAAAAAAATATTCCACCCTCATGTTTTTATTCATGGCTTAGCCACAAACAACAACAGAATTTGATTTCCAGTGTAAATATTTCGGGGGGTGGGAAAAACAAAGATGGAATGAATTATTTGTGAAAATGGGTTTAAAAGTGCAGGAATGCAATTTTTCATTTTATATATATATATATATATATATATATATATATATATATATATATATATATATATATATATATATATATATATAGATAGATAGATAGAAAGATAGATAGATATAAACCTTTCATTGCATAATAAATCGGACCATTGGTTTTTGTACTGATGCAGTACAAAACAGCCATTATGTATATGCATGTCTGTATGTGTGTGTGTGTGTGAGAGAGTGTGTAGGCGTGTGTGCGTGCGTGCCTGCGTGTGGCTCCTAATGATCCGCAATCATTTTTCCCAGTGTAATGGCATCTTTATATCCGTGTACCGCTTTAATCACTCCTCCTTCCTGCTGGGCCTCTGCCACTGCCTGCTGAGCCCGATGATGGTAACTAGTATGAGGCGCGCCCGCCTCCCGCAGATTACACCGCTGCCTGTCTCCGCGGCGACGGTGGTGGCCCCCTCGCCGACCAGCAGCCACATCTGAGGCTGCCTTCGTAATGTGAGTCGGGGAACAGACGGACGGACGGACGGACAGGTGAAGATCAGCGAAAGATGCGGCAATGACACGCAGCGAGATGGAGATAAGGAATAAATATGCTGCAAGGATTTATGGCTTCTCTATTAGAAATATGGCCCAGCATGATAATGCTTTGCCATTTGGTGTCTAAATGTGCACACATTGTCTGGTAGATAGATAACGTTGGTTTTAAGTTGTAAAACCTAGTGTTGCAGTGCTCAAGTTTAGTCTATGATTCGAGATCCACTTTATAAGGGTTTCGGTCTCGTCTCGGACTGACTCAAGACTCAGCCAACACTTCAATGACAGATAATAACTGAAAAAAAAATCCAGCTTTGTGACTCCCTGAGTGACACACTGCCCCCTTATTTCCGGTTAATTTGTTTTTTTTTAATTTTATGAAACTAAGTTGTTTTTTTGTTTTTTTTAAATGTTCAAAATAGTTGGCAAAGCAGCAAAATGTGAAAGTAAATTATTGAACTACTGAAAAGAGATGTTGCTGTTCCAATTGGAAGGATGAATTTAAAAAAGATACTGGTCATTTTTTCTGTTTTGTTGTGATTTTTCTTTGGTATATAAAATCTCGGTCTTGGCCAAATGTCTTGGTCTTGCCTCAATCTCGATACTCTCTAGTCTTGATAATGTCTTGGTCTCGGTTGGTGCGGACTTGACTGCAACACTAGTAAAACCATATCCTTCATGTAGGCTTTTCATCCCAACGCTCCCCCAACGCCCACCATTATTGGTGGGAAGATTGCAGAAAACCATTTGAGACCGTAGGGGACGGTCCCCAGAAAGAAGTCCCTTTCCTATTGGAATCTGGTTCCGACGGCAGACTTGATCGGTGCACGGCTCCTCTGTTAGCGTTCAAACGCCGACGCATGCAGCGAGTGAGAAAAGTACTTCAGATTAAAGCTAAAGCAGATCTGGCCCCTGGGGAGACCCCATCTGAGCTTTTGTTTCTTTAATTTTCTCAACTGCGAGACTATGTGTGTATTTCAGATGATTTCTCCCCCACAACCCCCAACTCCACACACACCCGCTACGCCCTTTCAAAATATGTCAATCCCACAGCAAGGCAGAATATCTTATCTGGATTAGATATTTCAGCAATCGTATAACCAAACAGCTGGAAATCTCCATGAATCCAAGCCGCTGTAGTGAACCACCACTATATGACATCGCAAAATAATATACCGACTTTATAAAGTGCAGCGGAGATTAAATAAATAAATGGAAAAACTCCCACCAGCTGACGTTCATGCCTTTGCTGCGAGCAGCAACACTTAGAGAGGAAAAACAGTTGAAATATAGAGTGAGGTTGAATTGGCAGGAAATGTAAAATTCACAGAGACAGACGGAGGTGGCAGTGGTGGAGGTAGTAGTGGGTGTGGGTGTGTGTGGCGGGGTGGTGGTGGTGTGGGGGTCCTGCCATGTTGCAGAATACCAATATCCCTAAAGCAGGCGGGTGGTTTTTTCTTCTCTTTTTTTTTTGATGTATAGACTCCTGCCGGTGAATTGTACAGATGAGACACTTAAGGCAAGACAATAGTGTTATAGATTGTGGCAAGAGTTAAATCAATAGACCTTCTGAGGAGTAACAAGACACCCGGTAGCAAGTGCTACTGTTACACACATGGAAAGGGGCTTGAGGAAACAAATGAGGACTGGCAGACAGAGGCGAAGACCTCGCTGTCGCCCCGGCTAGCCATTACACGTCAGCGCATCGCGGAGCTGACTCGGGGGGGCGGGGGGGGAGAGAACACATGTCCAGGACGGTTTGGTTGGGCATTTGTAGGCCGCTACCTGTGTTTTTAGGTTGTACTTTTATCTCCAGCTCCAACCTCCCCGTAATCTCTCACCGGGCATCAAAGCCAAGATCGCCGGCTCTACCGGCGGGGCCCCCGATGTATCCGCCGTGATCCCCGGCGTGCGTGTATGTCGGCGCATCGTACAAGGGAGGCGCTCGAGAAAAACACAAACAGACGAGGAGTGATCGGAATACACAGCAGAGACGCTGGGCGGGCGGCGAGGGAAAGTTGAAATACAATCAAACGCGGGGACGGGATCAGGTGTGTGTTTGCGTGCGTGTCCCCCCCCCCCTACAGACCTCCGACACCCTCCCACACCCCAACCCCAGGTCACAAGACAGCTGAGGGGGAGGGGTGTGGGGGGCTTTGCGCGAATCTCCGCTCCGTTGCCCAGCCCCGCAAGCGCCTCTCCAGGCCAGATTCCCCGCTAACCCGCGCATCCGCACATCCTCACTTAGCGCCACCTCTCTGATCCAGGGATCACTTTTTCCCCCCTCCGAGTACACCCCTCACCACCTAACCCATCACCCCTACGCCGCCCCCGGGAAAAAAAAAAAAGGTGTCAAGGTCCATTAACCCCGAGCGAGTCTTATCATATTCATCAGGGAGATCAGAGATCAGATTTATCTCTGTTTTTATCAGATGCGAGGCTTCACAGGACTGCCAGGGATGCCGCGGCTGCTATGGTAATTTAATGGGGTAAGTGACAGGCACCTGCTAGGGGGATACTCGCCGCGGACGTGGACGTGGGGGACGGATCCTACAATAAAGGCTGTCTCTCTCTCTCTCTCACTCTCTCTTTCTCTCTCTCTCTCTCTCTTTCTATAATCTGTCAACTGCAGTTTGGACGTTTTTGACGGCAGCGTCAGTTTCTTTTTTTACATGTTTATTGACCTTCACGAAATCGAATATTAAAAACCTGTAAAAAAGTTGAGAGCCAGGCGACATGGCGGCGCAGTGGTTAGTACTGCCGCCTCACAGTAAAAAGGCAGTGGGTTCGATTCTGAGATTGGGGCCTTTCTGTGTGGAGTTTGCATGTTCTCCCTGTGTCTGCGTGGGTTCTCCAGCTTCGTGTGAGTGCGAATTGTTGTTTGTCTCTATGTGGCCCTGCGATGACCTGGCAACTTGGCCAGGGTGTCAACCTTCACCCTTAGGCTCCAGCACACCCCCGTGACCCTGAGCTCAGGAAGAAGCTGGTGTTGAAAATGGATGTATGGATGGATGGAAGTTGAGAGCCATCTGAGGTTTGATAGTTGGATAGTAGATGACTGTTCGTCCTTCAAGGAAGGCCCAGATGTTTCAGTTGCATCCGACAGTCGGAAGCTATGTTAACGACAGTTGAAATGAAGTTTTTTCTATTTCATGACTTTATATGACTGAAATATGTACGCTCAATTTCATTTCATGCCAGAAATTCCCTTTATCTGCACCACATTGGGCCTTTAAAGTAGTGACATCGGTATATATACAGTACATATATCTATATCTATGACTCCGTTTTGTCACAAATTGCATTAAATATTCAATTCAAAAAGGGCAACAACATTAAAACTGTCCAAGCTTGATTTTTTTCCTTTCTTTTTTTTTTCCTTTCCAATTGTTTGACATTTGGCATTTCACCCCCCTCCAGCCCCTGCCTCCACCCCCCGCTGACTTGCGCAAAATGTCAAACATTTTGATAGGCACACGTTCAGCGGTGCGGCCACTTATTTTAATTCAGTGAGCGACTCCTCCCACGCGACCTCCGCCCTTAACCCTGACCCCCAGCTGCTACCCGGGACCGCGCTTCCCAGCGCCTGCTAATGAATTATTGCTGACTCATCATGGTCAGCTGCCAGTAATCAGCCTGACACTTGTGGGGGGGAGGGGTGGCAAATGGTGGCGGTGCTGAAAAAGCCATTTGGGCCACGGCGTTGCTGTTGGTGTTGTGTTGTGTTGTTGCTCGGGCGATGACGTCAGACCCCGTCTGAACGGGAAACAACGTTCCGGGAACCTCTGCACATCCTGATCCTGCGTCGCAAGGACAACGGCGCCGCCGAACAAATTCCGCTGTTGTTTATAACCCTTATATCCCTTATAAAGGGATTGTGAATTTATTGAGAGGACTTGGAGGTAAAAAAAAAGAAACCCTGTGCAGAATCCCCCTGTTTTCCCAACAGACGCACGGGCGACAGAAACGCACGTACGCACGCACGAGCGTGGACGCATCTAAAGCAACCCAGTCAACATCCTTCTTGGAAAAATGGAAAAAAAGGGGAGGAAAAAAAAGGGGGAAAAAAATCACAGAGGCTCTGAAAAGTCATTTCAGCCACAGTAACAGCGGACCCTTAAAGATTCATATTCCTATTTACTGTCTGCCTACACACACACACACCAAGCCATCCAAAGCAGCAGGGTTAGGTTCATGAATAAAGGAGGGCATTAAACACGGACCTGAAGAAGTCAGATAAACAGATAGAGGGAGGTGCAGAAAGAGAAGAGAGGGAGCTATTAAATTGTAAGAAAAGCCTCAGACGGAAAAAAAAAAGGTGGTGGTGGTGGTGGGGATGAGGGGGGAGGTCTATGAAAGGTAGGCATAATCAGCTGAGATCAACAGAACAGGGGGACATTTAAAACAAGAGAAGCATGAGGGAGGAGGAGGAGGAGGAGGAGGAGGAGGAGGAAGAAGATGATGGAGATTCGAGGAAGAAACAAGCGAGATAAGAAGAGAAATGAAGGAGGAAGAGAAATAAAAGTGGAACAAACACAGCGGCGGGCAGGCCAGCGCGGCTGCAGCCCCTAATTTAAATTGCTTGTGTCAATCCCGGGCTGCATGCTGAGATAGCACAAAACGTCCATTTGCCCGCGCGGGTGTGCGCGCACAAGTGCAAGAGTGCGTTTGTGTGTGTGTGTGCAAAAAGCTAGGTCAGTGTAGCGAGGAGTGGACGGCAACGTTGGCGCTAATCTGTAAACCCCCTGCATAATCCCCGCCGTGACACGTGCGCACTGGGGGACGTCAAAGTCGTTTGCGCGACTCCTGAAATCGGAGACGTCGTCGACGAAAAGAACAAAAAAAATCGCAAAAATCGTCGGGAGTTTGAAAAGTAAAAAATGCAAAAATAAAACCAAAGAACGACAAAACCAGCGAGTCGATCGACAGCGCGCAACCGAGAGCGACTGGTTTTATAACGTGCGCGTTGCAGGTGCGCGCTTGTTTACCACCCTGTGTGTGTGTGTGTGTGTGTGTGTGTGTGTGTGTGTGTGTGTGTGTGTGTGTGTGTGTGTGTGTGTGTGTGTGTGTCATTGGGGAGAGGGAGAGAGGGAGAGCCAAGAGGCCATTACCCCGCACCCAGATAATAACCTGGTTTTATAATGTTGCATATCTATATTCGGGCCAATTCCCCGCAGGGGCGGGGAGCCGGAATAATAACGCTGGCCATTTTACCCCCGCGAGCAGACGGCCATTTTCTGCCCTGATTCTCAGCATGGACCTCACCTCATTCCCAAAGGTAGTGGGCGTAATGGATGCTGCCGCGAGATGGACTGACATTGTGTCTGTGGAACGCCGGGGAGGGGAGAAAAAAAAAACCGACCCACCCAAACACCCCCTCCCCCATCCCCGACACAACAGGGTGGCCGTCGCCGGACAAGATGTTGACGCCCGATCCCCCTCCCCAGCACCACTACCTCAGCGCCATTTGTGGCGATTGCGTGACACTCGTTTGCGACAAATTGGCAAATTTAGAAAATTGGTTGCAAAACAACAGCCGCCGTACTTCGGCCATTTCCCCCCCCCCCGTCCAAAACAAACGCGAACCCCCGTGAGTGTTCTCGGAACACGAACTCAGCCATGTCGGGCGACATCGGGGTTGGGGGGGCAGAAAAACCCCCCGATTTGCATAGATTCTCAAAACAAAGTAGCATTATATAGAAAAACGCGAAGGGCGGCAGACTGTGATGCACGTTTATTATCTGGAGTGTGTTTTCTGTTAGGAAGATGGGGGAGCGGGAGGTGCAGACGGGGAATTAGCTTCATCGCGTCGACCCGCAGGTGATCGCGTTGAAGGTGTTTTGCTCGGCGTCAACTCTGGGTTGGGGACAAAGAAGGTGAAGAAAGAAGAAAGAAATAAAGAATCAAAAGTCCCTCCGGACCACCAGCCACTTACAATAAAGTCGCAGACAAAGAAAGGTTGGGGCAGGAAGATTTCGCATCCTCTCCATCCAATCCATCCATCCAATGCCATCCTTCTTCCCTCTGCAAACCTTAGAAATCTAACCTACATCCCGCAGACACACACTCTTGTTATCCGACTGATGACGTGTTTTGGTGGGTTTTTTTAATTCATTTTTTCCTAACCATCAATCCATTCACCCAAGCCTGGGGTTACGCCGGCAGAAAAGCGTCACACTTCAGAGGTCATCGATCGCCATCGACGAGTTTAATGGATGGCGAGCGACAAAAAAGAGTGCAGATAGGTCCGCTTAAATATGTGATGATGTACCGCCCGGCTTCGCTATGACTAGGGGATTAAACGTTTTGGCCGTCACCGACTCTTTTCTGCATTGAACTCCATAATAACCAGTTTTAAGAAATAATGATCTCGAATGCTCTGCGATCATTACGAGCGCACGAGAATCAGTTGAGATTGTGCTGAACAAGCATGGGAACATTTTTAGTGTCTCGTGAAAACCATTTCCAATGTCTAATTAAAAGTGATTGAGGGAATTCCAAGTGTATTAAATTCTGTGTGAACACACTAAATGCCGTCTGTTTTGAAGAACCTAAAATATAAATCTTGAGGCTTTGCGCATTCTTTTATAGTTCAGCCCAACACAACTAAATGTTATTATAACACAAAGCTTTGTTTCAGAAATGTTTGCAGTTTTTTTTACTTCTGTAATGACGGCTGCGTGTTGCAATACTTGATACTCATTCTCTAAAATCACATTCAATGCAACATTCAAGCCACCAACTGTCAAAGCCATCCCATAATATGTTTAGCACATCCTGACTGATTTTCCTTGCACTAGTCACGTTGCTAGAGAATTCCAGTAGAATTTCATGAAGCTGGTTATAATGGAGTTCAATACAGAAAATGAGTCAGTGACAGTGTACGCACATGGCTATATAAGCTATTGTCACACTGCCACATACAGTTAGTGCGATCTTCTTACTTCCAAGCACTGTATGATTCAACTCTGGAAGCCTAAGCAACAAAATTGTGTTCCCCAAATGCACTGCTGTGTAATAATAATGCAGAAATGAGTCAGTTGCCATCAAACTTTTGAGCAACAACATAGCTCCGCCCCCTCTCTAAATACTGAATATTCATTGTCCTCGCCTGATGTTATCTCGCTACAGTTTTCCGATTCGGAAAAAGAAAAGAACGACGCTAGAATTCAACTCATGGCGGGAGAGACACTAAAATCCGTCTCTCTGTGGGTTTAGTTGGGAGTAATAAATCAGTCCGGCGGGGCTTGTGGAACGGAGGACAGTGGTGGAGTGCGCCGTGGCAGTCGGAGGGAACGGCACCGTCCGAGACAATCATACGATGCATCATTCATCCTGTCACTGCCGCGTCTCTCCTCCTCCTCCTTCCCCTCATCCTCCTTCCTTCTTCCTTCCTCCTCCTCTCCTCCTCGCCGGACTCTGACGCTCTCCCATGGAGGCTGTGATGAAGCTCGGCTCTCTCCATCACACACACACACAGACGCGCAGCTCCCCTGGCTGCTCGGGGATTACACATTTCAATGATGCGTTCTCCGGCGGGCGCCATTCCGGTCGGCTCCTCGCGCTGCACCATACATTAAAGCGGCGGCGGGCCGCGTTCGCCTTGCTTCGCCTCTTGTTAATTTCTTCATCTTCCGCCTGCTGCGCTTTCAAAAAGATTCCACTCGGCCGAGCCGCTGTCGCTCGTTTTGAAGTCTCGTCTCTTTCTTTGAATTCGGAAGGTGATTTTTTTTCCCCTTCTTCTTTTTTTTCTCACAAGGTTGGCGTCCAAAAAAAAGCAAGCAAAAAAAAAAGCAAGTGGTGCCTGTGAATCATTTGACCTCTGCGCTTTTTTGCTAATGAACACTGTGAGCAATCACCGCTTCCCAGAAAATGGACAAAAATGATCCCTCATCTGTGAACGTAATCACTTACCGCTATTACCGTGTTTTTCTGTGTGCGCATGTGCGTGCCTGTGTGTGTGTGTGTGTGTGTGTGTGTGTGTGTGTGCGCGCACGCCCGTCTGATTACCTTCCCTGAATGAAATACTTGTTCAGAATGAGGCCGCCATGTGTGTGTGTGTGTGTGTGTGTGTGTGTGTGTGTGTGTGTGGGGGGGGAGGTGGAGCGGAGGTGGAGCGGAGGTGGAGCTGTTCCTCAAGGTGAAGAGGCGGCGACAAGGTGGGAAGCAGACCTTATTTTTGATTGTTGTTTTTTCCTTTTTTCTTCTCTCTTCTGGTGTTTGTGGCTGTAGCACGGCGCAAAAGGGGGGAGTGGGCAGAGAAAATCGGAGGAACCACGCGGGAAACACGGGCCCGGAAGGAGCGGCGACGACTCGCACGGCTCGTCTTTTCAAAAACGACTGAAAGGCGAGGTGGCGGCTCCCACCTGGCAGCTCTCCGTTTAACGGCACGCAGTTGGCACCCTATGCTCCGATTAACCCCCCCACCAGATCACGCCCACACCTCCTCGCCGCCTCAATGTCGAGACCCCAAAGGGGCCCCGAGTTTTTTTGCGCTAAGTTGGCTGTTTCATCCGCGCCCTCTCATCCTCCGCCTCTCTTCTTCGCTCGGCGCCGCTGCCGCTAAAAGAGCGACGCGACTCTAACGCTCTTTTTAAAAGGGGGGCTAATGCAGGTAGCTGGGGGGAACCTGCGACTCGGGCCGGACTTAGCGATTGCGTTGTGAATTGGACAATTTGCGGAAGCGTCGGAAACGGGGCGGAAACGTGGCAAAGTGAAGGTGAAGGCAAAGTTTAAGGTGCTTAAATTGGCTTTTTTTCATGCATGAGGAAGGAGGAAGAGGAGGGGAGGAATAAAAAAATAAAAAATAAAAAAAATAATAAAATAACAGCCATCGGCCCCTCCGCCACGAATAAAGAATTTACTACTTTTCCCTCTTATTTTTTTCTATTAATATTTCTCCCACCACCTCCCCGCTCTTTAATGTCACGCCACCCACCTGGCGTCGGATCAGGAACCAGTCCAACTCGAGAGAGGAGGCCCGGCCGCGGCAGCGCATTTGCAGGAGGGAATTAAACAGGGTCCATAACCTCAACAGATACTCAGGTAGGGGAGGGAAAGGGGGAGTTTGGGTGACGAAGGGGTTACCGTGGCCGGCGCCCGTGCTCTTATTGTTATCGGTGTGGCAATAAAGGGAGGCTTTGGAAGTGCAGACTTCTCTTTCTCTTACCTCTAACATCAGCAGTATATAATCCCCGTTTGTGGATCACTGCACAGCCCGGCGCGGGAGGGCTGCTGCGACGACTGCAGGTCTCCTCCAGTCTTATTTTTATGATATTTATTTTATTTTTATATAAAAAATATATCTTGTATAGTACATAAATATATTGTTGTATGTTTTGCGTCTATGTCTGATGCGGGAGCTTCATTTCTTTATTTTATAGGAAAACATTTTTTTTGCTCAATTCCCGTATGCGTGTACACACAGATGGGGTCACCTTGCATCCATCTCTCACCGTTTAGAGACCCCCTACAAGGATAAAAATCATCCTCTGAACTTAATCCAGGCTTATATCATCTTCTCCGTCCTAACTCGAGAAAAAAAAAAGGGGGGGGGGGGGCGTGCTCACACACACTCACACACACACAAACAAACACACTGGGCTGAAACTACCAGACAGGAAGCTGCAAAGAGGAAAAGCTATTACATATCGCTGTGTTTGCAGGTACGAGTGCAGAAAGAAAGTCATCTTTGTGCTCTCGTTTTTTTTTAATATTCCGGCTCAACGTGCAACCTTTACGGAGATCAACTGCTGTATTTTCATTTGCTAATATCAAGCATCCATATTGTGATAAAGAGAGAAAGTCCCCTCATGAGGAGGCGGTCATATTGTGCCAACAGTACCTGGATTTTGAGGCGTATTGTTCTTATGCTGCAAAATCTTCCACGTCAAGCTATTAAAGCAACAACCACAGATCATATGATCGGTTGCAATGATTCCTGATTTACAGGTCAGGCTGCATGTTATCCTTCCGAGGAAAAATGAAAAATCCGTACGACGAGCCGAATTCCTGTCATGCATCAGCTGAACAGCAGACCTGAACATGCCTTGCGAGGTGAAAGCATTCACAACTGCCCATTGCAGGAATGTTTATCAAAATACCAGTAAAGAAGGTATAAAAAGTGTGCAAACATTTGGGGACGGGGGGGTCACTGAAAAGGGGAGGGTCCGAGCTTTTAAATACTGATCAGTGTTGAGCCTATTCATTGAGATGAAGCTAGGCTATTAGCTCCAATACAATAAAATAAACAGCACATGAATGTGGAGCAGCGGAAAGTACAAGACTACAGAGGCAACATCGGCAAGCTTGTTTTTTTCCCCCTCCCTGTGTAGAGGATAGATCGGGCGGGCGTTCTAAATGAAATATTAAAAGGGAGATACAAAATCTTCCAACCTAATTTAATCGGGGTGCTGGGTGAGTGAGGAGGGGGTCTCGTAGCTTTAAGAAAGAAAAGAGTAATCAGACAATAAGCTGGATGCCAGACACGCCATTGATTTCAAACTAGCTCTCTAAGCAGCCTCACAGGCGCATACTATCCACCTCGCGCTATCGACCCTGCCTCTAACAAATATGCTTATATTCATATAGCCCGTCTGACTGACTGAGGCGAGGCGCGGGCTCCCCGAGAAAATGGATATTGGATAATACACACATGCTTACCTCCAAATTCAATATTCATTCGCCCCCACCTCGCAATAGCTCGTGCTCCGTCTTTGGGAGTAAATATTTATGCGACGTTTCGGCACGCGGCGAAATATATATAATCATAATAATCTCTCAAAGACTAAATCGCCTTGCGTCAAAAATCGATGGCGTGGGGGCGGGGGTGGGGGGGGGGAATGTACGATAATAACGGAGGGGCGCACTTTGTTTTCTAGGTCACATTTGAATATTTCTTTTAAAAGTATTGATCTGCTTTGTTGTGACCTACACGGGCCCATTCTTTGTAATTAAAATGGAGAATGGGGTGGGGGTGGGGGGCGGTCGGCATGTGTTGTGTGTTTGCGTGTGTTATGCGCATGTACCCGCGAGGCTAATGAATGAGAGGCAGTTTTGATGAAGAGGGGGTGGAGTTGCACCTTAAGGAAGATTCATACGGCGCGCAAAGTGTTGGGGGATATTTTTTGCGGTAGAAATGATTCATTTGGATCTATTAACAAATAACTGTGATTCAGGCTCCGCCTCCGCAACCAGAAGCTCTCGTGCCAGAGGAGCCGAAGTGGATGAAGAACTCCAGCAGAACCCCAGGAATGTGTCTCAAGCTCGGCCGTAGTACAAGGTCTCGAACATTTTGACAAGCTCATGATGAGTTGTTTTTTACGTTGAGTTGAATAAGTAGTAAAAGAAGACAAAATAAGTGCATTTTCTTCCTATTTTACTGCTTTAAAACACTGATACATGAACAGACTATTTGGTGTGTTCCTAAGATTCCATCATTCTACACAACTTGCATTGTCAGGCATGGGCAAACTACGGCACGGGTGCAATTTGGGGCCTGTTAAGCTTTTTTATCCGGCCCGACAAACCTAAAGAAATGACCTTAATAGTAAGTAATACAATAACAATAATTGCACCGTGGGTCTGAGAGGACTGAAATTTCATTCATGACATATGTCCAGTATGTATGTGATGTTTGACAATAAAGTTGAGTTGAGTTGAATAACTGTATTTCATCAATTTTTTCAGCGTTTTAAGAGCAATTTCAATAAAGATCTAAATACCGTGGGGCGTCAAAGACATATTTTGTTCCAACTTTGCTTTAGTTCATTTCTAATTGACATTTAAGCACGTTTTCTACACATCCCATGATATATTTTCTCTTTTGAGTTGGCTCACCAAAACACTCCATCCCTCTGCTCCGGCTCCCCTCCCGCAAAGTTTAGAACTCATTGTGGCCCCACCAGTCAAAAAGTTTGCCCCCCCCCCGGCTTATGCACTCAAGATATTAAGTATTTACAACAGCGTGTAAATACGAGTGTTGTAAATACAAGCAGACGCCATAAAAATGTTTTTGCGAGCTGGACGTCAAGAAGGCGGCATGAAAGGCAAAGCGGTACGCTGGGCAAAATGTTCAGACGAATTAGATTTAAGACGGTCTACACAATTTCCTCCCTGCGTCCGCTCTCCCCTCGCACAGACATGCCTCTCCAGGTCTCTGGCGCGCGGGGAGTATCGGTGATGGACGACTTTCGCTTCCGCGCCTTTCGCTTTTTCCCTTTTGTTTTTCTGATGCTTTTTTGATGATGCCTGGTGCAGTCCTCCGTCAGGCTGGAGCATATTTCCTCTCTCTCTCTCTCCCTCGAAAATTAAATTTGCCCTGAGCGATCTGTACAGTGTGCAGATCTTTTTGGTCTGACATATATGTGTCTCTATACGTTTAAGTGCCAAGACTGATTAGTTGGGCCTTGTCCAGTCGAACCTGCAGCGCTTTTAAACGAGCGTTAAAAGCCCGAAACGGCAGAGAGAGACACGCGGCGCTCGGTGTGTCCCGCCTCTTTGCGCTTCCTGTGTCCCCTCTGTCCTTTAGCCCCAGGGTCACCCAACCGCCCCCACTGTCTCCGGGACTGTCCACGTCCGTTTGAAGTGGCTATTAGTCGGGAATCAAAGCCCGCCATCAAGCCCCACGTCGGCCCGCGTGCCCTTTTAGAATATTCACCGACGGCCTTTTGCGCGGCCCCCCTGAAATAAAAAATAATCAAAATCAGAACGGACCTTCATGTGCAATAACACTGTCTACACTCTTGCGGGCCGCCGCAGTCGATGCCATTTATAATTCATGCACCCATACTGACGGGGTCCGGGGCACGTTCAAGAGGTCCGCGCCTCGCTGTTACCGTCCGCCTGCTCATCAATAGCTGCCGGCCAGGTGGGGGACTTTATTATCGAACAGTAGTGGCGCCGGGTTTGACGCAAACACTGTTCTATAATTATCCGGGAACTTCAAAAAAAAAAAAAAAAATCAGGAAAAAAAAAACTTTTTACTCTCTGCAGTCTCTGCTTGAGGCGGCCTCCCTCGCCCTGCAGCCGCTCCCACTGTTGTTAATTTAAACACCGGCGGTTTCATCCCTCCCCGTAGGTGTCTGTTTTACAATGAAAGGTCATCCTCATTTGTCGGCCGACACAAAAGGGACCACCGTCGGGGCTGAGGTCAGACAATCGGACAGACAGACGGATAAGTAGACAGACAGACGCGGGGGCCCGGCTCGGCTCGGCCCCGGCGCCGCGGGCCGGCGCTCAGAATGCAGGTGAGGGAGGAAATGGAAGCGGCGAGAGATGAGACGGAGCGATAGATGGAGGGCAGCGGCTGGGGGAAAAAAAAAAGGCAAAAAAGGCGGGAGAGGGTGGGGGGGGGGCTCACGGAGAGACGGACAGGATGGAGGCAGAGGGCGAGCCGGCGACGGGGCAGGTGGGCGACGGCGAGGGCAGACAACTAATCACGCCATCACCCCCCGCCAGTCCTCCTCTTTCTACTCCTCCTCCTCCTCGTCCTCTTTCTAGTCGCTCCTTCCCTCCTCTCGGCGGAAATGATTGACGAGGGCGCGGCGGACTCTGTTGCTCGTCGCCAGATTTAGAAAGCCACCCTCAAACAAATGAAGGCTGGGGACGCGGCCCCTGGGAACCGGGAGTCGTGGGCAAGACGGACAGACGGCGTGGAGACGAGAGAAGTCAGGCACGAGGAGAGCCGAGAGCCAGCGAAAGGGCGCGTGTCTGAGATTTTAAAGAACCAGCGTCGTGCAAAAACATGACATTTCTTCTTTAGGTTCCCTGCCTGCAGTGACCTCTCTGGGAATAAATACAAATATATAAATATATAATATATGTACACCAGCAGTCAAAAGTTTGGACACACCTTCTCATGCAATTATTTTTTTTTTTATCTTTGCAACTTTCTACACTGCAGATAGATACTGAAGACATCAAATAGTTGAGCAAGATACATGTAATTCTGCAGCAGAGAAAAACGTGAAAATTCTATAAATATGTGTTTTATGAAAGTTGGTAATTTTGAAGAATTTAAATATAAAACGTGTTTGCATTATTTTACACGTTTGTTTCCTACATAATTCCATGTGTGTTCATACGTAGTTTTGATGCCTTCAGTGAGAATGCAGAAGCATCACTTAGCAAGCAATAAGCTAAAAACAAGTAGATTTAGGATTAGGGATATTTTTCTATACAGTTTTTTTGCTATGACTAGCCATTGCCATTGTCAAGTGTTCCACTGAAGGCTTGGATGAAAAATACGAATGTAAAAAAGGGTACAACGTGGGACCCTCTAAGAGGCAGGAAGGCGAAAGGACAAAGCTGATTTATTGGAATTTAACAGAGACGCCGAAGGAAGAATTAACAGAACCTGCTACCGTCTGTGTCTGGGCCAGGGGCATTCATCAAAAACAGTGCATCAGCTCATTCCCCTGATCAACCTCATAAACGCGCGGCACCCCCGCCGCCCCCCCACTCCCGACGACCGACGCCGCCTCTTGAAAATCGATCTCCCTCGACCTCAGGTTGTTTAAGATTCGTAGAGAGGTCGGGGGCGGAGGTAAAAAAAAAACAGAGAAAAAAAAGTGCGGAACACCTGATTTATAACCAGATATTAAGAGAGGGGGGCAAAAAAAAAAGTTTGATTTTTATTGATGTCACGTGACCCTTGCATGAGTGACCTCCATTTTCCCAAATGGCTCCGATCCAGGCTTTTTTTTTTCTTTTCTTTTTTTTAATGGAGTCTCCGCCAGCCCGTATATCAGCGGCGCCTGTCTCGTAAAGCTCTCCTCGGGCCGACCTCGCCAAACCACCTCCACCTTTGTCGTGACACGTCGGGAGGTTTTCACGAGCAGAAAATAGATGAATTAACTGGGGGGAAGGGACGATTTTCAGCACGCTTCAGTGGAAACGAGGGAACGAGGAGTCTGAGGTTCTGCTGTTTATATTTGGACCTCCCTCCCTATACGTCTGTGCAGCGTCACGGTGTCGCAAGCTAGCCAGTCCACGTGACGCTTTTTGAAGTTTTTTTTTTTTTTTTTTTTTCCTTGGCGAGCGTGATGACGGCGCACAGAGGGGATAAACCTCGCTGGGCTGTGGGAGCACCTCACCCTCCGCTCTTATTTTTAGCTGCGTTTCCATGACAGCTTTTTGCAAAATAAAAGCGATATTTCTAAAATTTCGACAAAGTACAATTGCGATATGCAGGTGTTTCCATTGAATGGTGTGAAGCGCATAAGCCGTAATTCTCGTCAAATCTCGTCCCGCTTTTGTTTGTTTACGTTTGTTTCCTGTCAAGAATGGTTATGTTTTTATCTTTGATTATTTGTAAAAAAAAAAAAAAAACCAGCTAGACCTTTCGGCAGTCTTTTCAATCCAGATGAAAAGTTCTTTGAGTCTGACGAATACAAGAGTGCCGGTGACGTATGTATGTGCAGTTTAAACATTTCCTCTGGCTGACTGTTTTTTTAACTTCCACTGGCATTTAGAAAAGAAAACAGTGACAGACGATGTCATGATGGTTTTCAAACAATATTTCTTTCTGCATTTGCGCTTGTTTTAGTCGCGATGCAGCGCCACCACAGGCAAGGAGTGGGATAGCGTATTTAAAAAGGTGCATTGCAGGACAGTCGGGTATGAAAACCAGCCAGACTTCGGTTGTGACAAGCCTAAAAGTGGATGCATTTCTTGGAAACGGCGGCCATTTGTATTGTTGGCATGCTGTGCTGTATCAAAGTATTTCCCACTGTCTTTTTTTTTTTTTTTTTAATAAATATGATTTGTAATCTTGTTTCTCTTTGCATCGCTCCACAACAGACCCGAGCACGTGGGAACAGCGCACTTGATAACGGGAACGTACGGCTGAATATGAATCAAGGAAGTTGCGGCGCTGCAGAGAAGGAGTCGTCGCCGCCGCCGCCGCCGCCACCGCTGCAGCACAGCGGCGTTCTGTATCTGACGTAAACAGCGAATGACTACCGAGGCAGTGTTTTAAACACAGCGCCCCCAGTCAGAGCCTGCTCTTCATCAGTCAGAAAGGCAGAAATGAGAAATGCATCTGAGCGGCGCTTTAAAAGGCAAAGTTCAGTAATTGGGAATGACAGACACACACAAAGCATCCATCACTCATGACCTTTTCCATTTTTTTCCCCCCTCCCACTCCCATTCCTCCTCCTCTCCTCTCCTCTGCGCTACCCCTCGCCTCTCCCGCCATTCAGGACAAGGAAAAAAAAAACGGGAATGCACATCTTTCACAAGATGGTATTTAATCGGGCTTTGAAAGCCGCATTGTGCCGAGGTTAACCTGGAAATCAGCTTGAAGCTGACATTAAATAAAGGAGTGGCCGCACGCGTGTGCGTGATACGTGCGCAGGCGCTTAGGCACCATCTCGGGAAAAACAGTTTGGGCCAGTTTCATTTGCAAAAAAAAAAAAGGGGGGGGAGCGCATGCAAATGCAGTGGCGACGACCTATTACGAAGAAGATGAATAAAACAATCCCTGCGCACTCAATGGAAACTGGTGGCGGCACACGGAGAGTTTCTGTACAGCAGGCTGTGTTACAATTCAGTGGATCAGGTTCACGCATCTCCAATAGGTGCTGATAAGACAGTGGGTCAATAGAAGCTGTTGACTGTGAAGGCTGCGGCATAGGTCTCAACAAAGTTATTGATTTTATTTTTTATTTTTTTTAAATGAGCCACCACCACACCAATCCCTTGAGATAAGGAGAGTCGCGTGTTGCTATTCATTGATATGCACTTCTTTATAATTTAAAAACACATGTATATGTATATATATTAAAACATGTATTATGAAGGACGTGAATATTTTAGCCATATTATTAATATTAACTATCTTTTTTGCTCTTTTATAAAATAAACCCAACTGCAAAAAGGACAACTGTTTCTTCGCCCATTATTTTAATGCTTTCTTGATATTATTTCTACACTTGGATAGTTTTTCCTTGTTTCCGTTCGGGGTGCAACAAATTGTGAGAGAATTCAATACAGAAACCGTCAATTTCTTTCCTTCTGTCCCCCCTCAACCCCTCCCGATCCTTCCCTTTCTCAGCCGCCCGCACCGTGCACACGCTGCATGCTCTTCTTCTGTCTGACTTAGATGTCAACGCACGCGCGCCGCCCTTCACATCTGGACTTGTGTTTAATTTTACGTCAGACCGCGGACAGGAAGCACCTGTCTAGCTGAAATCCTGAGAGAGAGAGTGAGAGCGCGGGAGCGGGAGAAGAAGGAAGGAGGGAGAGATTTTTCACTGCTTGGAGGGAAGAAAAACATTAATCCATCTGTTGTGGAAATGCACGTCACTCTCGTCACATTAAAAGCAACGTCAACAAACAGAGCGAAAACCAAATTGGTTTGGAAAAGGCAAGTCGTGCTAAATTAACACAAATTTCACTCCCCCCCGCCTTGAACCGTTACAGCGTCTTTCGCCGGTTCCAACTGAATGCGGGTCATTCTTTTTCTTTCCGCCCCCCCCATCCCCTCCCCGACTCGGCGGGCTCGGGGGGCCGCTCGCAAGCAGCGCTGCAATTACGGAGCAGTAAAACTTCCAGATGTCGGATTATTTTTCCCTTCGCATTAGCAGATTAAAAGATCACTGTCTGTCACACACCTGTTTCAAAGAAGAGGCCCCTGTGATGCTTTCACATCACGATCCCGCTCGGCCTTGTGGCACGGGGCCGGTCGAACGATTGGTGGCCAGGGACATCCAGCTATTGTTAAGATGGACTTAATAATTCTAATTATGCTACATTTCAAGACCAAGAGTTGAGCAGTGTTTGGCCAAGCGATGATGCATCCAACCCTTCAAACCCGTTCATGAAGCTGAATATTTTTTCTTTCTAGCCCTCCTTCGATGCAACACTGGACCTAACCAAAAGCCAAATGCAGCGGTGGTGCACGACAGTTTATATTTGCTTGATGCGTGCGATTGCTCGTGAAATCTTCGCCCACCCCCGGTCGGTTTGTACTCTTCCCGTTCTTGAGGGTGGCGGACCACAAGGGTCTGTATTAGGCCTGTTTCTATTGTGGTTAAATAGAAGTCAAGAATTGTCAGATTCAACAGCAACAAAGTTAATTCCGCTTGTAACTTTGAAATCCAAATAATTAAAAATCAGAAAAAGTAAAAAAAATAAATAAAATGATGTGAGCGATAGAGGGTATAAGTGTTTTAAATTTTTTAACTTTACAATTTCTAAAGGATATTTTTCTCCATCTTGGGGGTCGTCTCGCATTACATCCCATGTTGATCTCTGACTTATTAGTCAAATTACTCCTTTCCTGTTTCAGATTGAGCTCCGCGAGACTGACAATTACCGACGTTGGAAATTACTACCATGCAGGCCGCTCGGGTTCAGACAGAGTGACCGCTGCCGACCCACTCGTCTCCCCCAGCAGATCCCAATCCGGGACAAAAGCCCATGTTTTTACGTCAGGGGCCGGTACGTTACTTGATTTGAATCTGTGCTGCAGGTAACATCCCCATCGCGAGTCGCGAGGTAGGCCAGCTGTGGGCCGCTCCCTCCCCCGGTTCCACTTCAATGTGCAGCCACAAGACTACAAAGCTTTGGCCTCGCCAGAGTGCGTTAGGATCAACACGTGCACTTCAGGTGACATCGGGCAGCTGCTACCTCAGGGTTAAAAAGTCCTCCGAGGTTGTAAAAGTCGGCGCTCGCTTGCATTATGTTACGTGCGCGATGAACGGATTTCCATCTGTCTACAATCTTCTGAAGGTTCCTGCTGTTCTTGAAACGATTGACACTGCCAATAAATCTTTATGTAAAAAAAAAAAAGAAGTGCACAGCACGCTCTCTCAGCGAAGAGAAAGGAAGAAATATAGCAGCCTCTGCGCGAGATTTTCCCGTGGCAGTGTTAAAAAAGCAAGAGTGGCTATAATCGCAACCGCTGTATCACCTTATGATGATAGCTATTAGCTATTAACCAGCAGTGGAATAAACACTGATGTTCTTGACTATCTTTGGAGACAATGCGTTTAAATAATAGAGCGAGGAGAATACTTTCCGTTTAAAAAGACAAACAATGGATATCGTCGGATTTAACCGCAACTGAGATGACTCGAGCAGCTCGGGAGTCGCGGCCAACGCGCAGAGGTGGAGGCAGCCGCGGCCGCTTCCCTTCTTTCTTCCTTCCCTCCTCCCTCTCTCCTACGTTCCTTTCATCTCCTCCAAGGTCAGTCGGCGGAGTGAGGCTGCATGTCACCGGTCCTTTGTCTATTCAGATAAAATTGCCGCATTCATCGCATGTCAGATAAACCTCAAAAAGAGGGAGAGAGGAGGAAGAGGTGGAGGAGGAGGAGAGAGATGGATAAGATGGTAAAAAGCAAGAGGAGAGGGAGGGTGGGAAGAAAAAAACCTAAAATAAAACAACAACGGCCCTATCACGCAGTCGTCAAGCCCGGCCCTCGCCTGTTTTTATCAGCCCGTGACAAATTCAAGCTTTCACTCCTCTCTCCTTCACTTCTCTTTTTTCTCCTCACCTTATCTACTGTCTCAGCGCTGCATCACTTGCCATTTTAGAATAATGCCCCCCTCGCCCGTCCCCCGAACCTCATGTCTATAATGACATTGCCTTTGTGCTTCAGATTGCCTCCCTCTGTACCCCTGGATTTTCACCGCCTCCACGACCGCATGCGGATGCTGGAAATGCAGACACAGACACGCTTGGATACAAACAAACGAAGTCGCCTTGAACCCTTCATTAACCGCTATATTAACGCTATCTCAGAATATTATTAGTTAGTTTATTTTTAAAGGTCTTCAAAGGTATTCAAATTTTTGCTTTACCAGGAAGTGAAAGTCCAGCATGGTTTAATTTGCTTGCCACACTTTAAAGACTGGGAGCTAAGCTGTCACCACTTGTTACGACTGGGGCAGGTTAGTGACTAGACCAGGGGGCACCAAGTAGCCCCCAAGGACCACATGAGGAACCTGCAGGCCTGTTTCACAACTCATTTAGCTGCTTCTAAAATTTTATCCAACCTTAAGTCATTGTTGATAATTATTGAGAACTCATTAACTCAAAAAGTTTCTTCAGATAGATGAGTATCATTAATTAATTAATTAATATTAATTAATAATAATATTTACCTTGGAGAGTTTGTTATTTCAAGATAGTCTAGCAAACTGGTAGCCCTTCATATGACTCAGGACCCATGAAGTAGCTCTCCGTGCCAAAAAGGTTGGTGTCTCCTGGACAAGACCCCCAGTCAGAAGTTTATTCCCCCTTCTGAGACCACCTTAACGCTGTCCCCAACACGCATGGAAGGACCAAGAAGTCACAGTTCAAGTCAAATCCATGCATTTTGCAGGTAAGCTGAGAAGAAGGTAAAGGGAGATATTTGGGCGGTAATTAATTGCCAGAGAAGGCTCCTCTTGAATCCAGAATGACAAATATACATCTAAAAATGAGAATAATATGGAACCTTCAGCGTGCAATTACATCCATCAGCAAAGTGTCCAACTTCAGGTCAATAATTGCGCGCTAGTTATCTCGATACCGTGTGACTGAGGGACTCCTTTTCATATTTCAGGTCACTACTAATAGCGCAATTTAAGTGCCACCCGTCACTTGATCTGGCTGGTGACTTTGCACCGATCACTGGGAATCAATATTTTAAGGATCAATTTGCCTGACAGATATGTAGCCTCTCTAATATTCCGCAGCTGAAGTTCTTCCCCAGCGTTTTCTCCCGGAGAGAGAAATCATTTTTTTCCTTCCTCAGGTATCATTAGACACGAGGCGAGTCTCCGGCACGTCTCACTCCTGAGCTCTGATGAGCTCCTTAAACTGTGACAGGTCCTTCTACACCCTGCCTGGCCGTGTCTCTTAATGAGATGGTAATCAGCCAGTCATCAGCACTGGGACCATGCAGGACACATAATGAGAGCATTAGGCTGCATACTGAAAGAACCCCCTGCTGGGTGGAGGATCAATAGTCCAGCCTAATGAAAGGTGGATGATGTAGCTGATGGAGGAGGAAAAGAGGACGATGCGGGGAGACTTGAGGTGTGGATTGTTCAAGGAATTATCCTCTGTGCCAGCTCCGGGAAAGCCGCAAGGAAGACTAGCGAGCCTTTATTTATGAGGTCATTTGCTTTACATCGACATAGGAACGGTATCACATCACATCACGTTTGGCCAGATGGTTCAATAAGTCAGTAATTTATAGTTTTCAAAGAGGAAATGGATGAAGAACTCAGCTTATTAAAATTGAGCAAAAACGAACCTTCCGATGTGCATGTGGTTTCTCAACGGTGACGGTGTCCTAAAAACTCGATTAATGACAAAAACAATAAATCTCCTTTCCTCCCTAGCTTCAGAATCTGAGGAAGGATAACGCAACCGGCAGAATTCTGCATGGAATCCGCAGGAAAACAAAATGATTTAAAATAAATAGCAAAGCTTCAGACATATATTCATAATTTCACACCATCCACAACAAGGTTAGCGTATAATTTGTGCTAGTTTGAACAGTGCAGTGAACCGGTTTGTTTTGTTGGCAGCATCTACAGGTAAAATCCGGCAATGTATACCAGAAAAACATTAAACTAGTCGGAATTTATGTGGAAATGACAACGCCAGTGCCTTTTGTTCTTGGGAGTGCTTGCACCTTTAAATTCAAAACTCAATCAGCTCTGTGGTTGATATTTAAAACTACCAGAGCAGTCAGTGCTTACAGTATCTTGCAAAACTTTTGGGCTAATGTGCGCTGGTTCATTGTTTCTTTAAGTAGGTTTCGCCTTTGTTAGCCATCCTTTTGCTTCCGGCTATACATGTTGTTGTTTAAGTGGCACTGGTTTGCGTTGATTGTTCTGAACATCTAATAAGGGAAATGCGTAATACAGTTTGCCAGGACGTATGTTTATTTACAAGGTTAAGACAAGCATCTCTGCGATTCTGCCGATAGCTGAAACTTCCATCGAAGACATGGTAACATGTACAGTAGCTCTTGGACCATATAGTGTTTAGAGGGCTCGGCCGCGTTTAAAGGGATATGTCACCCGAAATTAATATTTCGGCCATCTACAACCCAATACTTTTTTGCAATGTCCTGGAGACACCTTCTAATTCATGCAACCCATCTGGAGTTTCAAAAATGGAAAAAAATGTATCCAATGTTGTAGACTTCAATGTTTAAAATAGCATAAGAAGAAGAATACGCAATATCAAGTAATGGTGGCCAGATTCTCCAAAGATACAATGGTCCACTTTGACCTGAAGGTCACGTTGACACAGTAACAGCCCAATGCATATTCATTTCAACAAGCAATACCTTGACTGTCAGTAAAACTCCAGAGTGGTGACAAAAAAAACAAGCTCAAACTTGCAACTTTACCTTTGTTACAGAGGAAAAAAACATTCATAACCATGCAGTCCTACCAAGCCTGTGTCACCTCATTGGTTGGTGCAGAGCCAGATACAGTACAAAAACATCAAAGAAGACACTTTTGGTGTGAGTGAGTCATTACGGTCGCACTCACTCATTTTAACAGTACAAAGCAGCAGGCCACACCAACCTCCCGCATCGCCTGCGAGGTGGCGGCAGCAGCAGCAGCGACGGTTCAGAAGAAGAAGGAGGACGAACTCTCCCACCCCGGCATCGTCCTCTCACGTACACGCCATTTGTGAAACCTTTATGGATTTCACATATGTATATTCTTACTGACGCCCATTCTGTCATCTATCATCCCTATGAAATGCAGGCTCGGATTGAATCCAGCCGTAAAACCGACTGGAGTCACGCTAATTGTCAGACGCAGACGCAAGTTCTGATCATAAATGCTACATTAGATCCTGCTGCTTTAAATCACGGGCAAATATACCCCCCGCCTACCTCTCGCGTGCCTTCCACAGTGATTTGGTCTCAATTTGTAATAAAAGAGAACAGCAGAGAGGGCTCAGCCAGTCCCTGCGATAGGCTCCTCTTTTTATGTTTTGCATTTTTTTTTCACCTTTTCCCCCGTCGCAGTGGCTGACTTTTAATCTAATAAACATTGCATGAGCCCACTGACCAGAACAAAGGGGCTGGAAAAAAAACATCTTTCTGAACATCTATCAGATCTCTCTTGCTAAAGAAAAAAGAAAAAAAGTGCGGGGGTAGAGGGTGTCCTTAATAGGAACGGGGTAGGATATAAGGTTTCATGCCAAGATCGTAAAAATTACTGAGGAAAAAAAAAAAGCCATTCATTTCACATGACATCACCACCTTCGGAGGATGTGAGCGGCGGAGACCTCAAAAAAAAGAAGAGGGGGTAGGGGAGTTGGTGGGCTGGGTGGGGGTGTAGAATGTTTCTACCATCAACTTCAGCACTGCTCTTGGCTGACAAGACGCGCAACACAGCAGAACAAAGGGGCCAAATTAGTCTACCGGCTGTTACATTACGACTGATGTTATTATTATTTTTGCCTTAACGGTCTTGAAGGCACACTTGTGAGGAGACTCTGCTTGGGGGCGGAGCTGGTAGTGGTGGTGTTCGACCCGAGTGGTAAAACGCCGCACAAAGCAGCAGCAGCAGCTTTTAAACAACGAGGATGAGAAATAGCCGGCCGTCGCGCAACTTGTTACCTTCCCCTCGCTGTGCGTTTTCTTTCCGAACACCCCACACACACACAACTGCGCCCTTATAATCAAGCCGCCTGCTAATTTACACTTTAAGCCCTGCCTTCCCAGACCAGCGGCGAGATGTGGCTGTCAGTCACCCGCTGTGAGACCGAGTCGAATCAGTCTCGTAACGTTCTGTGCTCCGCTCCGGCGATGCTAATGGTAGGTCTGAGTACTTCCGATGACACGGTGTCACAAAAAAAAAAAAAAAGCGAGTTAATGGTAAATGCTCGGAGAAACCACATGCGGGGCCGACTTGATGCATATCCCATATTCCCAACAGTAGCTGCGTGTCCATTACAGTTTTTGCCAAAATAAAAGCAATATTTTTAGAACAATTGCGATTTGCCGGTGTTTCAATTGAATGGCGTGAAGCGCATAAGCAGTAGTTCTCGTAAAATCTTGTCACGCGAGATTCACAAGCCTTCAAAAAAAAAAAAAAAAAATTGAGTTTCCCTCTCGGTCCAAACATTTTCATTTGAAGTGAACTGCTCACGTGACCACGTACGCCACGTCCCGTGATGCGTAAATGTGAAAAAAGTGCTTCCTTGACACTTTTTGAAATATGCCTCTATATCCATACGTCAAATATCGCAAAAAAAAAAACTTTTCGCGATATTTGTGAGGCTTTTCGAAGTTTACCCATGTCTATTACCACTTTTTTTATTGCGATGTTTAGGTTTTGCGCAATTCTAGGGGTAATGTAAACGTAGCGAGTGACTCTCCACGTGGATGTGAGTGGAGGTGGTGTTTAGCTACTCCCAGATGCGTGCGCCTCACAGACAGATCGGCTTATCGCACCTGTTCGCGCGGCGACGCACGCCTCTTTAAAGGATAACGGTGGCCTTTAATCATCGCCAATTCAAATAGGAGGCTTTGCTATCCATTAGTTGCGCCAGTTTATCTACATGAAATGCACAGGGGCGCCACGTTTGCCGCGACGAGCGGCCATTATTAGCAAAGTATAAAAAGAAAATAATTTCATTCTTCTCCAGTTCTTGGAGAAATGTGACACATCATCTGGCGCACTATTGCGTTGCCCGGGGTGAGGGCCCTGCACAGTAGATGGACCGCTGTAATTTCTCATCTATCAAATTATGGTTTATTGTTCGGCACAGCAACCCCAGGCTACGCACACAACCCCGCGCACTGACAGTTATGAAACATTATATCCCCCACTGTCATAGTCCAGGCCGAAGATGAAGCTTGCAAAAAGTGAAGGGAGAAAACAGCGGGGGAAAAACACAACAAAAGAGAAATAAAAACACACAAAACAAAACAAAAAAATGATCGCAGTCACGTTTATGCTAAACAAAGCTTTGGTTGCGGTCATTCAAGCCCATGTTGCTATTCCAGGGGTTTGATAACAACGTTAGGTTATTCGAATTGCCATTAGCCACCACTGTATAGGCTTGTTTATTATTGCCACGGTAATGATTTTTCTACCAAATGAAATTTGTCGGCAGGAAATTGTGTTTAATGCTGGTCTAATGAGTCTGCTGTAAATTAGCTAGTGTGCCAGCGTGGATGACTAAAAGGCCTTTAAGTAACCTTTGGTCTCTGTTGAGGGTAATTCGATACTGCCACTGATTATTCAGTTAGCAAGGCTAAAAGCTATAGGCTTGCATCTCAAGGAGGACACGTGAAACTACAATCGCTCAGAAACTGGAGGCCAATGTGAAAATAATCAAATCGACTTGCAACGAGATGACTTTGAGACGGCAAACGTGAACTCCCGGCCGGATTCAAACCAATTTAGTGTTTCTGTCACCAAGGTCAAGGCCCAGCTTCACATGTGACTCACAGCGGAGGCTGGCAAGGTACTTGACCTATTTTTCTTTGCTCTCACATAAAGGTTCCATTATTGTGCCATGCCTTTTTTGTTGGCCCCGCGCAGTTGTCATCAGGCAAATACACACAATGTTTTAATGCACCCGCATACTGCCGTCGATCTGTAAAGTCACCAACGACATGGTTTGACATTACGGCAGAAAACAATCAGAGTAAGTTCCAAGATGTGAAATTGGTGAATTTTAACGTTGATTCAAGGGTCAGGTGATAACTTGCAAAAAACATTGAGATAAGTTTTGCTGAACTTTTTTCTAGATATAACTACTAAACGATTTGCTTTTTTGCCAAACCAGTTTTCTCATATCTATCATCGAACCTAATCAAGTGTTTTTTGGTTGAGGCTAAATTTATTAGTCGTCGCTAAGGTTTTTTTTAGTCATTAAGCTATTATTAACGCTAAATCAAAAAAAGAAAGAAAGCTAAAAACAAGACGATCAATCACAAAATGGAGGACAACATTTCAAACGTTGAAGGTTTATCATCGGGCCTTGACGGTGACAGACAGCTCTACTGCACACAATAGTTTCGCGATATATTTGCCTACAAACTTAAAAAAAATCCATGCCAAATGAAAAAGTAAGTAAAAACACTCTAAAATTAAAAACACAGCGTTCCAGTGGAGCTGCTCCTCAAACGAGGCGCTTTTGTGTGCAACACACCCCCGTGTTGCACAGTTCTGGCTCCGTTCCAGGTCTGCAGCCGACGCTGGGGGAAGCTTCTTTCCCATTCATGCATCTGCATATGCAAAGCGGGCGGCGGTGGCGGCGGAGCGAGTGAGCGGCCGGCGCGTGCACGTGCGCGTTTCCGCCCGCCCGCGCCCGCCTAATGCGTGCGTGTGCGGCTGCTTCCAGGTGGGGGACGGTCCGCCACTTGGTGATGTCAGCGTGGCGGCCACACCCCTCAAACCCCCCCCCCCTTGGCGAAGCCCCCTGGAGATCTGACTGGAGGTGTGTGTGTGTGTGTGTGTTTTAATGGTGTGACATTGTTCCTTAATGCAGGTGGCCCCCCGCTCTTGAAAAAAAAGAAAAAAAAGAGAAAAAAACCCGCTCCCATTCAGACCCTTGTCTGTATTTAGTGGTGCCACCCCGCCACCCGCCGCCCACCCTCGCCCCTCCCTCCCACTGCGCCTCGCCCACCCAGGTTGCCCTCCTCCTCCTCCTCCGGCAACACGTGCCCCCTCTTAGTGCCAACATGCCCTCTCCCTCACCCCCCCCCCACCCCCCCACCCCCCCACCCCGCTGTTCCATTTTTTTCCCACGCCGCCCTCCCTCCTCCCTCCTCCCTCCTGTCATCACGTAGTGGTGGGAGTGGTATCAACGCACGTGCCCCCTTTTTAGTGCCAACAAGCTCCCCCGTGGCCCTCCTAACCCCCCACCCCCAGCACCACCACCCTCCCTCCCTCCCTCCCTCCTCGCACCTCATCGCCATGTAAAGCGAGGGGAAGCAGCCTGCTTTGCATACGGCTGTTTAGTCACTCTGCGGCGGGCGGGGCAACATGCGAATATGCAAAACGATGTCGGAGGAGGCGTTTTGTTGTGTGATGAGGAAGTGGAGGGTGGGGGGAGACTGCGGCGGCGGTGGGGGAGAAAGAAAAAAAAACAAAAACGGCGCCACGTGTGTATGCAAATGCTTGTGCGGGGTATTTTTTTTTTTTTTTTTTGTTTCTTTTTCACCAGCGTTGGCTGCTGCCGCTGCCGGTGGAGGAGGAAGCGGGAGCTCGCCAGAACCCAAGCCCCGGGGTTGAGCGCCGCCGTGACGGACTAGCAGCCCCAACGTCCAACATTGGAGGATTTTCTCTCGTCTCCGGTGGCCTTTATTCCGTTTGAGGAACAATGCAAGGAATGCTTACCTACTTTTTTGGGGGGTTTTTTGTTGGTTTTTTTTTTTTTTTAAATTCAGCAAATCCAGAAATCTTCGCCTCCCCGGATGGGCAAACATGAGCGGCGGCGGCGGCGGGCAAATTGGGAAGAAAGGGACCCCCCTCACCAACACCACCACCTCTTCGCCAACATCCTTCCCTCTCCTACTTATCTGCGTCGGAGAGCCAATGGTTCATTATAATTGGCCGTTGTCATCATGCAGATGACACGCAGTCGGCGCGCTGAATATCATTAGCGCCTTTGCATACCTCTGCTCTTTTTTTCTCCCCCTGCTGTATTTTCTAGCCCCCCCCACCCACACCCGCCGACAGCCTCCGAGTCCTTTCTTCTCGTTCCTTCATCCTGACGCTCGTTTTCTTTTTTCTTTTCGGGATTCGATATTCCAAAAAGGTAATTATCATCATCCGCGGAGCAGCCCCATCAATATGTGAGGATGTGAGTCGTAATGGCGCGGTGGTGGCAGCGGAGGAGGGGGGGTGTCTGATGTCGCGTTCTCCCCGTTGCCTCTGAATCCGGTAGAGATGTAGAACAATAAGCCGGGCGAAGACGTGCATATATTTTGTTTGTGTGTGTGTGTGTGTGTGTGTGTGTGTCTGCAATAGACGACTCTCCGTTGCCCTGCAGTCCATTGTGTATCTTCTTCTGTGCTTTTAAAGAGTGCTCTCTGTGATTGTACCTCCCTCCCCCACCCCTCCCGCCACTTCCAGCGTCATCTGCATACATCAGCCTCTTCTTCGGGACGCGAATAATGGCTCTTAATTCTTCCCTGCTACCCCCCCCCCACCGCCCCTCCCTGCTTGCCTTCTGATCCGTGACAAAGAGAAAGGCAGCCGGCCAATTTGCATACGCCGTATACTGATGAGGCGTGTGTCTGCCTGTGCACGCGTGTGTGTGTGTGTGCCACCTAATTGCCAACTTCGCCACCCGTTCTCTCTCTCTCTCCACCTCTCTCTCTCTCCTTCACTTTTTAACCCTTTCTCGACCAATCGCCTCGTCATCTCTGTTGGGGATGAAAAGCCTTTGCCGTCAATTCGTCGGGAGAAGGAGATGTACAAACAATAGCGAAACGTGAGGTGTTGGGGGCGGTAGGAAAAAAGAATGAGCAGGCGTATATCGCGGCGACTCCTTCGTTCACCTTCGTTTACCCGCCCCACCACCACCCACGCCTGTGTTTATTGGCTAATTTGCAGCTCCTCTAGCTGGCGGCGGCTCTCTCCTCTAAGCTACCCTCTTTGTCTTTGCCTTTGAAATTTACTAAATCTTACAAGGGATCAATACTTAATTGATTATTCACTTTCCCGCAGCCTTGGACGAGCGGCGAGCGCACGTGCGTATTAAATCCGTGCCTGTGTGTACATGCGGGGGGTATGTGAGTCTCCGTTAGATCAGAGGAAGAGTACATTCCCCAGTTCCTTTTCGAAGGCAGGCGGGCGGGCAGGGGAGGTGGCAGGGAGCTCTGGGCAAACAAAAAGGAAAGTGTGAATTAGCGCTGGTGTGAGTGTGCGGGCTAGCGAGACGTACCGGGTGTTCTGTCAGTAGCATCAAAGCCGTGGACGTTCCGAGGGCTTTGGAAAAGGGTCTTAGTTTTTTTTTTGTTTGTTTGTTTTTTGTTTCGGACCGCCATCCGGAAGAGGGAAAAGCATGGAAAATTAGCAACGTCGAGCCTGCGGGGCACAAGAAAACACAGCAGGATCCGAAGCCGGGAAGGAGTGTATCATCCTCGTTAGGGTGGGTCCTCCTCTTCGCTGCTGCTCTACTTCCTTTTTGTTTTTCAGCCTGAGATGGTGCCACCTGGACCCTTCGGCAGAACCGTGCGGTGAAGGAGTGGCCGCGGGAATATGGGTGTGAAGAGGAGGAGAGAGAGGGGTAAAGGGTGGCTGCCGCCCGCCTCTGACGTGCCATGAGGATGGCAGGCACGTAATGACAGTAAATGCAGAGCAGATTGGCTCAGAGGGGAAGGAGGAGCGGCCGGGGGGGAAGTAGAGGAGGAGGAGGAGGAGAGGGGGGAGGAGACAGATGGCAGAGCTGGCCCGGTGCCAACCATACCGAGACATGACGACGCAGGGGAAACCCCCCCCTCCCCTCCCTCTCCCCGCCCTTCCCTTCACACTTGTTGCTGTGCGTGTTTACGTGCTGGCGGGAAACACGAGTGATTCCGAGCGAGGAGATTCCCCCCCAAACGCGGATTCCCTTGGATTTTTTTGGGTTTTTTTTTCTGCATCTGTAATCAGCTCACGTGTGATCCGAGACGGCGATGAGTGCCACCCGTAAGCTTTCTGGGGAGGAGCGAGGTCCACGTTTGCAACAAGAGGGGGCCCGGAGCGAAAACCAGGGTGAAGGACGAGAGGTCCGGCCTCCGATTTGACCTCCGTTTATGCAGCGTGTCAGAGGTCGAATATTGACTCGCCGCGCATATCTTATCTCATGGCCATCAAATATAGATGCGGGAGTTGTTTATTCATTTGCTTATTTTAACAACAACAACAAAAGAAGACACTTGAGTTATAGCAGGGAATGGACGTGGGGTTGTTTTCCCTTTTTCATTTTTCTTTTTCCCTTCCTCTTTTTTTTTTATTTTTTTACGTTGCTCACTGTTCAGGGGTAAAAACTGCTGGCTTGTGTGGGATTCTGACAGGGGAAACGGATGGCGGCGAGATAGAGTATTATGATGTCCATATTGGAATATGCTGAGCAAACACCTTCCTCGCACGAGCAGACGCTCCCTGTGTGTGCGCGCGGGGGGGAGGAGGGGAGAGGAAGCCGATTGTTTATTTATTTATTTTGTCGCAGCGGGGGGAGGGGGGGCTTATTTTGCATGATTGGCAGCAAAGCAGGGTGCGCTGGAAGATTGAAAGAACCTCTGCTGTCTGTAGATAAAGAGTAATTTTATCATAGACTGCGCAAAAGGCTAGATGGAGGGAGGTGGTGGTGGTGGTGGGCAGGGGGGGGCAAAATCAATTTGGGGTGTCCTTCTATCTGCCTATTGAAATAGGAACAAAAACAATGTGCGGGGAGGAGAAATAATAATATATTTTGGAAGAAAAAAACAGAGCGGGGACGGCGCGGGGAAGCGGCGAGCCCGATTTGACTTGCGAATCAGGCGATGCTGCATATCTGCATGCTAATTATCTGACAAGAAGGGGAAAGAGTGGAAAGGCTCCCCCCTCGCCACCGAGCCCGCCAGCCGAACACAGGCGGCAGACGGAGACGGGGCGAGGACGGGGAGACAGGAGAGAGGGAGAGAGGGAACGAGGCGGAGGACGAGGCGGACGAACAAATGGACGACGCCAAACGAAAGGGATCAAACGGGGATTAATTAATTGGGGGCGCGAGCCGGCGTATGATTTTTTTTTTTTTTCTTGTTCCCAGAAACCCAATTGACGCGAGAGAAAAAAAAAAAAAAAAAAAAAGGAAAACGAGGAGGAAAAGCAGCAAAGCGGAGGCACGAGGGGTAGGGATCGGATGAGGGGTTTGCGGTGGTGGGGGGGGGGGTGTCGGAAAATTAAAATTATTGATTGATCTCATGGCTGCTCGGGGGTTGGTGAGCGGGAGGGGGAGGGGATGGGGGGTCGGGTGGGCGAGCATTTTGAGGATGTAATTAGAGCGGACTGGGACCAGGGCTGGAATGATAATAGATGACGTTGGAATTTTTTCGCCACGCCGATTGACCATTAATCTCCATTAACGCCGCGAGCCGGATATTAAAAATTCTAATTGGAGGGATGGAGGCGGTGCGGACGGCGTGCCCGCGCATGTTTAGGAGGTGTTTGTCGTTGGCCGCCGCGGATGTTGATCATCCCGCGATAATTGCCACCGCCAGGGACCCCCTCCAGCTCCCCTTGAGGTATCGTAACAACGCCTGCCGCATTAGCCCGCTGATTGGACGACGGGGAAACAACCCGTTGACGACTTCGCGACGTGTCTGACGTTGTCCCCTTTTCCATTGCTGTTATTGGCTAATCAATAGCATGCGGTTAGCACCTTTTTTAGGGTTGAGTGACGAGGATGTCAGCATTAAAAGTACCTTTATTTTGCATTTTTGTATGGAGGCACTCAGTGTAGGATGCATGGGCTGTGTCTGTTTGAGTGTGAAGGATTCAAGGAACTTTATTGACATATCAGCTCGCCTTTTACGTTTGCGAAATTAGCGCTCAAGTCCGGTTCGGAAGCCATACAATAAGTATAAGAATCAAGAGAAAATGAAAAAACCAAGAACTTGAAAGCAAAACAGAGTGTCGTTGAAAATATCATGCACAAATATGTATGTGTGTTCTTACCTCCTACGTTGAGTTAACTTTCTATGAATAAACGTTTCTTTGCCACTATTCTACAAACTGCCAGTGTACACCAGTGATGTTGTTGCTGTTTCAAACAAAAAAAAAATAAAGCAACAAGCACATCCTGTATCGTGTGTCTGTCTTGTTTTTGTTCTCAAGTGCTTCTCTTTGGGGAAAGCCCACGTGCGGGGGGGATTCCTTCACCCTGGCTGGCTGCTGTGACGTCATCGCTCGGCCCCGCCGCTTGCGCCCAGTTACATCAGATCCGCCCCGGGAGGAGCGCGGGTGACAGGCCGATACCTTGTTTATCAATAAGCCCCGCCCGCCTTGGCGTGACTGTGCTGCGACACCGCCGATAGATTGCCGAATCTCACCGTGTCAGCTATTCAATATTACAAATTGCTCGCGAGGCGGCCGCGCGCGTCGACTTCCGCGCACTGCGTTCCGTTTGCGTCCTCGACGTAAATATGCAAGAGGTTAATACGGGTGTTCCTGTAACGGCGCTGTGTGTTCACTTTGCATGATTAGGAGCTGTCCTTGAATTAGTAAGATGAAAGCCCCCCCCCCCCCGCCCCCACCGACCGCCAACTCCAACGCCGCCGCTGCGCCCTCAAACTCCATCCGAGACGCGTGCGCATTTCGCAGTTGCGGTATCAGGTAGAAAATGCATCGCAATACATCTGCGTCTGACCTCCACTCTTAATTCACTGTTCATTAGCGAAAGGAAGGAGGGGGGGAGAAAAAAAAAATGTCACCACTGCGAGTTTGCCCGGTTCTTTGTGCGACCTGAGTGTGTGTGTGTGTGTGTGCGTGCGTCGTGATGTCATTACGTTAATGGCCTTTCACTGGGACTCGTCATTAAATGTGGATATTAAAGCTGTGGGCTGTTTTTATATATGCATGGGAGGGTTGATGTGTGGGGGTCACAGTGGCTCCGAGTCATCCGTCATGCACAATGGTAGCGGCGCGCAAATACACACGGGGACACAATCACCATACAAATGAAACGAGCGTGTCCGAGAGGAGCGGGGGAGGGGTTGAGGGAGGGTTACGCACCTAGTATCTTCACATGGGGGGGGGGAAAGGGAAGAAGAAAAGTCTATTTATCCTTCCCTCTTCATCTGTAACATGTGCAAAGACGTCGCGAAAGCCGCGCACTTGGCCCCGCTTTAACCTCTTCTGCATATCTCTCCGGCCAGATTGATCCCGATATTTATGAGCCCGGGCCTGACATAAATATCATTATTCTCATTATTGCTATTATGAATTTTGCAGGAGGAAAAATAACATTGGGGAGGGGGGACGACAGAGGTGGCGCGGAGGCAAGGGGCCATCACCGCTCCCAATCATCAGATTGGTCTGATTTATGATTTATGCAGAGCGCCGAGCGCCCTGAGATAACACCCCCGGAGGCACCGGGCTGTAAAAAATTGTTTTAGCCAATTGATTAATCAGGGACGGCCGTGCGTGCGCACTCACGACTATTTCATTTGGGTATGAGTTCTGATGTAAATAAGAGGGTCGCGCTTATCGGGCGTCTGCATCAGCAGAGGGCGGGCCTTGTGTCCGTCGGCTCTGCGATTTATTCGAGGGAGGGGCAGTTTGATAAGCGAGGACGGTCAAAGATAACTATTCACAAAAAAAAAAAGAACCTGGAGAAATAAAGGTTTTAAGTTATTATGTTTCCACTATAATTACCTTCTGTGAGTGCCGAGGCATGCCGAGAAAACTTTGTACTTCAGGAGCCATTTCTCTTTGAATGATGCGTGCAGTGAAGAGAATTGAAATTGAAAATATGTGTGTATTAAATAGGGGTATTGTTCCTTGTTTTCTTTTTTAAACTTTGCAAAACGTTCCAGAAACTTACCTTAGCTTCACAATTTTCATCATTTAGATAGGAAAAAAAAGGAAGAAAAAAAAAAAGGCAAGGACTCTATTCTAAAACGGTACAATTCAAGGCCAACTGACCTTTGACTCCAGTCTGGATCACAATCTCTCCACAACAAAATCAAGAAATTAAATGACATTGTATTCCTGCTCCCTCTGTAACTAATTTTCAATTTTCAACTCTGAATAGACTTGACCTGTAAAACTGTGGGGCAGAGTTATCAGGTTGAGTCGAGAGCAAGTCAACTATTTGCTCACGGATGAGCACACTTTGCAGAGGCTTTGTTTCCTGTCGTTCGCTAATTATGTTTGCCACGTTCCAAGCACATCTTGCTAATGTGTCCCTGATAATATGGTGACCTGAGGGTGACGTGGCTAAGCCTGAAATGTACTAATAAAGACGCGCTACATAATTGCATGCGAGTGCATGCATAAGCTGCGTTTCCATTACAGTTTTTCGCAAAATAAAAGCGATATTTCTAAAATTTCAACAAATTGCAATTGCGTGTTTCCATTGAATGGCGTGAAGCACATAAACTGTAATTCTCGTAAAATCTCGTCCTGTGAGATTTACGAAGTTTGGGCGCTTCCATTACCAGTTTTTTTATTGCAATATTTAGGTTTTGCGCAATTCTAGGGGTAATGGAAACGCAGCTATAAAGATTAAAGGGACGAGAAACTTAAAACTCCAAACTTACAAGGGCCAAGCGCTGAAGCTCAACGGGCGAGGACATCGTTGGTCTCGTTCAAGCCGGGAATCTCTGCGCTCTACTGTTGCCGTCGAATCCAGCCTTCATCCCAAGTGTACGACTGCAACAAAATAAAGCAATAAAGGCTCCTTTTAAAATTTTCAATTTTTCTGCAGACCCTACACCACATCCAAGGCTGTGGGAGTCACGTGACTCAGATGCACGGATTGCGTGGCCATACTTCATCGCTACGGTAGGCGTTAAGGTTATAGTGACCAACAGAACAGCACAGAATTGGCAAAAGCAAGCAGAATCTATTGGTAAACACAGAACCAACGATCAGAATGTCGTGCCTGGAAAAAGGAGGAACATTTTCACTTTGTGAGAAAAGTGCCGGGGAGGCTCTCCAGCGCACAGAGCCGTTCACGTGTCACTCCGCGAAACACTTACCCCGCCCGACCAAACAACCCGAGCGCGTCGAAGTGGCTGCAAAACTAGGAAACTCATCACTCGCCCCCAAACATACAGGAGCAGAGCACTTTCTGCATGATTGCTATGCCATTTTGTGTCAAATGGAAATGTGTGTTTAAAGGCAATCAAGACTGAAGACTGCGCTGCACGTGCCCTCAACAAAAGTAAATGTTGAAGAGGCCCAACGTTTCAATGAGGTAAAACTGAAATAGGTTTTAATTGGAAGTTATGACAATGTTTTGAGCAAACAATGACATGGCAGTCGGCTGAAACACATGATTTACGCTCTCTGGAGGGGCCAACTTGACTACTTAGTGCGCTCTTGGCGGTTTATCTACAGCTAGTCATATACTTGACCCTTCGCCACCTACACTTGGGTACTTCTGTTGCATTAAAGCCCTTGAAAGGCATTTACAAGCAAATGTTTTTTTTTCCTTCCAAGTTCAGAGCAATTAGGTTTTTATTCCATATAATTTCAGTTTATTCAGCCGAGAGTCCACACTGGACCTGTCAGCTTCGCTCTATAATTCCAGGTGCTGACTTTACAAGACAAAAAAGCCTCGGAGCAGACGTGAGCGTTGACTGGAAAAAAAAAAAAAAAGAGAGAGAGAGGGAGGGAGAAAAAAGTGAAGAACGTTGGCGAAAATGGGCACGGGCAGCGGGCAAAACGTGCGCATTGCATGTGGCCCTCCTTTGTCGCAGGGCTATTATTTAGGCGACAGCAGGTACAATTTGGCAAATGGATGACTGCGTGCGATTCCTTTATGTGATTGTGCATGTACCTGTGAAGGCAGACAATACATACTGACAATCCAGCCCAGAAGCGGATTTCGGGGCAGGCGGGTGCAGCAGCAGCAGCAGCGGTGGAGCAAAGCTAAGGACAAACAGGCCTGTAGCGGCCCACGGCCAGGCGGAAGGAACCTGAGCTGAGCTGCTTACGGATTCTGAAAGCGGCGCTGGACTCCGAGGCAGAGATTATTATGAATTTGGTCATTGGCAATGAGGACACTACAGGGGAGAGAAAAACAAATATTAGGAGCCCCCCTTCAATGCCGGGGCCAGTGTGAGCTGTTTTCCATTTTAATGCATTATGTGTGTATAAAGGGGAGAGGGTGGATGAGGGTTTTTTTTTTTTTTTCTTTCTTACCCCCCTACTCTGTGTGGACGTGCACGCATGTGTGCGTGTGTGCGTGTGTTAGACTCGGCAAACTCAGATTTACATTTCCCTTGAACTGCCTGTGAAATGTTTTCAGACATGGGCGGCGTGACTGCAATAATATATAAGGCTCATTCTCTCCCTCCCCTCTCCTCTCCTCTCCTCTCCTCTCCTCTCCTCTCGGCCCCTCGCTTCCGCAAGCAGGGGCCGTCTGAGAGAGAACGGGGGATGAGCGGGCGCAGACATAATTACCGGCCGCGCAAAAATAAAAAATAAAAAAAAGTCGAGTCGGGGGGGGAGAAAATGGAAATTCACACTTTAGTCTGATTCCGTCGTTAGCTTTCAATGCACTCGTTCACTTAAGCTTTTATTGACACGTCGACTTAAAGTGAGAGTTCCTTGACGTCACCCATTTAAACCCGACGAGAATTTCAATAGTTAGGCAAGAGAAAGGTCTTTGAAAAAAAGGCACAATGATAAAAAAAAATAAAATAAAACATGTCTCAATGATAAAAAACACAGATTCTTTTCAGCCTATTTTGAGCTTGAGGAGTAAATTTCAAGCAAGGAGTGTCTTGGAGTTCACACATTTTACCCATTTTCATCATTGAAATTTTTCTCCAGTGAGTTAGTCTCACGTGATCAGCTATCGCAAGCCTCGGCACATTTTCCGACAAAAGCATATTTAGCCCTCTGTTGACAACCTAGCGCCAAAACGGATTGAGTGTCGCTGAAACGTCCATGTTTGGGTTAGAGGGGGTAAAAACGTGAGGCACAAAACACTCAGATTTGCCTGAAACTCCCTGGGAGGACTCTTCTGAGGTAGTATGCACTGTTCAATGACCGCGGAGCAAGAAAAGGAGTGAGAGAATGCCAAATCTCACAAAAGAGGGCAGAGTAAAGAGATGAGAAAAGTCAGAAATGGGTCTTTTGACGTAGATTCACTCAAAAGTGGAGCAGATAAAACTAGATGATCGATAAGGGAAGATGGACTTCCAACACTTCATTGACAGGTTACGCTTATATATAAATTAGATTGTATTGTGATTTGTATCGGTATGTGTTATAGTTGGAAAACATTGGTTAAACTTTTATTGAAAGAAAATTGAGGAAGGGTAGCGATAGAAAGTTTATGTATCGAGTTAGTCTTTAACGTCACTCCTGTGCAACATTATTCACTTCATCACCCTTTTTAACGCGTCTCCTGTTGGCATGTTGTCGCCGAAGTAATTACAGTCACTATTTTTTTTTTTTTTTACACTGGCACACCAATATTTCCAAAGACTGCTGCAAAGCAACTGAAGCAGCAAAATGTAATATCAGCAAGCTTAAGCATATTGCTCCAGTGATTTAATTGCATCCCAGGAGCAGCAGGGTACCCCACCACCCCTGCGCGTGTGTCGGTGGCGCATCATTCCAAGGATGTGTTTTACTGTACTCACAGCAGCGCCGCTCCCCTTTCTTAGCGCACACCTTTTATTTTCCACCGGTGGAGAGGCTGCCTGTGCCCGAGGGGGGGCGGCGTGTGTGTGTGTGTGTGTGTGTGTGTGTGTGTGTGTTGGGGGGGTTCCTATTTGCAAGGATCCATCTGCCGAATCAAAACAACTTACAGTATAAATGATCTGCCCGTCCGCCGCTACTTTGAAAAGTTGCCCCGGGGCCTCGGCCTGTGCGGGCAAAACCGTCTAAGCACTCTGTCATTTTAAGTGCAACACGGGTATTGATTCCATAGGTTTGATTCTGAATGCGATGATGTCTTCCTCCGAGAGCTGGTTAAACCCTTTCGGTATCGACTGCGTCCACAGTCTGTGTGTGTGTGTTTTGTTTTTGTGTCTTTTGTTTCGTGCACGGGTGAGGACGCCGCACGCGGTTCATGTACGGCTGTGTGTTTTCCATCTGTGTGAGGGAGGTTCCGGTTCTCCAGGACCAGGGCTTTCAATCTCCTGGTTAATCTTGCCTTCGCTCACATGGTTTGTTACTGTTTCCCCTTTTTTCCCGCTCCGCGCTCAGTCAGTGCCTGCAGAGTTGAAGTGAACAGCAACATTTCCGCACAAGCTGTCGTTCAATAATTATGACCTGCAGGCCTGTCCACCTTGGCAGCGACAATGAAACTGGTACATTACTGTAAATATGAGTGGAGCAAAAGGACTCTGGTTTTATATTGTACATAAAAGTATCAACTTTTTTTTTTTTTTGCTTATTAATTTTGCCAATTTTCTGTTGGTTATCTCAACATTTGATTATTGATTAGTGATTAACATTTCTGTGGAACAAAGCAGCTTAACTAAATGTTGATGTTGTCCATGAATTGTTGAATATAAGTGATAAATATTATAAAATTATAATATGACAGATAAGGACGCAAAAAGAATAATTGAAGACTAGCTCTCTGCGCTACATCAGGTATTAAATCAGTGTGTGAATCAACTGACAGTGAGTATCTGAGGTTTGGTGGCCTCTGGATCACCAATTGTGTGCCCAGAAGCATTTCTCAAACATGAAAATATACATTCTTAGGGTTGAACATATGCAAATCTCGGTGCACGGGCTCGTTATGGCAGAACATTAAAGGTCGGGCAGGTCGTCAAAAAGCGCAACCTCATTTCTGAGCCGTCTGCTTTTCACCTGGTCGACGAATGCCTTTGTTCGCAAGGCGTTTAGGGTAATGCTGCTGCTCAAGGATCAGATGAGCACGGCTGCATCCTGCCATTTATCCCGAAACAACAAAAACACCACCTGGACGTGGAGGTGTGCCACGTAAACACTGGGAGCATGCAGTGTAACCTGGCAATGGCGACAACTGGTTAAGGTTTTTGCAGGCTGATACATTTGTGGTTAAAAAAAAAACAAAAAAAAACCGCCAATGGTTAAAAGCAACATGGCACTTTAACTTTTTATTCCGCAGATGAGCCGAGGGAGGGAGGAGAGAGAGAGAGAGAGAGAGAGAGAGAGATGGGGGCCTCTGTGTAAATCAAGCTGACACACGTGCCCACACACTCACACTCACACACGCGCGTGGCAACATGCACCTACACCTCACCCGGGTCCCTGAAGCTAATTAAAGGGAAGGTAGGCGAGCGGAGATGTGATAACTCCGTGAGTCATGTAGAATAGTTGTAATGGCTGACCTTTTTTTCCCTCCCCGCGCGGCGAGCAGAAATCTCATTTGAGAGTGAGCCATTCCAATTTGCCGCGGCGAGGCAGGTGTCAAAGTCTCAAGCAGGCGGAAAAAAACATCCCTCGGTGCCTTCCCCTTTGTTTGCGATCACGTGACGCCCCTGTGTGAACATGCAAAGAGCTACAAAGTCTCCTGCAAGCGGCTCGGCATTTCATCTCCGCTCGCGCACTTCTTCCCCGCTCGGGCTTCTTCGTTTTTGTTTTTTGTTTTTTTTCTTTTCCTTCTTCTGCACTTTGCCTCAGTGCGGCGGGGGAAAAAAAAAGAATACAGCGCGATTCCTGTCTCCGTGCCTCGCGCGTTGGAGAGGATTATGTTAGTGATCAGAGCAAACATGAGTATTATAAACACAGTCCATCCTCATTAGGCTGCAGGCCAGATATTACTGGGCTGGACAGCCTGGAATGTTTGGTCGTCCATTTAGCCAAGGGCAGGAGTAGGAGGGCTGCTGTGCACGGCTGAAACTCCCTTTGATCTTCTGCAAGTGTGTGTGTGTGTGTGTGTGCATGCGCGCGTGTGTTAGTGTGTGTTAGTGTTCAATGCAATTTCACAACCCAAGTACACCAGCTGGTCCACGTTAAAGTTCCAAGGTAACCATGGCGCCCCACGGCTGGTGAGCGTGTGTGTGTGTGTGTGTGTGTGTGTGTGTGTGTGTGTGTGTGTGTGTGTGTGTGTGTGTGTGTGTAAAAATGTGGTATACGTTTGAACGTGCTCCTCCACCTCCTCCTCCTCCTCCTCCTCCTCCCTCCTCTTGGCTTTGACTTTTAAGGAGTTTGGACGCTGAGCTTTTTGCCTCCATCAGGTAAACAGGATACGGGTCACTGATAAAACAATATATACACACACACCGCCTCCCACCATGGGACAATATACTGTATATGTGTTTCCTACTGAATAACCGGGGGTCGGGTCAGCCCAAAATAGTTTCCCACTTTCCTACAGAGACCTCGGCGTCACGTGGTTACGAGCAGTGTTTCTTCGCCGCCGCTCTGCCAAAATGTATCTCTTAGGGGAAACATCGATACCTGGAGTGTTTACAGGACCGGAGTTGATAGATGGAAAGAATCTTCTTTAATCAGCTGATTCTATTATGTTTTTTTTTTTTTTTAAACCACGTATCTTGTCCGGGGGTCCGAGTTTTGTTCTGTTTTATGTCTTGGGTCTAAACCAAACGTACACACTGACCAACTCTAAGGTTGCAGTTTAGTTTTGTAGATTGGAAAAGCGTAGCTGCGAGATAACAAAGCCACCGTTACCGTTGATAGACTTGCCAAATTACATAGGTTAGTGACTAAAGAGTATAAAGAGAGATTATCTGTCCTTCCAAAACACATAGCTCTGTCATTATACCTCAGGGCCGTCCAATTCCGTCAACTTATTTTGTGGCGCGCTAATCTTAGCATGGCTGTTGCCCAGGGTTTCTTAGGTTTATCAGAATTCTTAAGATATTTTTTTGGGTTAAATTTCATAAATATGTCGTTAAAGACGTTTACCATTGCAAACACGTTTCCGCCCATGTTTCTCCGGGAAATGCAAAGGCCCTGCCGCCACGTAAGCACTCCGAGAGACCAGGGAAAATTAGAAGGGGGAGAAAAATACTTATTTCCGTGAGAATACCTCACAATAATGCCGCAATGTTTGGCCCTCGTCCGCAATTACATTCCTCTTTCATCCCGCCTTTCACTCCGTCTCTATATATGCGATTGGTGCCACTGCGGAGCCACTGACAATTCAGACGGGAACAATTTGAAAAGATTGGAGTGAAGAAATGGCGGAACAATGCCAGAACAAGTCGGCGAATGTCTGCAATGAGCGGCCGACAACAGTCTCTGGGTGGCAGCTCGATGGCCGATTACCAGCTCCCTCGCCGCGGCAGATTCGGTAGCGGGCGCGCGAGGCGTTCAAAGTCAAGATTGCGCAGAGGTTCAGGGGGTCCATCCGCAAAAAAAAAAAAAAAGGGGATGCATTTGAAGACTCCGAATGCAGACTGCTCAAAAGCAAAAGCCTTTGTTTGTCGGTGACAGAAGAGAGGCGTGCGTACGCATTCCGACTTGAATACTTTAATCATGATTTCGACAAATGTAGGATACTTTCATGTTTGCTCACCCTGGAGAAAGTAAGAATTTTAATGCAGCTAGACATTAATTTTTTTGTTTTAATACTGGAGGACCCACAGAATTCTGCCTCATTAAGTTTGAAAACATCAAGCGTGAGTTTAGTGAGCTAAATTTGTGTTCCCATGCATCGTGTTGATACCTCAGGTAAGCCATTGGGACAAAAAAAAAGAAAACCCCTCTTGGTGGACCCAAAGGACGGCAGTTTCAAAGTGCAGCAAGAATAAATGCAAACCCCCTCAATCCGAGTTTTCGACGGGGACTTTACACTCCTTTTCCGTAAACAGCCGACAGCTTCAGCCTCCTAAATGGCCACAAGCTTCCCACAATGATGAAAGAGCTTAAAGGATTTTTTTGCATTTTACATTTAAATTGCACATGCTTCACCTTTACTGGCGTTTAAAAATTGTTTTATTAATAATAGAATGGCAAAAAAAGAAGAAGCCCCCGTCTGTCGGAGGTGTCTCAACTCAAAACTTTGGAATTTGTCCAATGCGTCGCCATCGAAAGTGGAAAAGAATGCAACAATTTTGTTCTGTTTGTGTGTGTGTGTGTGCTAATCGATGGCCTTGACGGAGATCTTTAATCCTTCCTCGAAATGAAAAATCATCCCGCTACCAAACTGTCCAGTACACAGACAGACAGAGAGAGAAGAAGAAAAAAAGACCCAGTGAAAACATAGCGCTACATATTGATAATGATATTCCGTCTCTTCCCACCGCAACCCAATCAAGAGTTGGAATACGGCGCGGGGCTTCTCGCCTCTGCTGCCATGACAGCCTCAATTCATCACGGCTTTAATTTAGTGCGTTGCCGGCGTGTTGATGGGACGGGCCGCTGGCCGGACGACTCGCTCATCAGGCGCGCGGCGGATACAGAGGCGGGCAATTGCATTTTCACACGCGACCACGCGCTCGCTTGTGTGTCCTTGCGAGGTCCCTGACAGCTCGTCGTCGCTGCAAACACGCACGTACACACACACACACACACATATGGATGCGCACATGTGGTCACGCCGCACCTCCTCCACCACCGTCCGGGAGAGCTATCTGTTGTGTGGTTGGCTGTGGCCCGTAGCTCAAGGCCCTTCTCGCCGGATGTATCATCAGTCATTTAAAGCAATTAAGCACTTCTCAATGAGAGTAGCCCGGCTCTTCCTTGAGTAAGACGGAGAGGAGCGATTCACAAAGCCATTTTCTACCAAATCCTATTAAAGGTGGGAAAGGGAGAGGGGTGCGAGGGGGGGCGAGGTTGGAGACTTAAAATGGAGGGCTTTTATTTAAGGACTATGAGGTATTACAGGCCAGATTACTCTTGGCTTATGTTCCTGGTCTGGGAAATTACATTCACCGTTTTCTTTTCTTCTCTCTCCCCTTCGCTTTTTTCCCCCCGTCAGAGTGCCCAGGCTTTGGAGTTGAAGATGAGAATCGCCTTAAATCTCTCTTGTTTTTCACTTCTCCACTTCACTGGGTCGTTCTTGTTCTTGTTGTTTTTGTTTTGCTACAAAGATTTCTATTTCCCCGCTTTTATTGGCACCTGCTGAGCTTTTAGATACCTCTCGGGGTGTGTTTTCCGGGGTAGGGTTTATGACAATTCTATCCAAGGGAAATGACTTTTTCATTCCAAGATCTATAGTCTTAATTATTGATAGCGATGAAAAGGCATGGGCACAAATTTCAGAGGATAAAACCGTTGTGCTTCAATCTCAACAGGGTTTAAAAATCATACACCATAAAAAAAAAAACACAACTGTGAGTGATCATATAAACAAAGGCGCCGAACAGAAACCTATCCTAGTTTGGATAATGCTATTCATTCTCAGTGCAGCAATTTCACGATTCCTTGGTTTCCTGCAAGGGATCCGTGTGGATTTGCTGTGAGCCAAATGCAAACATAACCGCAAATTTCAGGGGTTTTAATTACCTGTGCTGTGGTGCAGTCTAATCATAACTCATGGCCCAAATTAAAAGCCTTAATTGCTCTCCAAGGGAAAGGAGAAAAGTTGATTTCACGAAAAGCTGAAAAAAATCATAGCATAGCATCGCTTTGCTTAGCTAAAAGCTTAAATGTTCTAAAAATTGGTCAAGCATGAGGTCACGGTTAAGAAATTACCCCTGCATTTGTGTCACTGAACACACCATTGCAGTTTACACCAACTCAACATCATCTCTTCACAACAATTTTTAAGCATGTCAGCACAAAGCACAGCACCAGGTGTACCACGCTATCTTTGTGTGCTTTCTTCAACGGAGAATGGAGAAGAATTTGTTTTGCATCATCCACAGGCATCCAACAAAAGCAGCGCGGATGTCGGAACAGGGTCAATGGATTCTAACCTTGCAATGTCGGCGGACCTCACTGAGACTCTGGGTCTGAGGTATTGCTCTTCCATCTTGAAAAGCTCCGATCAGAATCCTCCACAGCTGCTAGAAGCAGAAGAAGAAGCAGAAGAAGAAGCAGAATATCACAGGAGAAGGTTAGGAGGTATCGTTTGCTACTTAACCTACTTAACCTGTACCTAGGTATAAGTTATTTCAAAACAAAAAACATTACAAAAATGCCTTTCTCAATCAATTCCACTGCTGTTGTTAAAGCTGTGCCGTCATTCTCAAAGACTCCGAGACTCTTTGTCTTCAAACACAATACCTTGGCTGCGACCCATCAATACTTCAAATTCACTTACTAATAATTCTGAGAAATTCGAAGCCAAACTTTTCACAATTTATGTTGTTTATTTGTTTCACGTCTGACGCGTCAAGGCCTTTCACGCTGAATCGATGAGCCATTAAGTTGCTATAAGGAATACTGGAGAAGGGTGAATAAACCATTCTGTTCATTCTATTAAACTATGTATTCAAATAGATTCCAAGAAGATTTTTTTGTACATTGTTTGTTAACCTTGTACAGTGGCTTGGGCAGTTTTGTTTTTTTTCACCGTTTGCAGTCTTATGTCCTCTTTGTCAAATGTAATACAATTGTTAATGTCCCTATACATTGTAGAAGAATGTTCACAATTTATTTATTCTTCATGTTTACTTTTTTCTCCCCCTGTTTTTGTACAATACTCCGGCACAGATGTCCTGCAAACTCATTATCCCGTCTGTCCATCAGCCACTGTACAACAAAAGCTTCGCCGTTGATTCAAAACACATTTTTCCCTTGGACTAGCGGCAGAGGCCGCCTGTCTTCACCTTGATAAAAGCGCAGAAAATATGCAAAACAATGAAAAGAAAAAAAATAAAGAGTACGTGAGTCGGCAGGCGAGTCGCGGTACGTGTGAGGCCGCTGATGTATGTGAAAACAGACATGTGTGCGCAAATTCTGTCTGTACGCATTGTGTCCGTGCGCTTGCGTGTGCATGTGTTTGTACCCTTGCCAAACCGTAAAACAGATTTAGGGTTTATTTTTGTTATGTGAGAGCAAGGCTCAGTACAGCTGAAACAGACATCTGCAAAGAATAGACCCACTCATTTGGCGTTAATCAAAACAGCCTGCCTTTATTCATGTCGCTGCAGTGATCCTCGAGCCCCTGGCAAGAGCGCGGGGAAAGAAAACACAGATGTGTGTGCGTTACACGGAGCTGTACGTACACACACGCGCGCATTTAAATAAAAGGTCAAATAGCTTTATCAATAAACGTAGAAAATGTGTTTTGTGAGGAGAAGGAGCAGCTGATCTGACAGTGGCCGTCACCCTGATGAATAACTGGCCCCGACAATCAATAGCAAAGAGAAGTTGAGGTGGAGTGGGGGAACGTTTTGTCATCCGGCGATACACTCCAATATCCAAGCTCATCCATCAAAAGGCCAGCAATGGCACTCTGTCTCTCCGCTTTAATTGAAGGCACACTGAAACAAGTTATTTACATGACGGAACGGATTTGAGCGCCGCACGTCAGCTGGTAGCCTGGCTCGCTAAATGTTTGTTTCCAGGGGCCGGGGCTCAACTCTCTTCCAAACTCGGTCGACTGGTTCGCGAACAATGGGTAGCAGACAAAGCGCTTTGTGTACAGTCCAAGCCGAGGGCTTGGGATGGGGCGGGGGGCAGTTTGTTTTTTGTTTGTTTTGTAAGACATGCATGCTCACGTCCCCGGCATTTATGATTTACAGACCAAGAGCTACTTTCAAAACAAAGCAAAGTCCACAACCCCATCGAGCGGTGTAGCCTGGAAGCTCCTCTTCCTCTCACTTCTTGAAAGAGATAAAACAGCAAAACCGCTTTTTTAAACGTTTAAAATGTGTTTTGGCAGCGCGACGGGAGAACAGTGAAGCGGTGTGGTTTTCTTTGCGAACGCTCGTACAAGAAGTGATTTCATTTTAATTGAAGTAAGACTTAAAATCAAGTATTAATTTGCAGTTGTTAACTTGGCAATCCCTCGCTGCATTCGGGTGAATTACGTCCTTCACTGCACGTGCTGTAAGTATTCCGCAGGCTGGTAAAGGGTTAGGGACAAGCATCCCCAGCACACACACATCATGTCAAGTCTTGGCAGCCACAAGGAGGCGGAATCGTTGGACTGTGCGCGCTCGGTTGTAGCATAATCAATAACTCATAGCTGATCCTCTGCCGCACGCCCACCGCACTCTGCACATCGTTTTTGTTTGCCCAGGGTAACCCACTTTGAACTCCAGATGCTACTGTGTGTCACCATGTCACGACCGGAGCCAAAAGGGCCAGGGGAGGAGAGCTGGCTGCCTGGAAGCCCGCTCACATCTGTCGAGCATATTCACATGTGCGGCAGACAAACACAGGCTCCTCAGACCGTGCAGCTCAGGACCGAGCACCACTGAAAAAATGTTCTAAACCAAAACTTGGACCGTCTCGGGGCTTCAGCAGACACAGCAAAAACCCAGACGGGCCAAGCCGACACTTATTTACACAATGAGGAACCCAATTCGCCGCCCCCCCGCCCCCTCAAACCGAAGGAAAATTGCATTTCACCTTAATTTCGGGACCATGTAGACTTCCAGCTGGTTTATGTATAACATTCGGGCAAATGACAGGTTCCTACCAGTCAGTACTGCGAACATGCTCCGTTGTTCATGGACCTGGCAAATTACTGATTGCCCCATTATGAAAAAAGTGGCGATTAGGATAGTGGGTATGTGCTTGCCAATTACTGAGGGTTCAAGGAGAAAAAAAACTCATATTTCATGTTTCTTTCTTTCCGTTTGTGCTTCCAAACCAATAAAATAAAGTGTGGTTGAAACATTCCACGGCTCTGGCACGCTGAGACTTCAAATTCATCGATAAAACAGATGCCGCTGGCAGATGTTGAGGGCGAAATTTTCGTATGCCTCGGTCCAAAATGTTTTAAATACTCCTATCCGGTTATTGTCTATGTTCAGCCCGGGTCCCAAACGACAGAGGAGGGACTGGGAATGTTCGAGGAAACCACAGTGAGGCAGGCCAGCCAAGTTAAACAGGGGGTTCAAGGCTAAATCAATGCATATTTCCTTTTTAGTGGTGACGAGGTTGGCCAAAATCTTCGCTCCTCCTATGTAGAATCTCAGCCGAAGTCGTATAGAGATCGGGGAAAAGGCTTTCGCATTGGGTATGAATTTCACAAAAGACCGTTTGCAATGTTTTTTTTTCTCCTCTGTGTGCTAGAATCCATTGTCGAAACGATTAGCAAGCGATGGCTCCGAGCCACTGTTTGTCTAAGGCCGCTGCACTTGAAGGCCTTTGCTGTCTACATGAGAAAACCATGGCCGGCTCCTCTAAATATGTTTTCGCTGAAGTGTCCAGATATATTTTCTCCGCAGTCGGAGCCCCCGAGAAAGCCTTTGGCTCGCCGTGACTCTGTAACATGTGTTAATGTTGAAGAGGTTCAGTTGTTTCAGCAGCGCGTTTGATAGTATGTTGACACATGTAACGCTCTTGCCAAACTCTGCATCACCATTGGCTCGCGTGTAAAAGGCGTCTCAGTTTTCGCTGCCTCTGGGGTTCGCAGTGTGTTTGAACAGGAGGTCCAATCTGTACATGTTCAGCGTGAAAACAGCCTTTATTGGTTTGAAAGGAAAGTGCTCACGTGATTTAATTGTTTCTCTGGATTTACTTGAGGGGAAAGAGGGAAAAAAACAACACAGTTTGAAGGTAGAAGAGTTGAAAAATGAGGACCAGTGTTTTGAAGGTTATTTGCACCCACCCCCCCATCATTGAAACACATCTGCCTGGCCTCGGGGTTTTTGGGGTAAATGAGCCTTGACGATTATTTTCATAAAAAGCAATAAAGACCAGTAATTATAAAAATGCCAATAAGAATTCATCTTTCAAAAATCTATAAAGCTATTAGGTGCGTAATTAAAAAGATGAGCGGCTAAGTCCGAGAAAATTGCATTTTCCTGCACAAGCAACTGTGAAGCCTCATCTCGTGTTTGTTTTGCAAATTCCTCAACAAAAACATTAACTTTGAAATATTAATCCGATCTATGGTATCGATAGGAGTTTCCCATTAAGAGGCATAGGCCCAGCGCTCCATACACGTACGCTTCATTAGCTACACCTCGGCTGCACATCCAAAGGGTCATTAAACCTCCATCTTGACAATTACACACAAAAACACACACATATGCACAGGCTCGTAGATAAAGCAGCCAATGCACCTTCCAATCTGCTAAATTGAGCAAAAATAGCACTTTCACGTGAGACATTGTACAAGTCAAACAGTTTGGAGCCTAGATTATACTTTAAAGATCAAAATAGTAGGAAGAGCACATAAATCCGAGGTTTGTTGGATTGTTGGCCAGAATACAAGCTTACATAAATACAAAAAAACATCCCGTCCATATATAGCAATTTTCAAAAGCTACCAAATGGACGGATCTACCATGGTTCCTGTACTTTTTTCCCTCTCAGTCTTAAATCAACCAGATGCTAGTTCTCATCTTTCCAGCAGGCTGAAGCGTCCCGATGGTCACCGCACATCTCGGACGTGAGCGACATCTTGTTTGCTCAGAGTGTGTTTACGTCTGTGAACATCTGACTCTCATCTTAATGTTTTGATCTGGCGCAGTGTGTGTTCACGATGTGGACATTAGGCCATCTCTCAAGCCAGTAATGGGCTTTGATTCCCCAGGGTTGCAGTGAGATGGCCACTTCTTACATTAGCCAGTCAGGTATGACAGTGCCACGGCTTGCTTTCCCCCCTCGGCCAGCCTGGATAAATAATAAATGAAAGTGGTATTTCAGTCCTCCAAATCATCCGCAGGGTCAAGACTCCCTTCTCACAGTGAACTTTGTAAGATGCGCCGAAGCGCGGCGAGATGCTAAAGGTTAGCGTCTCGGACAAGACAATAGTGCATTCGGCCTGCAAGCGCAAGTAGTTTATAAACATCAGCACAATATCTACCCCCCCACCAACTCCTCACCCTCCCTTCACTTGTCAGTGAGGAGCTCCTTCTCCTGGTCTCGGTCCCTTCCCTCTGTAGGGGGGAATGCGGGAGATGCATGAGGAGGAAAAGTTAGCATTCTCACGGAGCATACGTCTGCCGCTAAGCTGGCATTTCGTATTGATTTTTCCCGAAGCCTGTGATTTTTGAAAGCTTGTAACAAAAGATGAGGGAAATATCATTTTATTTGCTCAAACGGTTTCAGAATGGCCGGCATTGGGGCGAAATTGGTGGAGACACCCAAATTGCGACGCGAAAACAGCAATTTTTATGTCATTTTCTTTAGACCCTGTGCCAGGATATATTACCATTGTTCTATTCTGCCAAGCAAAAGAATTAAAAATGGAGTCCGCTAAGCAAAGGCTCTTATTTCTCAGGTTCGATACGTTAAATGCAGCACTGACATCAGCCACGCAGTTCTCTTTTTAGGTAGGGGCCTGTTTCATCTTACACATTACATGGTAAGTCAACATTCAAGATGACTTGTTAAGAGTCAAAATTGGATACCGCAAAGGGGAAGAAAGGTTATCGAAGAGATTTTGGTCACTTCTGGTCTGATTTTTTTTTTGTTTTGTTTTCACTCTCAAACACCTCTAGAGTGTACAAGAAAGGTGTTGAGAAGAGGAAATTCCGAGGTGCAGCAGATACCTCGCTGACGCCGGAGGCCAGAGGAGAATGGCCAAACTGGTTCGAGATAACAGAAGGAAACACTTGTTACTACTGACGTATAGTGCTACTATCTGCCAACAACATGAAACTACTATTCACACGGTGGCGGATGGTGTGGTATTTTCTTTTTTTCTTTTTTTTGAATGGACAGAAGCAGCGTTTACACACTGCAGCCTACTTGAGTATTGTTGCTGACTATCTATGACCAGAGTAGACCATCTTCTGACGGTTGCTTCCAGCAGAATAGTGTGCCTCAAATTCAGACCTGGAATCATCAAACTAGCCAGCTAGAACCTGAAAAGATCCCGAGATCACCAACAAAGTGCAGCACACTGCACTCAACTACATTTAAATGAGTCATTATTTTAACTATGCTTTTTTATTGATTGTTGTTCTTTGTCAAAGAACTAATTTCAATTGCCTCACAAAACTCTCTTGTGTCCCGGGCTGAGTTAATAGCCACTGTTTAGAACCTCCTCTCAGAAAGCCACTGGGGTTCATTTTTCTATTTGCCCTAGAAGGTGAAGTGAACCTCCTTCAGCTCATTGTTTCCAGAGGAGAATGGCGCAGATTAGTGTATCGGTCATGGTGATGTGACTGAGTATAAAGTACACGGCAAGACCCAACTGCAGAAAATAGGCCCACCCCCCCTTCCAGGGCAGCTGCAATTGGACTTGTGGCTCATTATTTTGTTTTAGCGGATTGTAAAGACACATATGTTTCTAATGCTGTTTATTGTTTCTGCCTCGCAGGTCTTTGCTTTTGTAAATACCCTTTGTCTCATAAAACAAGCCGGTAACTTCTGATTGTATTTCACCCACTGGCATTATGCCCGGCAGTAGCACTCGTCTGTTCCTGGTTTTTCTTCCTCTCCCATCGGATCCCAGTGCCCCCTGTCCTTCTATCCATCAATCAAGTGGGCTACTTAAGCCAGAAACTCATCAGAACAAAGCAATCAGCCTTGTGCGTCAGTCCTCTTTTCATTAGAGGCACAGACGGCCACAATGCGCAAAGCGCACGCTTGTGTGCGTGTGCAGGCAGCGTGGGTGCTTATTAGCCGAGGTCAGCTAATTATTTGGCCAGGCTAATGAAGGTCAGTGTGCTTGTCTGTCTCCATGCTGATGGCCTCTACCTGATTGAGACAAGCACTCCTCTTGCTGCCATCTATCATCTTGATTAAGGGACCCGTAGGGATTGACTACACACCTTTCTTTGACCCGACTCACACCTACCAACATGTATGACGCATTGTGGTATTATTAAAACAGGGTGTGTCATTAAAACACCCTGAGCATTAAAGGCCCAGTGCGTAAGAGTTAGTCACATCCGATGCTAATAAAGCATGCAATCCAAACAATGTCTACAATTACCATTGTTTCCTGATGTGCCACTAGATCATATTACTTTATCTAAAAGATTTATATACATATACTTATACATCCCATGTGCGCCAATACAATCCTTCAAATGATACAAAATGGGGCTTAAAATGGCAAGATTCCTTTTCTTTCATATGGTTTATCTAATCTCTTCACATAAGTGGAATAATTGAGCTTTAGAATGTTCACCGCAGACCTCCACACTGACATGATCAGCGCTGCCATTCAAGTACATTGTGAAAAAGTTCCAGCATGGCGATCTAATGTATGCTCGGCAATTATCTACTATGGGAGTCCAAAGCCAAAAGGCGTTGGTCAATCACATATGTAGGGGTTTTGTCTCAATTCAAGATCGGCGCACGGAATAGTGCCATTATCATGATGAATGGACTCGCCCAAATTAGGACGATCGGATAATCACAGATAAATTACACATCCACTTACCTGGACGCTTAATGAACTGAAAGTGACGGCGTCTATTATTCTCGTATCATGCACCATTGGCCCTTCGTGCGGAATGCGTCAAGGCAACTTCAGCTGTCGCTCACTACCCGTCAAACGCAAATGAGCCTGCCATTGTTGCCATTGTTAGAGAAACAGTGGAGGATTTGACACCACGACAGTTGAAGTCATAAAGAAGGGTCGGGACTTCAAAATTGACGGAGGACTGGGTAATGTGAAAATATAGTTTCTTGAATGTATGTGAAAGATTTATTAAATAAACCGCAATGATCATATTTCAGCTCAGAATGCATTTTATGTCTGTAAAACGTCAATTATTATTTTTAAATCTTTTTAATACATGGAAAACGAACGCTCTTTAAAAGCTAATGAAAACTGCTGCTCTATTACAAAAACACAAGCGCATTACGTCTTCATTCATGCCGTCATGTTCCAATGAAATTCACTGCGATAAAATATCTCTAATTCCTGAGAAAGCACTCCAATATTTTCCGCTTCTCTAATAAGGGATTGCTCCACAAATGTCTCCTCCATTAGGCCGAGTTTCTCTCTGGCTACCTCGGCGAGGCCCCACCATCTCTAACAAGCAGCGGATACAGCGCTGGATTACTGTAGGCGTTAAATCAATAGCTGCTGGTCTCCCAGGCACTGCTATAGATTATGAATCAGTGTTGGTGAGCAGAACGGCATGGTGGCGAAAGGGAATGGGGAGACGAAGGGAAGAGGCAGAGAAGCGAGATAGAAGGAAGGGGGGAAGCAATACTGACGGGTTGCATCAAAATAAGACGCGTAGATGCTATATTATGGTAAATACGTGAGCTTTTAATGGCAATGGGGCTTTGCGAGGGATATAACAATCAAGCTTTTCGTGTGCAGCAGTTGCAGCAAAGGTGTTTTTTTTGCATAATTAAGGTTCTGTTTCATTTAGAATTATACGAGGAAAAGGCAAGCAACGTGCCTGTGTGCGCTGGACCCTGAGAGGATGCAAAACAAAGGCAGGCAATTAACGCAAAGTTTTATGTAGGTCTCTGGGAAAAACACAACTCTTGGTATTTAGCAGGAAAAAGGTGCATGTTTATAAATCAGTCCATGAGTGTGTAGACTGGGGTTGTTTGAATATCACATTCACACAATGGCAATTGTGTTAATTAAGGTTCAGCCATTAACAGAAGTGAAAAAAAAATACAAATAGTAGGTGACTAAATGCTCAAAGCATCATTATTTCGACATCTTTATTTATATAATAGCGGCTTTCTTGACAAATTAAGCGCCAGAGCAGTGGCAACTTGTAATAATAACAGATAAAACACAAGACAACACAGCTTCTCAAGCAGATCAGCGGCGGAATCTATATGACTGATCTGTGGCAACAAAGCCCATTAACCTGCACTGAACCATTGGTAATCTCGGCACTGAGCTCCACTGTCTCCGGCCCTTTGCTTTAATGCAGGGCCCTCCGAGTCCTGTTTACAGATGGTATCTAAGTGGCTTGATTCAACTGCCAATGAATATTGGCATCTGTCTACACCCCATAGACCCCGCTATTAGGGGTGGAGACCACAGGGTTAGCCAAACACAAACTGAACATGACATCTCCCTCACCTCTGCACGTGCGGGAGGGGGAAAAAAACGCGCGCACATAAACAACCACTGCGAGCGCGGGAATTACGCAGGTAAATGAAGTTGCTTTTTAACTTCATGACATTTGCTGTGCAAAACGGCTATAATCGAACGTGGACGCGCAGAGGCAGATGCAAACAAGCACAACACACACACACAATCCACAACCTTGCTATAGGGAGGGTTGCTAGACCCACACTGCCCCCTGGCTCGCCTCGCCTCGCCCGCCTCTCCTCTCCTCTCCTCTCCTCCGCTCTGTTTGTGGAGCAGCACAGACGCCCGAGGAATAACTTGTCTCCCACCACAGATTCAGGGTCAGATTACCATGGACCAGCTCCCTAACCTTAACCATTAAAGGGATAAGAAAATATCTGTCCTAGGATCAGTGGCTGGGGGCGGGGTGGAGATGATATTAAGGAGCTGTTAGAGGTGACTGGGTTCAGGGTCAGGCCCTCAGGAGCCGAGAGGTAGGAAGAAGGGGTCGACCCGGGCCGCCGCAGAGCAGCGCCCCAGTCAAGGGAGCGGGCGACTCTGCGTTTATCGCAAACTATAAACTGATTTAAAATAAGGCAAAACATAGATATCAGCCAAACGTGTATGTTTTTTCTCTACACATATCCTCCGACTACTTATTCTTTATCTGGCACTGGTAATTACGCTAGCTTGCGTGCGCTGGTGCTCGCCCAAATTGCGAGAGCAAACGTAAACGTGACGGTGTCAGTGATATTTTGGAGTAAATGTCAGAGCTCTGTGTCGGGTCTTCTGAACTCCGGGATGACAACACATGAGGAGACATGTTTTTTGGTCTTTTGTTGCCTTTACGTTGGAATCCCGGGCCACACCAGTGATCCATTGGTGGAATTCCGAGCCTCTGATACTAGTTTCGCAGAGGGAAATGTTTGGAATGAGGCATCCCTTTGATGCAGTGTTTTGACAATGGGATACCACAAGCCCAATGATTTTGATATCACTGAGACCTGCTGCAACCGGAAATTTTGGCTTTATATCTGTGTTGGTTCAGCTTCAGCCACCAGTATCAACGCCTCCAACACATTGTGCTGCGTTTCCATATTATGTCCATTGCACTGCATGCACATCTAACGCTGGATAAAAAAATAGGAATTCCATGGTAGTAATATTAGTAGTAGTAAATATTAGTAAGTAGTAGTGGAAAACTTAGGTTTTGTAATTGGTGGTGAACGTTTTTTGCAGACACAGATGTTCCTAACAAATACTCTACATCTATAGCGTCAAATAAAACAAAATTAAAGTAAAACAGCGATATCAAATACTTTCTTTTTTTTTTACACAAACTATAATCTAAATTCACACTCAGTCCCATGTCTAATTTTTGCTCCTGGGTATCACGCAATGCAGTTATTAAGGCCATCATTTTGCAAAATTGTTTACTGTATGTAAAAGATCTAATTAGCCTATTGGTTTATGCAAAATTAAAAAGTTTATTTCCCTTAAAGAGGATGGTCGGCTTGATAATGAACTAGCATGCTTCAGAATTTTCCAATTTACGGTCCGTCATTACCGGGCATGATAATATGCAAAGTCAATGTCATTATACTTGTGGCTTTTCAATTTAATGAAGACTGCACACGCACATACATTTAATTATCTGCCGCGTTTGGAATGTACTTTTCACTTTGGTTAATTGTTTCAGCAAATGGGTATTTGGAGCGATTAGCTAATACGGCAGGTGATGTAATGGCTGTCATTTCACAGTTTCAAAGTTTCTCATTTCGCTGTTTGTTTTATTAGTTTCACTCATTTCAACGTCACAGCACATTAATTCAGAGCTCATGCGTCAAGCTTCTGAAGACGTGGGGTTTTGTCCGCGTGCACTCCACTAACTTCCGGAGCGACTGCGACTCCAAGGTTCATAAATTGTCTTCCTCATCTCAAGTTTTTGCGCGCGGCCTTGGTGTAATTTGCCCAGTTCATGGGTTTCTTATGGCTCTGCGAGAACAAGGTGTTCAGTGATCGCCTGCATCGCCACCTTCTCCAACTAATCGCCTCTTCCCCCCTCCAACTCATGCACTCCCATTTACCGCTACACTTTCCCTCGCGCTCCCCATCACTTAATCTCCCAGACCGCCCGCTGCCTCGCAGGCGCTAATTGCGGACAACCAGAACAGTCGAGATGAGGGGAGGGGTGGGGAAAGTTGGAAGAAATCGGGGACAGAGCCATTAGCGGCGCGTCTGAGGGGCTAAAACAAGTTAGCCTTATTCCACTGGATCCAATCCACGTCAATCACGCCGGTCAAATTGGATTCCTGAATAGGAAAATCCCACGAGGGATGTTGGGCTGTCCGTCTGGATCAGCAGGAGACCTTCCTCCTCCTCCTCCTCCTCCTCCTCCTCCTCAGTCTCCCTGTCTCCCCGCGAAGGCGCTGTGAGGTTCTGTTCTCACTTTAGTGAAGCAGTAGGGCCATAATAAGTATTGATTAAGCTATTAGCCGACATTACCAAGTCACTGGCAGGGAGACTGTGTTTAGAATCAGGACCTCAGGAGTCTGTCACACCATGTCGCGCACGCGCCCGCCCGCCCGCACACACACGAGGCTGGAGACCCGCGCCGGCCCGAGGAGGCTGATTGGGAGTTCGTTAGTTAGTTAGTGAGGCGGCTAAGATACTATTCTCCTTTCCATTTCCCTCCGTCTCCTTCTGTCCATCTCCGACCTCTCTATCCAGGCCTGGAACTGGACCCCAATCAGGGGAGGACACAGTCCAGAATACAAGGTGTTCCAATGAGATGAGTACAACAGCACGTAGACGCACACACACACACACACACACACACACACGCACGTGCGCCAACGTGAGGAATCAGATAAAAGAGGGTTGATTACAAAGGACAAGGTCATCGTGTGGACTGACACAGGTTGGAGCCGAGCTATCAGGGCACAGCATCGCGCAAACACTCCCCTCCCGCTCCCCGTCTCTCTCTCTTTCTCTCCCTCACACGCGCACACACACACACACACACAGACAAAGACGCATGCGTACACACATGCTCGTGGGCACAGATTTATTGTTTTAGCAAGGCAAAGACACAAAAGCAAGAGGAGCGGATTTCAAAAGGCAGTATTTGGATGGGGTTACTTTTCTTCTTCTTTTTTTTTGGAAAGCACCGCTCTTTCATACAGGCAATCATTATGTGACTCCTGATTGGTTGTTGTGCTTCGCCCTTTGCAAGGACGACGGATATGCAGACACAACATGTACAAAGACAGAAATAGCCGACATTTCAACTCATCACTGCCATGTCTCCAATAAAAACGTATGAATGTATGTATGTATGTATGTGTGTATGTATGTATGTATGTATGTATGTGTGTGTATGTGATAATACATATGTGTGTGTGTGTGTATATATATGTTTTATATACATATACATATATATATATATATATATATATATACACATACATATATATATATATATGTACTTATATATGTATATACACATACACACATGTACATATATACATATACATATACATATACATACATATATGTAATTCATATATACATATATACACATATATCCATTTTTCCCCAAGAAATTGTCTGATTGACTGACTTCCAATACAATGTCAGGACAAATTACCTCCACTTAATAAGATCCGTGGTGGAAGCCAAGGCGGCCACTCGGAGAGGGTGAGAGAAAATGACAAGTATTAATTTGGGATTTTTCGCAAGCTGACACTCTATTCTCCGTCCTCAGGCCCCGGGGCTGTATCACTTCTCACCCGCGCTCACACACACACACACACACACACACACACACACTTACACACAGACACATGCACACCAAGTGACTTCCTCAGTGGCCGCCTGTCCTTGGGCCGTCCCCCCGCCCCCCTTACCGCCCCCGTCCTCCCCCCTCCCACTCTTCACTGATCATGGAAGAAAATTCAGCGGCGCAGCAATTACGCAAGTCTTTTTATCGGTCATTTCAAAGGAAGGAAAATTAGAGCAATTTTGTCGGGACGGTCATATGGGCAGAAATTGCACCGTTATTGGGCGCACTTACGCCAGTGACTCCGCCGCCTGCACACTGATGGAGCCCATTGTTAGGGAGCGGCGCATTTGAGAACGCTGATTGGGGGAGCGGGAGCAGATGCAACCCCCAGCGCACACCTCCGCATCCCTCCAAGGTCTCCCCCTCCCTCTTTACCTTAGCGTACCCCCCAACCCCAACCCCAAACACCACCCACCAGGCCTTTGTCTTCCCCGCTGAACCCACCACCCGCTCCTTAATTAGACACAAATTGCGGCAGAGCTTCCACCGGCACAGGCGATCATTAAAGTTGGGAGCGAAGCGCACGGATAATTCCTGTGACCCGACTCCACTTGTCTCACTTCACCCCCCGCTCCTCCTCCTCCTCCTCGTCCACTTCCTGCTCAACCCCTCGCCATTATCGCTGGTTCCAGACGGGGCTGCCTGCAGGTCATTTCGAAAACAAAAAAGGCGGTTTGCTTTCCAGCAGAATGATAGTTGTAACAGAGCGGCGGACAAAGCTCTTGGCTCCCGTTGGTTTCGCAATGGGCTCTTTTTTGCATTGACAGTAATAACGCGTCAGTCGCTGGCAAGCTAGTTCTGAGAGCCGGCTCTCTGAGATGTACAACGGGGGTCATTTGTCATCACCAAAACTTCATTTATTTTGTGTGTGTGTGAATCAGAATTGGATTTTATTGCCAGGTATGTACAGTAGGAATATGCGTGCATGTATAATGAATAGCACAATAGCATATTGAGTCCGACAAGTTATCACACCAGCAGGATGCTAGCATGGAAATCAGCCAATGACATTATAAACATGGATGACAAGCCAAGTTTAAGGCAGGTAAGGGGTTGCTGGGCTGGCAGTTTACAGCTTACAGGGTTAAGCTTAGGGTGATGGGGAGGAGATTAACCAATCAAACGGTTTGTTGAGATAAGAAAAAGCTTTGCTTATTTATTTTTACAGAAAAAAACTGCTGCTGTTTGGGGAAGACGACGTTCCAGCTTGTGTGATTTGTTGCCTCTGCCATTACTTTTATTTTGCACGCAAATCACACAGTGATGTTAATGGTGGTGAAATGAGGACTCATTTGAAAGTAAAAAAGAAAGAGCCCTCACATTTTCAAATGAGGAAAAGAAAGAAACAAAAACCCTCAGATATTCAACCGCACGGATAATAATGCAGAAATTTTATAAATCAGATGGAATAATCAGCCACTGAGCTGATGTGACCTTTTTTTTCCTGGAGATCCATTCATTAGGGCATTGTCAGGCTCGGCGGCACAATCCCCTTTTCGCAAAATGTCACCTGAGTCCAGACCTTAAAGCCGCAGTGTGCTCTGAATGGTTGCGAAACGCTTAATAAGTGATCGCGCCGCGTCCGCGTCCGCTGATTTTCCAACGGACAAATGCGGAAAAAAAGCGCGCCGGAGCCTGTCCGCCGCCGGCCAACCCCCGGACGATGATAGGCCACTCTGCTATATAACGCACCCCCCCTATCTGACAGTAACCCCGCACGCTCGCCCGGATCTTTCCCTAAATGCTAACTAGATTCAGGCAGTGAATCCTAGCAGTAAATGCTAAGTCTATGGCTTAATCGTCGACTCTAGCCCCCCTTGCACCGCAGGGAGCTGCCAGGCCTCTCTATTCCCACTCTACTGGCCACACATCTCCACTCAATCTGTCTTAGCATATTGATTTCCCAGCTGTCTCGTTGGTTCCTAACATAATTATGGCTGGCTGTGCTAGGGGCACAGGCGCAGGGGCTAATACATTTACACCAGGCCCCATCAGCGCGGGCTTATATTCGTGTCATTCGGGGGTGGTGGTGGTGGTGGTGGCAGGAGGCGGGAGGCGGGAGGGGGGACGGGGGCAGGAGATTGGATGCCCCTAAGAGGCAGTTCTACTAAGAGAATTTCGGGGGGCTTTGCTCTAATGAAAAAGGGAATTAGCTGGCTTGACCCCCGAGCTGCATGGCGAGATCAATAGCAGCGTCCATGAAAATATTCACTTGTAAATAAGAGTGGGGAAAAGAGGTGACAAGACACATCTATTGATAAAGATGTGTTTATAGTTACTTTTATTTATTCAATCTCCCGCTTCTAGGACGTGTCTGAGTCAGGCTCAGGGCCACAGGGGATTTGATTTAGAATTTGATTCTGTTTCACCACCGCTTTTATATTAATGTATCTCTAAAAAAAAAAAAAATCACAAATGTAGTGGCAGCAGAGAAACAAACAACAAGCACAGAAAATAAACCTTAAGGAAGGAGAGAGCAACGGGAAGGTCACATTTTCTCCTTTTCACGGTGCCTAATTGTTGTCAGGAAGCTGACCCAAAATGCAGAGGCAGTATTTTTCAAAGTCAAGGATGAGGTAGAAAGAGGGGTGGGCAATTCATCACGCCCGCCCCTCCATCCACCCTCCCCTCCTCCACCTGCAATCCAGGAGCGGCGAAGGTCTGCTAGTTATTTAATTCCACGGATCGGGCCCTTAATGGCAAAGCCCAGCCCCATAAATTAGACATGCACTCGATTAGGATGTCTGGCGTACGAGGAGTGGGTCCCAGGTATGACGCTGACATGTGAGGTCATCCGGGCCGCGCTCAGATTTATAGCAATTAACGGTCATTAGAGGAGGGCGAGGCTCGGCGGGGTCCGATGCGGCGTCGGCCCGTATTCAGGGGGAAAAACTTTTAAGTGGGCCAAAGCACCGGGCGTAAACAGCTAATGGCTGCGTGGCGTGAAAAAGGAGAGGCGGCGTAATTACCGGCCCGCGTGTTAAATAATTGGATACCCGCGATGACGACGGCACACGGGGGATCGCGCTGCGCAACACGTGATCGGCTTCGGCCACAATTAGCTACTGTATCCTAAGTTGATTAACGAGGCCCTTTATGCAGCAACAGGAACGCATTTAAAATGCAAATAAACACCTGGGTCCCGTTTTAAAGAGCCCGCCGGGTCACATTTCAGATGTTTTTTTAAAAATATTTATATTGTTTTGTTAGCAGGAGTCTATAAAAATAATTAACTGCTGTTTTCATTCTCGATTAATAACATTTATATTGACAGAAAGAGCAGGGGGTCCACGTCGTGCACCTACAGTGGGACAGTGCATTTCAGTATGATTTTCAACGACTAGTCGCTAATGAAACATGCATCTAGTCGCTCCTCTCATTCACTCCCACTTTAAACTTTTTGATGCCCAATTTCACCGCCTTTATTTTCCTCCTCGCTCGGCTTCTGTGGCGTTTTATTTGGACGGTCCCGGGCATCTGCTGACAGTTATTTTGGCTCCTGGCGGCGCAGACACCGACTGTCAACGGGACGTCTCCTTTCTTTTATTCATTTCTTCCCTTCCTGAGAGAGATGCCGCCGAACGCAAGTCAGCCTTTTCTCCCCGGAGGGTGAGGGCGGTGGGGGCGAGGGAGGGTGTTGGAGAAAACAGTGGGGGGTGGAGGGACGGGGGTGTGGCCAGACCTGCTACGTTGGGCGGTCACGTGTGGTTCCTCGCCATCGGATCATCCACAAGTCTGGCAGTCTTTACTCATTCATTTCCGATTTCCTTTGCTCCGACACAGCCATGGACTCGCCGGATGGCTGTTTATGCATGTGGTGTATGTCCAAACAGGCCTTCACCGTATCTATGACTAATAGAGGTGCTTCATTGTAGTACACGTGAAAAAAATAAATAAATAAATAAATGAATGAAAAATCCGGGGCTCGAAACAAATTATAAGTGCTTATGTAGCTTCCTTGGTCTGTGTGTGTGTGTGTGTGTGTGTGCCAGCGTGACCTGTGTAAGAGCACATCCATGTCTGTGTGGGCATAATTGGGATGTTGTGTGTCAGGGGAACACCAACGGCATTTTTTTCCTCCTCCCCTCCCCTCCCCCCCCTCCCTTCCAGCCGGTCGCCGAGCGTAATGGGTGTTTTTGCCTGATGAAAGCCTCAAAGCAGAGGTCCAGTGTCTGTTCTGACAAAGGGAATGTGCATGCCAGTGAGTGAACCCTGCATTGATGGCGGGATAAAACACATGATCAATAAAATAAACAGTACATCACCTCTATTAGCGACACAAAAACCCGCGATCAAGGTGTGTGGAGATGGAAGCCGAGGGGGCCCGGTGGTCACCACAAAGGTTTCGGATTTTTTTTACTTTTTTTTTTTTGGTCGGAATTACAGCGTGTATTGAATCTGTGCGATGACTCAACTCAAAGTACTAGGGGAACCTCTGGGCGGCTCGGAAAAGAGGAAAAAAAGAAATACGGCGGAGTATAACAAGCGGCACCTTGCGGCAGTCGCCTGTAATGACTGCCAAAAACAAACCGAAAATTTTTATTCGCGATTTAACTGTGAGATCCCCACCCCCAAAAAAGAAAAACTGACGACGACGTGCGGAACGCAAGTCAGCTCATTTAACAGGGACGGCGCGAAATCAAAACAGAGAGGGAGGGAAAAAAAATCAAAAACAAGGCCGAACCCAAACAAGCCGCCCCTAACGCGGACGCTAAAAGCCCTCGGAGTGAAGTTCCTCACTCAGCCAAATTGATTTCTGTTTGGCTCCCGATCTGTTTACAAGGTGCGCGGATTAATTTCGCAACAAGCCCAAACACGTCCACGGCTTTAAAAATAAATAAATAAATAAATAAAAAAAGCACCCCACACCCCTCCCATACCCGGCCAAGTCGGGCCGCGTTTTTCTGAAAGCAACGGAGATGAAATAATGACGGCAATTAGATTACCATTCTTAAGGATCCATTAGTCAAAAATGACACCCAGGAAATCACACAGTGCATTCGGCCCTAATGCAATAAGGTGCCAATTATAACACTCATGTGGAATAAGTGGAATCCTCTCCTCCGCCTCCGCCGAGAGAACACAAATCTTCATTACCGTGTATTTCTTAACGCCATCCACGCCGGGATGCATTAAGAACACACTAATAAGTTTAGCCATCATAACAGAGTGCAGCCGTGTGCTCCATTTTCTCGCCGGATTTCCACACGCTACCCATCAAGGCCCCGCGGACGCTCCTGCGCGCCGCGCCGGTGCAACACATCCGAGTGCCTCCTTCCGCGTGATTGGAGGACTTTGGCAGTTGACTGCGCGACTCAAAAATTTGGTAATATTAATTCACATTACCTCTAGAATCTGCCATGGAACCCAGTTGTCTTTTTGCACTCATATTTATATTCACACTACCAATGAGAAGTTTGGAATCCCAGACTCATTTCTGCATTGAACTCCATTCAGCTTCTGTAATTTTGGACGCATCTTGCACACTTGATATTCATTTTCTAAAATCACATTCAATTAGACGTTCGAGGCGACACCTGTCAAAGCCATCCCATAATGTGTTCAGCACATACTGGCTGAATTCCGTGTGCTAGTAATGCTCTGAGAGCATTCCGGTAGATTATTTCTTGAAGCTGGTTATAATGGAGTTCAATGCAGAAATGAGTCAGTGATGCCAAAATATTAAAACGTAGTGCACGTACATGGCTATACAACCTATTGTTACATTGCCACATAGGGTTACTGCTACCTTCTTACTTTCAAGCACTGTATGATTCAACCCTGGAAGCCAATGCAGCAGAATTTTGTTCCCCAAATGCACTGCTGTGTAATTTCAGAAATGACAATAAAAGGAAGTCGAAGTCTAAGTTTTCAAGTACCTAAGTACAATAAAAAAAAAAAGGTCAATTTGCAGTGTTAAGCTACTTGTACATTGTTATCTCGAACCTCTCCAATGCCTCGCGAGCAATTACCGAGCGGCAGCCCACTTTTAAACCAACAGTCGCTTTAATCCATCAGCGGCAAGCTGACAAAGAGCCGGCGAGCCAATAACACCGTCTGACTTTGCCGTCAGTGGCCCGCCAGTGGGCTGTTAGCCACACTGCCAGCTGGGAAGGGCATAAACTGCCATAAAGGGGCCCTGTCGGGTGCGCACGACTCTCCCCCCTCTCCCCCTGACTCCCCCCGACAACTTTGTCTCATTGGATGAAAAGAAAAAAAAAAAAAAAAAAAAAGACGGGAAGGGAGCTCGGCGGCAAGGCGAAGCCGTGGGGAATCTTTCGCGATGATGAAAGCAAACTCTCGAAAGAGCCACAAAACACTGCGAACCCCCCCCCCCTCTCTCCAACCCTCCACCGTCACATCAAGGGGGGGCAAGCAAAGGGAATTATAATAACACCGGCTTTTTCGTTTTTAATTAATGAAGACGGTTATTTGGGAGGAGGCAGGGCAAGCTGTAAGGGATCTCGGATGATTGGCAAACATCAAACGGGGACGGCTGTGTGTAAGTGTGTGTGTGCACATGTGTGTGTGAGTATCGGGGCGGTTGTGCGGTTGTGTTTTTGCCCGTGCGCCCCATCCCGCCCGGCCGCCTTGTTGCCTTTGGTAAACAGTGGCGAGCGGACTTTGCCTCTTCCTCGGCTCCTCTGCATTAACGATTGGAAGAGGGGGGTTAGGGAAAGCGAGGGGGGTGGGAGTAGTGAGGGGTGTGAGAGGCATTATTCATACAACACATTATACAAGTGATGGAAACTTTCAGAACTTGCCTACGTTCACTACTGAAGGTGCTTTTAATAAGGTTCCGTGGGAGTTGGGCGCTTCGGGGGTTGACGAGCGCGCACGTGCGCGCGCACGTCTCGGTTGGGGTTCGGGGTTGGGGGTGGTGGTCTATCCGGTGTCCGGATGAATGTGTTTCCGCGGCGCGGCGGGACGGGCGGGCGGGCGGGCACGTGGCATGTATTACGCATCAAAGAAAGGTCAGGCTCAAACACAGCGTCGGGCTAAAGGTTAGGGCACGGCTCTATATAGAACAGAGGAGGAGGACGGGGCCTTATCAAAGCTATCACTTGGAGAGAGACTGCTAGAGGTCACCGAACCCTTGACATGACGCGCAGATCTAATGTCTTAGCCGGAGATCAATACGACTACACACGGCCGAACCAGATAGAGCTTAACACGAGCGTTAGCCCCGCCGAGCCACTGAAAGTGCCGCTGCCGCTCGCTACCCCCGTCGACCGCGGCCAGACGAGCGGAGGGGAAGGGAGAGAGGAAAAAAAGAGAGAGGCGAAATGAAACAGAAGAGAAAAACAATCAATTAAACAGGAGTCGGAGGGATAAATAAAAGAGCGGCTTTTCTTTGCATGCAAACGAGCGCTGGGAGAAGCGCGTCTTTGCAATTTGATCTGAAAATTTGATGACTATTTCTTTCCTTTAGCCCCCCGCCCCCACTCCCACTCCGCCGCCGCCAACGCACCCTAAATATATTTTCATCATCACATGGAATAATGCAACGCGCAGAGCAGATGAGAAGTGTTCAGGAAAATTAATATGCGTTTTAGATTGAGGCTGAGGGTGAAGGGATTGTTCCCAACTCCACTTAGCTACTTGGAGGACTTTTCGTGGAGCGCCTCCGCTGGCCGTCAGAAAGGTCGGCGCTTGGAAAAGGAAATGGTGAGCGAGTGTGGGGGTAGGGGTGGGGGGGGGGGGGACTTTGGGGGAGAAGAAAGAGAGGAGGCGTCATCCCTCCCATCCTTACGACTTCCGCTCGCCGCCGCCCTCAAGTGACAACGTTCCAATGGATTATTTCATGAAGCTGGTTGTAATGGAGTTCACTACAGAAATGAGAGAGTGACCCCACGCTTGTGAGTGGTCGTGCACATGCATGGCTACGTAACATATCGTTACAAAGCCACATAGACTTACTGATATCATTTTTACTTCCAAACACTGTATGGAAGCCGATGCGACAAAATTCGAGGGCGAAGGGGAAAAGAGATTGTTCCCAACTCCACTGGCTACTTGGCGGACTTTTCGAGAAGCGCCTCCGCTAGCAGTCAAAACGGCCGTCGCTCGGAAAAGAAAATGGGTAGAGTGGGGGATGGTGAGAGAGAAAGAAAGAGAGGAGGCATCATCCCTCTTCCTCGCGACTTCCACTCGCCACTGCGCTCTCCAAAGTGACAGGGCGCCGTGTTTTATTTATTTATTTTCTTGCTTACTCATCAATATTTCAGAGCACTACGCGTGGGACGCTCCAGTGACTTTGAATATGGGGGGCCTCTCCACCTTCTTCAGTGATAAGTCATCAAGTAATGCACAGTGAAAGTTGGAAGAAGGAAACGGTGCATCAAGGTCGGGCTGCCAACCCCTACCACCACCACCACCTCCACCTCAACTACCACTACCACCTCCACCTCGAAAACCACCGCCACCACCACTACCACTACCTTCACCACCTCCACCCTCTGGAATCTGTGAGGGAACTGCAGGGGTTAGTGCCTTAACAGCATCGCGGCGAGGGGAAATAATGGATATGTGACGACAGCCGGCGCGGAAGGTGGCGCCGAGGCTAAAGGGGCTAAAACGTTTGTCATGGAGGAATCTGGAGGTGGCGGCGGGAGCAGCACGCAGACAGACAGGCAGACGGAGGATATTCATGAATGCAAAGCCGCGGAGAGTCGCCCGCGCATGCTGATGTCTGATATCAACCTCGTTTAAGAGCGTCCAGAATATCAATCTTTGGCGGTCGCTCCCCACAGTCAAAGATATTTTTCTTTGATTTGGTTAAAAACGTCGCTGCGGGGAGGCGGGAAGGTTCTCCGCTTTTTCCGAGAATTGGCTGAAATGAAGAAAAAAAGGTCTCCGCAATGTTTTACGGCCAGTTTTTAAGTGTGCGGCAGGCCGAGGGACGCACGCGCGTCACCTCACACGGAGTTCATCCATCAAGGACAAAAGGGCCCCAAAGTGTCAGAGACTAATGGACACGGCCTCGTCCTCCACTTCTTCTTTTTTCTCCCTCCCCTCCTTCGCCCTCCCGTCGCGATCGTCCTGAGAAATTAATTAAAAATAACGAACAGACAGTCTTTTCTCCGCGCCACTCTCATTTATTACAATGGTAATTGCTCTTCCCTCATTGTGGGTTAAGTCTTTAAACGCCGTCTTACATCAAGACATGCTCATCCCTGCCATCTATAATTCATGATATACTTTGCACCAAGCAAAGCTGTTAAATATTTAGTGAATCATCGCCTTAAACTTAATCACCCTCTGATAAATGAATGTGTTTTGTCGCCGGCGCCACCCCCCCCACTTGCTCCGCGCTGCCCCCCCGAGTCCAGAACGAGCGCACTCCGACTAGTTGTGAGATCCATTTTTAATTTCCTCATCGCAAATTAACACGGCGCAACTTAGCATAATGTATTAATTACAGTATATTGTTAAGTGCCACATTATGTTCCTGCGAAACAAGCGATTATCACTGTACTTCATGAAGTATTAATCCTAATCCATTTTTAAAGGAGGCTGAAACATTCATTTGCTCGAGTACCCGCTAGTGTTTTCTTATTATTTAGCTCAATTTGCAACACGATTTCTGACGCCGACAATAAACTCGGCACGCTACTCGGCCGTTACGCCTTCCCCCTGCGTGGCTTGTTTAAATGTCCGTCATCATGTATGTTTTATTATGGCCTTGGCACACGCGATGAGACTTGCACTTCGCTGTCACCAGGGGCAGTGCTGAGCACTTTAGCGTGAAAATGCAGACTTGATAGTGAGGAAAAGACACCAGGGCTCAAAGCTACCTCACGGTTTTACAAAAAAAACACTGACGATGACTTGACAGAAAATAAAAAAAATTACCACGTAATTCTTTTGCCAATACATTTTAACTTTTGCTCTTAAACGCCGTGTATTTCTAAACTGCAATTCTGCTCCAACCACTGTGCGACTAATTTCAAAATGAGTCTGTTTTACTTTTTTATTCTGTTTAATTTTTTCCATCTAGATGCATTAATCAAATTGAAAATGTGAAGAAACAACCTTCCTGGTATTTGCAGCTACGCGTGCAGAGCGGCTACATCTCAAGTCTCTTAATATGCTTAGTTACAGCACGCCGGGGGATCGGCGCCCTCTTTTCCATGAACCTCACTGGATCTGCAGTGCACTCCCCCCACCCCCGCCCCCACCTTCACCTATTCCTGCTCTGACCTCCATATTTACATCTGGAACGCATGTCACTGATGGCAGACAAAAAAAAAAAAAAAAAAAGCGGGGCACCATAAACAGTCTTAAGATTATCAAAAAGGGGGAAAATTGACAGATGTAAATACAGGAGCCTACACATTCTTTCAAGCCCGTCTCCGTTCAAGACAAGAGCGCATCTTTAGATTCTAAACACCTTCCTCTCTTCTTGTCTTCGCCCCCACCACCACCACCCTTCCCTTTTCTCTCCCCCCTCTCTGAGGCACTCCATCTTCCTGATGTTTAATTCATCGCGCTTTTCCATCATCCCTCCGCCTCCTTCCGCCGCTCTGTCAGGTAACAAACAATGAGTTTTTGATGTGAATAATTTAATGCGTGTACTGCAAATGCCGGCGCTCGGCATTACCCGCGCCCGCGCTCCGCTGTCATTAAGACACCTGATTTCCCCCAAGATTCCCGCTTCTCCCCGCCTCGCAGATGAAAAGGCAACACGCATGTCGGGAAAATCTCTCCCCCGCCCCACCCACCCCTTACATCTGGGGAGGACGGCTATATTTTTAGACAGGCTAAATGAGACAATGACAGCGGTAAGCAGTGACGAGAGGGAAGTGGGAGAGGGAGACGGGAAGAAAGCAAAGGTGAGAGGAAAATGAAAGGGGGGGGGGGTTGGATGGAATGACTGTTTTCCCGGTGCATCCCTCCGCACCCCCACCGCCCGTCCCCACCCGATGTCGCCGATGTCGAAAGCATTGATTCAATATTCGCCCCCCCCCCCGCCCCAGTGTTGCTGTGATCCTGAAACTGCTCTTCGGCTACATCCAGACTCGCGGAGAGGGATGAAAAGAACGACGGCGGGCAACATCAAATGCAAACACGGGGCGGATAATAACAGACCCCGGCCTCCCTCCTCCTTCCTCCTCTCTTTCGTTCAATTCTTCCCCTCCTTACCAGCCTCTCCGCACTGCCAGACGTGATGCACGCCACGAGCTGCAGTGACACCTAGCAATCCGGCTGGCTAATGAAAGCATCAACAGTATCATATCTTTGAGTCCTGTCTTTCCTTCTGTTTTCATCCTGGCGTGCAAGTGGGCGAAAGAAGCAGGAAAGAGAAAGAGAGAGAGAGAAGGAGCAGGAGCGGCGGTGCTATTTGAATTACAGCCGGCCGGGCCGGCGCAGACTCATCTATCCTATTCAGCTCCGTGCACGGCCGTTCGGCAGACAGACAATCAGCGCACACTGGGACTGCCGAATGAGGATCACCTCCACTGGCAGCCAGGTCCTCTGTTTCATTAAAAGGGATTTAAAAAAAGGGAGAAAAAAAAAAGAGGGCCGTGCGCGGGCGGGCGGGGGCGTTGGTGGTGGTGGTGGGTGAGCGCGGAGGCTGACAGTGACGGAGATCTTGGCAGATATGAAGGCAAAGGGCAGTGGGTCTTTAAAAAATATGAAGGACGGGGATGAAGACGAGGACGGAGCCCGGGAGGCGGCGGAGGGAAACGAGGGAGATCTGGTCTGATATGAGGGCTCGGGGAGGGGACGGAGAGGGGGAGCAAAAAGGAAATAAAGAGTGCACTATGCGGCGGCAGTATTAATAAGCCATTGTGGGGAATAATTGAGGAAAAAGGGGGTTGCGGGGGTCTCTAAAAGCCCTTTTAAAGCAACTCTCCCTTCAATCTTTGATTCACTTTCATCACCCTCGGCGCTCGCGGCCGCGCTGATTGTGTGGAACCGGCGGGAGGGCCTTCAATTACGGCATCTCGGCCGCCTCCGAACGTGCGCGCGTAGGCAAGAGTGCACACGCCGTGGCGGATGGCGCCTCGCGTTTGAAAAATACATAACCCCGAACACCGCGCCCCAGCGCCCCTCCCCGATTGATGTGTATGCACCTCTTACACACACACACAAAACACACGCTGATGGTCCCCTGATTTTTCTCCGAGCGGCTGGGGAGCAGGAGAGGCGAGGGCAGCGCCGGCGCACAATAGGCAGAGGGAAGAAAGAGGGAGAGACGATGATTATTCCCTTTGTCTGTTTTGTCATTAGCGGAAGGGAGCTTTTGGCGATGCAGAGCAGCGCCGGGGGGAAATCCTCGACGGAGAACAGTGGCTGGCGTCGTAGCGCGCAACTCGCGCACACGACGGCGTCGCAAACAGGTGATCACTTAAGAGAGAAAATATGATAAAAATTAAAAAAAAATGCTTTCGTCTTTCGACGGGCAGCTGTTGGAATTGCGTCAACCCCCCCAAAACCACCAGCAGGCTGCGTCTTTCCAGGTCTTTCTCGGACTCCCTCACTCTGATATTCCTCTCATCCGTTGCTTGTAAACAAATAAATTTGTCATGAAAGACTCGGAATGCATCACGCGCGCACGCACGCACGCACGCTGCCCGCCTTCACGGAATATAGACTCATTCTAGGTCACGGATGGCTCTAAGCCCTCTTTAAACCAAGCCTTTATTTCCCCTGTTGATCGCTGAAGGATTGTGCCACTGAATGCATGTAGGTGTGTACGTGTGTACATGTGTGTGTGCGTGCGGGGATCCCTGCGCATGCAAACGGCGGATGCACCTGAATGACGTTGACGCCGTTTTTTTCCGGCGCTTTCGACTTAATTAAACGCGTCGTCCTTGCCGGGTCCCAGCCGCCAGCGGGGGCCGCCACTGGGGGGAATATTTCTAATTATTTCCAACCTCTTGGCGTCCCCGTCACTCTTCTTTATGTCATTAGTGACAGCGGCCAGAGATTAAGCGGCCGGCGAGACGCGGTCTGTCCAAACGGAGAGGAACTTACAAGATGGGCGTGCGCGAGCAAGAGTCCTTCCATTTCAGATGCGCAGACGAAAGGAAGTCAAAGTTGAACTCCTTATATTACGTTTAATCTACATTGCAACATTGGGGGAGGGGGGGGCCTGCTGTCGTCCTACTGCACTTGATTACAAACAGCCACGTACAGGCAAGCGCGCCATACAAATCGCCCCCATATATTTTTCATACACACCGGAGTGGTACAAAGCGCTAATAGCCTGTCTGCTTGCCGTGCGTGATTTAGTGAGCGGCATATTAAAAACCAGAGGTATTCATTAATATGTAAACCGGTGCGCCGTCATTAATATGGGGTTGGGAGGTGAAGGAGGTGGGGGGGTCGAGGGACCAGAGTCGAGGCTGCCGAGACTCGGCTTGATTGAGTTCAGCGGCGGCCGTCTGATAAGGCGTGTTTGCGCGCGCACGTGCGTGCGTGGGTGCGTGCAACTCGCCGGCCGCCTTGTTGTTTACTTGCGAGATTCGCGCAAACAGGTGCGTGCGTGCCCGCTGCACCTCGCCCGCCCGCCCGCATCATCACTCCCGGGGTCCCGGGTCCCCGGGGTGATTAAAGGGAATAAAAATGCTTGATTACAAATGTCCTGCCTCCCCATCAACTGGCTTTAATGTATGCAGTTTAATTGAGCGTCGCGAGCCACAGAGCGAGTTACGGAAGGAGGAGACGAGCCGATATCTCTGAAGGTGGGGAGGGGGGCGTAGGCGGAGGAGCTTGCAGCCGTCGTCATAAAAAACAAGTGGCACTTCATCTGTTGCTTATATTTACCTCGAGGTCTTCGGTTGCTGTATTGCTTAAGTAATAAGTTGCGTCAATAAATGCATCTGTAGCTGTGTTTCCATCACAGTTTTTTGCAAAATAAAAGCGATATTTCTAAAATTCGGAAAATAGTACAATTGCGATATGGAGGCGTAATTCTCGCAAAATCTCACAAGAATTACGTTTGCTTTTCTTTGTTTACGTTTGTTAGCTATCAGGAATGGTTGTTTTCTCTTTAATTACTTGTAAAAAATATTCTGTCTCCTCCTCCGTCCAAACAACACAGTGACCTGGTCACGTGACCCCGTACGTCACGTCTGATGACAAAAAAGTGTTTCCATGACACTTTTTCAATATACATCTATATTGATACGTCTGAAAAAACAGTTTTTGAAGGCGATATTTAGGTCTTGCGCAATTGTAGGGGTAATGGAAACGCAGCTTATAAATATTCACTCACAAGAGAAATTATCTGGAATGTGATGTGGCGGTTCGGCCAACCTGAAGGCATCACAGTGCGACTACGCTTGGGTGATATGGTTGGGTTCGATGGATGAGTAGCAACTTTTCATGTCTGACACTCAATTTAGAGTCAAACATACATGCATTCGCAGCTTTCCTTTTTTCATTTGTGCTCCTCAGCTACGAGCATGAGCGTGACCTGAGATAAGGAGGTCGTTCACATTTACATCTGCGTTCTCCCGTTGCATTTTTCCCATTCAATAGAGGCACAGGGAGAAGGAATCGCAGCAAAAAAAAAGGAGAGAAAAAAAATGTTGGTCGCCAAGAGTGAAACGTTACTCGGCGGATATATCATCTTGCATAATTGGCTTGATCTGGATCTGTAACAAGCAAATTAAGAGGGATATCTGTTAGTGCTCTTCTTTAACTTGCGGCGCTCGCACACGGGCACGAAGACCCGCACGCGTGAGCATGCACACTCTCGCACACCCCTGCAAAGGCCCTGGCCCTTAGCTAGGTTCGGTCTAATTGGCTTATTGTCTTGAGGAGCCAGTGACAGAGGAGCCAGTAGGAGGCAGACTTTCATCTGAGGTTATTGAGAGAGAAAGCTAATTTCCCCACGTTTCCCTGTCCGGGCCTCTGCGCTGCACACACATATCAAGCCCTCTCTGGAGGGATCATTAAGAGTCTGGCATTCTGACTCTCTCTTCGTCTCTTTCACACTCGCTCACATACACACTTTCGCACAAGCACGTACACACACACACACAGTGTTTTGTTTTTTTTCCTTCCTACCCCCCTACAGGTCAACAACCAACAGCATGCGGCTAACCTTTTGAGGAGAGTGAGACAAACCTAGCGCTAACTATGACACCTCCACGGTCCAAGTGCAACGCTCTCATTATTGTCAGAAACAAGCGGCTACCTGAACGTGCATGTGCGGAGGCGCCCGCACGTGCCGATTTAGAGGCGCAATTAACCGCTGACAACAGCCAGATGTGACGCTAACTCTGTCTGTCACCCAAAGACGTGCAAAAGGAGAGTTGACTTTTCTCGGCCTACATCTGCAATTTATCTCCCCTGTCCTTTCAACTTCAGTGCAGCTTTGCAGGTAGGGCTGTGCGACTAATCGATTTTAACTCTATTTGTTAGTCAAGATGTATTCCATTGTCTATTGTAATTTTATCAAAAAATGTGATATTTGTGTGATATTAGCAAAAGGTTGACGACAAACTCGAAAAACGCCACTGTATCCCCGGAGCGGATATGTACGTCGGTTATAAATGAGTCGCCTCCCAGTACTTGGGATGTGAGGTTGTTGTTTGATGAGGAAAGACGATCCCCAAACCAGGTTGGCAGAGAGGAGGTGGTGACATGTGTTGCGTTCGACTGAAGGTGCCGTGACACGGTGGAGAAGACATAGGAAAGAAGAACCTACCATTGCTTTCAGCCCTTGTGCGACTGTATCTGTGCCACCCGGGAAACAGCAGAGTGGGTTTTTGCCACTGTTGGATCAAGTGGACCAGTTGATATTTTCATTCTAAAAAAAAAAAAAAAGAATACAAAGAACAGAAGTAACAGAAGTAACAGGATGACCTACTTTCCAGTCAACCTGAAGAGAAGTCAGCTACACTTTTTTTTTTCCTCTCCCACTTATCGCACTTCTTTTGTACTGGAAATGAAAACAATAGCTGCAGGTCCAGCTGGTGTTTACCGACCTGAAGAAACGTCGGTTGCACTTTTTTTTTTGGTGTTCAAATATTTTTTGCTCCGCTGTTTATATTGGAATTTACCAGCCGCTGAAGAGCATTCAAGCTTAAAAGAAATACTGCGCCGACCTGTGCGCTCACCAGCAGGTCCTCAAGTTACCCCTGTTTGGCGTTTTCATTTTTCATTTATTTGCTATTCATGGCCCAGCTCACAGCAGAATTTGTTTTCACTTTTACACCCGTCCTCCACTCAGAAGTAGCGGGCAACCCCTCCTGTAAAATGTATTTCTATCTATAACATGTCCTTCTGGTCTAGTTTCTCATTAAATTATTTTCTGATGATGATTTTATTCACCGTGGATTACAATAGTTGTGCGCATGTATGTGCTGAATAAGGGCAAGTTCCCAGCTTTGGGAAGAAAAGAAGGAATATAACAGTTGGTGATTGGACCAAACGGCTAGCTTAAATAGCATGACAATCTTAGTAGCTTCACAGGCCATAAAAAAAAATGTTGGCTATCCTCAGGGAATATAGAAGCAGGCCTATACCCTGGGAGGGGTACTACTAATTTACGAGGGCCCTCTGCTCCTTGGTCAACAAAAATAAAAAAAAAAGGCTGGGGTAATTACTAATTCATTATTAACAGGCAGCATTATTTATGAGCAAAGAGAAGTGGTGCTAGAGGCCTGCAGTTTTCTTTGGTATCCCAACAAGACCAGAGCCGAGATGATGCGGTGAAGACCCAGCCTGAGGCGTTACTACCACCACTTCTCCTGCATAGGCCAGATGCACTGTCCCCTGGGTGCGGGGCGAAAAAAAGGGCCAAGGGGCAGGTGTTGAGTGCTGGAGAGGCCAATCCAACTCGTCTTTATGACGAGAATCTATATGAATAGATATAATCAGAGAAAATACTGATCCCCGTACTTATGGTAGCCCAGTATTGGGCACATACGTGTATCCGTAGAACCAGATGGCTAGATTATATATTGTTTGTGTAATTGCACTTAAGAGCCAATAGAATTTATTAAAAAGAGAATGCATGTATACAGTGTGTAATTTTTTCCTATGTCAAAGCGCCAGAGAACAAGTACTTCTAATATAAGGGAATGAAGTATCCGGCACGCTTTAGCAGGAACCAAACCTTTATTTCAGGGGGTGGAAGGAGGTGGACACAATAGAGCGTTTTGAACCCCCCATGTGAATCGCAGAATCAATCTTAACCACCGTTTCTTTTAAATGCCGGCACATACTGTCACATTCTACAGAAATTACGGAAAGCCTCTCAATGGCAGAAATTCTAATAGCTCCCGATATGATGAGAATACTGGTATTTTTAGGCATTTGATCCATCCTGAGGTTCATGGATTTAAAAGCTTTTGTGTTATGGCTGTGAAATGATACATTTGCAGGCCTGCTTAAAACTCAATTTAACCGTAGCTGCAGCATTGCCATAATGGCTACCCTCTATTTCCAGAGCTCTCCCAATCAATAACAAATTGCTGAAAGCACAAATGATTCCATTTTCTGCTAGGGGGAAACGAGAATGATGAGAAAATAGCTGAAATTGATATGTGAGGGAATATTATCAATGCTCCAAATGTCAGCAGGATGAGGTACTTTGACCTTTCCTGGCCAAGGGTGGAAAAAAAAAACACAACGAGAAGCGTTAAAATGCAGACAAACAATCATTCCAATGCAACAACTCTGAAGCATGTTGGCGATTATGCTTTTGTAGCACTGGGCGAGCATTCTGTGTGACTGGCAGGGAAGAATAGCGTGTAAAGACCTTGTGATCTGGAGAGCACGAATGGCTTTTCCGAACGTACAGTACATGGGGGAAAGTCGCTTACATGCAGTTAAACTAATCTTACAGCCCACTGTGTCTTGTTAACTAGGAGCTGATAAGGGTAGCCTCAGAATTCTCAGGGTATCAGACTGAAGCAGAACAGTGCAAAAAAAAAAATCCTCAAAGCACTCAGGAAAACCTCAAGAATCAAGCCGAGGGGGAAAAATCTCTTAAAAACCAAATAATTTGAAAACACCCACTGTATGAGAGTTGCTGACCTACCTGGAAAACACTGGAAACAGATATATATAATTCAGGTAAAATGAAGATAAGTTGGAAGCATTTAAGCAGCACTTAAATATTTATTCCCACTTCTTTTCTTAAGAAAGAATATTTGTGCAAACAAAAAAATCATCTTGAGCCACTGCAATACCACGAAAGTGTATTATTTTTTACGTAATGCCATCCTGCTGTCAGAATCCCAACTTTCTAATCTCCCCCCGATCATCTCTTTGGGTTTATGGGGGTTTCCAACAACTTTGCCAATGAAATATAGAGGGATCTTGATTTCAAATGTACAGAACATCCTCCGCATCCCGTAGACAATTTCTAATGGCGATAGCCTCCGTGAGCGTTGCGTAAACATTAGTTCACCTTAACCTTTTCATTGAAAAGAGTTTTTTTTTTCTTTGCTTGTTTGTGTTTAGGTTAAGTGTGTTTTCGTGAGTGTTTCTCATGACAATTTCTCTTCAGTGTTCTTGGCTTTGAAGGGAATGTACAAAATGTTTGAATGCGTCGCCCAAAGGTCATGTACGCTGTTGATATTGTGTGCTGATTTGCAAGGGCAAGTGCATAAGGAGTAGACTCACTCCTTTGGTAGAATAGCTCCCATTTTTGTCTATAATGGTAAACACTTCTATGATGTTGCGAAGGACATTAGGTTGTGTATAGTGTGTGCCATGAAGAGGTGAAAGGACCATGCTGAACAAGATTTTTGTTCCTGTTGTTGTTGTTGTTGTTGTTTCTAGTTGTTTTCTTCAGTTGGAACATTTTTCCTGCACATTAAATTAGTTTTACAAAACACCTCCATGGGTTAAAGGGTGTAAACATTATTGTCGGAGTACTCAACAGAGATTTTTGTCTTCAAAAGTACAATGTTAATTAATACTCTGGCAAAAATCAGCACTTTTTGGTGCTCGGTGTGACAGAATGTAATAATAAATCATCCAACAAACTCTTTAGTCTATATGTGCAAAATGAGATATTTAGCCCTCTGTTTAGATCCTCCTGCAAAAATGTATGATTTAGCTTTCACTTTGTTGCACACACTTTCTGAAAAGATGAGCAATGAGAAGAAATAATGTCGGATTTTTCCATCTTTTTTTTGTTCTTTTGTAACAAGAATGCACACACTCTATTGTACACAAGAGCCAAGGCGCTGGCCATTGCAACGCCAATCACGGTCACTCGCAGCGGCTTTTTCAAAAGGAAACAATACCAGGCACAACATTTGGCCTTGTATTGCACGCACTTTGCCCGGAGTGAGATCGCAACGATGCTCAAGCGAGTCAATACCATCACCGGCCTCATTACTAAATGCTGTACTAATTTATCATTAACAACCAAACAGCGTAGCCTGTGCCGTCCTCATTATAAGCAAGGTTGAAAAAAAAAAAAAAAATCAATCATGGCAAGGGGGCTAAAAGCCCAGTGAAGGTCATGCACAACTCTGCCAAGTTTTAATTAGTCTTACAATGCTTAAAAAAAAGAAAAACTTTAGTTCAGCTGGACAATGAAATGAGAGATGGAAGAATGTACCTCATAGTGCTTTAAAAACACCCATGTAAGTTGTATTTCCAAGTAAAAATAAAATGACCACCAAACATAGCAGTCACACGTTCTGAAGAAATAACTCATTTTTAGACTAACTCAATCTCCATGCGGACTTCCCTTCAATAAAGGTGCACACGTGTTCCCAATTAAATTTGCATGCACTTTGCTTGCTAAGCAGGCACAAAGAAGGCGCGTCATTGCGCGGCGTGGCGTCATCCAAGCGAGTCAAAAGAGGCAAAAAACGCACGCGAGCGCGAGCCCACATGCGTGCACAAAAGACCTCAAAACACCTTGACATCATCAACCGCTGCCATGGTGATGGCCTGCGTCTGAGTCAAGCCAGAGCCAGACAGTTCATCAGCGTAAGAGCACTTATCCTTTGTATGCACGCTGTGTTTGTGTGCGCGCGCACGTTTTTGTGTGTTGCAAACAGGAGGAAAAAAAATAATAATAAAAAAAATTGGCCACTGCGAGGACAGTCAGTCCTTCAAGGGGACAAAGGGTGAGGCTGGTCGGTGTGGGGTTATCCTGAGGGTCCCGCAGAAATGAATGCTAGTCCATATGATATTTAATTTACGCAAAAAGGGGCCTCATTGTTTCTACCGCGTCCCACCCCGGAGTGGTGAGCATCTCTCCGTGAGAGATGAGAGGGAATAAAACAGGGAGGACGTCTGAGATGAATAATGACAATAATACTAAATGATTGCAGGGGCAAACAAACCATCCACAACATTTAGCTTTTAGGGTAATTTTTTAAGATTTTTTTATTATTTCGTTTGTAGCGTGAAAGCATCCGCAAGGTTTGGAATTTAAGTCACAAGATGCCTTATTATTGTAGCAGCCCGGCTGATTCATTCATTCTTGAGGGTGCCACAGTGTTTAATAATAGGAGAGGAGGAGGAATCTGACCGATGGAGAGCGCTGTCTTTGTGAAGTGCGTTGAAGAATTTAGGATTTTACTAATAATGCATCCGGTGGACAGATTTACTGAGATCAACTGGCTAACTTTTCCCAAACCATCCACTTTTTCGGCAAAGTTTGTTTTTTAATCCTTAGCCCCTCTAGCATCAGTGTCTACACTGATGCACAGCCAGTGTCTGTGTGTGGAGAAGTGTTTGTCTTCCGGTGTGCGAGTGCGTCTCTCCCTAATGCGGAAGCTTGATTTCTCCAGCCGGAATATAATTGAGCGATCACTCCGATCTCCTCCTGAAGCCCAGACAGTCTAAATACTGCGCTGGAGTGGGCTTTTCAAATGGAATTGGGGGTTGCGGAGGGGTTGGCTTCTCAGACGCGATATCAGCGCAGAAATGTGGTCCGACAGACTAATCGCAGATTCTCAGATTCTTCCCCCTCGCAAGTATCACAGGCCAGGCTCTGTTTTCGTGTTCGTACCTTCCTTCGCTTTACCTCCCTGTTGACATTCATTTCCTCTCCCTAGATATGCTCGTCCATCCCACTGCCTCTCCTCCTCTGTACATATCCTGCATTGGTTTTTTCAATTTATTTATATCTTACATTGTCTCCACCTGTGCCTGCACAGATTATTCTGGTCTGATTATTTCCCATACACACACATGCTCGTCTTTTTGTTTTGTTTTGTTTTAATATACCATATTCTGCTGGATTTATCACACTTTGCCAATGACACAAACTGCCGGGGCTTCGGGGGAAAGCGGCGACTTTTGGGGCCCGCGGTCGCATATGTGGTTTGTATATGGGTGCATGTGCACGCTCATGTGAATATGTGAGGGTCTGGCATGTGTGTTTTGACCATGGAGGTATACCACGGGCCATTTGTGTCGGCCCAGTGCACCTTCGAAATTGCCTCTGGGTGCGCGGGGTGCTTCACAATGTTCTGGACCATTAGCTCAAATAAGTCACAGCTAAAACTCTTAGTATCTGTCTCGCAGGCCGAATGACAAACTGCGTATCCTCCTAAGTCTTGGCGGCAGAGATGCAGGCGGGAGAGGGACAAAGAGACAGGACTCCCAAGATGAATTCCACAGCAGGGCCAAACCCCCAAAAAGAGCAAGACGGCGAGCAGAGAAGCACCAAATTGACCCACCTCGGATGGTTGTTGTCCAATATTCAGTGATTGGTGAGATGGCTTGCAGTATATATTTCATTCAGACGTATATTAAGAAAAACATTGTCTGGTTATCGGCTTCTTAATATGCAGGTACAGCTTTTTATTTGGTTTTATTTGGTATTTTTTGGTTTTGGACGATCTGAAACATAAGCAAACAAGATGTTTTTGTAACTTTTGGACTTCAACAGTTTCTATTGGAGGGAGAAAAAAAAACACAAAAAAAATTTGACACTGGAGACCTAGACTTCAAAAACTGAAGTTATCATCCCATTACCCATTCCATATCATTATGTGAAGGTTCCGAGCCGAGCGCACACAAGCAGGTTTGCACTTTGAAAGATCTTTTACGTATTTATGCGGCTGATCAACTGACTTTTTTCCCATCCCTTTGCTGGCGAGGGGCCGGCTCTCCTCTGCCAGGACAAAGCCCTAAATATTCATCAGACACTCAAGACACACACTCGGAGGGCGAAAACACATCTCAAACTAGGGCACAGTGTAATCATAAAATAAAGACATCCCTTATGTGTGCGCACACATCTCTATACCCTGACTGGCACTAGCCACATATTTGGAGCCACGGCTCTCCCACTCTCTCATTGTTTATTCTGCCTGTCTGCCTTTCTTCTGTTGTTCTTTAATTCATTTTTCATCTCTTCATTGGAACTGTGTGTCTCGGGCAGCAGCCGGGGCTCTCGGTAAGGATACTGTATTACTCTTATGTGTGCGGACAGCGCGCACGCACGGGCTCTCGGGAGGAGCACGCACGCACACGAGCTCACACAAAAAAAAAGGTTCCTCCAGAGTAAATGAAGTTTTAGAATTCTTGAAGGCAACCTCCAGTCGCCGGCAGACTTTGTTTTGTTCATCGGGGCGAACCCTCAGTTCTCCCTCGGTTTCTCGCCGGCTCCCGTCAATTTTGCATGTGGCGCCGCTCTCTTCCTAGTTGCCACCCTTCACCTGACTCCCCTCCGCCGCCCCCAGCCGAGATGCGAGCCGGATCCGGATCCACCCTACCCCCACGCCTACCCCGCACCCCCTATTGGGGTGGCAAATGGATACAGCACACCTGAAGCGCGTTTCAGCTGGTTTCATCATAGCCGACCATCGCGCCGCTTGATGTCAGCGGGTCCGCGGATGTTTGGCTGGGGTTACATCAAAGTGCCTCTCCCACCAATATGCATCTAGTCATGAGGAGGATGCATCCTTTACGATCGGGGGTGTGGGAGGGGGGACCAAACAACAACAACAATTGTCTCCTTCAAACGGCACGCGGCGTGACGCCGTGATTTAACAATGATGGAAAATACAGATTTCAGGTGTGACCTCGCGGGAGTATGAAAAGAAAAGAACTCGCGCTTTATGATGTTTCCTGCTCTGAAAGCGCCGCGTGCGCCGAGGAGATACGGGCTGCTGCGAACGCCTCATCCAACCCCTGAACGTAGTGTCAGACGCGCTGCGACGGCCCTGACCCCGAGCCGGTGAAAACATTTACTAAATACACAGAGAAGAAAAGTTGGTAAGAGGAAAGTGTGCGATTAACTGCGCGCGCTGGGGTTCCTTTGTGTGCGCAGCTCAGAGACGTCGGCTGTGGACTTTTACCACCTAAACACCGCGCAGGCCTGTTGGGGTGTCGCAACGGTGGAAAATGATGTGGCAACATTCTGTGTGCTTTCTTCATATTGAATTAGTCCGGCTGGGGTTTAAAAATATATTTATGTGTAAACAGAAATGCCCTTCAGTCTACTTCAGATGTTTGTATTGGCTTTCCTGGGGTATGCTCGAGCTGCACATCGAATTTATGCTTTAAAACGGAGGACGGCTGCAGTGAAAGACACCCTGCACATCTCCTGACATATTTGAGAAGACACCCTTCCAAACTTACGAATTATTCCAGCCGTGTTGGCTTTGAAGCACGCCATTATATACGTATTTTTCAATGTTCGCTATTAAATCTTTACGGAGAGTGTTTAAGGTTACAATGTGCCTCTATTTGTAGGTAGTGCAAAGAGGTAGTCGCAGTATTGTTCTGGATATGATTGTGTTATAGTAGTGTTGTAGAACTGAAGATTGGTCTAGGTCTCAAGACCTCTGGATTTTTGCTCATGACCGGTCAAGACTCGGCCAACACTGCAATGACAGATAATAACAGAAAAGAATCCAGCTGCTGCCGTTTTACGCTCCGACAGAGCCCCTTATTCCTTGTTCATATATTTTTTAATTTTATGAAGCAAAGTTGTTTTTGGAAAATGGCTCAAAATAGTTGGCAAAGCATCAAAATATTTAAGAAAAGTATTAAAAGATACCTTGCTGAAAAAGATACCTTTCTCTCTCTCTGTGTGTGTATATATATATATATATATATATATATATATATATATATATATATATATATATATATATATATATATATATATATATATATATATATATATATATATATATATATATATATATATATATATATATAAAACGCTCCTCTATGTAATAAAGCAAGGTAAGTCTGCTAGATGGTGGTGGTGGCGGGTTCTGGGGGTGGATTTCCTCACTTCTAACAACTTTAATCGCGCTGCCGCATTTAGATTCGCTAAGTGCAATCCTCGGCTGACAGCTAAGTCGAGAGCGCCAGAGCGCCGACTACTTCGCCAGCCAATCTCATTAGGGCGAGAGTTTTAACAGTTAAGACCTCACCTCTAACCGGTAAACTGCTTTGAGGTGGAAATGTGTGTAAAACAGTCGAGTCGAAGCGCCGCCCTAACCACCTCATTTGTCTCCGTCTCTCCGCCGACGGAACAATGGCTTTTGTTTAACCTTGTTTGATTTCCCTCTTAGCGCTGATCCCCCCCCCTCCTCCTCCCACTGACGAGAGCCCATTATTGGGCCTCTCACCGAGGCGTGTTTCACTAACGAGCGATCGCTAATGAAGGCTTTAATGTAGGATTAATTACACTCCAAATTGAATGTCTAATTGCTTTTATTCCCTCCTGATGAAATATGCTCCGGCTGCCACTTCAATGCCATCTGTTGTAATTAGGAGTGGAGAGACAAGAGGAGTGGAGGTGGGGGAGTGGCGGGGAGTGAGGGCGGGAGATGGATCGGAGATAGCCAAAGACAAGACCTGTTTTTTTCCCTCCCTTTTTTCCCTCCTATTTTTTCCCCCAACCACACGATCTTTATCCTAATGCACACGTCATTAGCTATAGGTTTCCATGCCAGTTTTTTGCAAAAGTAAAGCGATTTTTCAAAAATTTCGACGAAGTCCAATTGCAGGTGTTCCCATTGAAGCGTGGGAAGTGAAACTGTAATTCTCGTAAAATCTGCGATAAATCTGCATTTCAATGTTTTCTGCTGTCAAGAATGGTTATATTTTACTTTCTGATTACTTGTAAAAAAAAATTTTTCCAGCTCCTCCTCCGTCCAAGCATAATGCGCCATTTTCACTTGAAGTGAACTGGTCACGTGACCCCGTAGGTCACGTCCGGTGAGGCGTAAATGCGACAAAAGATTTTCCATGACACTTTTGAGATATACCTCTATGGAGAGCGTCAAAACCTTTGAGCGATATTAGAGAGGTTTTATTTTCAAGTTTAGGTGTTTCCATTACTAGTTTTTTATTGCGATATTTAGGTTTTGCGCAATTCTAGGGGTAATGAAAACGCAGCTATTGATAATGTTCCTGTCCACCGTTTCCTCACCTCTCCTTCCTCTCGCCGCCCGCCGGTGCGGTGCCGAGCCATCGGCGTCCGCCTCCCTGATAGATGACACCGGGGTTATCTGTTTCCCTCTGCTAATTGCATCCCCTGATGAGTTTAGGCAAACACATTAGCTAATTGCATTTGTGCCTCTCAGACGCCGCTTGATTGATAAAGTGCATATGATGCTGAATCATTGCGGCGTTTGGTGGTTATTCATCTCCGTGGCAGTCCGTATAAACAGCCACACACCCACCACCACGCAAAGCACGCGCACGCACGCACGCACACACACACACACACACACACACACACACACACACACACACACACACACACACACAGAGCAAAGGGGGCAGCAATGACACAGTATGATTGATGCCGTGTTTAAAGAGATTGTTTCTGATCTTATTAAAATTCATTGATTTCTTTTAACTCTAATGTTTGATTAGCAGTTTGGACAGGAAGGCTCCCGAACCACGCTTCCCGCCCCTTCTTTGTTTTTGTTCTTAACGGTATTTGACAAGGCGGACTTGTGTCTGGAGCAAAAGTTTGTCCCTCAAGCAGAGTTGGCAAGGCCTCGGTCCAAACGGGGAGATTTCTCTGAGCAAAATGAGAAAAACAAACTAAAAGAAAAGAAACAACATTCACACTGGATTCATAAGACTAATCTATATAGCTATATATACGCAGTATGTCAGGTTTTTTTTTTTTACAGTGTTGCGGGGCAAGAAAACCATATAACATCTTATATAAAACATACAACACCTAGATCACCTTTGTATGATATCCAGGGTTTAATTGATATAAATTTTAACTAATTTAATCGTTAATTGGTTTAATTGGCTCACAAGGTTTTATTTGGGTATATCTCTGTGTTTTTAAAAATAATTATTAATTCATTGTAATTAAAGAAAGAACCTCTCAAGTGATCTGGTCCATATATCAATGGAAAATCACATTTCATTTGAGCCATTTAGCTATTTTGGTTATGCTCAGACTTTGTATTCTTTCAAACAGTTTACATACCAGAAAAAAAAAGTCCTGCAGCTTTTATTGACTTGTCTTCACGTATCAGTTTATGTTGACGCCACACACACACACACACGCACACCGACAGAAAAAAGGCACATCTGGGATGTGCCATCGTGGCAACAATGAGGTAGACTGTGTGCGAGGCCAATAGGTGGGACATAAGGCTATTATCTTCATAATGGTATTATGTTATTGAGCCTGCATTAACATCCCAATGAATGGACGTGTGGCAGGTGTGCTTTGTCGCGGCCGCTCTGCCACTGTCCGATAAGACAATGACACAATATGACGAGAAACAACGGCGCTTGTCAGTAATTGTTCACATAAGAAAAAAAAAAGATGACACACTTGTCAATAGCCGTGCCCTGTCTGCGTGTGCCTCTGCGCGCGAGAGTGCGTGTAAGGGTGTGTGACAGTCCATGTGTGTGTGTGTGTGTGTGTGTGTGTGTGTTAGAAGGACTCCCCTAGGAGCAAATGGCTTTAAGCAACACGAGCGCCTGATCAATACATCGATATTCAGCTGAGGAGGTCTGACGACACACACGTCTCCGCATTTACTTGCGGGGGCGACAAAAAAATGAAGACGCAAACAATCAAACGCACCATTGGCGACAGCAGACACACACACACGCGCACGCACGCACAGAGTCGGGCTTCGGGCGCGGCGTGACCCCTTAGCTAATCAATTTTTTGCCACATGATAGGGACGCCACGCGCCGCCGTCGTCACCGCTGCATCATTAGAGGGTGACACATGTACTTTCAGACACACACACACACGCAGACACACTATTGTCACCATTGTTGCTGCTATAAGAGATTATACTCAAGACAAAGGCGGCTGCGATTAGCATCTTGTCCACGTTTTTTCTTTCTGCTTTCTTTTTTTTCCGAAAGACTAACAGACTCACGCGGGCCACGCACGCACACTCGTGCATCTTGACCTCGCTCCCCGCGGTCGGAGCTCATTGGATGGATGTCAGCTTACGGCGCCGTGTGCATTGTCCTTATTGTTATTCTAATGACTGACTGGAACAACAGTATAGAAGCCACTGGAGATGGGGGAGCTTATGCGGACAGATAATCCAACTGTCCACACTCGGCAAACACCGATTGGTCACAGTTTGGGGGCCTGCCAAATCAGATAGCGCTCGGCGCACGTGCGTACGCGGCCTCGGATAATCTCGTACGAGTGCCAGCGTCAAAAAAAAAGAAAGAAAGAAAAAAGATGGAGACGAGGGGCCGCGGGGGTTCTGTTTGACGCCCCAATCTGAATATTCTACTACAACGGTCAAGCATCCCGTTGTGTTGTTCCGTGCAAAAGTCTCGAGCTTTGACAGGTTCAACGTAGACACTGTACACGTCTTAATTATAGAAGAACAGCACTAAGAAATGGGCTTCAAGACCTGTGAGGGTCAAAGTCAAGACAATAAAAATGTATTTTGCTCATAACTACAGTCTTAAGTATGGCTACACTGTCTGTGTGATTCTGCTTTTTTAAAAAGAAATACCATTATGATTAAGACTCCACCAGAAGTTATCGATAAATGATGTAATTTGTTTGATTCAACGTCTGATTTTCTCCATTCTGACGCCGCCCGTTACGAGATGTGTGGACATTTGATGATTGAGCCCCCCCTGCATTTTTACTTGTGCAAATACATATGCACGCAGACAAGCAAACAACCCGCTCGCTATCACACACACACACACACACACACACAAACACAGCGCGCACTCTGTGCACAAGCCCATCCACTGAAGTAAACATAATTCAATTGCATATCTGGCTAACGCGATTCAATTACACAGAGGCATTTAAACCAATCACCATCGCCGTCTTCATTCAGATCAGTGACATCATTCTAACCATTTGTGGCACCACTTAGGCAGTAATGAGCCAAATGAAAATGGAAATGTGGCGCTGGGAACATCACAACAGGCTGCAGAGGGTTAACAAGTTAAATGGGTTGGGAGTGGGGTGGAGGTGGGGGTTGTTTTTATTGTTCGGATTAATTGACTCGTGGGGGGAAGGGGAAAACAAACAAACAGATGAGAGCTGCAGGATTTTCGGAACGTGAAGGGAAGTGGGAATGGAACTTGGCACAGGACTAATCACTTGGGTGATGCAAGCGTGTAGGTTAAAGACGCTAAATGGGCCGCATGAGTTAAATAACAGGACGGTCCACAATGAGGTCGGCAAGATTGGAGATTTAGCAAAATTCATTTACTTCCCCTCCCTCCTCCTTCCCCTTGGATGTTCAATCTGACAACCTCCCAAAACTTTTCTCGTCGTTGTCAAGAAAATTTACGCTTTCGCGGCCGACGCCTTGACCTCGTTTAGCATGCGGCCGCTCAGCCGCCTCCAAGATGGCGGCGGATCCAAGCTTGGAAAATTGCTAAAAGGCATCGACGTGCGGCGGAGTCGCGGCGAGAGGCTCCATCATTTAAGGGGGAAGTTAATTGTGCCCAGCGTGTGCGCTCCCCCCCCGCCCGATGAGACCCCCCGGCCGCCTGTGAGCGAGAGAAGTCGGGCAGCAGAGAAAAACAAAGCGTGGAAGGATACAACCTGAGGACTAATCCACCGGTTCCCGCGAGGGGACGGCAGTGATTGGAATGGGTAAGAAGTAATGAAAATAATTCTTTCAAGGTTTAACCTTTTTCGGCGGGTTTAACCTCTCGCAGGTCGCCAGACATGAGCGCTATTCCTGGGAGAGCCGGTGGATGTTATATTTGCAAAACAAGGTTAATAACGTTGAACTGTCTCACACTGTCTCGCAGCCTTTTTCATACGTTCAGACTTCACAGGGCGTTTATTTTTTTTTCCAAAAAGACAGACACTAATATGGGAGACGTAGCCGTATGCATAGGTCTGAAAGCAATTCATTTGAGACGGAGGAGAGAGAGATAATCAATAATGTCTTATTTAAAAATGCCGTTCATCGCTTTCAAATTGGCAAATTTGTAATCTGAGAGCGTTTCCGTTAACATTCGGGGACGGTCTGAATCTAAATCGGACTATTTTTGCGTTTGAAGTTGAAATTTCTTGGACACATTTGGACGAAATAGGAAACAAACAAGACACAATATCCAGGGGAAAGTTTGTCAGCGTCGAGCCAACGCACCAAACTGCATTCGCTGTAGCCCTATAGAATTCTCTTCTTTCTAAGCATCTGTTTCTGTGGAGTGTCATTGAGTAAACTGAAACCTCCGACCCCCTGCAGCAAGTGAAGTGGCGCACAAAGAAACCCGGCGAAAATCACAAAAAGCAACAAAAATCCCTACTTTTAATTGGGTTTTTCTGCAAGCCTGGCGCTTGCAGAGGGATTGCGCGGTTTGGTGCTTCATTTCAGGCTTTTGAGGACTAAACTCAGAGGTATTGAAACATCAGTCGAATGTGTTATAGTTTCACTTCATCACTTGCTCGATCACATGGCTCCTCGCACTTTAAAGTTCCATCAAAAGGCTTTCTTTGATAAATTTTGATGTATGTATGGGTCAGCCTGTGTCCAAGCCTTTCAAGGTGGAAAAGAGAAGCAGTGGGTATTTTTTTTTTTTTTTTTCCAACTTCGCACATCACAGCGGCGATGCTCTGCTCCGCTCATTCACATTAGCTTGAACTTCTGTAAGACAGGGCCAGAAATGAATAAAGGAGCAGTTCCGACTTGTCTCTTTTAAAAGTTCGCAACCAGACATATGTTTTTTTTTCCCGGCACTGCATTGACGGGTACAGCCGTCATCGGAGACCAAAAGATGTCTGCGTGCCTTTCTGGGAAACTTTGCTCAGGTTGTGACAGACTAATCAAATTAAAAGTTTTTTTTTCTTCTTAGTATAGGAACAAAGTTGAAAGACGGGTGCCAAGAAGAAGGGCAGGAAAATGGTTGAAAATGGGATTCTAAATAACTGTTAAAGAGAGTGAAACATTTCAAAGCAAAAGAAAAGCCTATAAAAAACGAAGGTATATTAAAAATAAAACCATGTATTTATATGTAGATGACTGAATATGGTTCCTTCTTCGATGTATTTTCTGAAGACCTACATATTATCCCCTTTCCACCTAGCCTTTAGATAAATATCTCAGAGGATGTAACCGGCAGAAAAAATATAGATTGCATTGTCCATAATATGCCCGCTTATGTGTATTAATCAACTCCGCTGACCTCACTTTCTCCCTTCTGGCCACTCTGATTGTTTGTTTTCCATTAGGGGCCGGCGTCTTGCTTGTTCAATAGCCCACCTCCATCTGCATATAAACAATGAAACTATCAGCTAGGTAACAAGAGTGGGGACAGCAGCTCAATACTGCTATGAGAGGTCTCCAATAATCAGCCGTGTTGGAGGCAGGCGGGACACCGGCAAATACAAGCAAGCGGTATTGACAGGCGCTGGTTGCCTTCAATCAGCTTATATCCACCGGCAGGGAAATCGGCCGCACTCTGCATGGACCCGGAATTATTACTGACAAAGACATCGGCTGGGAAAAAGAGAGAGTTAAATGACTGACAAGGAGGGGGAAATCAGGAAACAGCGAGCGGCAATGTGTGCAATGGGAGGACGCTAATGCGGACCGATTGACAATTTTACAATTGTGCGCCATTGCTGGCCGTTGTTCTTGGTTGGGGAACGAAATGAAACAAAACAAAGGAATAAGAGACAAAAGCAACAGCTAATTAAATTTAAAGTGCAAGTGCATATTTGTGCATTGCACATTTAGAGAGCATCAAAGAGTGAGAAAGCATATCTCATATGAAATATAATATAAAATGTTGTTCTGGGCTGTTGTACTGGGTCTGGAGGTGGCTACTGATAGTTTAAATGTCTTGTTATTAGCAAGTCAAAACACAACAGTTAACAGTGCATCATTCTGTGCTTTATATTTATTTAATTTCATACCAATAGACCCTTTTAAATGTTGTGCACGAGGCCTGTATATTGTTCCTGAAAACACATGAACGCAGATAAAATACACCCAGTAGGACAGCAGGCTCTGCTCGGGGAGAAAGGGGGGGGGGGGAAAGAAAGAAAGAAAAGCCTCAGCATCTGATGAAAAGCCAAAAGCGAAACACTTTTTCCTAACTTTACATCTTTTGAAAGGTTCAGCCCAGAGCAAATGCCCGGCTTAACTTTGAGCAAATTAACTTGTCAACGATCTAAACAAACAGTTTCACTGTGTTGGTTTTCGCCTTTATTTGTTTGTTTTTGTTTTGTTTTTACAGCAGAACCGCAGCAGCGTCGGCTTTTGGAATTTCAACTTAAAGTGGTCGGGATAATCGGCCTAATCTAGCCTGTTTGTAACTCGTTGGATAAACCTATTTATACAGCGGTATTTTTGACCTGAAACTTTGCGGTAAACACAGATGTTCGTAATGGTCCCGATAAATATTTTGTTTCATTCAAGTCAAACTGAGCCGATCTGCTGGTTTTGGTATTTTTGCATGCTTGCTGACTGGAAAATGTGCCGCAACTCTACGTGGAACATTTTTGTGATATAATTTAAGCCTGTGGTGGCAGATTTGTGTGCTGTGTTTGTTGCTTTGTTTGAGTCGATGTAGGTAACCTCGTTCACTGAATAGATCCACGCTACCATTACATTGGGGGAAAACGCTCTAAAATCAGCTACATTAAAATTCAGCTCACCAACCGTCGTCTAAAAGAACTGATAACGTATCTCTGAGCATTCGTTTTTATAATAAATAATTAGTTTGTTGCAGTGGCTGAAATGTGTGAAATACAATTTTCTGTTCATCCGTCAAATAAATTCACTGTCCGTCACAGCGGCGGGGGTGACCGGAAACTGGAGGGCAATCCCTTTGAGTGTGGGATCATTTCCAGCCTGATTGCATCACACACACACACACACACACACACACACACACACACCCACACTTCAAACCCCAGCGGTATCGTAGCTGCCAACACATCATTTACATAATCAGCTCTTGTTAGACGTTGGGCTTTCTTGTTTTGGTAAAATATGCTTAACCTCCACACACACACACACACACACACACACACACACACATGCGCCCGTGCCTGGCTACGTATGTGCAGCGCTTGGGTCATATTAAGGTCACAAGTAAATTGGCTGAGGGCAGCAGGCCTCACAGCTCTTAGTTTATAGAGGCAAATTAATTTGCAGGCCATGCAGCAACTGTGAAGTCAACATATTAGTCATGCAACTCACGCTGCAATGGTGGCAAAAGGGATGTTGAAATATTAATAAATAAAATAAAAAAATAAGAATAAAAGCGCTACTCGTTTTTCTGCCACACAGCAGAGGTCAGGTTTGGAGGACAGAATAGAGTTATTATGAAGTAAAAGTGAATTTTCCCACTGCATAGTGGCTGTCTTTCACTTGTCATTTACCTAGGAAAGAGGCAAAATGCTTCAAAACTATCAGTATCGATTTAGAAGATAAGAGAATTTATTTTGATAAAAAAAGAACAATGATACGTTAATAAGGTTTTATAGGCCGTGGTGAGAAGCCGGGGTGGGATTTTTATCTAATTACAAGCACAATATAAATGGATCGTGCGCACTTTGGGGAAAGAGAGAAGTGTTCTGCAGGCCGGCGTGGCCCAACCATACATCACAGCCCGTCCTAACGTTTTTGCCAATGCCTGCAATGTGACGCATTACTCCACCTCCAGTTTACCGTCCACAGCTCGAGAGGGAAGCTTCTAAATAACCATCAGCTGCCGCCGCATCCATATATCAAATCGCAGCCTTTTTTCCTGTTCTTTTTTTCTGCCCCCTCCGCCCGGCGCCTCAGTCATGCTGAATCATCAACAGGAGAGAAAATCGTGGCAGCCGCTGTCAGTCACGGCGGCGCAGTTCAGACGGCGGCGGGGGGGGGGACAGTTGGCAGCTCGGGGGCCCCCGAGGGCCCGGCCCCGGCCATATGGCAGACGCTGTAGCGCGGCTGTGTCATACTCAGGCCTGTTTTAACGACCAATTAGGCTCATTAGGCCTTGATTAGAGATGGTGGTGCCTAGGGGGAGCCGCATGGAGAGTCGGAGAGGGGAAAGAGGGGGTGACAGCGATGACTTATCAGAGAAAGAGAGAGAGAGGGAGAGGGAGGGAGGGGCCGGCGGGGGAGTGTGAATTAGTGATGATGTGCACTCTCGGCGCGGCGGATTAGGAACAGGTGTTCGGCTCTCCAAACGAAATGCAGCAGGTGACTCGAAAGCTTTCGTTTTTGCATTGAGATTGTTAATTAATTACCCACCCCCACCCCGTTCCCTCTTCCTTTGTTTTGTAAAGGTACATGAAGAGGTTTGCCAAGGTTAAGCGTGCCGTTTTGATGAGCTCGCGCCTCCGTTTCCCTCTCCCGCCCTTTTTTTTTTACCTGCTGACTAGCACAATGAACCAATGAATGAATTCTGTAGCGCCGCCTGAGACAAAAGGTCACACTCAGCAGCACAACAACTAATGCAATGACTGGAAATGTGTCGGTCTACACCTAAGATGCATTGGCTGTACTATATTTGATCTAATATCTCGGGAGGTACCCTCATATTTATTTTAATTTTAAATTGCTGGATGTAAGGCTAAGATAAGAGAAAATAAAATCCACGAGGCAGCGAGCGAGTAGTGAATTAACAACATGTGGACTAAAGAGAGTTGAATTACGAGGCAAGGGATGAAGGTCGGACAGAGTGAGTAAACCAAAGCCAGAGCAAAAACACAGAATACAGATAAAACTGTCCATTGGGAAGCTTGAGTGGGGTGATGAGGTGTGGGGGTGAGGGGAGGAAACTTTACGGCCCTCCCCGACATAATTTCTGAGCCAATCCTATTTTATGGCTTCAAATAACACCCTGTTATTTCCACTCCCTCGTCTTTATCTCATTGTTTTTATGTTTCGCCTCGCCATCAGCGGACTGACCGAGCAAAAACAAGCTATTAGCATGCAGGGGAATGTGTTTTGACTTATGCACAAGACACAGACGACTAAACGACCAATCTGTCAATAGCGCGCCCGCCGCCGCCCGCCCGCCCGCGCCGCAGCTGCCATCTACAGGGCATTTAACAGTAGCGGGCGTGGGGTGTGTGTGTGTGTGTGTGTGTGTGTGTTTTGGAGTGTGCGAGTGGTCCGCGGGGGATTAGGGCTCTAACGATAATTCTACATATGGTGACTGGATAAACCTGCCTGAGCAGCGAGATCATAAATCCAATCTGAGGGTGATAATCCTTTTGCCAGATGAGGAATTAATAGCAAATGTTTTTGCAGTGGCCGGAGAGAGGACGTGTTTGTGGTTGGTGTGATAGAGGAGTGGGTTGGGAGCCGGGGGGAGGGAGAGGGGAGCTTGTTTACCAACGAGATATGAAAAATCGGCAGAGCGAATTTATTTATCCTGTGTGTGTGTGTGCGTGCCATTTTTCTATCTCCGTTTATTCATCTATTAGTTTTAATTCCGTATCACTAACAGGCGATATGACGGGATGTGCGCATTAAAAATAAAAAACATTTTTAAAAAAACGTGGCCGCGTCGGAGCCACTCTGGCATTTGCATCCGACAGAGAGGGGGAATTTATTTTCTGTCTTTCTTTGCCTTTTTTTTTTTTTTTTTTCATGGTGTGAAGTCACCCTGCACTAATCCTACAGTGTTGTTATTAAGCTCAAGGCCATGGAAATGGACAGAGTGTAAGACATGCAGAGTGCATATAAGCCAGATTAGCGCCAAAACATCCCCACAAACACTGCTGCCCTTATTCAAATTCATATTTATATCTGTGTCGCGCTCAATAGGGCCGTTCTGCCGTTGTGGAGTTCCTGTGTGCAGAAGTTTAGGATAAAAAAAAAAGAAAAGAAAATGGAAAAAAAAAGAGGATCCTGGGTTGGGTTCTTTTAGTAAATAAACCATTGTACATGAGACTATCAGACAGAGGCCGAGCGCAAGGGAGCCAAAGTGGTAAATAGAAAAATAAAAATAAAAAAGAGGGTCAACAGAGACGGGTGAGGCTGGTTTTTAACAGCGAGGATGGGCCGTGCTGAAACATGGGAATTGTTTTTTTTTTTTTTTTAGGTGCGTTTAGAAAGAAGGCGCCCGAGAGGGTAAAAACTGCCAGTGGAGGAGGAGATAGGTTTGGGTTTAGAGTCAGGTGCTGGCATGGAAATCAGGGAGAGGAATTTAAAGGAGGCCGTTCAGCACGGGATAGGGGAAAAAAAAATGGCAGAACTGAGAGAGAGAGAGAGAGAGAGAGAGAGGAAGAGGGAGGGAGAGAGAGAGAGAGAGAGGAAGAGGGAGGGGAGAGAGAGAGAGGAAGGGGGAGTGGGAGGGAGGGAGAGAGAGAGAGAGAGAGAGAGAGAGAGAGAGAGAGAGAGAGAGCGCTCTAGATCCAGTGTTTGACATTTCACCTCGCTCAGTTGATAAGGGGTGTCACCCTCTGGTCCTCAGGGCTTTGACTGCTGTCTGCAGTCATCACCCCTCCCCAGCACAGGAAACTATTGATCAAGCAGACAGCACCCTCTCAGCCTGCGTGCACGCCTGTTTGTGTGTGTGTGTGTCTAACGCGGGAAGGTACGTGCGTGCGAGTCCGTTTGAGGGCTCCGATTGCAGACTCTGCATTCTGGCATTTTAACAAAAAAACGTGTTGTTTTTTTTTTTTTCTTTTCCTCTCACATTTGACCCGTACTGACGCGTCCGTTCGTCTCATTACTGGTATCGCTGCGAGTCAAGGTGAGAGATCGGCCCAGCTGAGGCACAAAGGCGGGAATTGAAAAATGCCACTGTCACTGGCACTTCCTGTCCAAGACGACGGCACAGCAATTACGGCGACATAATTCATTCAAACTGCAAATCAATTGATTGTATTTTTTTGCATTCAACCTTCATTGCTTTTCTCTCGTTTTTGAATTTCTGAACGGATAAGAAGAAAGAAGTCTGCTACCTGAGTTCAGAGTCAACTTAATTTCTGAGCCTATGAAAATGGCAGCTTCATGCTGTGAAGCATGATAGTTTTAGCTCATGGGCTGAAATGATCGGAGTGCCGCGTGTGGCTTATTATTAGAATCAAACCTTACGACACGGAGCTCTCTTCCCGGCTCGTGTGCCATTCTGGTCTAATTACCGGAGCAGAGGGACGTAGCGACGACATCGTCCGTTTCACAGTATCGAGGCATCTCGGTGATGTCCTGGACAGATTCCAGCAGGAGGTCTGCCGGGCAAAAGTGTGCTTTTTTTTTTTCTTTTCCTCAGCCAAAGCGTAGGAGAGCAGAAAGGGGAACAAGAGTTACCATGGGCCCGAGTGCGGTCGCCATCCTTGGCACTCAGCTCCCTGGTAGAGATCTGGCAGTAGAGCAACAGCTGGGGAGCGAGGGCACCAAAGTCGGTGAAGCTGCGGATTCTCCAAATGGCTCAACGATGCCTTTTTGCACATATTTTAATTGTTCAAAGCATGTTTTTTTCTAATGCAGCTTCTGATTCTTCAGTCTCTTTTGTCTCACTGTTAAATTGAAAATATAATTTTCTCATTAAATTGTTACTGAGCTACTCGATATTGTTGTGTTTCCGCTAGCCTTGCAAATTATTCATACAACTCATGTGTTTATTCAATATCATTTAGGTAAATCTCGACAAAATGGGACTGAAATATAAGTGCCTGTGTTGGCAAGAGGAAAAAAAAAAAAGCGTTGCACTTGCAGGCGGCGTTGAGAATTCCTCCAGAGTGGATGGGATGCGGGGCCCTGCTCGGCTGCGTGGCGGCTGCGCGGCTCAGGGGAGGAGCGGGAAGGGAAGGGAGTGAGTAAAATGTGGGCGAGCGCAGATTCATGTTAAAAATGACACAATTAGTTCAACTCTGAAGTGCGCGTTAGTCACGCATGGCTTCCCTCCTTAGACTCACATGAGGTGATCAGACAGGCAAATACTCCCAGGGCCTGGATGTATAGTCAAATGAAACACACTTGCGTGCACACGCGCTGTGACACACACACGCACGCACGCACACACAATCGCACAATCAACAAAGTGTACGAACTCGCTTAATGCGGCAGCACAGACCCAGCAGAAAAGAAAGTCTCTCTCTCTCTCTCTCTCTCTCTCTCTCTCTCTCTCTCTCAGACCTACACAAACAGGGCTGGAAAACCCGGCACTCGTGACTCGTGATACAACACTTTGTGCAGCGGCATAAAGGGAAAGTGTGCAGACAAGACACAAACAATAATAGCAATAATCATAATAAGAACAACAACGCACTCTGCAAATGACAAATGACTGTGAGAATCAAACACGGCTCTAATTCCAAAGCCTCCATCGCTGAAAAATTGAGCCGTGTTTTTTGGGGGCCGACGCGCTTTTGAAACAAAGGGGAAAGTAACTTAATATGCAGGAAATGAAGAAATGAAAAACTACGGCGCGCCGAGCACTTTAAGTTTGCGCTTTCAAAGCCGGGAGAAACGAGCGTTTGAATCCCCCCCGCCCCCAACTCCTCCCCTCCACCCCCCAAGAGATGGCGAGGGGAAAGGCAGGGCCCGATTTTATTAATTTCATCTGTAGTAATGTTTCTCCTGAATAAAACATTAATACTCGCAGGAACAAGGGAATAACAGAAACATAAAGAAAGACAGCTGCTCCTCTTTTAATTAGCGAGGAGCGTGTCTCACGCTCGCTCCCTCTCCAGCCGTCCCAGCCAGCTATCTTTTGCGTTGCCCTTCAAGTGTTTTTCTGTCAATCACGGCACCGCTTCCCCACCACCGCCGAAGAGAATGAAAGGGGAAACTCTTTGTCAACTTTTAAAATCGCAGCCGCCTCGCCCTCGGAGTGCCGCGTCGACTCGGAGGCGTGAACGTTTGATAGAAGGAGAGAAAAAAAAAGATGAAAATTATAAGGAACTTTGTGATTTTCCTGTTCTAATAAAAACAAACAGCAACAGTGGACTGCACTATTACAAGCCAGGCTTCCATCAAAGAAATCGGCGTGGCTGTGCATGAACTTTGCAAAACCAGACCAGGCCCAAGTAGGTTTTCCTCTGCTAAATTTTTTTTTTTTTTTTTTCACAAATGCTGACAGTCCGCACGGCGGAGCAGCAGCGGCACATGTCAGAATCCGAAAAATGAAACATCACGCCGGCTTAAATGAGCTGAAATTGTCACGGATGGCGAGATTGTTAGCTCATCTTGCTAGCGCCGATTGAAAAGGCAAAAAACTTGTTACACATCGTCGCGTTCGACACATCCGGGGAATTAGACTGGCGCTACTTAGCGAGAAATCCTCGTGGAGAAGATAAAGCCATCTCCTCACTGATGAAAATGATTGACTTTTCCAAATTTTGGGGAGCCTGCCGAAATTTTTAAAGAAACCATTTTACAAAATCAGCACCGAATGCGGAATTTGAACCCCCAGAGGGTGCAGCACTGAAGACTTCGCTTTAGTGTGTCCCATCTCCACCAACACATCCGATCCAAATCACGGCCCCAGCTGATGACGAGCGTTTTCATTTGAATCAGGTGCGTCTTTGATTAAACTGCGTAATGAACGCAGCATGTCCGCTTCCTTATCAAAAGAATCTCAATTAGTTGTCTTTCCTGGGATTATGACTGAATAGGACATTTGTCCCTGTTGTGCGCTTCGCGTCCGAATGCCCCGGTGATCACGCTTGTGCCTTCGGTGCACGAAACAGAAATCAGGCGAAGGGCCTTTTGGATTGATGCCACGACCCCGGGCTCCGGTGGCCATCGTGTGACTGCTGGAAACACCTGCTCGCAGAGTCGGCGTGACTGTGAAATAACCCTCGGCAGACACGCGGCCGGTAGATGTTGCACAGGCGCGCGCCACTCGGAACCCGAACTGAGGAAATCCAACTAATGCGGCCCAAAGGAAATGACACAAAAGCAATTAGTCCTGGTGGAAATAATTCCGATAATACCGATGAATATGAAAAGGGCGGGATGGTAGTCGGATAACGGGAAAAATGCAGCGGAGAGTCTGTTTCCAATAGACTTAAGGATTTCAATTCAAGGCTTTTTTATTATTGTTATTTTACGCGGAGGACAATGGCTATCTTACAGCTGGGTGAATAGAAATCTCCTCCTTCTCCACAGGCTAAAGGACAATGTATGGGAAGAGTTGACTATCTGTGTCATGGGGGCGAAGACCCCAAATCTATAGGCTGTATCCTCGCATAATGAAGACGATCATACCGAGCTGAGAAGAACATCTTTCTATTTCCAAGGGTAGTTACAGCAGCCAGAGCGCGAGTGCGCGTGCACACGCTGAGCAAACACACGCACAAGGGCGCTGCTCCTATACACGTATAGTCTCCTCTGCCTTGCCCCGGGGTGCAGCCAGTCTGAGATCACACTGGCAGGTTCACTTGTAAAAGCTGCAGCTCCGGGCTCCCAGACGGAGAGAAACTACAGACGGGCCCGCTGCTGCAGGTAGAGGCAGCACTCGGCGGCTTCAAGAGCCTCGGCTCGGCGATGTGCCTAAAAGGATGCGCGACAAACAGATTGCAGAGCATGAAAAGCCGAGCGCGGTTTTTGGATGTCGCTGGCATCGTTGGCTTTGTTCGAGCCTCGGCGGGAAAGAGCGCGCTCGTGCACCCGGACCCCCTGCTTTTCTTGGCTTTGCGTTGTTGAGATGTTTCACCATTTGTTAATTGCTCAGGGGGTAAAAAAAACAAAAAAAAAACACAAAGTTTTACAAAGACAAACAGTGCACCGTTAGAGATCTTCTGTTGGTTTTTTTAAACTCGGAAAGGGGAAGAGCACATGCGTGAGCGAGGGAGGAAGGGAATGAAGAGGAGAGGGAGAGGAGAGGAAACTGGATGGAAGTCCGGGGAGCAACCGGGGGTGAGAAAGTCCCGCCAAGAGTGAAGGGCCTCCGTAATGATTGAGAAGGATTACCAGAAAACTCAGTGGACTGGGAAAGAGAGAAGGAGTCAGGAAGGGGTGAAAGAAAATGAAAGTAAGGGGGAGGGAAAAAAGTGGTGTATGAAGGGCAAAAAAAAAAAAAAAGGGGGATGAGGAACTTGACAGAGGCTTGTGTGCGAGAAAAGAGAGAGAGAGAGAGAGTGTGTATGGTTTAGAGAGGTTGAAAATAAATCTATTCAATCAGTGAATTAAATTGTGCAGGACGTGTATTTAAAATGTAAATAAAGCACAAAGTTTGAAAAATAAAGGGCACTCTGACTGGTCATTGTTTTTCCATTAACGAGGAACAGACCTCTGCAATGAAGACATTTTTTCCCGCTCCCCACCTACGTGAACAATTAAAAACTGTTAAAATACGCCTGCGCATACTTAGGTCTCAAACTGAACTAATTCCCAACAAAGACAAGTTTTTCCTTCTATATCTAATATATATTTACACACAGCAAGAGAGAGAGAGAGAGAGAGACACAAAAAAAAAATGACACAAGCACAGAGGTCACCGCAGCCTTGGATGGCGAGTGTAACTTGTTTACGCTCCACGTGAAGTATAACTGCAGAAAGGAAGCTTATTCAAGGCTGAGAGGGGTAGGGAGGTTGGGGGGGGGATCTGAACTAACTTACTTTTCAAGAACAGCAACACGTGGGAGGACACAATGAAGCGCTTGCTCAAATTGACAAACGGAGAGCGCACCCACATTGCGGTATATATTTAAGAGGAATCACGGGCAAAGAATCGAGTTTATCGGATAAAAAAAAAAGAACTTTAGTGGTGGATGCAGGACAATAGATCCAAAACAATTATTATTCTCATTATTATTATTATTAATATTATTATCATGATTATTATTATTATTATTATATCTTTATAATCTGATCTAGTTCTAATCTTTCTGTACAAATGTTAAAAACAATGCTGTCTTCTTCTTATTTGTGTTCATTTCATGTTATTTCCGGTGCATCCGATCTGAAACAACAACAATTCTGCTCTTGTTAACTTCACTAAACTTGTTCAGCGGCGCTCTCCGAGCCTGACGGGCGAGCCTCGGCGCGCCTTCCCGCTTTCCCGAGGAACAGATGTAGCCGCGGCTCGGCGCGACGCGGTGGATGAAATATTAAATGTTGGACGTGTATCATCCCGCCCGTGCCGTTCTGCGGTCTACCTATGCCTCCTATTGGCGCGATCGCCACAGTCCACAACAATCTCAGTCCCCACCTCCACCACCACCACCACCGCAGGGAGAGGAGAGGGGAGGGGAGGGGGGGGGGCGTGGGGGGGGTCAGGAAAGACAGACGAGAGACGGGGGAGGAAGAGGGGGAATGATGGTGAGTGACAGAGTGGGAGAGAATGAGGAGGAGAGGAAGAAAGGAGAAAGCCTGTGGGGGGAAGCAGGGGTGTGATAGGGAGAAATGGAGGTGGGGGGGAGGGGGGTTCAGTGGGCGGGGTGGCTGGGAGGAAGAAAGGAAGATCTTATGAATGTTGACCACTGTCCCTCTACATAAATCTGCACATTAAGTGCATCAAATGAGGCTCCCCGTGTTTTCTCTCATCTTCTCCTCCTCCCCCCCCCACACACACACACACACACAGGGAGAAAAGACAGATAGCCGCAACCCCCGCCTCCCCCCCAGCTCGCGTCCGATTGGGCGATGTCATTTACAATGTCTGTCCACATCAGGGGGACAATGTTGGGACCTCGGCCCTAACAACACTTCTGGCTGTCACGCCCCAGTACCTGATGGCTGGAAATAAACCAAGCGCCATGTTGCAGGGCCGGCGGTGCCCATTTTCAGACCGAGTCGGAGTCCAACGCATTTAATGACGCGATCCCCTCCGCCGCCACCGCTGCACTCCTCATCTGCCCGATAAACATTGGGGTGATTTAGTAAAAAATAAAAATAAAAAGTAAAAAAATTTAAATTAAAAAAGATAGCAAAGAATAGAAGGAGGAAGGGAGCTAAGACAATCGAGAAATGTGTGCTGTGTTCTTAGTCAGCTGGTGTTCAAATTGAGGAGGTCATTTGCTAAATAATTATGATAATTACGGTGAAATAAGAGAAGGTGCAGTGAATATAATAAAAATAAATATTTAGGAAAAAAATCTATCAATAAACATTTTTTTTGCTATGCAGTGTTTATTGTCATAGCTGATATCATATATGCTGACTGTATTATTTTCAGATTGCCTCTATACTATAGAAAATAAAAGAAACAAAACAAAAAATGTTCATAAAAGCTGTATGCAAAATAGCATAGAGGAGTATAATTCCAAATTTGCATCAATTCTCATTTTCTTAATCTGGGAATTTTTAAAGGAAAAAAAAGGATTGAAAGTCTTTTGTTAACCTTAAATATACAGTATGTCACACATGTTCATTAATTTTGATCAAACATATGGAGGCAGGCAATTTATTGATTTTATCTGCATTTTAATGACTATTTCACGTTTTTTTCATTTATTTTTAAGTTTTAAATAACAAACAAGGAAATTAGCATAGCTGTATTCTGATAACAAAACAAAGGGCGCTGTCGTGGCGTTGGTTTTTCGGGGCTTAGTTTTTTCCTTCCCTCCAAACCTTGTTCCTTCATCCACACACTGCTTCCATTAAGGACGTAAAAGTGACCTCATGCGAAACGTACATTTGCATCTGCTCCCCCTGTACGTTCTCATCACCTCGCACGAGTCGAGACATGAAAAGATGGAGGCAGAGCCCTTTGAAGCGCCGCGCCGCGGCCGCCGACCACTTCCTCCTTTGAGGCACTGCCACCTCCTCAAAGGCAGCTTGACTTTCGCATGCGTCTCAGACACATTAAACAGGCCCGACAAAATTCCGGCGCTCCTCCTCGTAGATTTAAAAAAAAAAAAAAAAGAGAGAGACAGAGAGAGAGAGAGAGGAGACAACCCCCCATCCCGCCTCCATTTACATTCTGCTATCAAACATGCAGTAGGTCGTTTTGCATGTGCTACTATAAGTGTTGCTGTTAACCACTTCTTTCACCTCCCGGTCAATAACGAGCAGCTTTGCAGACTGGAGTGAATCTATTTTAGTGGTGGAAGGAAGGAAGAAGCGCCCCGTTTTTTTAAACCCTCAACTCAGCCAGACACACACACACACACACACTCTCTCTCTCTGTTTTTTTTTTACTTTCGTCTGCTGCGGGGTAATCCCACTTTTGTTGCTGGATGAAGAGGAGGGTGAAGAGAGAGAGAGAGAGAGAGAGAGAGAGAGAAGTTAGACCCGAGTCAGGGAACGATTACCCCTCGCCTGGAGATCAAGAGGGTCACTCTCTCCCTCCCCGTCTCCAAAAGGCATCTTCAGCCAACTCGCCGGATTCACCCCCCCCCCCCCACCCTCCCCAACCCCCAGCCCACTCCTCCTCCTCCACCACCACCACCCCGTTTAATAAAATCTCAGAAACCGGCCGTTGTTTTCCAGTCCCCGTCGTCACACATCGCGCGTCCGTGCTCGCCGCCGGACCCCCCCACTAACCCCCCAAAAAAAAAACAGTCGTCTTGATTGTTCAGGGGTCCCCGGGAGCTGTTTTATGTTAATGTTTGCATTGATGCCGACAAAGCCGCCGCCGCTGTCCAAAGGCACATCAAGGAAATGAGAGAGCAGGGCCCGAGCCTTTGTTGCGCGCCGTGTACAATAAAGGGAGGATTTAGAGGCCTTGCCGGCTGACCGCGGGGGACGAACAAAATGAATGAAGTGAAGCGGAGTAGGGGTTGGGGACTCTTGCCATGGCGGGTTAGGCTCGGGGGGGGACTAATGCAGCCCCCTCCATAACCTCCCTGCCCACCCCCGTCAGTGCGGGACAGCCCATATATAACGCAGACACGTTCGGTCTCCCCAAAAGGTCACAAAAGGGTAAAACTTAAGAGGAAAGATGAGAGCGGCGCTGTCATAAAAAAAGAAAAACGTGTGTAAAGGGAGAATAAGTGGCTATTCCTCTTAAGCCGCGGATAAAATATTTCAGATTCAACGATGCAGCGGCCCGGGCCACCAGGGGTCCTGGATTTATTGCCGGGGTCAAAACTCTGTGCCGATCAATAGTCAATCAGAGTTATCAAACACCAATTATATGGGGACAATATCCAGACATACTCCATTGATTTATCATGCCGCATTTGTTATTTCTCAGCAGATTGCACCTAATGGCCAGCCATGTGGGTCTTGCGTGTCTCAATGCAAACGGTCAGACGAGATGGATGACACTTTCACCGGGCAAATGTGTTTGTGCATTTTAATTGATCATGCAAAAAGAGAAGTAAACATGCTGCGCTATTTATTTTTGTTTGTACGTGATCTTGGCAATATATAATCTGTGCAATATGCAATTTACGGTGTATAAAAATGTATGTGTTTGTGGAATAAATGAAAAATCAATTTTGTTTCACATCTCGAAGGTCTGGAAATTAAGTAATTTGTGAATATTAACATTATTATGTATCATTTAGTCTGTGAGCTTTTTATCTATCTGTCAAAACATACTGTATATATATATATATATATATATATATATATGAATGTATATGTATATGACAGGAAAAAAATAACATTTACTGGAGGGCTGCTGAAGAAATGTGGTGTAATGGAAGCACTTAATAGACATGAGAGGTTTATACTTGAAAGCCCCATCATCCCCCCTAATGCATATCCATTTGTTTATTGGAAGGGGTCTTCATTAAAAAAAACAAGTTGGAATAGGGAAAGAAAAATGAAAAATAATAATTATGTTGATGGACTTAAAATCGCATTGAAATTAAGATATTTATCAAAGGCAAGTGCACTGTAATCCTCTAAGTGCTTATGGGCCAGTTCTTTCATAATGCCACAGGCATGGGGAGGCAAAAAAAAAAAAAGAGGCAAATCTTCCAAGAATCTTCCCTCTCTTTGTGTTGTTTTCCATCCATCTCTCCATCCCGTCTCCCAAAAAAGCGTGTCACCGGTCTTGAAAGGGCGTCCTTTGTTTTGTTTTGTTGTTGTTTTTTTTTCAAGAAGAGAGATTTTGAATTTCCTCGCGTTCCATTATGACCGCCTCCCATTTTGAATTTCAAGGACACGGAGGTGGCGTGTCCGTCTGTCAGGCAGTGTGGGGGCTGTTGTTCCTCTCCCCTTGCACCTCTCCAGACGGCTAACCTCGGCCCAGATATGCATCCTCTGACCTGTATGTTAAATTCATTGTTTCACCAGTGACATCAGCAATGCCCGCACCGCTGAAGGGAAAAAAAGGGGTTTATGTTTGTTTGTGTGTGTGTGTGTGTGTGTGTGTGTGTGTGTGTGTGTGTGTGAGAGTGTGTGTGTGCTCGCTCAAGCCTGTGCGAGAGAGAGAGAGAAATTGTGTGTGTGTGTGTGTGTGTGTGTGTGTGTGTGTGTGAGTGATGGAGAGCAGGTTGGGCCGGCGGGGTGATTTTTCTGCCCCCGTAACCATGACAACCCTCATCTCTAGAGCGTTAGAAAGGAAGGGATGGCGACTCACACTCGGGGAGATTTTGATGTCTCAGGTCCCCCTGATTTTTTTTTTTCCTGCTCTGCCTTTATTAAGAGTGTGTGTGTGCGTGTGTGTGCAAACCATTTCCAACATTTATTTGTTATATGTTTATTTTACCGACTAATTAAATTGCACCTTCCTCCATTTTTTCAAGTGAACAAAAGAGATAAGGTATAATTTGTCATTTTTTTCAGTTTGCAATCACCATAGATTTAGCATGTAAAAATAGATATATTTCAATAACTTAATTATCTAAATAAAAGGCCCAGAAACCCCCTGATTGTCAGAGGTGTCTGTCTGTATTTTAATCAACCACTCCCGGTGATGATTTTGAATTTTCATAATACATGGGGTGGTGGTGGTAGGGTGGTGTGAGTGGGGGAGGCGGGGGGAAAGAGGGGGAAAAAAAAAAACTGAAAACCATTAAATCTTCCCTTTCACTGTCACCGATCCAGCGCGGCCCCAAATTGCATCTCCAGCCATAAACATTTCTCAGATCAAATTCTATACGGCCATCTGCGAATTCGCACTCGGCGCGGCTCATCGCGAGCAGGCAGGGATCCAGATAGGGAGGAATATGAATGTCAGAGGGAACATTTTAATCATTTGGCAGGGTGGAAGCCCAATCTCCAAACATCCACATTTTGACACACAATCTCCCTCTCTTTCCCGCCCTCCCTCCCCTCTATCCTCTGGTTTCATCATCTCATCTCACACCCTCCGTGTCACAGGGACCTATTAAATCCCCCCCCCCCCCCCCAACACCCCCACCTCTCCCTCCATCCCTCCCTCGCGGTACACCTCTCTCTTCCTCCTTCTCTCCCCCTCTCACTCTCTCTCAAATGTCACCTTCATTTTTCTGTTCATATTCTCAGTCTACAGCTCCCTGCAGATGGTTTAATTTTTTCTCGCCCTGGCCGCCACCTCCGCAGCCCGCGGTGCCTGCACGCAGGCCCAAACAGTTGATGAGGAGGCCGGTGTGCGCGTGTGTGCGTCAGAGTACAAAAATTGTGTACATTTAGACGTTAATTTTGCCTGATATTTCACTCCCCCCGCCCCATAATTGTTCCTAAATCATTCTCTGCAAAAAACTGAACTCTGCGTTAATCTGAACAAATAGTCTCTGTTGCCTCCATCCTTATTTCCCACCTCTAGGGTGGATCAAAGGGGGATTAATTGAAGGAGCGCTTCAAATGGTTCGCGTTAGGCTGCTGTGCTCAACGGGCCTGCGTGCGCAGCTTTTGGCAGGACGGAGCCACCTGACTGCCAGGCCTTGTGGGATTAATAATGCAGTCGAGTGGCGAGCACACGATTGCAATGAAGGCGAAAAGGCAGATACAATATTGCCATTAGCCTGAGTGACGATGGTAGTTTTAAAGGCTTTTGGTAATTAGTCCCTTTTTAGCTAGATAGATAGATAGAATTTGAGTGTGTTATTCCACTTCATTCCTTTTCCCACGAGTTCCTGGAATCAGCGGATAACAGGATAGTCGGGGCCGATATACTGCGAGATGCTCTCGTGCATTTGTTGCTCGTGTCACGGCCGGACACGAAAGTTGCTGCCATGAGAATGTTGGTTAACTGGATGAAAACATACAGGACACTGTGATCCCCCAATACCTGTATGACTGTTAATGCTCCCTTGTCACTTGGGCCACTACGGGGAGCGTTGCGGCTTTACTTTCTGGTGCCTTTCTCTTTCGCACATTCATGTGCAGACGCACACACTCACTCACTCTCCCTCTCTCTACTCTCTCTCTCTCTCTCTCTCTCTCTCTCTCTCTGTCCCCCTCTCTCTCTCTGCAGGCGTTGCAGTCTCCAGCTGCTGCCGAGCACTGCATGTGGGTATAAATTGTTAGATGTTGGCCAGTAATTCTGAAATGCAATCTTCTCTACTCCTTCCCCGCTATCTCTCTCAATTTTATTCTCTCTCCTTCCCTTCATCCTCTGCCTATTCTCACTAAAGCGCCCTCCTGCCTTGTTTGTGTGTGTGTGTGTGTGCGCGCGCGTGCACGGGCGTGTGCACGCGTGTTTTTAAACTTGACCTTTCCCTCTACATCTCTGGATGTATGCTTCTTTGGTTTTGTCTCTTCATGGCCCTGTCCCATGTTCCTTTGTCCATCTTTTCTCCTGTTTTTTTTGTGTTTTTTTTTTTACTAATGAAAGCAGAAAAAGGTCACATGACGAACTAGTGGCAAACAATGCAGAGCACTTTGGACTGTGAGCTTTAATATTGCACTGCTGCGGGGGTTACCTTCCTTAAAGAAAACAAAGTCTCCGTTCCAAATATTTCTGAATTACATTTTGTCGACCAAGGCCTGAAGAGAAAGACAGCAGGCAGGGAAAAAAAAAAAGGAATAACAGGGGCAAGGACAGTTGCGGAAGAGCAAGCAGCGTGACATAAGAAAACAACAAGCAGGGAAAGAGTGAAAGTAAATTGTTTCACATGATCCTGAATAAATAAATGGCATAAATGTCATTGACTTCTCAACAGTTAGTATTTGTAGACTAAAATCATGCGTCAGAAATTGTTTTGCCTCTTCATTCACACCAACATCAAATAGATTGAAGTTGCTCAGGTGATGCTACTACATGCAATGGTGTGAGGCTGCTCTACCAGAGTCCAAGATTAATACAAAATAGTTCTTCAGTGGTTATAATGTGGTGATATTTCATTATTTTATACTGGATTTTTTAGATTCCAAACTTTACAATTCGCATTTAACAAATTTATGAAACTTGAACTTTTTGCAATGGCCCATTCAGCCAGACAGTCAAACAGAATTTCTAATAACCAAGTGTCAACAGAAGTACTTCTAAATGGAGTTACACTTGCACTTGGAATGTCTTGATTGTTTTTATGGCGCAACCTTGGCATCGAGTTTTGGTCAGAGTCCCAATTCTAAATCTACACTAAGTTTTAATGATTGATTTTCAGTCTTTCGTCAGTCAAACTTGATGGCCGCACTCCTGGACATCTATTATCAAATCGTTAGCCTAATAGCATAATTGCCTAAGTCATTTTTTTGGCCAAATTGTTATATCTGCCTAACTTTACCAATGTGCTTGCTAAAAAAAATTTTGTTGTTTTTCATGTTTTCCGAAAACATTCAAATATGAGTTAGGCAACTATGCTATTAGGCTAACAAGATAGATTCAAGTTGCTCACGTGACTCGCAGGTCATGTGATACTTTTTCTAGCTGGCATGGCTGTAGGCCCAATTGCAGCACTCTCTAAGATACCAATGATGGCGCTCTGAAGGGTATTTTCTTTTTTTCATGCTTTGCGAAATTCAGTTATAGACAGCACATGACACTCAACTTTAAAAATCACCGGATTCATTCGACGAACCAGATGCAGACAGCTTGAGCAGTGTGGCATCTGGCAAAGGCGCATCAACACTCCCAGTGTGACGCGAGCCTTATTTGTTATCCCCGACGTCTGAGCATCGCAAGTGAACGGCAATTAATTGAATTCGCAATTACAGTCCTCTTTTTTCCCTCCGCCGTTGTGCGTTTTATGCGGCCCCGGGTAAAAAAAATAACGCCTCTGATTTCTCCACGTCCACCGTCTCTGCGCAGCCCTGAAGAGATGGAGTCGGTGAGTGTATGAACGGGAGAATAAGAATGAGACGGCGATGGCAGACGGAGAGACTATTTGTCTCCTCTCTTGACACAGTGGGATGATAATACATTTTAATGACAAGACCTGAGACGGGGGTTTTGTGAGGCGTGCACGCGCACGCACACGCACACACACACACAGAGGCACAAGGGTGTGTGAGCCGTCGGCCGTCGCACGCAGACACTCCCGTCGCTCTCTTAGCACGTTCTCTCGGCCAAACCCGAGGAAGCGGGTCAGCGAGTAAGACTTCAGAGCGAGCCGGGGTGGAGGTGGGATGACGGGTTGGGGCGGAGGGATCGGTAGGAAACTATGTGAGAAGGCAATTTAGAGGCAATCAGAGGGAAATTTGAGGCGGATTAGGGGCCGAGGGCTCATAGGAGTTGGCTGGCGGGGGGAACGGACGCCGTATCCATCTGACTATGAGAGGCCTTCATCAACAAGTCGTCTCCCGGCTGGCCAAATCAATCTCTCTCTCCTCTACCTGCTCTCCCCTTCTTTTTTTTCCCCATCCACTTGGCCGCCCCCCCCTCCATCCCCGGCTCCGGCCCCGAGACGGTTCGGAGAGAAATTTGCAGAGGCAAAAAAAAAAAAAAGACAGAAAAAAACAAGTAAACGGGTGATAGTGTGTCACTGAAGGGCACACGCAAGCCATGTAAGATACAGTAGCTCAGCCCCTAGGATGACACCGTCACCCTTCCATTGTTTCTCTCGCACAAGATCGTGAGATCACGCCTCACAGGCACACATATGTGCAAATGATTACAAGAGAGTTAATGTGAAATCCGCAGCAAAGCGCGGCCTCAGAAGAGGAGTGTGGCCCACAGTAGAGCTCAACTTTGAAATGGATTGATTCAGTCTCCAGACACTATTCGCCCAATTTCCCCCATTACCTTCTCCCTATCATTTGCCATACATCAGTTATCATTGAGACTCATTTATGGGGCCTATTTCATCTTTGGCGAATTCTCAGATGATGGAAAACTGATCTCTTCTGCTTTGGTATTACTCCGACTGTGGCCCTATCTCAGAGCGGGCAGGGCAGAAATTGCTTTAATATTCTCTCAGTTTCAGCGTGTTGCTGGAATACTTTTGTGTTGCAGGAGTGCGGCCATCAGGTTTGACTGACAAAAGGGGAAAAAATGAATAAAAATCAGTGCGGATTTAGAATTGGGACTCTGACCGAAACTCAGTGCCAATGTTGCGCTGTAAAAACAATCAAGAAATTCCAAGTGCGAGTGTGAGTCTAACTCCATTTTGAGGTAGTTATATTGACCCTTAATTATAAGAAATTCTGTTGAACTGGCCATTGCAAAAAGGTGAAGGTACAGAAATTTGTTGAATGTGATTGTTAACTTTAGAATCTAAAAATCCTGCTGCTTCCAGCATAAAATAATGAAATATCCCCACATTATGACCACGTTAGAACTACTTTTATTGATCTTGGACTCCAGTGAAGGCAGCCTCACACTACTAAAATCTCGATCAAACAGCATAATTAAGACTTTCACGTTCACGGCATCCCACCATATTTCTCAGTTTTGCTTCAAATTGATGTTTTGTTGCATCTTTTACACGTTTGCAAGGCAGCGACACCCAGTGATCAGCGGCCTGTGTCATAATGTCCCCAATTTCCAGTTTGCATCTCGGTGCAGTTGGCCTCAGACAGTAAAAATTAAGCTGCTCGGCGGCTGATGCGCGGGCTGCTGGAGCAGTGTTTATCCTTCTCCACAGCTAACTGCTGGTGTCATTAGCATGAGTCGCCTCATTGCTGGAAGGCACTGGTGATGCTCAACGGTTAGCGTTAAACTGCTAACGAAGCGCATGTTAAACCATGCATACATGACATTTATTACATTAAACAACACCCGGGTGCCGCTCAGAGCGAGAAACTGATCCCTTGTCGGATGATGCGTAATTACCTCCGATGCTGTAAAACTGGTACGGCGCCTTGCATGCGCGCGCACGCGCACGCACACACACACACTAACGCAGGCGGAGTCCCCATGAAAAGGCACTGATGCAAACAAAAACATACACATGCCCCATTTAAATAATTTATTAACAATTAGGGGCTGTGTTGGACTTTTATGGTGTAGCTGCTCTGATTTAATGCGCATTTTATATTGGTGTATATGACGAAAAAAAACTGTGTATAAAAATGCACACTGAAATAAGCATTTACTGGAAGTAAGAGGAATTATTTAAAAAATTGGTTGTTGTTTTTATGTGTTATATATATTTTTTCTTTTCAATCTTTTTTCAATTTTTGAAAGAGATACGCATAAATATGTTTTTGTAATAGCTTCCTACATACACAACAGCAGCTACAAACAATAGCTTACAATGAATTTAAATATACGATAGAAGCTGTACATAATAGCTTTCATCGTGTATTTTAATCAAATGCATGCGTTTGTGTATTTCATCGCCGTCTTAATACCAGACTGATTGTCGGGTTGTACATAACAAACATTGTTTTGTTTCCAGGAGGATCCCGAGTCGGCAGTGGCCAAACTCTGAGTTTAAAGGGATCCCTGTCTGTGTGCGCCTCAGGGCTATAGCGACAGTGATCCCCTGCTGGGATGGAATTAACCATAAACTTGTTTGCGGTGCCGTGACCTGGATTATGAGAAAGGTGGGTCATGGCAGATGACACCGTCCTTATTAATATTCAATAAAACAATGGAGGATGATACGCTTAAAAATCAAAAGCCCAGCAGGTGGGTTGGGGGGCAGGGGAAGGGGAGGCGTCCAAGTTCTGCGAGCGAGCGTCGGTGGTGGGGGAGAGGAAGCGGCGCTGCAGCGCTGCACACAGACACTGCGGGAAACAGAAACACTTTAGACGATTTCCGTGTACTTTATGGAAAGGAGCGGAAGGCAAAGGTGAGGAAATAAATGGAGGGATTAGTCACCCCGTCGAGCAGTAAATAGCGTCTTCCTGTCAACGTTCCTTCCATTGCAAAGCAAAAAAAAAAACGGGGGTCTGTTTTTGTTCCTCCACATGATAAACCGTCCGCCTGTCTAAATTTATCGTTTCGCAAAAAAAAAGAAACCCTCACCTTTCGGAAATGACGGCGGCGACGTGCGCCACGTCTTAAGCAAGGCGGTTTCAATGACGCCGAGAGGCAGAGCGACTCCGGTCGGTTTCCCGCCTTTCGCCACGCGTTCATTATTAAAGATTCAGCGGGAAACATTCGCCCGGCGCACGAGGGAGCCGCGTGGCAAGGAGAAAAAAAAAAGCAAAAAAATAAAGCGAGGGGGTACGGAAACAGAGATGGAAGGAGCGTGCCTGGCGTGCGGAGGCCATTATTTTCGGTGTGCTCCAAGGCTGGCAGAATTAGAAAATATCATTCTGTCAGGGTGATTTGATAGTGCGATGAAAAATGTCAGAAGAGGAGATGACAAATCATGGCGCTGAGGAGAGGGGACTGGGAGACAGGGGATGTCATTTGTCATGAGTGCCATTTGACTGCACCCCTCCCCCGCCTCCCCCACCCACCCCCATCTGCCTCCTCATCCACGTCTCAGCCTTTCTCTCGCGCGTCGCTCCTCAACTTCCTCTTTCCTCCCCCCCCCGTTGTGCCTCTACTTTCCTCGTCGTTTCGTCGTAATGATCTATTTGAACGCGCCGCCCGGCCATCTTTCTTCATCTTCTCGTGCACTCTCGCTCTCACTCGGCCCGTCTCCCCCCCCTCGATATTACCTCAAATTCGCCCCGGCCCATATTTACATCAGCGGCGGCGCTCTCCCCGACTTGACTCAGCGGACGACGAGAAGTGACTCAATGAAATAATTTGGCTCTCCGTACGGACGACATCCGCTACCATCTGTTCACAGAAAACCCTGTTGTCGCGGAGTCGAAAGCGGGTCCTCGCTGCTGCTGCAATCGACTCCAAACAGGGAAATGCATGCGGTCTTTAAAGACACAAACCGCACGGCGATAGGCAGCCGCGCATTTTGCTTATTTTATTTCCTATCGTTCCCATCGCGCGCCTCTGAGTGTAACATTTCGCCGCTGAATTGCATTACAGCCTATTCATTTATTCATGTATTTATAGCGGCAGCTATCAAAATAGCCAAGTATCCCCTCCTTGCCCTCAATTCACCCCATTCAACGGCTCCTGCCCTGCTTTCTCATCTGTGCTCCCCCCACCACCACCACCACCACCTTCTTCTCCTCGTCGCCTCTCCTTGGCCTGTCAGACCCCGCCCCCCACTGTAGCCTCAAGGTTCTGAGTGTGTTTGAGAAGTGGGGGGGTCGTATAGGGGGGGTAGGCGGAGGCTAGGCCGGCGGAGCGGAGAGGGGCGGAGGCACACATGCATGAATGGATGTGCGCGGACTTGAGATTTATATGTATGCGTGTTTATTCAAGTGCATTTCTGCATCTGATGCAGGAAGGCAGGGGTGTGGGTGGCGCTGTGAGAAGGGGGGGGTGGGGGTGCTGCACAGGAGGGGTGGGGCTGAGTGGGTTGGATGGGGGCGCTTTGTTGGGTCTGGCCGGTCCGCACCGTCCAGGGGCCTTAATGCTGGGGTAATTAAGGAACAGCTTCAAGGTTGCATGGACACAAGACAATCCCGGCCTAATGAAGTATCGATCGGCCGCATTGGGGCCCATGCTTGGACTAAGGCAAGCTGACATTCATTTAGAGAAGGGCCACGGCGGGGAGAGCAAACACACACACACACACACACACACACTGAGCACACATCACAAAAGCAGCCTGATGACAATAAAAGAGACTCAATGGCACTCGGTTTTAATCACATGGGAAACAATGAAGAGCCTCGCTTATATCAGAGTGCGATTGTGTGCGTGTGTGTGTGTGTGTGTGTGTGTGTGTGTGTGCGCGCGCATATCCCTGTCGCACTGCGAGGAACCAATAGGCCACTCAAAGCAATCTCCCACTGAAAACAGCACTGATTAAACCAGAGATGATTATGGCGATAATGATCTTCCTGCCTTCCGCCTGGTTATTACTGTCTGTTGCATATAAAAAAAATGTATCAGGCTTTACAATCAGTGTCATCGCCATCTCTCCTTTTTTAACAGGAGGGCATTAACCCAATTCACATTATCTCAACCCATTATATTTTACATTTTAATTTTCTCACATTTAGCAACCTGCCTGACGACCTCATCCAGGGCAATTTCAACACAGCAAGATAGCGTATAGATTTTTTTTTGCCCATTATCGGCTTCATATAAATTGGGAGGCCATACTGTATATGCCTTGATGTCGTCATTGCAGCTGCTATCCTAGCAAAAAAACCTAGACAAAATGATAATTATTATTACTGCCACTTTTTGACATTTAGTCACTGAAATACTGGATTTAACGCAACAAAGAAATGCCGCACTATGATAATGCATGAAGGCAGAAACGAGGTGGACGAGGTTCCAGAAGCGGCAGCAAAGATTAAATACGAAATAATAAAAAACAAGCCGCAAACCAACCATGTTGCTGAATCAAATGTAGGAAATCATGTAACGTCGCGTCGCATTTTTGCTGACATTTTGAAAAAAACAACGCTTGTGTGTTAGTTGCTGCATCTGAGGCTTTGTAACTCAGGGAGGTTTTATATTCAGGGACACTTTGGCCGAGCCAAAAGGTGGCACAGTCATGAGTTTTTGTCTTATAGTGCGCTATCAAAATGTTGTCTCATTTATGTCTGGCATTTCAGAGACGTGACCTTCGCTCTTAAAACTTTTCCCTTTAAAGCTTAACGCGTGCAGCAGGACCCGCGCTGAGGCAACTGTGTGCACTGTGCCTTTTATTCGCCGCTGTGTACCATCCGTGCACACTGGGACAGTGCATTATACTTTTATGAGTACATTTGTAGCTGTTTGCCATACGTCCACCCCGGTTACAATAACAGCTGTTGGTCAAGAAGTGTGTACACGCACGATGGAAAGACAAGCAAGCAAAAGTCCATCGGGCCCGCTGACCCAAACTGGCTTTGTGAACGTGCCTGCGCGCGCGCACGTGAGCGCATATGAATGGAGTTAGTGTTGCGCGTGCACGTACCGAGTCTTTTGGTCCACTGCGACGCTTCCAACCTCTGCCAGGGTGCCTGGCGATTATGTCCCAGATTGACATATGCTTGAATTCACATCTATTGGCCTACTTTGCGCTGATTGAAGACTTGACTTCTCATCTCCAGACAACTTTATCAAGACAGTAATGGTCAGACAATCAGACTGACAGGCAGAGAACAAAAGGATGAAGGGGAGACGGCGAGGAGGAGAAGACACGGGAAAGACGGCCTGGCATGAATGATCTTGATTGTAATGGCTATAAGTGCTGTTTTTCTTCAGAACTGTGAAGCAAAGATTTCACCCACCTACCCCCCACCCCACCATCTACCCTCCAGCCCACCCTCACACCCCAACGCCTTCCTTTCCACTCTTTCACAGAGCCACATATGCTCACAAACAGTCATTCCTAAACCTAGAAAAAAAAAAAAAAAAAAAAAATCTCAAAGCGCAACTTTTCCATTAAAACATCCGTAATTGCACAAAAACTGCATGGCTAGCACTCTCTCACTCCCACGACGACGGAGCTCCACGTTGGGCGCCTATTATTTCCCGTCCTTGTATTCAAATGTATTTAAATGAGTGATGTTTAGATCCACTCGGCACGGGCAAAACAGTCGGCCGGTGACGCTGAAAGCAGCGCAAAAAAGGGAGCATTAGCGTCCGACGCGTAGCTCCAAACATGATTTTTCTTTTTTTTTCTTTTTTTTACGTAACCCTGCTCTCACCCCCGTCGTCCCAGAGACTTTAAACCTGCGGTTAAAGCGCTGACTTCACAGTACTGCACCCCCTGCCTCCACTCCACTCACACACACCACCACCACCACCACCAGCACCCTTGATCTGGCGGCGCGCTGTGAATTTTTGAGCAGCGCCAAAATGCTCTCATTTTAACTGATCGTTCCAATCATATGCAAATGTGGCAGGCAGGTGGGGGAGGACGGGGCATGGGGGGGGGGGTGGATATCTTTCAGTGGTAATTGGCGATTTTCTAATGGAGACTTCGGGTGTCAGTTGGAAATATGTTTTAAGCCTTAATGAGTTTTGACGGGCCAGATCAGAAAGCGCCTGGCTTGCAACTGTGCGCGTGTGTGTGTGTGCGTGCGCACATCTACCCCCGCTACAGCGAAAACCTGATGCATTTTTAAACAGAACCAATTACCCCACATAGTGAGTTTTACTGAAACATTTTTATTGTGTAACACCCGTCACGTATAGAGACATCAGCATTCATTAATCTCACAGTCACAGCCAGGTGATGTGCGGGGTAATACAGAAGAAAAGTAAGTGTGCGCTTTTGTGTGTGTGTGCAAGGGGGAAACTCAGTCTGAATGCAACAGACTAGAGGGTCAAATGCAGCCTTTAATCGCATGCACAACGTTCGTAAAACGCAGCTCGTGCGTTTGCGTTTGGCCCTTGCGGATCAGAGCAAAGTGAAGCTGAGCTGTAAAACATGTTTAACAGTCTCCCACGTACAGCAGGATTGTCACTGGCATTAATAAATATATTTATATAAATATACGACAAATAATCTGCATAGCGCAAATGCGTCGCCGTCTCCCTCCCCTTAAAAGTGTAAGCGTCCATAGTCTAATATTCACACGAGCGGCGCCACATAGCATCGAGAAATTATTCATGCGGCGGCGGTCAAAGTGCAGGAACATCCAAAAATCTGCCATTAATATGCATGTGTCTCCGTCCCTGCAATTTACAAAGCAACTTGTCATTTTACCCAGCCATAAAAGAGCAGCCGAGGCAACAGATTGCTTTGACACTCGGAGTGGTTTCAGATTTACTGTGCATAATAAACACATGAGCAGGTTTAAAATAAAATCATTCCAGGCATCTGCATTTAGTTTCACTCCACCCGCAGTGGGCGCACGCGTGTAAAAGCGACGGCGCTGAGCAGACGGCGGCACTTTTGGAGATCGTAACTCGCGAGAATTGTAAATCAGAGTTTGTTTGGACGCGGAAGGACGGGGGACGAGGAGCGAAACAGCTGTCCGGTGTGCACAGTTCACAATAAAGGAGGATGTCGCACTTTTGTGGTCATAAATATGGAAATCGTGGTGGTCTCGGCCGATGGTCTGGGTTTTGAAAACCACCGAATGACTGATCCTAAAGCGGGAAGGTGGAATCTGCTCGTGCCTGCTGGCAACAACTTAAAGGCAAATGGAAAGAAGCACAGCAAGAGTTTTGCTGAGGCGATGGTGGGCAGGCAGAGGGGGCAGAAAGCACTAAGTGATGTGGTTTTCTCTTTAATATCAACACATTTTGTTGTAAAATACTTTATATTTTCAAGATGAGTTTAGCATTTGAGAGATGTGCTTCTTAGATTAGATTATAGTGCAGTGCAAAAAAAAAAAAACATGCACCTCAACCTGCATTTCTAGGCCAGATTTAAAAATCCAAAAAGTTTGAATGACATCTGATACACAGATGCACACACAGGTAAACAGCGAAACTAGACATAGACATAGACATAGACATAGACATGTCTATGTCTATGTCTATGTCTATTATAGGCGAGAGAGCGGGGGTAGTTTCATTTGTGGCACTTTTTTAAACTGCTAAAAAAAGATGTGCAAAATACATTCCTCAAGTGTTTCAACAGCCTTATAAAAAGTAATATTAGACATTTCCACATTTTCTCTGACTCATCTTGTGGAAGAAAAAAAAAGAATAATAAATGAACACATAAAATGTGGCCACCCCAAAAAATGACTTCTGAAATGATTTGCAGTTATCAGGATGTACTGAAAGACAGAGCACGTCGTAAATATTTGTCATGTGACTGAGAATAAACAAATGTAGGAGACTTAAAGAGAAAAGTAATATGGGCCGAATCACAATCAAGGCTCCCCGTGCAGCAGAAGAGTTAAAAGAATGTATTTAGCAGTACTTTGCTAAACAAACCTCCATGTCAATTTATGCCATGTGAAAAAGTAGGACAGCATAATCCTTTAGCACAAACCCAATCTGGGAGATCTGAAGAGTACGTGATTAATTCTTCGGTATTAATCATGTAATTCTTTCATATAAAACAAAGCTTAAGCCTTATTTGCTAAGATATTTGACCTTGGCTGAGAGTTAAGACATTACAGCTTGGATTTAAAATGCATCTAAAGATTAAAAAAAAAAATGGTTGACTATTACGGAAGATTATAAAGCCAAGGAAAATTGCTTTTTCATTTTGAAACAAAACTGGGGTTTTTTTTCCAAGGGAGCCACAAGGTCAGGTGGCATGTGAGGTGACAATTTCTGCTAAGAAACCGCATATTTTGTATGCAGGGTATGAAGGACAGACAGACGACTGTATTTCTGTTTTTGTACATATATATAATTTGCCTCCCCCGCCCTCTGCATTTTCCGTTTTCATCCAAGCATAGAAATTAAAGTAATACCTTTGTAAGAGAAACAAGATTTGTTCTAAATTTATGCTCCGCTGCTTGAGGCTACGCGGCACCTCACGCGCGCAGATTTTATTTGATCTCTGCTTGTTGAGGGGAAAAAATCCTTTATGACTATCAAATGTGTCTCATTCTTTTTCCCCCCGTGAATCTTGTTTACCGAAGCCGCCGCGTGTTTATCTGTGAATGGAAATGACTCTGGAGACGCCATGCACTCCTTTACCCCAACAACACATATTGCTTTCATTTCATGGTCTTTACGGATCACGGAGAGGAGGAGCAAAGTAAAAGCACAATGTCGCTTTGAGAGACATTGGGTTTTTATATACATGTATATATATATATATATGTATATATATATGTTGATGTATATATATATGATTCGGTCTGAAGTTTGATAGGTCTTCAACTTGAACCTGGGGCTTCACAAAAAAAGTTTTATTTTGATTTATTGGTCAACAGTTTGGGGTCAATGGTCTCTCTGTGGTAGAGGAGCTGCAGGAATAGCGCAACAGTCAGTCCCTACAGTGTTGCCAACGCATTCACTTGCAACTGATGTCTAATCAAAAAAACACTCTGAAACTTTTGCAAAATGAATGGATTCCTATACATCAGGGAAAAACAGTCGCATGCAGAATCCAAAAACGCACTTTGTTTTACTTGGATTCAGTCTGTCTCAGCGCAAGCATATGAATTGATTGGTTTTTTTTTTTTAGCTTAGGGTAGCGGAGGATTTATGTTATTTTGGCTTTACTGTTTGTGCGGAAGATTAAACAAGCGCGTCTTAACATGAAAATGTTAAATTTAGCTTGGCATTCATCTGATGAGTCGGGCACGGACAGAGACGGGGATAAACGGCGGTCGCGTCCTGATTATTACAGTGGCCTGCGTGTTTCCGCATCTCTGAGTGAGCGGCTATTGTAAACAGAGGGATTAAAGATTGTGTCCGCTGGGTGAAAGGCCTCACTTCGGGGCTGCCGCTGTGAAAGCAAGCCGCAAACATCCTCGACTCGAACGGCCAAAACCTTAATATTCTTTGAAAGGGCAAGACCAGCCAACCTTCAATTGTGCCCGTCGTGACGCGAGATCTCCATAGTCAACTGGATGTTGGAGATTTTAATTCTGAAGGATGAGGCACTTAGGGTTTGTTTTTGTTTTTTTACAGAAAACACGACAGGGCCTGTGAAGGAGGTGAGCTACTGCGTGGATGGCTCAACAGGACATACACAAACATGTTGGGTAGATCTTGTGGCTCTGAGCGAAACAAAAAAAAAAAGGGCCTTTCAGGTATGTGTGTGAGTGTGTGTGTGTGTGTGTGTGTGTGTGTGTGCGTGTGTGTGTGAATGTCATGCAGACAGCTCAAAAAAGAAGAGGCCCGCTTTTGAAGTGAAGCGTTTACGTGTGTGTGTGTGTGTGTGTGTGTGTGTGTGTGTGTGTGTGTGTGTGTGTGTGTGTGTGTGTGTGTGCATTGGGGCAAAGGTGGGGGCCCGCAATGTGCATTTTTCAAAAGCAACCAAGCATACCCATAGGCCAGAAGTCTGTGGAGCTCTTTGATATTGGCATCTTAGCGTGTTGATAATTACAAGCAAACCCGATCATGATTAAAACATCGGCCAAGCGCAGAGGTGGCCAGGGAGAACTGATTTGACCCTGTGTGTGTGTGTGTGTTTGTTGCATTTATATTCATATCGGCGGGGAGGGGTGGGCCCTAAACCTCGCCGTAGCCCGTAATGACGCGCGATCAGCGTGTGGCACCTGGAGGGGCCGACGGCGGGCCGCGTGGGCGTGTTTGCACGCAGATGAGAGAGCGTGCGGCGCGTGTGCATGCGTCTCTCGTACGGTGGTGGGGGCCATGTTTCAAACGGCGCGAGTTTCAAAGGGGGCGAGCTAATCCTCAGAAATGAAGCGTGAGATCAATACTCCCCTGTTTAATTGGATGCCGGCTGATTTGGTTCAGAAATAGCCGGCGCCGCATCCCTCTGTCGTGGCGGCGGAGGCCCGCACGGCTGCCAATTTGAATCTTGAGGGGAGGGAGTTTTAAAAAAAAGAAAAAAAGAGTTGTGTGGGGGGGTGCTGATGGGGGAGAGACAGGCAGACAGACAGAGGGACTGAGAAAGTAAAAAAAAAAAAAAAATAGAGGAGTGGAATTGGGACTTGACTTCAAAGTGTTAGGATGCTATGATTGCTGCAGCCATTTAAGGGGCTGGTTGGAGAAGGAGCGGAGAGGGTGGGGGTGGGGGGGGACCTCGGGGGGTCGTCCCATCATCATATGCCCCACTTGCTGCTGTGATTTGGTGATTTTTTTTTTTCTCCTTTTTTTGTCTGGAAGCCATATTTTGAGAGGAGCAGGAGGGAGTTGGGATGGAAGGATGGGGAGGTGAGGGAGGTGGGGGAGGTGATGGGTGGGGGGGAGACAAGGACAGAAGGAAGCAAGGAAACAGAGAGAGAGGGAGAGAGGGGAGAGATGGGCTGGAGAGTCGTGTCCAGGACCACTGTCAAATGGTTGAGGTGTTACCATAGCGACAGTAATGAAGGGTCTCAGGACACCCTGGGGGGGATGCAGGAGGAGGGGTCTGGGCGGAGGGGGGGGGAGGAGTGGGGTGATGGTAAAGAGGATGGGGTTGGGGGCATGGAGGCGGGAGGGAGGGAGGGGTACTCAGAAATTGAAAGCTGGAGAGGGAGAAAAAGGCCCGCAGGCAGGTATTTATTTATTTATTTGTTTGTTTATTTATTTATTTATTTATTTATTTATTCAGTCATTCTCAAGCCGACGATGATGACACACGCCACGCTGCAACGCTTTGATGGAAACGCGCTGTGCGACAACTCTGCTGACATCCCCCCGCATCGTGTAATTCCGTGTAAACTGCGCGATACCCCGCACCCCCGTACCCCATCAAAAAGAAAAAGAAAATTAAATATTTTTTAAAAAAATGACGAAGCGCCTGCGATAAATCCGCATTTGAATAGCGTTTACACAGGGAAAGTGTGATTTTTAGGAAAATGGAATTCACACAGGCGTAAAAAAAAAATACTTTCGGTCCGCGAGCTACAAAAAGATTGCGCACCGGCTCTGGTGCTGGCAGTTTATTTCAAGCTGTGAGTGAGACCTCAGGAGCTAGCCTTTAAAACCAGACTTGATAATTTGATGTGTTTTTGGGGAAAAATTTGCACAGATGAAAATATAAACTAAGAAAGTCCAAAACGTACCACGGGCACACTGACGCGTGTCAACCTTGTTATTCTCTGTTTTCAGCGAGGAAACTTACAAGATGAGCATACAAGTGATTTGCATTACAATGTCCCACACGTTGTTAAAAAGTTCATTTTCATGCTGTTAAAAGTAACTGGGCTTAAAAAAAAAAGGTTAATTTAAAAAGCTTTATAATTGCGAGTAACAGGTTAGGTTCCTGCATAATAATTTCCCTAATAATCTTGTGCTTAAAATTGTTTTTTTTATAAATAGGCTGCGTATATTCAGTTGTAGTCAGGCAAGAGGAGAAAGTGATCACAAATTCCAAATTGATATGTTGATTCCACCACATTGATCTCTTTATAAACTGAACTAGACCTTGTGAAAGGAGAAATAACTATTGACGTGAATGAATGAATAAATGAATGAATGAGTAAACAGGGGGTATCAAATATATAGAAGTCTAAACTCCTGGGAAGCACGAAAAAAGGGGTTTCCAAAGATTATATTTTTCAAAACTTCTTTTTTCCCCTCCATGTGAAACAAAATACACATATTTGCCCGTGCCCTTAAAAGCGTCTCGAGTTTGTTTACGGTCTGTAATCAGACTTGCATTTATTGCTGCCAGCGACGGCGTGTAAGAGCCAATAATCTTGCCCGGGGGGTGATCTTTGGCTGAACTCAAGCTGATCTCGCTGTGTGGTCTCAGTAAAAAGTCCAAACAGATCCACGAGGCTCTCTGCAGCGCCAGATACCTCGCTGCTCATTGATAGCGTGATCAATACGTGGACATGTGGGTATCGACTAGGGTAATGATGATAGCTGCACCAACCACATGGCCACACATACACATATGGACTAAGAGAGAGTGAGGGGGAGAGGAGAAAAAAAAACCCAGCATGCACTCGCATGCCTGAGACTGGCTCATGCATCCAATAGACCTCAAAGGGAAACTTGGGAGCAGACATGGATTTAAGATAAATGAAGATACTTAGTGTTGATCTGGGTTGTTTTTTTTGTGGGCGTGTGTGTGTGTGTGTGTGTGTGTGTGTGTGTCATAACAAATAGGCAACACCACGGCTGTTGATGGTGATTATGTCAGGACACCGCTCTGCTTGCTCGGTAGTGACCCTGACATGGCGGCCAGCGAAAAGTATCGACTAGCTGACCCACATTAACTCAGGCCGCGAGACAGACGACTCTTTTTTGTTTCCTCCTCTGCTTCAATCCCGTCGCATCCCGGACAAATTAATTTCAATTAAAAAAAGGTGTTTCATAAGCGACTTTTCACATCGTAGGCCTTCAGCTCGACTGTCCAGGGCACAAAAACGGATCGAGGGTCGGATTTTTGGAAGGTCGAGACAAAAGACGCCTGGCGTGTTAGCAGTGAGCACTCGCCTGAATTTGTTCTGAAATCTAAAATTTGGCAAAAAAAATTGTTTTTGATCCGCTCACAGTGCAATGCAAAGGCAAAGAATGTGAAGGTGCGAACAAACAACCCGAAACAGCCCGGCACGGGGTCCGTGTTAGACTTCTTAGACCTTGCCGATGATTGAATTTGTTTGTGCGCCGCTCATCCTGAGAGCAACAGGGTTTTGTTGTCTGCGAGCTGGCAGTGATTCAAAAAGAAACAAAACCAAATCACATTCTGAGTCAAGTTGAAAAAATAATAAATATTGGTAAAAAAAAAAGGACTAAAAATGATGTGAACTAGGGATGTTAACAATTAAACGATTATCGATTAATAGTCAATTAAAAATGTAATCGATTAAATTAAACTAGTCGCAACTAATTGAACATTTTTTTACACGGGTAGTTAATATCATTATAACAGTGTAGTGGCAGGAAAGAGCAATTCACCTGTAGATACTGTGATGGTCATAATATACCTAAAACAAGTTACTTTTAAACAACTTTAAAAAGAAAAGTTGAAGTGTGACCCATTAGAAGTCAACTTAAAGTCAGAGGATAAATGTTTAGGGTGTTTTTACTGTTCTCTAATGTAAAAATGGGTCACATTGGACCCTCAACATTATTTAAGGGTAAAATAATGTGTTCCTTACACATTTTTCATTGTGAAACTTAGGTTCTCAGGAAAAATCGCTGCTGATGAATCGATCGAAAAGGTCAATCAACTAGCGATTAATGACTTAATCGATCATTTGCATCCCTAATGTGGACAGTTTGTACCCGGCTGTAAAACGAGTTTAGATTGGAATACAAAAAAAAAAGAAAAAACAGATGAACAAAAGTGAATGTATTTGTAAAAAGGCAAAGGTGTGTGGAGAGGAGAGCACCTGCTTTCATTAAAACAATCTCAGCGCGTCCTGACGTCGGCGTTTGACACACATCAGGCCATTGTTCGGGGCGGCGGGAGAGGCCCAATAAAAGCAACACTGACTTAACAGGCAATTGTGTCTGTCTTGCTGCGAGCGCACTCTTAGTCACGGACAGTGAGTTTATTGGGCGGATCAGTGTCAGCGGTATGTGCACGCGTGCGCGAATGCCCACTCGGCTACACACACGCGCACGCACACGCACACGCACAGACACACACACACTGGCTTTAATAAGCCCGCACTTTAATTTAGGCTCCGTCACTGCAATGAGGCATCCGACATCAGACAGCAAATTGTTCTTGTTCACTGGGAGAAGAGAGAGAGCGAGAAAAAAACATCCCGTCTTCCTGTCTGGAGAGAACGAATGGCAGCCGAAACAAAGGGAGGTGTTTGCGCGGAGGGCGCTGTGTGAGTGAGCAGCCATGTGTGTGTGTGTGTGTGCATGAGGCCCTGGATTTGTCTGTCTCTCTCTCTCTTTGTGTGCATGTGTGTGTGTGTGTGTGTGTGTGTGTGTGTGTGTGTGCATGCAGACGGCGGAAGGCCGGGCCAGTTGAGTGTGCATCCGCCACCTTGCGCACACCTGGCGCTGCTGCAAATCTAATGTGCCACGTGCATATTCATGCTTGCGTGTGTGTGTGTGTTTGATATGTCTGTGGCTGTTTGATATCATCAGGCCGCCGTCGTAAGAGCACTCCAAAGCACGAGTGCATGAGTGCGTGCGTGCGGGGGGGGCGGCGCTCGCCGTCTCGGCAGCCTCTCGAATATGTTCGGTTAAATAAGCCGATTGTTCTTTAAAAGCTTAATCAAACCCTAATTAGCATAGCTGTAATTGCACTTGCCTCGTGGCTGTGGCCCATTGACATGGATTCCCATGTTAATTATTGTAATTGCCTCGCTAATGCTCAAACTTCAAAGTTATGCAAATGGCCATGATGAGTAATCCGCCAAGTGTTTGAAATGGCTGCCATTAACCGCACGCACACACACACACACACACACACACACACACACACACACACACACACACACACACTGGACACACGAGCAGCGAGCAGTCAAATACGGTAAAATTCCTTCTGATGCAAACACATTTATCCCTCTCGCACGCTCACGCATGCACGCACAGTCAACTAACAAAAGTATCCTTGCGCCGCGCACAAGCTAATACAAAGTGACACACACACACACACACACGCACACTTCGCCCACACACAATCGCGCTCTCACATCAAAGTGTTAAATCATAAAGATGAGAAGCTCTCACAGAGTTGAACACTTCAAGCGGCGTGCTTGTATTAGTACAAAGAATTAATGGGGGCACAAATCACACACACCATCTCACCACCGCGCTAACACAGTTGCACGCGCGCGCGCGCAAACACGCACCCACTTCACGACAGAGATGCGGCGTGCTGGACTATTCTATGGACTAATTACCCTTGGTTCATCTTTCTCATCTCTCTTACTCGCCGCACACACAGGCACACACACACACACACACACACACACACACACACACACAAAGACATCAATGAAGGCCTGTTGACTGCTGTAATCCCGTGCTAATACTCCAGGGAGTCAAATCAATGTGACCCAATAGTCTTTGTGCATAAAGCAGCGCTATAATGAGGCCGGTGTTAGTAAGCATTTGCACACGCGCACACACACACATACGCGCGCGCACACACACACGCACACAGACACGCACACAGACACGCTTTTGTATAAAGGTTGATCTATCCATCCCCAAAGAAATGATTCATGACTCAATAAATGTGGGCTTTCAGTACAAGGACTAAATTTAAAAAGGAAAAGGGTGAATATGAACACGCTGAATATAAAAGAATCCAAGATTGCAACGTTGCAGGCGGAGCATGTGGCTGTACGCGTGCATTTTTACGCCACCATCTATGTCACCGGGAATGCCAACACTACCAGTCATATAGATTTAGAAATCACGATCCAAGTTTTAGAGATGAGAAGTAGGTTGAGGATGAGGACTTTGATGAAAGGCAGGTTCGGTTGCAGGGCTATTTCTGCGCAAACTAAAGTGAACACGCGCCACCATCACAAAAGGGCCATTTATAATTGCATATAATAAATGCACTGTGACCACTTATGCTGTTCGAAGAATATCCTTGTGCACAATGGCGCAATCTGCATGAATATTGCCGCGGCCGCATGGGCACTCAGATAATCATCACATACTTTCTTGTACTGTTAAATGTATGAATGAGTCTTCGAAACTCCAGCGCAAGATTTCTCAAACAATTTTCAAGATCGGCGCTGAAGTGTTACATTTTCACCTATCGGTGCTTTTCGTTCTCAATGGCATGAAAGAAATATTATATTCAAAATAGGGCTGTCAAACGGTGACTTTTTTTTTAATAGTGATTAATCGCAGAATCTTCACAGTTAACTGCGAGTAATCGCGGCTTGAATTGCACTTGTGAAATTCCGTTATTTCGCATTTCGAGGCCGTTTTAAAGGCCATAATGAACGTATTTCTTACCAGAAAACAGCCATAGGGGCCGACTAAGGGTTAGCAAAAGGGACAAAAATGCTTACTTTGAAATGTGATTAAAAAAATTAATGCGTGATGGATTGCATTTAACTAATCACCGTTAATGAGTTAACGCTGACAGCCCTAATTCATTCAAATATTGTTTTTTTTATAAAAATTGTAAAGTCCTCATACATTGCTATCAGAAGCAGGGAGGATATTAAAAAAAACATGCTTACATCATCACGTGAAAAGACCTGCAGATTCCAAAGTGTAATAAATACTGTAGTATCATGAATACGTCAATTTTCCCTCTTTTCTGCATATGAGCCACCAGGCCAACGCTAAGCGCTAACTGAGGCCGCGAGCACAAAGGGCACGCGACATTAAATACATACTCAAAACTGTACGTCCCTCCACCCTCACCCCGCCGACACTCCCTCACACACGCACACACGCACGCACGCACGCTAGCACGCACGTGGTGACACAGTTGGCGCAGACAGCTCCCAGGAGAGTGCCACTACAACTTCCACCACTTTATTATTGGTCAATTTGGAGGCTTCTTTCACAGGGGTGACATGGCTTAGGAGATGTCACAGCCCAACCAATCAATACCACTCTGAAAGCCCCGGACGCGGCCGCTTGTGCGGCGGTGGCTGTGGCTGTGCGCGTGCGCGTGTGCGTGCGCGCGCGTGTGTGTGTGTGTGTGTGAGCTGTTGAAAGCTGCAGCAGCTGTGACTGGACTCTAACCCTCCTGACCTGTTTACCGGACAGTAATTACATGGGAAGAGACGTTGGTCGGAGCTCCTGCTGACCAGGCCGGCTAATGAAGTAAAGTCGCAGACAGATCGGCGACGGTGGGGCCAGACAGGAGGGCGGGCAAGGAGCAGAAGAGGAAGGGGAGAAAAAAAAAAGGCTGGACACACAAATAGGTCCGTCTGAACGTCTATTTGTTTGCATACAGCTACAGCCGTGTGCGTGTGTGTGTGTGTGTGTGTGAACGCGCACACACGTGCGTTGGAGCGAGTCGGCGGCGTAAACCTGTGAGCGCCTTGTTTTTTTTTGTTTTTTTTCGTTGCCTCTGGCAGGATGGGCCTGAGCGGCGTGAACAAGCCTCGCAGCGTGCAAGCAATCCCGGGCGCGAGTTTCCCTGACAAACCTATTGATTCCATGGATTTTTCACCCAAAGTTGTGATAATGATACATCACGGCGCGGATTTGGACGGGATGGGCCGCTGGGGGGGGGAGGAGGTGGCGAAGCAATTTGCGGCTGTAAGAACGAGAATGGGTGGGGGGTGGGAGGGAGGGAGGGACCCTCGATTACTAATACCAACCCCCCCCCCCCCCCAAAAAAAAAAAAAAAAAAGAGGAGGGAGAAACATATCCCCTCTATCTCTCCGTCCATCCCTCCACGCCTGTCTCCTTAGGTGTCTTGTTGTTCCCGGTGCGTCGATATGGATGTATGAATTTGTTACAGCTGGATCAAGCACAATGGATTGGCTTTGCCGCTTTGTTAAGGATAAAGGGAGCGAGGGCATCATAGACTTTGGTCTGTTTAACGCGCGCGCGCGCGGGCGGGCGGGCGGGCGGTGAAAAGAGAAGCTGATAAAACCACCCATTGTACGCGCGCGCTTGTTTTTCCTTTCGGTCGGCCCCGGAGAATCTTATCTCGGTGGCGGGATCCCGAGGTGTTTTCGCAAAAACATTAAAACTATCTTTCACATTCTGGCTGAAAGGTATTCTAAATAAATGTATGAGGTGTTTTTTTTTTTCCTTTTTCTTTTCACACTTTGCACAAAAGCTGCGAGGGTTAGCTAAACATGCATCCGTGAGTTGTGGGTTTTTAAAGCGACGCAACCCATTCAGTCAAACGCGAAAAAAAACGGGGAAAAAAACAGCAAGGAGACCCCTTTAGGATGCGAAGATAAAGGTCACGGAGTATTTTTCGAAATGTGCGCCCGTCGAAGTTGAAGGTACGCGCACACGCCCGGCCGGCACTCGGTTTCTTTTTCGCTGCATGTATCTCAGCTGGCTGGCATGTCTTAATGACAGGCAGCTGTGCCACAGACAGGGCGGGTTATTTTGAGTTTCTAATGCGATTCTGAGAAAGAGGCAGGAAAAAAAAAAGAAGATAAAATGAAAAAAAAAAAAAAGAAACCTGACAGTATGGAACACAATTTTAATTCAGAGTCCCTGAGCAAAAATAACTATCTTTTAAGCCTCTTAAAAATGCTGAAAAATTTAATTTGTGATGCGCCAGCGCAAAAAAAAAAAAAACACAAGTTTGCATGAAAGGCAATAATTTATGGCCCATATTTCACTCTGATTAAAAACCTAAGCAGCGATTATAGTGACTACTCAGCAATCTTCTCTGACATCAAGGCATGTTTTTCCCCCGCATTCTAATCCACTACATTATAATTATTCAGTCATTTCGACTTTCGTCGGGAAAAATAATCATCTTTAGGTTATGCACTGGGCCGCCGAAGAAGGTTCTGCCCGGCAGATGCCTGCTATTTAAAACGGGTTAGTTATCCGAAAGAATGTACAATACTATTACTTGACAACGACCACCGTCTCTCATGACCATAGTGAAGTGTACTCTCTCTATGTGTGTGTCTGAGTGTGTTTGATTTTTTTTTTCCTTCTTCATGTGTGACCACATCGGTTCGGCTGCGTGTTATTCAACACTTGGTGACCCAAATACGCGCGCTTAATCACAATTTCCTCGGTATCTGATTGCAATTATTGATGCACGTTGCGTTTCCTTTCTGCTCGGTTACTTCTGCCTCGTGCTGCAAAACAGCCATCCATAGCGACTGTAAAAAATAAAAAAAAATTACCTGGTAATTTTTTTAGATGCTAACCAGCTTTCATAAAAAAATACTTTATAAACATCAAGCAAAAACTGTGATTTTAGCCTTTGTGGAGGCCTATTTTACGCCCAAGTTCAGAAGATTTTCCACCCTTATATTTATTCCTTTGTCATAAAAGAACACACAGTCTCTGCCGGCCCCTTTGTCTTTAAAGGCGAGTGCCCGGCTGCCAGTTGGGTAGCCAATCCCCAGCCGTTACGGCCAAATCAGGATAATAACACCTCCCTTTAAACCAAATGACCGCAGCGTGGGACTGCCAGCTAAAATTAATTCCACCTCTGACCAGAGGCGAGAATACCCCACTGCTTAACCCCCTCTGCACACTCACCCTCCCACAAACGCATGCTGTGGTTCCAGGACGCACACACACACACACACACACACACACACACACACACACACACACACACACACACAGGATATGGAATCGTCCTCAACTGCTCTCCCTGCTCACTCTTTGCTCTTTATCCCTGGCCTGTCAAACACTGCTTTTGAACAAACCGCATGGGTTTTTTTTGCAGCAAAACATTTTTTTTTACTGTAAGAAAATGTACTGTAACATTACTGTACAACCAGAGGTGGCAAAAGTAATCACAAGTATCCATACATGTGTTATAATAATAGTACTGATTCAACTCCTTTGCTCAAGTAAAAGTAAGAAAGTGCAGGTTCTGAAATGTTCTTAAGTATAAGTGTACTGATTTTTTACATTAATGAAACAATACAGTCCTGCGATGAACTGGCGACCTGTCCAGGGTGTCACCCTGCCTTCGCCCTATGACAGCTGGGATAGGCTCCAGCAGACCCCCGTGACCCTGAGCTCGGGACTAAACGGGTATGGAAGATGAATGAATGAATGAATGAAACAATACATTCGTTGTGACATGTTTAGTCATTGTAAGAATAAACAATGTTATTATCTACCTGATTATTTTTCTCTGGACTGAAAATGTACTTTATATTCAACAACCCAAGAGTGCAGTTTGAATACCTGCACTTCAAGCTACAACAACTGTAATAATAGTTAGAAGGTTACTTACTTTCAACAGAATTTGTATCTTGAAAGACTGACAAAAGTAACAAACATGTTTTTCCAAATTTCAAGGGTCGAACTTGCAGATATTTGTGTACAAATGTAGGAGAAAAAAGTAAACAGACAATACTCAAGTAAAGTACACATACGTAAAAAATCTACTGTAGCTGTGCTGTATTATTTGTACTTTACTTCCCACCCCTGTATAAAGCGCATCATAACTTAGTGAGATGGAAAAAATGCATGGAGGAGAATGTGCTATTGTACAGTCACCCAAAAGTTTTAACCAGACTTCAACTTATGAAAGCTTTGCTGCAGTGTTAAAATGACATAACGAGTACAGACAGATAATATTCAGGTAAAAAAAAAAAAAAAAAAAAAAAGTCCATGTGAGGTTTGAATGGAACAACTGATACCGCTGCATTACAGCTTCCAGCAAATGACTGCAGCCAATATTGATTGAGAACACTGATACAGGCTGGCTCCCTCTTAAAACCATTTAGAGTTTAAAAACAACATAATGTCGCAGACAGCTGACTGGGATTTCTCAAAATAAACTCTGTGCTCCAAAGGATGGAGAAGCTACGTCTGCGAGAAACCCCCGGGATTTGTTTTATTCGAGCTGGTTGTTAAGTGACCTTTTGTTAACTCATATTTAAGTGACATTGGTGCTCCCGTCTGGGGGCTCACTTTGTCATTGTTACCGTGGGGTCGGGCTATTCAAATCTCCGTGTTTCTCCATGCCTCACAAAATCATCGAACCGACCCACGCTCCGCCTTGCGCGGCATTTCGACCCCAGTTTGCGCGGACAGAGGTAGGAAATGATCAAGATTCATTGCTGTCCATTCGTCATCGCAAATTCAGAGTCCAGACGCTGCCAAAAACCAGTCAGGGTTCAGTGATTCACCGATTAGAATATGGAGACGGCGATCGATAAGAGGTGATTCTTTTTTTTTGAAGATTTAAATTTATTTGACATGCATGGGTCTATTTGTGAGGCCATGAAAAACTACTTGCCATGCACGCTGGCGTCACCTCTCCCATCAAGATGGACGAGACCACCGATTAAAGCTTCCTTTTATTGTGGCAAAAACCACCAATCGGTCGGTGTTGAAAATCACCTCCTTCAGCAAATAAAGCCCAAATAATTTGGAACCGGGTCCCGTTGCACAGAGGTTTGATTAATACCAGCTTGTTCGAGTCAGCTCGCTTGAACAGAGCTTCAGCAGCAATGCAAGGATGACTTAACGAGTCTTACACGGAGGCCCGAGACGCGAGGAGCATCCACACGAGTGAGACAAAAAGTTGCTGAAGTGCGTCTGCTGAGGGCTGCGCGGCCATTTAGAAAGCTTCGGGACTCAATTGCGAGCGAGAGAAAGCCATTATCTCTGAAAAGATGAAAACCTGGAAAAGTTGTAAATCTTCCCTGCGGCAACCAGCTGATGTGATTTCTCTTTCTCTTTTTCTTTTAAGGCAGAACTCACAGACGAACGGACGGCGGCGAGTACTTCTCCTGGCAAACTTGCATCAGCTAAGATCATGGCATCGATAATTGAATAATCATATTTATAGTGCAGCTGAAAGGTATAAGCCATGGCAAGTCAAGAGTAACATAAAGCCATATGATCTGTGAGCTAGTGTCATAATCACAAGTTTTTGTCTAACAATTTGACATAAAAAAGCTACATTACCACTGTAAGGGATGTGATTACAGTATGATAGTGTATGAGAGTAGATGGGGTAGCGACACCTGTCATAATTAGCAAGAACTCTTCACCTCCATCGTCCATCCATGTCCTGTAATCGCCAGTTAGTGACAATTAATATTTATGTCATGTCAGACTGAGAAAAAAAAACAACCAAACTCCAACTAGAAAGGCTCCGGGAATTCGAACCCGCGACCTTCTTGTCCCAATCTTTGCTTTTGTAATCTCGGGCTTTCGCTTCCGACTCGTACTAGCATTATGCAGAAAGAGACTTTTCCGTAACGCTGCAGCGATTTCTGCTGTTGCTGCTGGTGGGAGGCAAACAAAAATGAACTTTGAGGGCAGCCGAGTCAAAGTCCTGTCTTGGCTCCAGTTGGAACGCTGCAGTCGGGCCCTCTACTGCTCTTGCGTGGCTAAAATAAGATAATTCAGCAGAGTGTGTTTGCAATGGCACGGGCATCTGTCTTGGAGCAAGATGAAACAACTCATGCTGCTGATCTAGCAACTGAAATGATCTCTTGAGAAACACATCTCCTTATTAATTAACACACAGTTGTTGCACTGAAAAACATCAGCGCGACTGCCGACCGCGAGTGTCTGCGTGCGAGCGTGTTGTCCTCCAACGTGTGCGCGCGTGTCATTTCAAAGGCAAATTTGAAACTCTGTCATGTTGATTAGCTGTAGGTGCTAACGCGCTGGATACTGCCTCATCTCATTCTCCTCCTGACTGATCAATGTCACTCTCTGTCTCGCGTTTCCTCTCCCCTTCGTCTCCCCCTGCAGTCTCTTCCTGTCTCTTTCATCTGCGTTTGACCTATTAAACTAATCTCCCGCTCTCACGCGAAAATAAAGACAACAACTTTTTCCCATTCCGGGCACGTAAGCCGTGCGTGTGTCATTTTTGTTCGCTTATTGTTGTTTCATGTGAGATTACAGCTTGCTGCTAATTGTTCCTTCATCTTTTTTTTTTTTTTCCTTCCCCCGGTCCACACGCAGGCGTGAACAGACTGCAGGCTCTCAGCTGCCAGCCTCCCACCAACTGCCTTTTGTGCCACTGCCACTTGACATCTCCATCGGCTGTGTGTGATGATGTAAATAATTACACTCAATTAGCACTTAATTAACAACGCTGAAACAAAAGGACAAGTCCCTGGGCGGAGCTCGCCTCCGCTCTCTTCGCGCTGCTCTCTCCTCTTCTCCTCACGCTGCCATTACACACACAAGCATGCGCGCATGCACGTCGGGGAGGAGGTGGGGTGGCGGGGGGCGGGGGGAGACAAAACATGTCAGCTTTTGACAATGTGCCATCTGTCCCCAAGCCAACAGATAGGCTTAGACACACGCACAAGGAGATACAGCCCCTCAGCGGCGCGAGACGTGCAGAAACACTAATCGGGTCCTCAGGCGACCGTAATTACGGCTTGCCATGTTAATTACCTAACAATTAGCAGTCATCTCTTTCCCGAGAAGCAATCAATGAATGAGCTTGCGATTCCCGCGTGAAGTTGCCAGGAGAGCCCTCCCATTCACACTCTCCTCACCCCGCTCCTCCCGCCCCCTTCCCCATTATTCTTTTGACACATTTCACATTTCCTACACGCACGCACGCACACACAAACAGATTTCGAGTCTTACACATATAGGATGAGCGCGAGGTTGTAGACAATGCGAACAAACACACGCCAGGCCCCAATTAGCTTGCGTTAAACCCCCTCGAAAGACCCCCAAAACCGTTTTGCACCTCCACTAAGCAAAGTGGTCAAGAATTTATTTTTATTTCCCCCCCCCCTCTCCCTTCCTCTTTTCGACGCCTGAGGGCAGCAGTTAAAAATTCAATGTAAAACAGGCGCGGGGAAAAATACACTTAAAAAATAATCACAATATCGGAAATTGAACAAATTGGGTGTCTTGTATTGCTCTTTGTCTCTGTAATTCGTGCTCGTTATGAAATGAATAATGGGAGAATTCGGCTGCCGTGATGCCAAATATGAATCTTAATGCCAATTCTGATTGGAAACAAATTGGTGAAGCAGGTGCAGTCCTGAGACTAATGATCAATAAAAAAAAAAATCATATTTCATCATTTTTTAGAGGAACCAAAAACCTATCAGAATGAAAAATGTACGCACTTTGCCAGATAAATCATCCATCACTGTTCCTATTGAATTTCCCATATTAAAACTCCAATATGGAAGTCATATAGGCTGATAACACAATCACATTGAAAATTGAGAAAAATTCACCTCTTGCCGATAAATGTATACCATGGATTAGTGCACTTGGCCTGTTGCTTCCGCGTGGGGGGGAAATAAAGACAACGTGGGCATAAACAGGCAGACGCTGGGCTGTCTTTCAATGCATAAGCATTACGGCTGCAATTATATACAGAGACTGGATATGTTTACAGCAACGGAAAACAGATCAAAGGTGGCAAATGTGCAAACTAACAGCACATTTTAAAAGATTAGGTTATTTTAACGGCTGGAATTGAATCGCACCCTTTTTTTTTCCCCTGCCCCTTATAGAAACGTTGCTCATTACTCTTGATATCAGAGATCAGATAGGGGTGGATATTAGACCAACAGATGGCCTTTAGCTTCCTTTATTACCGGCTGGCTACATGCATAGGTAATGCACGGGTCGTTCATCCCGATTGCCTTGTGTAATATTTATACGTCAACGCAGCACACCTCTGCGTCTCTGCTTATAACGTGTAATATACCATGAAATCATGAGATTAGGCCTTAGATATAAATATATATGCATTTCTTTTGCGCCAACACAACATATCCTTCCAAGTGGCGCGCGCATTCCTCTGTCTCCCACTCGTTCCAGCGTCGCCCTCGCAGACCACAGTGGCCAGAGAGCCAGTCCAAGCCACAGACAGCCCTCTAATAGGTCTGGCTGTCTCCTTCTTAATTTGCTGAAATTGCAAAATCAATAGGTGTAGTCGTAGCCCGCCCCGCGCCCTGTTTTAGTGGGGAAAAGATAAAGTCTATGGGAAGGCAATCTTCACTTTCAATTTGCTCCCTGTTCAGCATTGAGGCCGAAAGTGCTTATCACTTTACTTAAAGAGACCATATGCCTGTCTCGAGGTGGACAAGCGAGGGAGGACGAGGCAGTGCGAAGAAAACTCACCCGTGCGGTTGACTCGCCGTGTAGTCCATAAAAAAAAAAAAGTATTATTAATTTGCATTCCTATTTAACCCACTTTGTACCCTGAGCGTCATTTCCTCTCCAACCAAATCCATTTCTACATGTGACAGAAAATTCAGTAAAATGCAGAATCTGGGGGTTGGGTGTCTTCTGATTCTATAATGGCAGCATTCTTGGTGACACCCTGAACTTCAGGTCCAGTCCGTGTGTGTCAAAGAAACCATTTTGGGGTTTTTGGTTTTTTGGCTTTCAAGATGACAACCTTAACGACTCTCAGACACATGTGGGCTGGTGTGAAATTTAGTCAGGTGGAAGTTTTGGTGCATTTGTTTCGTCGTGGGTTGTTGCTTTACTCGTGAGGGCTGCTGCGCGTATATTTGTGTGTTTGCAAAAAAAAAAAAAAATGTGTGCACTAAGCTGCTCTTGTCACCAGGATCTTTTGTCTCAGCAGCCTGGTCGTCCTTTCCTAATCTCCCCTTGATGCTGCCTTTACCCATAATCCTTTCTTTCATTAACTGCCCTCCTCGTACAGCGCCACCTTTATTGCAGTCTTTCACTTAGTAATTGCAAAAGGACAAGAGCAGTGGGAGATTTGGTGTGTGCGTGTGCGTGTGCGTGTGTGTGTGTGTGTGTGTGAGAGAGAGAGAGAGAGAGAGAGAGAGAGAGAGAGAGAGAGAGAGAGAGAGAGAGACTGGGTGGGTGGGTGGTTGGGTGCATTTAAGAGCATCTGCATAAGAACTTGTGTTTGCCGAGGCCGGGGCCAGCCGCGGTCGAGGAGAGAGAGAGAGACGGAGGGGGGAAAAAAACAGAGGGTGTGGGCGGGGCTGGCTTTTGTGCTTGATTGCAGAAATAATTTTGCATGTCGTAGAAAAGAGCTTAAAGAAAAAATTTTAATCTGGATATTAAGAACATTATATGCGCGAGTTAAGGGGGTCATCGCCATGGCTGCTCTTGGCAGGAAATCCATAGAAATTAGAAACAGGATTTTGATGATTTAGATGAGACAGGGAGAGGGAGAGAGAGAGAGAGAGATAGAGGGGTCAGTGAGAGCAAGGGAGCGGGTAATGTGTGTGTGTGTGTGTGTTTGCCGTACCTCCATTATAAGTACAACTGTAGCCATTTCATGGAATTTTCTAATTACTTTGCGACTTTAAAAACATTTTTCAGAACCATCGCCTCCCTCAACCCCCTGACTCCCCCCCGCCTTCCCCTCGACATCATAATACAATAAGCAGATTTACCGGAAGGGAGGAAGGGAGGCAGACAGTCGGAGAAAGTGTGGCTAAAAAGGAGACGAGCGGGGAGGGAACGGGGAAAATGGTTTTCCAAACATCTACGAGTGTGCTGCATTTTTAAGATGATGTTTTTATTGCGCCGTTAACACGATGCAGAACAAAAAAAGAGAACAAGGGAGGACAGAAGGGGGGAGGAGAAGGGGGGGCGGGAGGAAAAGACAACAGAGGGAAAGAGGTTTGGGTTTTTTTTTTTAAAAAACACTGGTACTGATGCATATTTATGGCCGTGCGTCAGAGATGCACTTTGTGATAAGGGGAAATAATTCACAGAGCACATCGCTTTACCATATTCCATAAGCAGATTTAAAAGACCTTAAAGACGTTTGCTGTTTCCTATTCCACAATAACCCCCTGCAACAATAGCCCACCTCTCCTCTCCATCCTCCTCCCCCACCTGCTCCCCCACAGCCCATCTCACTCCTCCACCAATGACTGCTGGCCTCACTGCGGCCCCATACTCAGTTACACACTGGCCCCTATTGGCAGCCTTATTGCATACACAAAAACCTTGAAGTCATGCATGCAAATGGAAAGAATTGCAAATCTACATCTGAGTCGGGCATTTCTTTAATTATTTTTATGTATGTAGTTTTTTTATTTATTTAGATTAGCTGTCCTGACACGTACTCATAGAGCATTTTTGGTTTGTTAGCTTGCTTTTTGTGAAATGTATTTTAAAGTCAATAAATAAGAGAAAGGTAGATGAAAAAGGATTAACACAAAAATCCATTCAATCCAGTTCCTGTGACAAAATTGAATGTTTTTTTTCTAAAATGCAAGATTTGTTTTTACTTTTTTTTTAAATGAATAGTCATAGCCATAAATGAGCAGGAATAGTTTTCATACTGACATTTTTTTTCCGACGTCAATTTTCTCTTTTTCGGCAGACGCAAATATTTGCACAGGTCTGCGGGACTGACTTTCAATGTCAAAAACATGGAAATTGATCTCAGCAGTAATATCCCTCAATTAATGTTGGGAGCTCTCTTTTTCCACGGAGGAACAGAGCGTCGGTACATTTCTGCCGCTAAATACATGATTACACTTAAGCCCCCGTAGTTAGGTGTGCCCAATTTCCACCGACTAACACAGAAGGAACACAAGGTCACACAGTGAGAGTCGGCCAGAAATGGAGGACAGGCTGAGGGGCGAAGAAACAAAGTGGCGGAGAGGTGTAGCGTGACCGCGTTTTTCGTGACACTTTTCGGAAAAAGGTTGGGTGCACGAGAAAAAAAAGCTCACTTTAAAAATCTGGGAAATGAATTGTGTCGGAAAATCAGTTTTCAGTGCATTAAAGGCAAAGGGGTTATGAAGCAAGTAACTTTTTGGGATTTTCCTTTTGTTCCTTTTCTTATGTTCGCACACAAGTATAGAAATTGAGGAAACTGCCACGTCAAAAAAAAGAAGAAGGAAATCCTGCAATAAGATTTATCAAGTTTTAGACGTCCGACTAAGAAGAGTGGAAAACAAATAGGAAATGCAACCAATGCGATGCATAAGTTGCCCAAATACAACCCTGTATCCTCTTATTACACAGCAGTATAAGTGCATCCACTGCAACACTCACACCGGCGTGCGAGCATTTATCCTGCCCACTTTACAAGAAACAAAAAAAATAAAATAAAAAAAACGTACCAGCCAAACGTACACACGGCCATACTTTTTGTTTGCCCTGACAGCTTTCTCAACAGTCACTCGTCCCCATGCAAATGAGCCTGCTCCCACCCACTCCCCAATCGTGGTGAAGTGATATGAACCGCTGAATATAAATGATTGGGAATGATTGATGGACCCTCCCACTCGCCGCCCCTCAGCCGACAGATAGAAATTCAGGCAGACGTGCGCGTCCCTCTCGCTCCATCCTCACATTTCTCTCGCTCGCCGGGTTTTTGCTCCTGTCTGCCTGTCTCGCCCACTCGCCCGCTTAATCCCCTTAGTCCCGCGGTTACACGGGTAAAAACATTCTAATTGTCAACAAGTTATAACCTATTAATAGTATTTTAATTCGACCCTGTGGGCCTGGAAAAGCAGCCGGCGAGCAGGCTCGGAGTCTGCACAGCAGGCCTCGAAAGTCACATTCATAAGGGGACGCGTTGATGTATTAGGATATTTAAGTAATGGTAATTAATCAGCAGAACATCAGCAGAGTCATTTCTGTGACCTGAGTGACTAAATCAATTCCGTGACCCTGTGAGAGTTTCCAATAAGTTGGTGCGGCCTTCTTATTCATTTATTTATTTATTTTAAACACCCCTTGATGTCTCAGCTGCTCTGCAGCAGCCAGCAAAAAATCAAATCAAATCAAACAAAATAAAACATCCACCCAACTGGTTCTGCAGCAAACCAGACTGGCAGGCTGGACTCACCTCCGTCTCCAAGCATGCACACACACTCGCCGGTTTTCCCCCCTCTGACAAAAAAAAGCGGCGGCGCGCTAAGAAGAAACACCTGTCCTCGCGTTGGCCAAATTGAGGCGCGGGCCCTCTTAGAGCACACAAAAGAGAAGGCGCGCGTTTGCAGTCAAAAAGTAATAACGGCCGCCGAGCGACGCGGCAACGCGCCTGTTTGGTGAAAAAAAGAAAAAAAAAAAAAAAAGAGCAGCGGTACAAAAACGCCGTGGACGATAAAGAGAGCGGCAAAAAATAGAGAGGAAAAAAAAAAGGGAAATAATCAGAGATAAGACCACATTGTAAATGTCGACACAGACAAGCAGCAAACATCCACAAGAGAATGTATTTACCCGACTCTTTCCGTCCGTTCCCTTTCCCCAGTTGCCCGACTGGCCAGGTGTGTGTGTGTGTGTGTCAGTATATGTGAGCTACTGTTGGAGGGTCTGTGTGTGATTTCTTTCAGACAGGAGACTGGAAATGGGGTAGAAGCCATTACACCGGGAGAATCACCCAGAGCACCCCGAAATGAGGGGCAGGGGCCTGTCAGCACACATGGACGTGTGTGTGTGTGTGTGTGTGTACGTGTGTGTGTGTGTGTGTGTGTGTGTGTGTGTGTGTGTGTGCAGGCAGGGTCCACCCGGTGACCTTCTTTCAATGAGCCCCCCATGATTTATTTACTGTGCCCTTATCCAACCTCTCGCCCCTCACAAACACACGCACATGCGCGCATGCGCGCCGACGCCGGACAACAGGATTTCTGCCGTTCCCGGTCGTAAGGCGGAATCTGCAAATGCGGCTTTTTTTCTACGCCCCCCCCCTTTCGTACCCCGACACCCCCGCCGCACTCAGGACAGGACGGGCTGAGGTGGTAGGTGGATGGCGTTTGGTGCGAGGAGAACAGATCTGTCACCCTATCTCTGACTGCAGTAGCATCTTATTTTCCCCTCCATTTCTCCGCGCTCTCCAGCCTCTTCACATTTTAGCTCTTTCTCCGGCGCCACCGTCTGCCTCCCCCCTCCTCCTCCCCCTCCGCCGCCCTTCCTTATTCTCCCATCCTTACCCTCACCGCACCTTCCATTCTCACATTTTTGTAAACCCCCCTGGACCGGCAACTCCGGACGCCGTCTCCCACTTTTCTCTCTCTCTCTCTGTTTCATTTTGTCCCCCTTTTCCTTCCCCATTTCTCCCTCACTCATTCATTTCCTGTCTCCCTCACTTCTCCTCTGGCCGTGCGAGGGGGTGGGTGGTGGTGGTGGAGAGAGGGAGGGAGGTGGGGCCTGGCTGTCATGGAGCAAGATGAATTTCTGATTGCTGTCGGGCAGCGCGGAGACCTCTCATTGGTCAGAATAAAATCCAAGGAAGGGGAGGCAGAGGCTGCAGAATGGGGACGGTGGGTGGGCGGGAGGGGGCCCGGGGGGAGAGAAACAAGAATAAAAGCCACCATTTGTTTTTTCATTAGCCGCCTATGACCGTAATTGCGCCCTCCCTCTGTTTGGCTCTTACAGCGAAGCAGCGGGAGGCTGTAATTTTGAAGGAGCGGCGGCGGTTATGCAGATGAGCTTCCCCTCGATTGACCAATGACCTTCTCTCCCCCCATTCACATTTGTTTACAAAATGCAAATCCCCTGCGGGTTCAAAGAGGCACTCGGGGATGTCAGAATACGCGCACACACACACACACACACACACACCTCACCCCTGTGCTGATTCTCCTACTCACACACCGGAGTGAACGCGATGAAGTGTTTCATGTGGAAAATCATGATGTAATACAATGGGGCTCTTAATTTCAAAGGTACAGATTACAATGTCGAATACAAGGTATTTGTATCTCTTCTTTTATCATTCAGTTCATTTTTCCACTGTCCTTTTTCACCATGTCCCGGTCATTTTTTCTCAGCCTTCAAACTTTTCTGTCTCCCTACATCCCTCCGTCCCTCCCTCCTTCACCGCCGCCGTCGCACACCCACCTCCTCTGTTGGTGTGGGGATGGAAGCCGGTCTGTCTAATTAGCTGTATGGTTTACCTTGGCTCAGTGGGGCCTGGCTGCCTTAGCCGGGTTTAAACAGGGAGATGGACGGGCTGAAATGCTGAAACCCTAGTCTGTAATTAGAGACAAACTCACTGAGGGCACACTAGTGCTGACACAGTGCCTCTTTTTCCACCGCACGCACGCACGCACCCATGCAAACACACACTGGGTGGTGGGGGAAAGGGTGACACGCGCGCGCACACACACACATGCATAAAAACAAAAGGTGCGGGCGTCAAGCGCATCCATCTATCCAGGCGCAGCCACTGGCACGTCACATGGCTCAGCAAATACATATGCAGAGTCTTGCCATACGCTACTGCCAATTCCTGGCTGACACACGCTCAGACAGACACGCACACACAGAAAAGCACAGAACCACTCTGCATAGCCCCTCTCTGGTTTTTGAAACTCATATTCTGGCAGTTTATTTTTCTGTGTTGTAGAAAGATGTCCCCAAAACAAAGTAGCAATTATGTTTACGTTGCTGCTGATTTTAATTCTCCCTCTCCCTGTTTTGTTTGTGTTTTGCGGTCGGGCCCGTTTCTATTTTCTCCTGTTGGGCAGATTAAAAAAAAAAAAAGAAAGACTTGCACTGACTGCAATTCGACCAAAAGACAACACACACAGACACACACACATACGCACACAGACGCACAAAGAGCTGATGCACGTCCAAAGCCGTTCGGATAGCAATGGAAGTGTTTTGTTTATTCCCATCAGAGTTAACTTCATCAAAACATGGAACAAAGAGACAAAGCCAATCAATGAAAATCATTAATGAAAAATGAAATGCATTTTATTCTTTTCTAATTACACGCATTGTAGCTCATAATTGAGCTGGCGTATCGGAGTTAAGATTACTTCACACTTGTGTGGGTCTTTCTGCGGGTGTTTACGCGCTCACTCGACTGTATGTGTGTGTCCACGCGCGTTTGCGTTTTTGCGTGCGTGCGCGGCAAACGCGCAAGCAAATGGAGTCAGAGACCGACAGGCATACAAAGAGAAGGTGATGGAGCCGGTTGTGGGGCTGGAGAGGGGTGGGAGTGGGTGGGGGGGGGTAGGTGAGGATGAGGAAAATGGAGAAATGAGAGATGCAGCAGTCTCGAGCAGATCCATTCCTACAACTGCGCATCCCTGGTGTTGTACTGCCACCGTCTGGCCACACACAGAACGGCACGAGCTGTCAGTCACCTTCTACCTGCCTCTCTCAAACAAACAGCATTCGCACAAACCAAACAGGCACACGCCGCATCAAGTCTTCACGCGCGACTTTGATTTGAGTTCATAGTTTGACATTATAAACTAGATTCGGTGGAGTTTATTGACTTCCCAGGAGAAGCGACTTGACAGAGCGCTCAAACGCAGAGTCAGAGGCGAAGTGTGCGGTGCCAAAGCAACATTGATTAGATTTTATTTTCCTCTATACTTCCTTCTTTTCATCTGTCTGAAAATGTGTGTTTTTTTTTTTTTTTTGTCACGGATTCATGTCAGCGCGGCAATCCTTCTGCTACTTCTCATTGCAAAAAAGTGCGATTGTTGTCCCGGAGATTAAAGTGGACTGTTTAAAAGAGAGCATGTACTTACAGGTGTCGCCGTGTTTTAATGTGTTGTGACAACTGCGAGGCACTGTCATCAGGTCTGTGTTGTGCAGAAAGCACAGACGCCTCAAATTCTTTTAGGCATTGTTCGCCCCCAATCAAACAATGATTAGAGAGCGCCAGATGCCGCGCGCCGGTGCACTTGCGTATGTCTGAGAGTACAAGAATGCATGCTTATCTGTGTGTGTGTGTATATGTGTGTGTGCGTGTGCGCGTCTATGTGTGTCATGTTTGGCCCTAACTGCCCCACAATAACAAATGTTCCAGCTTTCTGATTGGGCAATTAAAAGCAGCAGGGGCACTGTGTTGACGGCTGAGAGTGTGACATCCATCATCTGAAACAATCAGCCCCTACCAAGTAACAATGTGTGTGCGTTTGTGTGCGTTTGTGTGCATTTGTGTGTGTGTGTGCACGTGCACGCGCCTGCTATAGGCTCCTCAAACAAACCCTAGCCCCCCTGTGTCTCTAATAACTCCATGAAATCAAACACAGAACTCCTTATTCCCAGGTGATACAAGGTACCCAGTGGCATCAAAAAAAAAGAAAGAGGGAAAAAAAAATCAATAAAGACCATGTGACCGAACAGAAATCATGGTCAAACATGCAGACAAACCTCACAGGAAACAAATGACTGGCGAAGTCTGCAGGTTGTTGTTCAGAGCGCTTAAAAAAAATTATAAAAGGAAAAAAAACCGCTTGCAGATGCATGAGACTTTCGACACAAGACGCACAACATGAATACTCCAGTCGTAACGAACGTACCCAGTGCAAATAATGTGTCTCACTCGTGGTACACTGCACATCTCAAAGCGAATATTGCTCCGGTCAACTATGATAGACTGCATTTTACACTGTCATGTTATTCCGAAAACAAATTTTAACAAGGTTAAAATTGAAATATTGCGGTTCGTGTCAACGTGTTCGGTGTTACATTCAGTAGTCTGCAGTCCTCCGGATTACAATTGAACTTAAAGCACTTTGTGGCTGTTGGCAAAGTAGAAAAATCCCAGTGATCTGAAAACGGAACCGTCACTGAGAGCTGCTGTGTACTTATTATAGAAATCATGTGAAGGAAAAGGCCTTATAGTCATATAAGCCAATATTACTAATTTGACAAGTTCTGTTTCTTTGGTATGCAAAAGATGTACTATATTTAAAAAAGGAGAGGGTGGAAAAAAGCCCATATTTCTGTTTCAGCACATACTTGAACGGGACTTATGCTTTCCGCAACAGAAATAAAGCTCGGTATCAAAGTGGAGCCTCAGTCCTAGCTGTTGATTGTCTAAGAGCGATGGTAATTAATACAGCCGCAAATCCAACGTGCCATCTCGCCAACCCAGAAATGTCCAATCACATTTGCCGTTTCAGCTGTAGGAGGGGAGGGGGGGCTTGAAGCCGCTCAAAAGCCCGAGTCCACGGCTGAGGAGCTTTGAGAGCACTGAGTGAGCCACTAATCATGACACCATTAGCTAAGAAAACACTGAGAATTAGTCCGATGAGGGAAAAAGTTGTGCTCTTCCGTCGAGCTTTTGTTTAGTTAATTCCCTGTTGACAGCCGAGTGCTCCGCTCGCCCGGGGGAAACTTGCTCAAGAGGGAGAGATTACTTTTTATCCCTAATTAAGGCTGCTCATCTGCATAGCTCACCAAGTCATAATATATGCTAATGTGCATTTATAGCGGAGAGTGCTGCGTAGGCAGTTAATGTGCCCTAAATACGTCCATAAATATTACTTTGGAATGTTATTTTTAAGCCTTATCATGCATCTTTTATGCGTATATCTTTAGTTTTGCTGTTTCTGCTCATGATGTGCCTCGCCTCTGCATAATTGCAGTAAAGTTTTCACTCCTTAGTTTACATATTTTGCATTTGGAATCGAGTTAAGGACATGACTCCAATGATAAATGTTTTTAGACAGTGTATTCCAATAAAAAAGATGCAAATAGTGATGAGTGTATGCAATGCAATGATCAGCAGCTCGGCCTTCATGGCGCAAAAATTCCTATTTCAAATTCCCAATTAAAAACAGGGACGTTTCACAGTCACCACCTCCACACTTCCCCATCCTATCAGCATTGGCCAAGACTTCAAAGTGCATTGCAATTGGCAAACACACAACATGAAAATAAATACCAAGAAAGTGATTCTAAAAAAAGGCAATAAGCGGTGGAAATTTGGGCGGGAAAATGAATCATCTTTGTCGGAAAATAAGTCGACTGGCAGCGAACCCAGCCAACCATGATCCAAAGGTTGTCTTCTATTGTGTAGGGTTATGGGTTATTGTTTATTTTATGACAAAAGACCTCAGACACTCTCTCCAAATGAGACACCTTAATTGTGAGCAGGTTCCCATTTTACCGAAGACGTCCAGGGATTCATAAACGGGCCACTAATGAACGGAGCAGGCTGGCCGAGCGCGTGGCTAATTTCCCAGATGCCTTTGCGCAGTCAAGACAGAGAGGTCACAGCGTAACCTATAAACTTTTAATGACGAGTGGTAGGTCGTTAGCAAGGGGAATAAACTACACGGCCCGGAGGAGGAGGAGGAGAGAATGCCCTGCCCTTCATGTTGTTACGGGGGATATCATGGCCACTTTGACCGTAATGACGATACCGACGCTACTTCACCGCTCCACGTCTCAGCCTCGGGTCTGCATTTTTGCCACCTCCAGGGTCATTATTTGCAAGCCTCACGTTTCAGAATGAAAAATCGCCAGACGACGCCGGTGTGAAGAAAAATAGGCGTTTCATCATTTCTCGTCCTTCCTCTGAAAATTAATCTCTCCATCGCCCTCACAACCCTGGGTCCAGAATAAGTGGTGATAGAAAGCCCTTAGCCGTTGCGCGGAATGGGAAAAAAAAAAAGGTCAAAAGCCAGAGCCTGCGGATTTTCTTTTTATGCAAAGAAAGAGAAATGGATAAAGACAGCGGGGACAGTCAGGGTCAGGGAGCGGCGAATGCCGTCCATGAAAACAATAAGCACTTTATTTTCAATCCGAGGCACTTGGAAGGACTTTTTCTTGTAATAGGGTTCGCCTGAAAGATACACAGAAGAATGCAGCCAAAATGAAGGAGACGGAAAGAATGGCCCTTTGCGTCACAGAAGACAGTGAGCACAGCACTGCACATTGGCCAACCCTATATATATATATATATATATTATTTATTTATTTTTTTCCCTCAAGTGCTCCGTTGATTGATTAGGCCCACTGACCTCACTCACGTCCTACCAACGAAAAGTGATTTGGGCGCAATTGCAGAGCTCTTTGGTCGCCAACGGGAACTGCGCTTTGCCACATTTCTCAAACCAAAAACTATCGGCAGCGCGTGCCTACGCAAGGGGAGCGGCTGCGTGCCGTTTTCATCCCGTAGCCAAGAGACTGTGTTCTATCTCCCCGACACATGGCAACGCCATCAAATGCGTCGCCCCTTTCATCTGCCTTCCACATGCTCTCAGTTACCGGAGCCTCCACGCCTAATGGCCTCAAATGCAGGTAGATGATTTCTTTCAAGACTTGACGGGCATTTTCCTTTGTGCTCTGAGATGGAGATCAGGCATGAGTGGTTTTTCTGGCACGGCGGAGAGATTCTGCATACAGAGTACAAACATTTTCCCCCTGATCTTGTCTCGAAAGGCCAAATGCGACGCTTCGTGCACATTTTCATATCCTGCCAAACAAAGGGATAAAAAAGCAGCTCCAAAATACTGAGAGCGTTTTTCCCTAAGAGTTCTCCTCCTATTAAAATGCGGCTGAAGGGTCACTGCGAGCAGCGAGAATTGAAGAAACATCATCACAACACTCAACATAACAGGACTTGTAAATATGTCAAAAAACAAAATGACAATACGGGTTACAAAGGAAATTTTAATTTTTGTGTAAATTAACTGGGTTCTGCCAAAATTCTTTTAAAGCACACTTTACCACAAAACAAAGACAAAGGCAGCCTCTGTAAAGTAATTCAGCTCCAAAAAGAAATCATCTCATTCCATGACTAATAAGTCTATGATAAATCACTCACGCAGCGCCACCTGCAGGCGGGTGTTATGCCATCAAAACGTTTTACGTCTCGTACGGCGTCTGTGCGAGTGGTGTGCGTGGTCGCAGAAGAATACATTCTGTGTGCCGCACACCTCGTGAGGAGGCCCCTATGTTTCTGACGTGCGCGGTGACAATGTTTGCCGACGTGCCATTAAAAGTGAATGTGTAATATAGAGCCATTAAGGTCAGCATCATGTAAGCTGTGACAAGCTGCCTCGCGGTGCCAAACTCGTGTTATAACCTGGACGTAATTGACTGTGATTTCCAACTGCCCTCCGCGAGCCAGAGTGGCAACGTCCCCTAATTAACTAGAGAACATTGACAGCCCGGTGCCACCTCCATTTGGTCCCCACTTGAAACGAGTGCCATGTCCTGAGGGTTCCTGTCAGACCCAGTGCTGTGTGACTGCTATGACACGTCCTTTCATGTCTCCATTCGTTTCTCTCTCTCTCTCTTTTCCCCCGTTCTCTCTATCCCTCCCTCTCTCTCTCTCTTGCTCCCCTCCACAGCCTCTCTCCGTCGCCCCTTTTCTTCTAATCATGCTCAGGAAGAAAGGGGAAATGTTTTTTTGGCTGGGAGGGAGAAACGCGCGGCGTCGGCGGGATGTGCGAGGGCAAATGATTGGGAGATGTTCCTAAGTCCGTCATCTTATCTATCTCTATATGTTGCGCTTCATTATCTGCCTGGCCCGCAGAGTGATGTCTTCCTCAGTCCCCACGCGTACACATCACCGCGCGCCGTTTATGCACAGAACTGCTGAATATTCACAGGCGAGGAGGAGGCGGCGGAGGGGGACGACAGTTCAATCCCGCATGTACATTTCACCGGCGTTAAACCAGGGGGACGCAAGGCAAGACCCTGTCACCTTGATACGGGAAAAGAGGAAAGAGTGATGAAGCAAATTTGCCGTACGTGTAGCAAAGGAGCCATCGAGCAGATAGGAGCCTGTCGCTGGAGAAATGACTAGATTGTAAGAACCCGATTAATTGTGCGGAGGGTTACAGGGTTTAATTAAGAACTAGGCCTGGGTCAAGCAGGAAAAAAAAAAGTCTGCTCAACATTTTTTATAGCGCCGCGGGGGAAAAGATATTACAGTGAGATACACTGTGGTGTTTGCCTCATTAAAAGAGCAAGTCCAACCTTACACTGCATTTAATTCAGCGGTCGGACGAGTTAACCCACCTTTAAAGCTTCCGAAAGCCATTTTTTTAATTTCTTACTCATCCCACTTGGCGGAAAATAAATTCTACAGTGACAATGGCGGCGATGATTAGAAGCTGCAGGGTGTTTGGAAGTCGCAATGCAAAGGGCCCTAAAGGGAAACACAGCCCTTGTATCATTACATAGAGCTTTACTGTGTTAAACAGAGAGAATTTGCATTGCTGAGTCAACAGAGGTATGAATTTCTGCTGCATTTGGCACTCTCACTCTCCCAGAAGTCTGCCTACATAATATATTTATCCTTAAGTCGGAGCTGTGGGTCGGATTTGGTGGGTGTTTTCCAGATTACACCAGACATTTGTTTATTTGACACGAACCTGCAAAGAAAACACTCGCCGCTCAAGTGACAGGGTTGAAGGTACTAATGTGAAAAGAACGCTCCGCTGAAAAAGAAGTAGTGTTACAACAGATAGAGTTAAATAATTTAAATCCCGTTCATCATAAACGTAAAATGCTCAAAAGCTCAGATAACCCTTGAACGGCTTCAACTTACTGCGTCGTGCACTGCACAGTTAGGGCAAAGACTTTTGTCCCTTTCTCATAAGTGTCTTCTGAAGTCCCCGAAATTATCCCGCACTAAATCTGGATTTACATTAAGACATTTGTCACAAGACAGCAAAAAAAAAAAAACTAAATAAATAAAAAATCTCTGGCGCAAAAGCATTCAGTATGTTTTGCTAAATCTCCCTGCCGCGCAGCGGGACCCGTCACGCGGTTTGAAGTGCAACACAATCAGCTTAATTAGACAGGTGTTTGCGAGCCATTATGATGTTAAAACGCTGTGCCAGAAGTGGCGCTCAAAAAACAGCGTGACGCTTCCGAAAAACCTGCCTGGGGGATTAACTCGGTGGTTAAGATGGCGGGGAAAGCTTTTGAGTGTCAAAGTTGAGAGAAATTAAGATGGGACCGGGTGGTGGTAGTGGTGGGGTTGGGGTGAATGAAACACAGAAAGAGAGAGGGAGATTAAAGAAGAGCGACACTCTCAATGTGTGGTAATCTACAGTCAGCTCTTGTCAGCCACCCTTGGAGGGTGTGTGTACCCCAGCAGAGAAACAGAGACAGACATTAACACCCCACTCAACCTCAGATGACTCTTATTTAACTAAAGCAGAAGGAATGAGAAAACTCAACTGACACGACGACTTTCTATGATTGCATTAAGTAAAACTGTGGTTCAAATACTTTGCAACCCACTGACTGACTGAATCCGCTGAAGATCAAATTTCCGGGTCAGGCTAGAGGGAACAGGACATTTTCACACTGGTCAAGACTATGCTTAACCCCAGACAAGTCGATTTGATTAGTGTGAAAACAACTGGTCTGTGCTCAGACACGTTTCGCAAATGGTTCCCAAGCCCACTCATAACGGTGGTCTCAGGTGCAGTTCATGTTTGTCTGTGCACAAGTCCAGAGGAGGCACGCCGTGCCCAAACGAGGAGGTGGGCTGCTGTATCCCAATTATATCCTCTGGGCTACGTGTTGACTGCTGATGCAGGAGAGCTGATGCGATGCTTGTTGTCGGTATCTTCAAACTAAAGAGCATAGCAACAGCAAGGGCAGAGCAGCAACAAATGTTGCCCAGCTGTCGATGCCCGTGGCTTCATGGTTCGTGTTTATTGGAGGTTTGTAAACCAAGCGCATACTGCCACCTACTGAATTGGACTGAATACACACACCATCACGAGCAGCATGGGATGAAGTTCATGCTCAGACATGGGGCCGGACACTCGCACCTAATGTTAAAAACATTTTTAGAATCGACCTTAATAAATGAAAGGTCGCTCACTACAGTTGGACTAAGATTGAGATGTAAAGTGATCAGAATACACGCACACTCACAAAGCCAGCTTCCCACATGTGCACACACAAAGTTGCTCATATCTACTGTGGCCGTGGCACACACAAGCCTTGATGAGGTATCAGATGAATAGATCCTCATTGATTTTACCAGACGACACGTACTGCAGATTCAACCGAGCCTCTCGGCAAATCGTTGGTGCTAAATCTCCCCTGCAGGCAATTTAGCCCTGCAATGAACAAACACGGCCTCGCTCCCTCTGCGCCGCATGCACAAACACAAAGTGCAAACCCTCCCGCCGCCACTCCAAGCTCTCCTGGGTGACCTCACCAAGTATTCTGAGGCTCTTCATACATTTAGCGACAGCGGCGGGAGCGCTGCAAAAATATCCCATCATTGACTGGCTGACGGCGCCAAAGGTCAACAAGGCAGCACTCTCAGCAGGCTGAATGAGCCACGTCGGGGTCTTGTTGGTAGCCAAGAGGGAGTGAGAAACTCTCAGCGCTTGAATAAGATGGGCGTAGAACTGATAAGCAATTTCAAGTACTGGAGAGCAACTCTTTATCTTGTCTGGCTTTTACGCAATTTGTGTCTCTAGTCAGATTGAGGGGGGAAAAGGAAAAGAAACACCTCAAGAGGGCTTGTTTCAATTCAATCGTATTCAGCTTTGCAAAAAAAAAGTAAAAATGGTTGAAATATTTTTGGGGAAAAATAAAATAAAAAATTATCACAAAGAGAACGATCACAAACATGCACACAAGTTACCTTAGGAAAAAAACATTCAACCTGAAAAAATGCATTTTTTTTCAGAGACAAGCCACCCTCTGTGCAAATATGTTCCAGTTACAAGGTTTTTTCTGATGTGTTAATAGTTCACTAAGTAATTAGCAAGGAAAGAAAAAGCGTTTTTCTGTAATAAACAGGAGTGCTAACAAAATAGTTTAAAAAGAAAACAAATTCCAAAGGATAGACGCTATAGAGCTCTTGTATATCTACAGGCTAACAATCCTGTACATATCTACAGTGTCGACAATATCACCATAATCACAGCATGAGTAAAGTGTGATCACACCCGCTGCATGCTGCAGGTTTGTCAGAGTTTTGGACGACATTTCACGTAGTATTCACCATTTTTTTCCCATGGTTTTATGTGTCATGTACTCCCAGGATGTATTCATTTTTGTGTACACGTGTGAGACCGTGCTAGAGCATCTCTGCATTGTGTGTTTGCATGCATGTGTGTCACCGGGGTAATTAGGAATAGGAGGGAGGGGAGATCAAAGGCACTTTACACTCTGGGTTTCAGGATCTTGTGTGTGTGTGTGTGTGTGTGTGTGTGTGTGTGTGTGTGTGTGTGTGTGTGTGTGTGTGTGTGTGTGTGATGATCTCCTCCAAGCTTTGATGCTGTAAGCTCTGCCGGTTAATGTACTACGGATAAAAATACTACACCATGTAATCTGGCATTTATCCCTCGAGAGCAGGAGCCCAAAATGTGACACATGTCAAGAGGAAGGAGGTGGGGTGGGGTGTACTGTGGGGGGCTAAGGGGTGGGGTTCTTCAAGCTAAAAGACAAGAGCATACATCTCTTACGATAACGATGAGGTGATTATTGTCAGAAACACAGAAAATTTTAACTTTGGGGGTAAAATTATAATTTGGAACAATTGAAAACATCGTTAAATAAATTCTGCCAAAAAATAGGGAACTTCACATTTGCATTTTGAAATACAACATTGCATGTTGACTGATGCACCCTTTAAAGTGGAGAGTGAGTCATCACATCACTTCCTGTTACTAATTACACATTTTAATGTGACATTTCTATACCCGACAAGCTGGAGCACTGGGTCAGTCTTCATCTGCATTAATATTGAATACTGATCATTTACACACCTACTTTAATTTGGTTTGCGCTTTACTCTGTCAATAAGAAAACATGTGTAAAAATAGTTGATAGTTGTAGATTGTAATCCACAGTGGTTAAATTTTGGAAGCCAGGGACATATTTTTAAACTTGCAAAGTCAGCAACCTCCCCTGCTGGCCACACAGAGAATCAAAACATCACACCTCAAAGAGCAGCCCGACATGTTTTACTCATGTATGGTTTTAAATTTGAAATGGCCTGGGTGTTGGTTTACACTCAATGTTCAAAGTGATACCAAGTGGGACAGCAAATGTCATCTAGGCCAACTAACAGTAACAAAATAAACTGAGCATTTATTGTAAACATAATTGGTTATTGCTGTTGACTTACCAGGTAGAGCTGGGGTTACAGCAGACACAGAGGGGACAGCGGGCACAGTAGAGGGAGCAGAGTACAGCGATGGACCTAACATGAAAAACACCATTAAAAAAAAATAACTTGTTCGATGCTATATTACACTTAATTAAATGCTGCTTATTTTCTAAACAAATTAGCACTGCTAGATATTTAGCTTTTAGCATGTCACTATAAAATTCTATCGTACATTAGTCTATCTTATTGAGATAATTCATTCATTCATCTTCTATACCCACTTCTTCCCGAGCTCAGGGTCGCAGGGGTCTGCTGGAGCCTATCCCAGCTGTCATAGGGCGAGGGCAGGGTACACCCTGGACAAGTCCTTATTGAAATAATCTGACTTTAAATTAACTTATACACACAGAGAATCAAAACATCACACCTCAAAGAGCAGCCCGACATGTTTTACTCATGTATGGTTTTAAATTTGAAATGGCCTGGGTGTTGGTTTACACTCAATGTTCAAAGTGATACCAAGTGGGACAGCAAATGTCATCTAGGCCAACTAACAGTAACAAAATAAACTGAGCATTTATTGTAAACATAATTGGTTATTGCTGTTGACTTACCAGGTAGAGCTGGGGTTACAGCAGACACAGAGGGGACAGCGGGCACAGTAGAGGGAGCAGAGTACAGCGATGGACCTAACATGAAAAACACCATTAAAAAAAAATAACTTGTTCGATGCTATATTACACTTAATTAAATGCTGCTTATTTTCTAAACAAATTAGCACTGCTAGATATTTAGCTTTTAGCATGTCACTATAAAATTCTATCGTACATTAGTCTATCTTATTGAGATAATTCATTCATTCATCTTCTATACCCACTTCTTCCCGAGCTCAGGGTCACAGGGGTCTGCTGGAGCCTATCCCAGCTGTCATAGGGCGAGGGCAGGGTACACCCTGGACAAGTCCTTATTGAAATAATCTGACTTTAAATTAACTTTATGTGATGGCGGTTTTCCCCTCACCTGATACACTGGTGGACCACCCTGGGCTCTTCCAAGATAACAGTGCTCCTGGGGAAGTTTCATGTCACTTATGAGCATATACAGTAGCTAGTTGATGTTAAAATAATTCTTCTTCGCTCAAATAATTACTATGTTCTGAAGCAAACAACCTATCTCAAACTATAAGCTAACTAAGTCAATTCATCGATGTAAAAAAAAAAAAAAAAAAAAAAAACCCGCCAGTAAACGTAACTGCGTATGTAAATGACGGGAAACATCCATTTGTTATCAACAACAGAAACGTTGTTTTGGCGCCTAACAGCAACACAGGACACCGAGAATTTACTCGCTCAAAGCGCAAGCACACAAATTTACGAAAACCCAAAAAGTTTAGCTCGAATCGTAAGCTACCTTACCTGCCAGTTCGACGAGGAATTTCTCTCGTTTATAAATAATGTTAGCTAGCTAATGTCCTCGCACGTTCCTTGTTAGTTCATTGCTTCGTAGTCCTCACCTGCGCCCCCTAAATAAAATAAAATAAATTCATTATAATAACTGGAATTGCTTTCTGTTCCACATATAACTGGTTCCTTTTGTACCTACTAATGGACAATTACTGGACTGTTAATCATGCGGTCGCTCTAATTACCTAATTGCTCGCACCTGTGAGTAATTAACACCGTGAGCTGGTGGCAGCTGGCAAATTAACCCGGAAATGTCAGACTGTCGATGATATGACGTCTGAAAGTGGTCTCAATAATAATGTTACACACACACAATAATCAAAAAATACAATACTTGCTGAAATACGCTGTTTATTTTGAGAAGTATTCAAAATAAATGAGTAAATAAAATCACTTTTTTGTAATAATAGGTTTTTTTTAAAAGCAGTGGTAGTATATGTGTTTTTGCTGTTTACAGTTACATCATTGAATTACTTGTGCTGTACTTTGCTATATTTACAGATAGACAGACAGGCAGGCAGGCAGATAGATAGATAGATAGATAGATAGATAGATAGATAGATAGATAGATAAGATAGATACATAGATAGATAGATAGATAGATAGATAGATAGAAAACCCAAGACAGATATCATATTTGTCAGTAATCTGTAAATCTTGGATGGTCTTTCATTATTTATACAATAATGGATTGCTGCATCCCTCTTGGCATAAAGTTCACTGCAACTCATGAGACAAATTTATAGGCAGTGTCGCTTCATAGACTTTTTTTCATTAGCGACTAAAGAAGAATACGGTAGACCATGTTTTTAAAAAGCTACGGGCGAATAAATGAGCACAGAAGTCTATCTACCAGCCTGGAAAGGACCTTGTTAATGACGCGGGGGAATGAGTGAACGGCGGTGTGAGTGAGCGAGACAGCCAGTGGTTGGTGTTCAAGGTGTGACAGAGCGAACAAGTGAAGGAGAATGAGCCTCTACACAGCTACCTATCAAGAGCGGGAGAAGAAGATAGTTAGGCCTGAAGACCATACGTCAGCGGGGTCTTAATTGAGTACCTCTCCTACTTTCACCACCTGGTAGTGACACATCACTCCACTGCCTATTGGGAGACCGCCAGCTATGTGCCACATAAAAATTAAGGGTTCCATCCATAGCCCCAGTGACTTTGGGTGATCACTTTTTTAACTTTTCAAAAACATAAGTCACCAACTTGGCTTTTAAAATACTGCAGCTGAAGAGAGCGCCAAACTATTTATTCATAGCTGGTGGCTGTGGGAAAAAACATGGGGCCACTTGGAGGGGAAAAATGCTAATCTTGAGGTTAAAAACCTGAAATCACAGTCAAGTTGGATGCAGCATCAATGCTGTGAGTCATGGAAGATGGAAATGATGTAAGGGATGTGACACTAAAGTATTCAGGTTCCTTTACATAATTGTGCATCGCGTACATTATTTGAAAGTTTAATCCTAACCTACTTTTTTCAGTAAATTCTGTCAGATTGTGAGTGAGAGTTACGACTTTTTCTTGTCACTACACTCAGCTTATTATCATCAATCACAATTATCATTATCATAAATATTTCTGTACTGGGAAAGTTTCAGACTTTCCCACATTGCGTGGGGGTGAAAGAGATTTATTGAGCAGGCATTTGGAAAAAAGAAGAAATAAATCATTGTAATTATTTAATTCTTATCTAAATCTCTATCTGAATTTAAATCTTATCTAAGCTCTGTTTTTACACTTTACTAGAGATAAATATTATTAATTAATTCCAGTGGGACAAGAAACCATCAGAGTGCAGATGGCAGATATATCAAAATGCTGATATTGTCAGATTATTTGTGCAATAGGAAGCAGGTGGGGCACAAAAGGCCAGGTTAAATGTGTGTGTGTGTGTGTGTGTGTGTGTGTGTGTGTGTGTGTGTGTGTGTGTGTGTGTGTAAGAGAGTGGAATCGCACGCACATACGACTTGTTCCCCCCGGGTGGACCGTGGAGCCGTCAGGACCACTCTGCCTCTGAATTAGAGCTGATTGGCTGTCATTGCAGTGTGTACCACACAGCTGAGACCACTCAAAACCACACATACACACACACAGACACACACACAACAGACTTTTACAGTCTGGGCATCGTGTTTCACTGAACTGCTGAGCTCTGTAGGGCTGTGGTTGTGTGCCTGTCTGTGTGCACTGGTGTGTATGCGCCAGTAAATGCCAATATGCCTCCATGTATGAATGTGCGTATGTATTTAAATCGTGGGTGAGATGTGCTTGCCTGTCTCCAGCAGTCTTCGGATATTTTAGTATCACTACATCGCTAAAAATACTTGACATTTGACACGCCACTATTCCCAGCTACAGTTAGAGAAGAAAAATTCATACATTTCATCAAATACTGTCTCGCATGCTTCTTCTTCAGGTCTCGCTGCTCCATTCTTGGCAGTCCAATAGACCTTTAAAGGATAAAAGCCACTTTTATGGATTTGATTTCATTAGGAAAATTTCAAATGAAAAAAAAAAATGATGTTCAGAAAGTACCTACGTGTATGTATTGGCTTTATTAAAACAATCCATGCACACCAGAAGACCATTTAACTGTGTCGTAAAAGCTGTGCTTGGCAACGGTCTGATCGGAGCTGGAAAAGTTCTCTGTGTTACCCAGTTTATGCAAAAGTAAAATATCTCGGCTCATTCCTCTAAACTTTACCCCTCTATTTAATTAAAGACTTTTTGCAGAAATATCACTCTGGCACCACAGACGTGCATGATAAGTAAATACGGTGTCCAAAAAAAGCAGGCGCGCCCTCTTCTCAAGGGATAGCTCAGCGCCAGCAAGCCCTTGTATGGCTAAATCAGACGTTGACCAGCCCTGCTTGCTCAGTTTGGGTTGAACGCTCATGACAGGCCGACGTCGCCAGTTAGAAATGTGTTTTGGTAAGCACTGCTATTGTTTATGGAACAAGAAAAAAAAAGATAAGCGACTCTGGAAAAAAAGAAAGAGTGGAGACATAAAAGGGAGTCTATTAATATATTCCAACTCATCTGGAGAGGCCTTGGGATCAGGTTTCTCTAAAAGCAGCAAGTCCTTATGCAAAAGTGTGTGGTTCAGAACAGAAAGCAGACGGGGTTTTCCCAGATGTGTGTTGTGGCAAAGGACACCATTTAAAATGCGTGTGCCTGCATATGTGGTGTGAAAGTACAGGAGAAAATGTACATACGCTGGGGGAAAAAAAACTACAGTATCATCCACACACGAACACGCAAAAGTGGCTGACTTCATAGTCAGCTCCTCGCCACACATTCTTTACTGGTAATACATGATTGCCCTCTAGTGGTAACGCTGGAAACTACAGTCCTGTTATCTGGTTTGACCTCAAATAAACCCCAGAAATAAACCAAATAAGGAAAAAGGACATTCCTACTGCTAACTATATTGTGTTGTATTTCAGTAACATAGTGATGAATTGTTTGGCAGTATTTTTACTTCAGTTACTAATCATTAAAAAAAAACAACATCTAAATGTCTTGTATTTTTTCATAATATGGGGGAATTATATGCTGGAATAATGATTTAAACCAACCTATTGCTGTACATCTTCGCTGACACTTCAGACCTTTTTCCAGCTCTGAGACCTCGGTCAGTTGAGTGCCAACAGTAACATAGTAGCCAAATAAATCACATGAGTGGAGAAGCAATGAAAACAAAAAAGGGGGAATCCCATGGTGAACATGACAAGCATATGCATCAAAGTGCTGGGAAAATGTCAGTGGATGTGGGAACATTAGCTTATCTTATTTCCTCTTCCTACAGATTGTAGATTGCAGCGTTACATAAAGCAGTGATGTGTGTGTGTGACTTGAGTGAGAGTGGAGAGCTGACAGACTTTCTCAGCTGTGTCGTGGCCTTAATCATGGTGGTGGCATTAACACAAATTGTCTTAGTTGTGAAATAATACATGCCAAAAGCATTGGAATGTATACACAATACGGTTTGCTAATTTTAAACAACTTAAGTTTAACCATTGGTTATACAAAAAACCGTGCAATGACAATACGAAGTAGAAGAAGATGATGACGTTGATACTACATGATGATAATACACCTTTTTCATGAGTATGTATGTAGCATTCCCAATGAAAGTACCGTTATGATGCGACCACGTCTACGGACGTCTTGTTGCACTTTGCTTCAAGTGCCGCGAGGTGTCACTGTTTATCAACTTTAACAGCAACTCATTTGTGCAGTAGGAGCGTGGTGAGTCAGTCTTTATGGCATTAAAAATATATATATATACATTTCAAAAATGTAAATGTTTAAGCTTGACTTGAACGCTTTTGGTAGGGTTTCTCGCAGTTACTGAAACAAAAACAAAAAAACGCCCTGAGTCAAGTCAATCACTGCTGCAATCCCCAAAGTTAAAGAACTACAAAAGACAGATTTAAAAGAAAAACGGGGAAGGCACACTTAAAGTTGGACAACAGGGAGGTTTTACTCGTTTTTCTCGTTTTACTCGGATGTTTTTCATTTTTGAAAAAAATAAAATAAAATAAAAAATCTGTGTCTGTCCATTGTCCATGCAAAACAAAATATACACTGCACTACATGCAGGCAGAGATGTCAATGTTGGCACAGAACAAGCAACGTTGTAATCGAAACTCCATTGTTGTCTACGACTACTACTTGCCCATGGCACACCTTTTCAATCCGTTAAGTGTCAACAAAGGAACCCGTATACGTCTGCAGGACAACTTCAGCCAACTCATCATGTGTGAAGTTGAGTTCAGCCCCCTAAGGTGCAGTATTTGAATAAGTCACAGAGCACACGTTTGCATGTTTCTATAGAGTAAGAGAGAATGAACCCTTCTGCTCCTGCATTATACACATTTTTTTCTTCGGAAAAAAAAAATCTTCTTTAAAAGAACAACAGTTGTTCACTAGAAATATACATTATTGGTTTGGATCATTGTTTTTTTCTTGTTGTTGTTGTTGTTGTTGTTTTTGTTTTTTCAAGAAAAATAAAAACAGACAGAACCAGAGCTAAAGTATAACCCTGGAAAAAGACTTTTTTTCATTAAGTAAAGTAGGTGGTATATCTCGGAACTGACCAGTAGATCATTAATAATTAACACCAAGTGTCAGGCCGACCCTAGTAGATGACGTAGACAAGGAAGCATGAGAACCCGTCAAGCAGCTTTTATAGTGAGGATGTGTCAGGTTGCTTAGGGAAATGCAGGTGTCAGACCTATTCCAGACCTGCTGAGTGAACATCTCTCATCTTCAGGGGGAGGAAAAATGCTGAAGAAACTCAACAATATCTTTGCCCTGTCCCTTGTTTTTACCCTGGCAGGATGTGTTTTTCTTCTATCTTTCAGCAGCACCAGCAAATTGTCCTACTTATCACCCAACCGAAAGGATGGGCTTTTAGATGCTCTACAGCAACAAGTGGGCAACTTTTGGAAAGAGAGGACTGAAGAGCAAAGAAGTCCTCAAACGACCACAGGAAGAGCTGTTACACCTGTAGACACAACTTTAGGACCCTGTCCTGAAACACCTCCAGTTCTTGTTGGTCCTCTTCGAGTGGAGTTTGACTTTAATCGCACCTGGCATGATGTTAGGAAGGAAATCACTCATTCTCTTCAAAAGGGAGGAAGGTACAAGCCACCGGACTGCATCTCCAATCACAAGGTGGGAAATTTTAACAAAAGGGTCAAATCGCAAAAGAAACTATTTTAATAATCTATGTCTATGCTATGTTGTATAAAAATATACACAGTATTTCTGTTTTGATTTCAAAATGTTTTAACAACATCAGGAACTTCAAGTGATGAATATAACATTTTTTAGGATCATAAATCATAATGTTTTGTATCCCCGTGACAAAAAGTAATAATTCCATAACAGAGTTTTAACATTACTAGTCAAAAATTTGGATCTTTTTTTTTTTTTTTTTGCTTTTTCTTTCCTGCTTTCTACATTGTAGTGATAGTGAAGACATCAAATATCTTAACAAGATGTGTGGAATCATGTAGCACAGAAAACATTTTTAAATGACTAAATAAAAACGCCTCTCAGATAATTCACTTTTTTGTTCTCTACATAATTCCATATGTGTTCATTCATGGTCTTGATGTCTTCAGTGAGAATCTACAATGTAAATTATCATCATAATTAAAGAAAAAAACTATGAAATGAGAGGGTGTGTCCAAACCTTTGACTGGTCGTGTACATTGGACTGCCGTACTGGAAGTGCCATCATATCTTATTTTCTATGGCTAGTAGTTAAAGAAAAAAAATTCATTACGACTCAAGAGATTTGTTGCCTTCCATAAAACACAGATTTTGCCGAAACCAGTGTGAATGATGAACTTGTAACATGATATATCCACCACTTCAAACCCTTTGGGAGTTATAAGTTCCCATATGTCAATATAAACAGCTATGCCATGATTTATAAAGCCTTGTTGGTTCTGGACATTTCTTTTTCAACCAAAATCTCTTCTTTATTGCACTTAGGTGGCGATTATAATCCCATTTCGACATCGTCACGAGCACCTGAAGCACTGGCTGTACTACCTCCATCCCATATTGCAGCGCCAGCAGTTAGACTACGGTGTCTATGTCATTAACCAGGATGGAGAGGGAATATTTAACCGGGCCAAGCTGATGAATGTAGGCTATGTTGAAACGCTGAAGGAATACAATTACACCTGCTTTGTTTTCTCTGATGTCGATCTGGTCCCGATGGATGACCGTAACCTCTATAGTTGCTTTGACAACCCAAGGCACTTGGCTGTGGCTATGGACAAATTTAAATTCCAGCTACCCTATAAAAGCTTCTTTGGCGGAGTGTCGTCGTTGTCCAAGGATCAGTACTTGGCAATCAATGGTTTCCCAAATACCTACTGGGGCTGGGGTGGTGAGGATGATGACATTTATAACAGGGTCATAGCCAAGAAAATGAACATTTCTAGACCAAGCCTAGCCTTGGGAAAGTATAGGATGATCAAGCATAACAGAGACTTGCACAATGAGGCAAACCCAAAGAACCCTGACAAACTGAAAAGGACCAAAGGCAGCATGATGGAAGATGGGATTATGTCCTTGAATTACACAGTCAAAGACATTGTGAAAGACAAACTGTACACATTCATCACCGTGGACATCAATGCCCCTTTGGAGTGAATGACAATGTGGCGCCGGGCTTTCCGTTGACTGTAAGATATATGACGCTTTTTTTTTTTCACCCTCTGAATGGACTGAAACTAACTATTGCATTTGTGGGTGTGTCAGGTGCAAGTATTTCTACTTGATACCAAAAAAGAGGTGCAAGGGTTTTTTTTGTATGATAACCAAAGCTTAACGTGAACAAGGGGATTGTGAATCAGGTCACCGTGGTATACAATAGAAGCGAAAGTAAGCACTGTTGTATTTAAAGTTTTCACACAATGTCTTTAATGATACTTATACACCTTTTGAGGGGTTTCTTCACATTAACTTCTTGACAGGTCCACCCACTGGTGAGTGGTGATTGTACATATGGCTTTGGGGCTGTGACGTTGTTTTGTATACCATTCTTAACCTATGCAAAGTAACCTGAAATCTTGTAATGTTATCTCATTAAACACTTACATCAACGAAAAGTTAAGAGTGTTTTCTTTGTGCATTGTGAGATTTAGTGAAGATTTGGTCAGAGTGAATCTATCCCTGGGAATTCCGTTTGAGAGTTCAATTACTCACATTTGTCTTCACTGTATGTATATTTTGGAAGAATAAACAAAACGTGTTTGCTTGCAGCCTTCTTTTTCTGCTATCAGGTACATCAGGAAGTTTCAGCCAGTGAAACATGACCTGAGAGCTTTAGGAAGACTGTTATATAGCTCTTACAATATGAGCGTGACAACGCTATTGTGAGCCGACCCAGCCTTCTTTTAAATTTTTAAACATTATTTCTCAACCAAATGAGAAACAATAGTTGTTCTCACATGAGGGAAATCAATACAAATGGGATTGTTTGCATGTTTTTCTACAGCGGAGGATAAATCAATGCTTAACGTTTGTCCTTGAAACACACTTTAATTCACAAAGTTGTGAAATCTTCCTGTTTTGAAGCCATCAGTCAAAGGGAAAAATGCCTTTTTTTTAATCCCTTTTACGGAAACACGACTAACATGTCTGACTTTGACCAGGATTAAAGCATCACTCAGCATGTACTTGTCGCCGTAATTGTTCATGGTGCTGGTGCTTGTTCAGCAATGAATTATTGACACGTGGGAGACTTTGAGTGGTGAGGGAGGGTGGAGAACAACAGAGAGAAGATGGTGGTGTTGAATGTGGCTTTCCATGACAGAGCAAAGATTTAGAGAAACGTCAAGGAAAACATTGGAGCCAAAGTTGTCCGCCAAAAAAAAGCACTTTTACAAGAGAAGCAACTGAAAAAAACAGCAAAACAACTCACCTGTAAATGACTCTGAATACATTCCAGGTCCATGAGAGTCATGAGACTCTGGATTGATTGGAAAGTTGTAATCTGCAGCCTTCTTCCACATGTAATCCAAACTGCAGCAACTAAGCTACATACAAATTTGTTGATGTGCACCCTGCAGTGAGGATAAAGGCTTGCTAAATTTGATAAAGAACATCCTTCTAAATCAATTTGGGAAATTCAGATGACATAAAATGAGATGCAAAGAACTGCTTTGAAACTAACACAAATTTCAGATACTAAAGTCTGCCGTTAGTATCTGCCATGGCATCTGTATTGTAACCGTGAGTCCTATGCCAACCCTTAATTTGAGAGTCGGGATCGGACATCAGAGATTTTGAAAAGAAGAGAACTGTGGTCGGTCATCGTAACTTTATATTCAAATTCCGTGGGAAAGCTCACAATTTGTTTCTTTATACATTAAAACAAACGTGGGAGCGTGGGTGTGTGGGTGTGTGATCAAACATCGTTCACACACACACACACAGACACACACACACACACTGATGCCTGAACATCATCCCATCCTCCCTCCTGCCCAGCCCCCTCTTCTCATTGGCTGACCTAGTGGGGTTACTATGGGAACGGCTGTGGAGAGGCTGCCATGCAGACTGTGGGGTAACACTTTTGAATGGTGCTTAGGGCTCCATCAACACATGCACATGTGCGCGCACGCACGCATGGCAATCGGTTGTTCAAGGCCAGGAAAGCACGCAATCATAGAAAGAACGATTTATCCATGTGATTAGCATTTTCCTTCCTTCTCTACAAGGAAGGAAAAGCACTTCCTGCATTACAACCATCGTATAATCTGATTATACTCGTTATGAGCTGTTTGAAGAAGCGAAAAAAAAAAAACCTTGTCATTTGGTTTATACTTTTGTATTAATGACCACTGAACAAATGCTTTTAACTGACGATACAATGTTTATGTTTATTGCCGTGCTGCTGCTCTACGGTCCTGTATGCTGCAAAATTCCCTTTTGCCAATACCTTCAAATGACGTGTTCTGACCAGTTAGTTAACACTACTCTTCACTCATTTCACTTATCCTTCACTCAAACAAGCAGTTCTGGAAATCGGCCCTTTGTGATGTCACAACAGGAACTCATGCCTCACTCATGCTTCGAGGCAAAAACACAACTCGGTCTTCATTCCACCTTCGGAAAGCACCTCATTGCCGCTCTGTTTGTGTCCCCTTCCAACTATGTTGATGCTACAACAAAGCGATTCATTTTGCCAGGTTGAAAGTTAAAACAAAGCACTCCTGCAGGAGAGGGTAAATACAGGGCCAAATTTGAGTTTCATGGTCCGAGTTTGCTCCACCAGTGTCTTGCAAGAGAATAAAAATAGGAATATCTTTATTTCTCACCGCCCGCCCGATTAATCCTGTGCACTGCACTTCGAATTCTTAGCAGCAGGCTGGTTTTTAGTAGTAGAACCCAACCAGCCCTGCCTTACATCATACATTTCTTCCTCGCTCCCGCCTTTGATCACTTCTCCGGAAAGCTGTGCCCTAGAACCACGTTGCCTCAGCGCCAAAACAAATCAATCTGCTCCATGTATCCGGGTGGCAAAGCAAATAAGGGCACAGACACAAGCAGCGCTCCTGTGGCGGCGGATTAACGGTGAGATCAGCAAATGTTTGCACACGCGTGCACACGCACGCAGCACCGTTGACCGCGGCCGGCTTTGATCCGGAGGGCTGGGTACAATTGAGTGTTGTGGTCTTACGTAAGGCTTTTACGTAAACCCCAGTGAGCAGGACCAGGAGAGATGGAGCTGGATGGGGAGGGGATGGACGGGGCGGTGGGAGGGGTTGGGGGGTGTTGCCGCTGCTGCTGCTGCTGCACCATCACAAAGAGGATTCGCACTGCACCAAATCCTTCTCCCATCGCACAGGCATGCACGCCCACTGCAAAAGCAAAACATGATGGATTTCTGGAGCAACACGTGCTCTCCCCCCAACCGACCTCCTCGTCTGTTCATATTACCGCACACGGCTGCACCTGACCAGTCGCGACAGTTTTGTGGACTGCTCCCCATCTGCACAAAGAGCCGACAAGGCTCCAGGCGCATCATCCGCCCTTGCCCTTATCAATATATCTGAGCAGTCTTTTCCCACAGGAGAGCCGCAGTAGACAATGACACATCCGTCAGGGTTTCACCTCAGCAGCCCGTATTGATAAACTATTACTCCCAAGCTGACCAGATCTCTCTCTCTCGCACAATAACATCGCCACATGCTGCACACCAACAAAAGCATCTCTGTTTTGTTTTTCTCCCCCCGCACTAAGCCACCCAAACTGACTCCTTACAGACTTATTATGGTGGGGGGTGAAAAGATGGAGGAGGGGAGCTGAGGAGAGAAAGAGCCTCTCTATCTGCTCTTGCCCTGATTATACAATTACGCAGAAAGCATGTGACGTTGTGAATTTCTGCGGTTACAAAGGAGTTGGTAGCTGCTCCATTAGCGCAAACACAATTTTATTTATTAAATAAGAAAAGCGAAAAGACATGGACGGACAGACAAGTGGCCCAAAATAAAAGGAGGAAAACATCATGTGCTATTTAATTGAAGTGAACAATCCTTTAAAAAAACGGCTGCCTTTGGAATGAGAAAGAAACGAGTCCCTTGGAGAAGTCATGCTGGTCCGAAAAGAGCTGAGCTGAGTGACAAGATGGTTGCTGTTATTTCAAGGCGAAATTACTTTTCATTTTAGGTGTGTTATACTTGCAACATATGGAGAACTAAGCCAACTGAAGAGGATGGACTGTTACAAACAAACAAGCGAGTGATTCATATTGAGTACTTCAGGAAAGTGGAGGAAAGATTTTTTTTTTTTTAACTTTTAGGCAAATTATCTGGCCAACAATCCTTATGGAATGCTTTTAAGAAAAAAATATAAACTATGACTTTTTACGAGAAACACATTCAAGATTTTGATTGTTGATCAGCTTAATCACCCAAAAAATGTACAACATTCTTGTCCATGTGACCACTTTTTGTCAATCGGCACTCTGTGCAGAAACAGAATGAAAGTGGTTGAAATGTATTAAAAAAAAAGGAAAAAGGCAAAGCACATCACTGCACTGGTGGAAAGAATACAAAGGTGAGGGGCTTGCTTTGCTCTCAGAATGCCCTTGGTGCCAGTGCGCTTGGAACAGGACCTTAGATTCAGTTACTCATGACCTGTCACACACTACAACATGAGCAGGAGGCAATAAAGACGAAAGCGGTGATGTGGATCGATTCCCCCCCTCAAAGGGAGAAGGAAAGCTGGTGAGCTCGAATGATCCTGGAGTGTCTTTGTTGCCGTTGAGGTTGGGATTAAAGACGTTCTGTTACGGTCTTGAAAGTCAAAGTCAAATAAACGCCACTGGAAAGTCGAAGGCGAGGCAGCGGCTGCATGGAACTTGTTTCGCTGAGTCACCAACAAAAGACCACTATGAAAGCGTTGCGCCATCTGAGCCGGATGGTTTGTCTTCATTTATCAAAGCAGAGAAAGGAGGAACTGTGCCATTTATCTTTCCTACAACAGGGAGAGAAAAAACACACACTGACACGTTGATCTACAGTGATGTCCAGCTACATTCAGAAGTTGCACACAGCCTCCTTGGATAGAATCACACAATCTTTATCAAGTTCCCAAATCTTCCTCAAAACCTCCAACACATTTTTTCAAGAAAAAATGTGGACATTTTTTTTCAAGACGAGCTCTTTCTCTTTTTTCTTGAATTATCTGAACTTCAGTCAAGAGAATTTTCTTTCCCTTTGAGGCTACGGCATATAGCAGATACAGTGTCCGCTGACTGAGGGCGAGGAAAAACGCAGCTTCATCCATTTCTCTTATGTCAGTGAGGAGGAACATTAGCAACACACAACCAAAGGTTGAACTCGCTGGTGCACGTATAGTTCAAGATCAAGCACAGCAATGAGGAAGAGAGATATTGCAAATGCAAATAAAAAATGAAATCCTCAGAGAACATCCAGTGTCGCTACAAAGGTCGTGCCAGAGTCTGAAGAGTGCCTGTAACTTATATTGGGCGTTATTCAGTGAAATTCCATGACCTTTGTTGACTTTTATGCGTGGCACCGCATGCAGAACAAACAAAAGGGAAAAGAACAACTTGCATGTATTATATTGTGTGGCTGTTTAAAGCATTAGTGCAAGGGATCCCTCCTGGTTGCGTATTGCGATAGCTTTGCATGTTTCCATTGGTAATTCAACAGTTGTAAATCCCAGAGATCAACATCCGGCGAATGTGCGTCAGATGGTGCAGCGTGTTATATGTGAGGATCAAATCAAAGAGGCCAAAGTCAAATTTGAAGTCCATCAACACATATTTAAAAAAACAAAAACAACAACAACTAACTCATCACTGAGTAAGTCATTCCTGGCTAAAACATCAGATATTATTATCCAGCAGCTGTGGATGAGCTCATATTCTGATTTTTACATTTTAACAAATAGTTTAAGAAACAGTTTATGGTCAGCAGAAGACCACCTTTAAAAAATATGTAAAAAAAAAATACATAAAACAGCCAAACAGGAAATGCTGGGTTAGTTTTAGCGGAGTATTTGAAGCAGTGAAATTAAGACCTTTTACTTCTTGCTAACTTTGGCTCTATAGAATCAAAGGTTACGGAGGTAATTTGTTACTGGTTGGACAAGATGGCAAACTCTTTGAAACACCGATTTGATTCGGTCCTCATCTAAAAATCATATCATGAGTAATTCCAAACAGAAAAATGTAAAATGTGCTCTTTTTTTTTTTTTTTTTTTTTCTCAGTGTGCAATCGTGACCTGTCAAACTTATCGGGTCCACCTTTTTCCAAGAAAGGTACAAGGCAAATGGATTGTCAAGAGTCTACCCCCTTTAAGTTCCAGGGAGGGTGAAGTGTGAACCCAGATTTTTTGGAGTCTCCTCGTGACTTTTTCCAAACTGAACAAACCCTGCTTCTTTTCCGACTCCTTTTCACAAGCCAGGGAGACACTTTCAGAGTAAGAGCTTTTGAGATTTGAAAGGAATTTATAGGCTGTTAGCCCCGCGGCTCAACATTTTTCTTGGTCTGGGTAAACCTTTGGCTCTGCACGAACAGCCCCGAACAGATGGACACCCGAGTCCACGAGTTAGTAGAAGAGGAGCTATTTCTTGTGGCCGGTTCCTCTGCCTGTGCCGCTGGGTTTGTTTCCAGAACGGCGCACGGGCATCTTGGACACTGGGATTCTGGTGCGAGCTGGTGGCGGCGCACAAGTCTTTGGCGGGGACGATTCGGCCTCCAGGACGGAGGACAGGGCGGTCTGACTCGCAGAGTGTGGCGGGGACATCTGCCTGCTGCTGACCGGGATCTTGGATTCCCGCGGAAGACTGGAGCTGCCTTTCACCGGTCGGAAAGAGGAAGAGGAGGACGGGGAGAGAGGGGAGGTTTGGGCGGCGGTGGGGCTCAGGCGGGGCGAAGCGTCTCCGCCCGCACGCTCGGCCTCCTCCCCGTCGTCCTCGGGGTCGTTGTAGAGATCGTACAGGTGGTCCCCGGAGCAGCTGTCGCGCAGCAGGGCCATCCTCCGGTGTTGCGCCAGTCCGCTCTCGTCGGGCGTGGCGGTGGGCGTGGCCGAGGGCGTGTCCCAGTAGCCCTCGTCGCTGAGGGGCTCCTTGTCACCGGGCGACGCCGGGTGGCGCCCGTGCGTGGCCTGGGGTAGCGGCGGCTTGCCCGTTCTGCTCCCCGCTCCGCCACCGACCACCGGGATCTTGCTGAGTCCGAGGGGCTTCGCTGCCTGGGTCGCCTTTCGCTCGGTGCTCCTGGGGGCTGTGGACGGGTGGCCGGCGTGGAATCCCGGCGCAGCTCGGGGCGGGTAGGTGGAAGTCGGGGCGGAGCAGCAGGCGACGGGCTGTCGCGAGCGGGGCAACGCTGGCGAGTCGTCGCCCTTTGAGGGCAGCATGTGCCACAGGCCCTGCATGTCAGCGTCGTCCACCCCTTCTGGGCTCGCCATCTCCTCCCCTCCGCCCATGTACGCCACCACGCCGCTGCCGGCCGTCTGCTGCTGCTGCTGCTGCTGTGGCGGCAGCGGAGTCGGCGGTGTTAGCGGCGTCCGAGCCCGGGCCGGTATGGAACAGGGTGCTGGGTTCGTCAGCTGCGGGACCATGGGGAGAGGGGCCTTGGACGGCGAGCACCGGAAGCCGACCGCCCTGCCGGGCGCCACGCCGTTGCTCCCCCCTCCGCCGCCACTGCTGCTGCTGCTGGTGCCGCTGCCCCCGCCGCCCCCACCGTTGCCCGCCGGACCCTCCTCGTCAGCGTCGGCGATGATGTCGCCGCAGCCCGTCAGCGAGTCGAAGCTCTTGAGCGACGTGACGTCGGCGAACAGCAGTAGCGAGCAGAGGCGCTGCTCGGCCGAGGGCTCCGAGGGCGGGTCGCCCACACTGCAGCGGTCCAGCGGGGGCGTGGCCAGTGAGGGCGTCAGGCTGCAGACGGAGGCCTTGGCCTCCTGGGCCGGCAGGCGCAGCGGCGAGTCGGTGGGCGTGCACGGGAAAGAGGGCTCGTTGGGGTTGGAGGGTGGCGTCGCGGCCACGCTGGTGGACGGAGGGGTGTCCAGCTGGGCCTCGGCCTCGCCCCCCTGGTGGCGATGCAGCGGCGGCTCCAGGGTAAGCGTGACATCTTTGACCCTTTCCGGGTCGGTGTTGGCAGCGGCGGCGGCGGTCTCCGAGTCCTTGTCCCTCCTGCCTTCCGCCTCTTCCCCGCCGTTGATCTTGTCCCTGCGCCTCCAGCGCATGCTGCTGAAGAAGCCCTTGAGGCCCCTGCCCCTCCGGACCAGCCCCGCCGACCCGTTCTCTCCGGACCGGAAGCTCCCTCGCCGGAGCAGCGAGAAGAAGCTCAGCGACTTGCTCAGCGACCTCATGGGCCCCGCCTCCAAGCTGACAGGCCCCTCCCCTCTGGGTCCGTCGGCGTCGCCCCCGGAGCCCGTCAGCCCGTCGTGGGTCCTGCTCCGAACGATTTCCGCCGACGCCACCGCCGAGGTGCCGTTCCCATTCAGGGAATTCCCGTTGTCGGAACTGCCATTGTTCCCGCCGCCTTTGTTGCTGCGGAAGGAGAAGAAGCTGGCCATCCCAGAGCCGGCGCGCCGCTTCCCAAAGAGTTTGAAGGCAGCTTTGTTGATCTTCCCTGCAGGCTGGGAGTCACACTGCGGGGCCACGGGAGGCTCCACGCACTCGGACTGCACCTCCATTCTCTCGCGCTCTCCCGCTAGCTATCTAGCGTCTCTCACTAGCTGCCTCTATCTCTGCCCCCCCACCCCCTGTTCTCTTTACACCCTGCTGCCTGGTGCTCTTTCACTCCCACTCTGACTCGCTCTAATGCCCGCTCGCTGGTTTTCTCTCTCAGCCTCCCTCCCTCCCTCCCTCTCTCTCTTTCTCTCTATCACGCATGCTGCAAGCTGCTCCTTGCTGTATCCATGGCAACTGGGTGGGCTAAGCAGCTTTCGTCGACGCTGGTGGGGCGCCAGAGTCTGTCCTCCGCTCCCTCCCCCATCCTTCTCTTCCTCCACCTTCGCTGTCACCAGTGCAGCGTTTGCCCTTTTCTCCTGACTCTTCATCAATTTTCTTTGTAGCTGCACATGTTTGCGCTGCACATTTCTCAACCTACTCTGGGGCTGAATGGAGATAAACACCCAGTGATGAATTATAATGGATTAGCGGCTTGTTCCTAGAATGTTTATGTGAGCTTTCAAAGTGAATCATGAGACAAACAAATTGGGGGGCTAATTATAAAGAGTGTCCAAATACCTGTCTGGATTGGAAAGGATTTTTTGTTGACATTTATTTTCTTCAACATGACTCAGTGTATTGAAAATTAAGGGGGTACAACCCAACAATTTAATACAACTCACGCTTTATATATATAACAATCTGGTTGATGCTTCCTTCACATACATCCATGTTCAATCCTCCCAGCTGAACAATATCCAAGTTTCACGCAAACATTTACTTTAGTGATAATTCTCCTAAGCTTTGAGTGTGGGTTTTAGTTAAAGTTAAATAAGCCTGTAAGAAGACAGAATGGAAGGACTTAAACACAATACAAGCTTATCCAGCGCAGCTCCCAAGTGCCAGTTATACAGTTTGGGCCAGACGTATGTGACATATGGCCTCAAGGCCCCTCCTCCCCTCTCCATATGGATGTGGAGGACCAGATCCGGTGACAACAATTGTAACTGTCATCCTCTCAGGCTTTGTGTTTGTGTGTGTGTGTGTGTGATTGTCTCACATGATCAACAGTAGTTAAGCTTGCTAAGTCTTTACCTCAGCAACAAACTTCGGTGTTACCTCAGCTTGGCCCATTTCTTTGGTAATTACAAGTAACAAGTACACTACTACTACTACTACTACTACTACTACTACTACTACTACTACGACTACTATTTCTACGACTACGGCTACTACGACTAATTGTTGCCCCAACAACAATAATAATGATGAGAAGAAGAAGAAGAAGAAGAAGAAGAAGAAGAAGAAGAAGAAGAAGAAGAAGAAGAAGAAGAAATTTTAACAAAACATGTTTAAAAAATGTATTTTACACTGTGATTAATGTTGTAATGATGTAATAATGGTAATTTTGAATTGTTTTTTTTTTTTTTTTATTCATTCGGCTCCTGTCCACGAATGAATGAATGGATGAATGAATGAATGAATGAATGAATGAATGAATGAATGGAGCTGAGTCTCTGTTTTGGTTGCATCCTTTACAGAATAGGCCATCCCCACCTTCAGCGGATTCACGCGTGCCTTTTTTTCCTCCCCTGCTGCGTGTAATCCACTGTAGGTGCTCTTTTTGTTGTCTGTTTCACCCTCCCATCCCACACCACCCCACCCAACCCCCACCGAATCTCCCTAATACCCCGACCCACTTTCAAACCCCTCGCCTCCTTCCCCTCCTCCCCTGCCTTACTTATTCTCTCTTTCCTCCTACTCCTCCTCCTTCTCCTAAGTCGCTGCGGGGACAGGCTCTCCTTTTCCAGCCCACTGCTATCAAACAATGTCTGCATTCATCTGCCTAGGGCGACGCACACACACACACACCCACACAAACCCATTTTGATGGCTTCCCAGAGTGAAGCGCTGAAGCCTATATTCCTTTGCGCCCTCCCCCCTTTATAAGGAAGATAATCTGTCTGTCTCAGCTACAGGTCCATCGCCCAGTCTGTCTGATCGTCGGGCAAACTGTCAGCCGGTGCGACAGCCACATCCACACAATCTAAACACAACACCCTCCCTCCCAAGCCAAGCCACACAGGTCAGGTGGCTATTGGATGGACCTCAGGCTGCCTTCGCAGCAGATGGCAGGTTGAGTGGGCTCAGTTACCGCGTAATGACACAAAGGATGGACGTCGCCCAGTTTCAACCCTTTTGTTGTTTGACTCTACTTTTGCACTGAAACTGTTTCCTGGAAAAACTTCAATTCTTTTGTTTTCTGACAGTATCCTCCGTTCATTCCTATTTAAATGCACCACACAGTGATTTCCGTATTGCCCAGGTTCAGATAAACTCACATGTAACAGTTTTTTGGAACTATAAAAGTGGCAAATATTTTTATTCAGTTCAGTTCAGTTTATTTCATGTCCCAAAGGGCAAATTGGGCTTCAGCTCATAGGACCCCGCAAAGTAAAACATAAAAAATACACAATGACACAATTCATTCATTCATTCATTCATCTTCTATACCCGCTTATTCCTATTCAGGGTCACAGGGGTCTGCTGGAGCCTATCCCAGCTGTCTTAGGGCGAAGGCAGGGTGACACTCTGGACAAGTCGCCAGTTCATCGCAGGGCACAATGACACAATCACATGTATAAAATATGATACGACTGAAAATAAAGAACACAGATAAAAAATAAAATAATACATAAATTCAACTCATTTTATTTTTCTATATATTTATTTGTAAGGCAAGTATTGGTGGTCAATTTCTTTAATGTAGTTTTGTGTTTACAAAAATGAGAGTTGTGCTTTGTTCAGCCCAAAGAGGAGAATAATTGCAATTCTTTTAAAAATCCATTATCTCCGACAGAGAAAAGAACAAGCACACACCCTATATTATCTTTCCACACTGACACACACCCTCTCCTCCTCCACTCCTCACACTAAAGTGGGTTTCCATTACAGCCCCCAGAGTGAAACTCTGTGCTAAATGGGACAAATGGAGGACGTTTTCTGCCTTTGTCTCTCCTCTTCTTGTGTGTTTTGCAACAATATAGGCTGTCATAGCTTGTACACATGCGGATTTGCTCTACAGTCCACACCTGCAGTCCAGGTGCATTTGAACCTTACAGAGGTAAAGGTTGACAGCTCTCAGAATGTCTGTGTCAGGCAAAAAGGGAGCCGTGAAAGGGTGTTTTTGCAACAGGACGCAGAATGTAGAGGGCTGTCGTCAACTTCTCGACCCATCTCGAATAACTCGAGTACCCTTTACATCGGGACAATCCCTCCTAACAAGCCCGCTAGGAGCTCTTTGTTCACATCCCAAAGTTCACAGCCCCTCCCAGGCAAATCACTCTCACCATGCAAATCACCCCAACAGCTAAAGGACGCAAATTTGCGTCGAGCTTTGCCGCGGTGTGGCGTGTGCTCAAAATATTTGCTGCTTTGAATTCTTTAATGGCCTTATCTTTATTGTCCATCATTAAAAAGGACACGCTGAACGGTTTCAGAGGCAGACAATCCTAATTGCCGCCTTCCCCTCGAGGAGACCACTTTACACCACTGGCTCCATGTCACTGAGAAGACGTCGCGACTATTGTGAGCTGCAACCATGTTTTCCTGCTTGTGTCAAGGCCAAATTAGATTCCACGAGAGAAACGTGTCCCTGTGTGTGTCAATAAGTATGTAAATATGCTCTTGATTCAGCTTTCACTGTGTCATTCATTGTTTGGATAACTAAGTGTAGAATTGAGTCATATTAAATGGATCCTAATGATTGTTCATTCATCCTTTATTAATAAATAGTATGATGACAAATCTGTCTAGTTACTATTATAGTAACTACTACAGACTATTACCTGGCTCCCCTCTGTCTCATGGTTTTGATGTTTCCTTGACAACACGGAAAGCTGCAAAAAAAAACCCATGTGGTATAATAAAGTTGTCTGAACTGAACTGAACTGATCAACCCTTTGAGAATAGTTTTGTAAATTAATCATTGAAACATTGCAAAAACACAGCATTTTTTAAATAAAAGACTTCCATGTACTACGTTCCATGCAAGTCAGTCAATATTGTACTGTCAAAAGACATGTCACATATTAACAATATTACCAATACACTAATTCAGCAAACACAGAAGAAACTTCAAATAGACAAAACCAACAGGCCCAGCCCTTTTCAGCTGAAGTCCGCAGGGACAGAGTAACAGGTGCACCGTTGATCCTCGAAGCTGTCACTGGAAATCTGACTCTTGACTCAAAAAATACTTTTATGACTTTATTACACATTAAACTCGGAAACAACCTCTATGACAGTCAGCCACCTTTGATATGCAGTATAATTTTCATTGTGCTTCTTAAAATTGACAGATCTTTATCACAATGTGCCACGTGATAAAGAGGATGCAATCTTTCCACATTTTCTCCATCTGTCCTCCAAGCTTACGGCAATCCTTCGGGACACACAGTAAAAACTAAACAATGCGTGGCCAAATCATAACTGATGACGTGCGTGTGGAAAAGACATTAATCAGATAAGGGAAATAAATATGGAAGCCTGCGTAACCAATGGCTGCATGTGTGCAGAAGGCCGTGCGTACCAAAGCGAGTCCATTTTGAGTCTTTTGCTTTGCTCCGACGTATTTATGTTGAACGCGAGCACAGCATCCCCCCCCACTTGTCCCGCTGCTAGCAAACGCTAGCGTGCGGCACTTGTCTGAATGATTCAAAGCCCTGGGAGAGCTGGTCTGAGGAGGAGGACCTCTTAAATGTTTCATGGCGAGGTAACGTGCACAAGTAGGCGACAGGAAGAGGGCGACGACTCTCCGACTTCTGAAAAAGCCGTGGGCCAATATCCTGTTTGAATTAGTGCTTCGCATTCATCGGGAGTGAGGCCCACGTTAAGTGTGAGGAGAACCGGCTGAGATGAATCTTTAGTTGGTGGCCCTTTCTTCGTCTGAGACGGCTTGCTACATAAAATAACAAAAACAACAACTCAGCAGTAGTTGTAGGCACGATTCTCTCCATGAATTGTCCCTTTTTTTCTCTCCGAGCGCTCAGTGGAGAGCTGTGCAGAAAGCTGACACGGGGGATTCACATCACAGTGTAACACCAGTTTGTCGTTCTTCCCCTTCACTGTCGTCTCTTCTCATGGACGCTGATTTGTCTGAGGCAAATGCTTATTCTCTTCGACTGGTGCGTCTCTCTGCGTGTGTCAGAACAACGCTCCACTTATGCGCAACTACTTTTGCGAAGGTTGCTGCAAAGACTGGGCCTCTATCGGGAGGCACCGGGAGGCTGCCGGAGCCTGATGCCGCGAGCTCCACACAGGCCGATCTTAAGGAAGCGCTCTGAACGACGGCTTGTGCGGGTGGCACTTTGCCTCTGTCTCCCTCTGTGCCATGCCCCCGACTCGGGCACCCCCACCCCAATCCGAAGGTTTTACATCTTGTTTTTCCACAGAATATTGGACGCGTCTTCGCACGGCATCTCCAGAATCCCGAAAATCCCGGCAGAGCTCCGATATTAAGCTACAACATCTGTCGTGGAGCTTATTATTATTTTTTTTATTTTGGGTTTTCACAAATGAAAACCAAGCCACCGCGCTGGATGTGACTCCAAAAATTGAATATCCTCTGGCACAGACTGGGCAAGACGGCAAAGCCACCTGACCCAGAAAACAAACCCACTAAAAGGTCGGACTTCTTTGGACGCTCCATCAAGGTTACTTTGAGAAAAATGAAATAGAGCAAAATTTTTCGCCACAACCTCCATCCCCCGCCGCAACATTACATTCCACAGTGCCTCATCACCAAAACCCAACGAGCGTATGCAGCCCCATCTGACCCGGACGTGTCTGCGACGCTAATCCGGCCGAGCTGTCAGAAACAGTAAGGCGGCGTCACGGCAGACGGATCGCGCCAATAGGATAAGGGATCAATGCAATTTAGAAAAGCAGATAATCTGATCAATACGAGAGCGAGAAGAGGATCAATCAAATGATATAGGCGACGGTTGACAGCTGAACCACTTTGGAGCTAATACAGAGTCGGGATGAATCAGGTGAAACGAGGAAACAAAAGCCGCCACGAATGAGCTCATCGTCTTTAAGGGTAGAAAAAAAAATGTAATCGCGTTTTAATTGACTTATTTATTTATTTTAAATCATTCAAATGGAGGCTGGAACGGCTCAGGTCACGCATGACATTCAGATTAGGTTGGATTCCTGCCTTGGGATGAGATGAAATATTTCTGGTGCCAGTAAATGTGATTTCCTGTTGGGTTTTCATTTCGGGAGGAAAAAAAAAATGGGTCAATCCAAGAGGAGCATTGGGGTCACTGGGTTTTTGGTACTTAAAAAAAATGAACTAGCAGACAGACGAACTGTTTCAGATGAATTTATTCCTCATTCTATTTATTAATTCTGTATAGTGCTTTTTTTTAACATTCATTTAAAAAAAAAAAAAAAAATCCCTATAGGTGCAGTTTCGTACTGAGTCTCCATTAAGATTTAGACAATACAGACATACATCCTCATCCACCCCGTCCACTCAGGACTGTTACATATTCAGCAACTGTATCACACGACTGAAGTGTAAGCTTGGCTTGCAACATACACACACTCATCAAGCCAGCGAGCGCTCGCTGGGCTCGCTCGCTCCGTATCCCACAATGCCCACAACGCAATGTTTGGTCTCAGCAGGTCATGCGCGCCACCCCGAACTCCAGGCTGACGACGGACGGCTCCTCCTTGGCCAGCTGCTCGTCGGTGCCCCCGCCGTTGAACTTCCCCTCCAGCTCTCCGTAGCTCTGCTTGCGGCTCTCGGTGCCGCTGCTGCCCTCTACGGTCCGCTCCGTGTCGCCGCACTCCGTGGCCTCCTCGCCCACCTCGTCCTGCGCGCCGTCGCCGCCGTCCTCGTCGTCATCCCGCCGCCGCGCGTCTTTGCGCCCGATGGGCGCCCCCAGAATGAGGGAGTCGGGGCGCGGCGGGAGAGGGTTGGAGTTGGGCCGCTGGTCTCTGGTGGGGACCGGAGGGTCGGCCGTCACCACGGGGGTCACGCCCAGCTGGTGGAGTCGCTGAGATATAAAACAGGGAGGAAGGATCAAACACAAACACGTTTCGACTAGGTCTTCTTCAGTGTTTATGATCATACAGGAAATTACATCACTCTACTGAGTACCTTTAGTGCACTAATTTATTTATTAGCACACATATTAGTACACCTAGTACACTCATTTATTTATTTATATTATTTATTTGTACATATATCATAACTCCTAGAACACTAATATATTTATTACTAATTTATTCATTACTACATCTATTAGTACAACGAGTACACCAATCTATTTATTACTGCACCTATTAGTACACCCAGCACACTAATTTATTTATTACTAATTTATTCATTAGTACACCTAGTACACTAATTTATTTATTAGTACACCTGTGTTTAGGTAGGAGTGATTATATTATGAGGTCATTTCCTTTATAATCAAACACGCCTGGCTGTGAGATTATTATAAAAAATGCTTTGAGATGGACACGGGTGTTGCTGGCCGTTTTTCATTTTTTAGAAAAATGTTCGCAGACATGACAATTATTCCTAGTGGAGCACAATTTTGCTGAGTTTGCTGCCGTTTAATGGCAATTTTTTTTTCTTAAATAAATGACTTTAGATGCAGAAAGAGAATCAGCCCACGATCACTCACATCCTCTAGTGCCTGCAACGTGCTCTGGGCCTTTTGGCTTTTCTCTCTTAGAGTCAGGATGGTGTTGACGACGGACTGACGCGGGTGCATGGACCGGTCAAACTGATGGTACATGTTCCTCCAGAACCTGCAAGGGCACAAAAAAAGCGAACGGTGCATCAAGCACGTTAGCGGTCGTCACCTGTGAGGTGAGCTCTTGCGCAACCATCAAAAGCATCACACTGACTTGAAGTTGTAGGGCAGGGTGGAAGGCACCAGCACGGGGTTCTCCTCGGAGTAGGAGGGGCTGTAAAACGGATTCAAGTAGTTCTGCTTCTCGCCCATTAGAAAAGCCCAAAGGGAGTGGGTCCTCTCTCTGAGTCTGGAACGCAGAGAACAGTTGGTTTACATGTTCATTGTGAAATTTATTTGAACCAGGAAATGTAGTTCTTAAATAGCAGTTTTATCAACAACGGACAGTTGTAAGACAGCTGACAGGAAAGTAATGCTAGTTTTCTCAATTAATGCTCATGTTCCGGATGCCTGTCTGCACAACTCATTCGCACAAGTGCGAGTGGATACATAATTCTCTTTGCACAGGATGATTTTTTATCCGCAAATGCGACGAAAACTGTCGCACTGTACAGCCCTGAACAGGGTCAACTTGTGCTTTGGGCAGATTTATTACAGTCATATGTAAATAATCTTTATATACACCTTACTAGCGGTTGCAAATGTTGCTAAATGTGCTCATAAACAAACAAAGAGTTACAGCTCTTGAGATTAGATGAAGGTGTTGAGTTCCGGTAAAGTTTGCATCAAAACTATGGCAATGGGACAGGGGCGACGGCACTCCTTAGCATTGAAATAACGGTTATGGCTATGGCTGCATAAATGGGCACACAGTTTGTAAAAATGGTTGGAAATAATGGCTTCACTTCATGAAAGCCACAAGGCACCTTTTTGGTGTGTACGCAGGTGCTTTTGTTTCTCACAGCAGGACCTTTGAATTTTGATCAATCCTTATGTCGTATGACCTTTTGAACTAATTGTCCTATCATCATTTGGAGGGCAAGGACACGGAACTTTTCGCGGCCGAGACTCACTGCAGCTCCTCCCGCTGCCTCTGGTTGTTGCCCAGGAAGTTCCCGTACTGGCAGGAGTGCACGTGCTCGTGGATCTGCAGCAAGAACCACTCGCTGAACTCAAACGCCTGACGGGAAGAGAGCGCGGTCAGGACGGGGCAGGGTGGCAATGGAATTTTTATGGCGCGTCAGTGACGGCGATGGTGACGCAAGGCCGTGGCACTCCTGTCTTACCTGCGGGAACTGTTCTGTCAGCTGCCACACACATTCCAGGAACTGGGAGAAAATGGGCGACACCTCCTTCGGGTCTCCATCCAACTGATCGCACCTGGATTCAGATAACAGCTGTGTTGCAACTGCGCAAACCAAAAGCAACAGCCATAAAAAAACGATGCGCCTTTGGCCACGTCCACCCCTCACCTGTCCGCAAACTTGTGGCCGAAAGAGATCCAGTCTTTCTCTATCAGCACCTGGAGGCAAGGAAAGACGGATTGTAAACATTTGGCAGGACTTCTCATTAATGTTTTTCCTGACTGGCGCTGAACTGCGAAGGTTGATGATACCATGAAGCCTTTGATGGTGCGGTAGTACGGGTCCATGAGCAGCGCCCCGAGCGCGCACACCTGGGCGGTTCTGTCCCACCCGTCCGAGCAGTGAACCAACACGCTGGCACCTTCCACAGTCACGGCCTGGGGAAAAATATATATATAAATGGGAGGACTCAGAGAAACGTTTAGAGCAACAAGCAGCCGGAGTGATTATATCATAAAAGTGATGCATTGATCTCTCTGTTGTTGCTTTGGATCTTTTGCCCGGTGCACTTCGACCATTTACAGCCAGATATATATAATATTTAGTGTAAGATAACGGGCACAGGTAATAATTGATTGCAGCTGCATAGGTGACTGAGGTTGGTTGACTGAATGAATGAATGAATGAATGAATGAATGATTTTATTTTTTGAACCAGTATACAAAAAAATCAGTTCATTTTACATACATTTTATTTTATCTTATTTAATTTCTTACGTTATTTTTATCTCTACTTTTATTTTATCGTTTATCTCTCTTCATACTATAGTTACGCTCTTTGCACGCCTTTTAATTTATTACACTGGTTCCCTTGTAAAACTGCTAGAAACGAAAAATTTCTCCTGGAGATCAACAAAGTATCTATCTATCTATCTATCTATCTAGAATATATTTCAAAAGTTTGGGGTCAAAGACTAATTTCTGCAATGAACGAACAGTTTTGTGAAAAAGACAACAAGAAGAGAAACAGATCAACACAGCATAGGGCATCCTGTTTGAAACAGGAGTAAGAAGAAGTAGATATTTTTTTAAGAGTTATTTCTGGGGTTGATTACATAACCGACTGTTTTAAGTGCTCTGAAAGTAAAATTCCTGGAACCAGAAGGACTTCACTTACCTTGGTGAGAAAGTTGGCTGCGTCTACAACAGATTTGATATGTCGCAGCCAACCGCTGCTCTCCAAGCCAACCAGGTAGTCGCTCATGGACAGGGACTTGGCACCGATCACTGAGGGGAAACAGTACAAAGACATTTTTATTTATTTATTTTTTTGCTATTTTAGGACGGAACAGGTTTTTTGCACGCGCGTGCCAGCGTTCGAGAGCGACGGTCTCGTCCAACCTTCCTGCAGCTTCTGGAGGCTGGTCCTCATGACGTGGATGTTCTCGATGCCCACGAACTGGAAGCGGATGTTGGAGTAGTTGTCCTCGTTTTCGTAGCCTTTGCCCGCCGCTCGGTTCGCCAGCGCGTTCAACTGCATCGCGACGAGGGGGGGAAAAAGAAACAAGGGGTAACTTTTACTGATGTGTATTTTTGGGGGGAGAGGGCGCGGGAGTTCGATGGTAAATGAATGTGCTGCACGCTGTGGCTCACCTTCGGCCTGGTGTCCATGACGTAGACGAACCGGCTGTTGTGATTGGCCTTCATGATGGCCTGCAGCATGCTCTCGTCCTCCAGGCATCGCGCGCTGAACCCGGACAGAGGCTGACTGCACCGGCACACGGCCGCCTTAAAGAACAGAGGCAGAATGGATATTTCACACGCACTAAAGGGCCAGTGCAAAAGATTTTGGACAAGTCCAACGTAGGGCTGCAACTAACGATTACCTTTGTTGTCGACGAATCAGAATATTTTTTCGATTAGTCACATTATGTTTTTTATTTTTACCACCTATTATGGACTTCTGGTGAACCTAACTTTCTTAAATTTTCACAGCTGTGTTATACTGTTGTACTCTGACAGCATACTTTTTAAACAAATAAATATAAATAATGAGAAAAAGCATTTATCTCTGTATATTTTATATTTTTCATAATTTGCAGCGTAAAACATAATAGGCATAATTATTCTCGGTTTAAGATAAGATAAGATAAGATACTCCTTTATTCTAATATAAAATAAGAATAAAATAAGATTACCAAAAAAAATAGAAACAGATGAAAAATAAAAAGTGCACACACAAGAGAAACACGCAATGTAAACAAAACAGCAGGATACCGTAGCAGCATGGCAGTGTGGTCAATGTACCATGTTCACATATTGCACATGTTGATGGGAATGGGTTAGAAAATTGCACATTGTAAATACTGATCGCACAGTTTCAGGTATATTGCACAATGGTGATTAGTGGTTACTGTGATCTAGTTGTTTATCAGTGAAATATATCTTAAACAGATTTCTTACAAATTAGATAAATAATACAGTTAATAAGTGATAAGTGAAAGAGTGTTACAATTCAGTATAAACGCTGGTGTCGACTTTGGCCTGTAATTCACTAATGACTGTCGTAAAGTACGCATTACCTAAGAGTGAAGTATTGTTTGCAAAGCTGGCTTGTTCCATGATTTTTCCCATGTGCGAAAAAAAGTTTTATAAACTTGAGTCATTGGCTGATGATTACCAAATGAGTGTGTCATTTAAAAATATGTACAATGATTTACACAGAGCCGTTTATTGCTATAGGGCGTACAGCCCCATCACTTTGTTTTTATTGTTGCACTTGTTGGCTTGTTGGATTTTCTTATTTAAAATAAACTATTTAGTAGTCTTATAGTAGTAGTAGTTTTATATAGTCAGACTACGAGCTAAAGTCAGTCCGCCAGGCAGGATGAGCCGTCCTTCAGAAAGCAGGACACATCTGCGTTCACTCTGCAATAACATTCTTCTCTCCCTCTGGGAGTTTTGCAGTCCCAAGCTAATCCCTGTTTTCTGGTGTCCCACTTGATCTCATATCTGTCTTATACCAGCTGTGATGCCTTTCCCCGCCCTTTCGACAGAGTTTGAGTGGAATAGCAGTGTAGGAGCTCAGAATTAGATTAATAAGGAGCAGAAACGCACCTTCTTCTCTTGATAGAAGTACGTGAGGACGGGAAATCGTCCTTTGCTCCTGAACTTGGAGCTGCCGACGATGATGGGCTTGCTGGCCGTGATGGGAACGTACAGGTCTCGGGGGTAGGTCTCGCACACCTGAAAAAAACAGCAAACACAAATTACAGTATCGACACACAATAAAAACCACAAAGATCAAACAGACAAAGCAGCAGCAGCTGTTGGCATTGGGCCACAGTGAGGTGCCTCTCCTCCCACTGTGTTGAAATTCTATGCTGATTATGGAGGTGAGGCGCCCTCTTCTGGACAAACACGTGCAACGCCTTTTCAGGATAATGCCACACCCTGAAACATCAAAGGCTGAGTGCAGCCAAAGGATCTTGCTTCACGTGACGTCAGGCGCGCCTTTACAATTTACTGGCACACACAAAGGACGTAAAACAATAAAATGCACAGAAGATTAGGTGGTCCGTTTCGAACACACTAACTGCTGGATGAGGAGTTACGCCATCGTTATGCAATTATTCTCATTCCGGTCACACCAGATGAGTCTCTAGGGAACCGTCGATAGGCAATAAATTCATTTAACTCCATATATTTCCCTCTCAACAAAACGTCCGCTTAAGTGTCATTCTAAAAAGCAAATCATAGATGAGATAATGAATAATGGATAAACGAATGAAATGTATCCTTTTGAATATTATTGGCCTTGTTAACTTGTGATATGAAACATCCTTATTATTCATTCGTCACCATTACTTAGTTACCTGTTTCTCCCCCCCATGCAGCACATGGCGTTTATGGCGAAAGTTTAACGACGCTCGGCGGAACTCATCTCTGTGACTCACTCCCTCTTACCATTTTTTGAATATACTGGATTCTTTTATTACTAGTGATTCCAGAAACGATCCCTGCTGATGACGAGTTCTATTTTGGATTTTAAAAAAATCAAAAGCTTGCCGTGCTGCTGCGACTACCTTGGTGAATGATTTTTTTGTTCTTTTTTATTTATTTGTTTATTTTATTTTATTTTTTTTCTCTATTCCCTTTTTTTAACTGTGATATGGATCTCTTGGGTCTGAAATAAAGAAATATATACCTTGTATTCTCTGTTGACGTCGGTGAGCTGCCATTGGTCGGACGGGACGCCCATCCGCTCGTATTCAGCTGCCAGGTCGATGAGCTGCCACCCTTCCTCCCTCTGCTGGTCGTTCTGTTTGGGGTTGTAGGAGAAGGCGTAGAGCTCCTCGTACGATACTGAAGAAGAGGAGGATAAAACAAAAAATTCATATATCAAAGTCTGGGTGGCGTGAGCATGAGACAATTTCGATGTTTCCGTTTTAAACTCACCGGGCCGAAGGAGGCGCAGTAGCGAGCTGTAAACGTCGTGGCAGTCCCTCTCCCTCTGGATGACAAAGTGAACCACCCTGAAGTTGCGACACTGGATGACCAGAGGGCAGCCAGTGGTGGTGAGGGACAGCTTCTCCACCGACGCGATGTGGTGGTGCAAAATCTGCGCACGACAGAGCGGGAAGGACGATCAGGGAGAAGGGAGAGAAACAGAAGGACGGCGCTCAGGGAGCGGCTTCAGTTTGTGCATATTTGCTTTGGCTTCATTCAGCCTAGAGAAAATACCAAACAAGCATAACTGCTGTAATCGTGTGCTGGCAACGTTTATTTAAGCATCCTGAACGCGCCACTTCACACAGTATTCGCAGTGTAATGTTCTTAAAGGCTTTGCAGGTCTGGATAGTTCCTGGCAAGTCAAGCAAGACCAGGGAAAGTAGTAAAAACTACATTCAGTTCATTCACCTTGTGCACCGACGTCTCACTGGTGAAAACGACAGGAAATCACATGTCGTGAAGATTGAAACATTTGGCCCCTCAGAAATGCTGGCAGGTCACTCCACGTTTCATCGACTTGTTCACACAAAGCTTAGAGGGCAACTGGGACAAACGCAGCACATCTCCATATTCAACGAGGGGCAAAACTCCGCGGGGACTCGAACCGAAGGAAGTCATAAAGATGCGCATTCATCAGCATGGGTAATGACGCACCCACACACAAACGACAAGCTGCCGTCGCCATCTGCTTTGTTTGACGGCAACTCATCTTCCACTTGGATAATTAATGACCTCCGGCCTGACAAACGCACGGACGGACTGTAAAGAGTCCGCGCGTAGCAGCTACAGGGGCGCGAACGTGCAGTCGTGAGTGTCGCTACCGATGCCGTTGGAACAGAATGCAAAAAAACAAAAAAAACAAGAGGGAGGAAAAGATCCCTTCTAATCAGGAAGTGGGGTGGAGAGGACACGGTCGAGCTGGAGCTAGTGTAATAAACCTATAATAAACCGTGCTGACATTCTCAAAACTGAGACCCACCAACAATGAATCAATAATCGATTAATTGTTAACATCCCTGAGATGAATATATGTATATATATGTATATAGAGTTGTGTGTGGGTGTGTACATATACATATATATACGCACACATATTTCTCTTTATTTATGTATTTTGGATTTACTGCCTTGATCACACGTTAGACATGTTGACAGTCAGACATAATGAGCTTTTTGGCTCTCTACTGGCTTATCTACTTCCTGTAACTCAAACAAGCTTACGCATCGTTTCCTCTGACAACACAGACACAATCCATCACATTGCAACGCTTCTCTCGGTGGCCTTCCTACTTCCTACACCCACGGTCGCGTTTGCACTTTCGCAGTCAATTACGGCTTGTTTTGCAGCCGAGAACGCACACGCACGCTCGGAAAATGTACGCAGAGGCCTGGAAAGTCTGGGGGGGGGGAAACAAGGTTCAAAACCTTATCATGCACGTTTTCTGTGTGGAATTGAACACTTGCAAAAACAGCAATTAGAAATTAGAAAATAAACATTAACAGAGAAAACGGTGCATTTCTGATGACAGAATCAGGTCACGTGTGACCCTGGCAGAACTCGGTGGTCCGCAAATCTGCTCACCCAGATCTCCTGGCCGGCCGAGGCAGAGTTGTTGGAGTTGCTCTCCACGAAGATGAGATGCGTGGCCGTGAGGTACAGCGTGCCGTTCGTGGATTTGTTGCTGAAGCGATCCACCAGTCGCACCTGCTCCACCTGCACCGCACACGAGGGGGGGTGAAAAAAAAAAACAGTGTCAATCTGCTGATGCGGCGGACGGTTGCTCATTTACACGGGTCATGCGTCTTCTTCTTTTTTTTCTTTGCACAACAGTATGGTTGCGGTACACCGGCGGGGCGATCACGTTTAAAAGTTGAAACCTGTAGACCAAGGATCTCGCAGTGAATGAAAACGTTCATAACGCCGTCGTAGAAGACGACTCAGGAGGAAACGGCGGCTGCATTTCTGATCACGGAGAGTTCTCAATGCTGCAAATGTGGCTCGTCCTGTGCCAGAAAAGGCTTTCAGACGGCTGAAAAATGTCCAAATTCATGACGCCACGATGATAGTGGCAGCGCTCCTGCTGACTCAGTTATCCTCTGCCCGGTTTCCTCTTTCCTGTTTGTCACAGATTTCATGAAACGGCTGTCTCCCAGCGAGCAGCCGGATACGAAACAGGCCATGCTCGCGGCCTGATGTGGGCGTTGGTCTCATACGAAAGTCTGCTCGTGTTCATGTTTATCGTTAGAAACAAACAAAACAAAACTACTGCCCTCTTTAAAGCAACAGCGATACTCGTCAGTTATTCGATGTTCATGTTGCAGGCCAACAACGCCCGCTTATCTGATGGCCGACGGGGAGCATATAATTGCAGGAGCCTAAGACAAAAGGCCACACCCACCTGATGCTTATGACTTAGTCCAGGGGTGACATTTGAGTATCATGGAGGTTAGTAATTACAGATATGATAGAGTCATAAAGTGTAGGCCATCATGTCCTGGACCTTTAAGAAGAAACGGTTTGTTTTTTTTGCCAAAAAACATTGTGATGGTGATGAAAGTAAAAATTGCTTTACAGCATAAGTTTTAACCATTAGAAGCAACTAAACGTTAAATACAATGCCTTTATTTCCCCCCAGTTTGCAGTAATGTGGAGTATAATAATAAATTAAAAAGAAAAACAGAAGAACTACAACATCTATTTGTAATATTTACTTTTTCTAAAAGTTTGTGATTTTTGCGTTCAGTTGAAGATGTGGTTTAACTGGTGTGTGCAATTCTGCAGCGTTTGCCAAGGGGGATAAAGGTGGCCTAATTCAACACAATGAAGTTTTATTTTCCTTCAACACTCTAGGAACTGCAACTGGCACTCGTAAATCTGGGTGTGATCGTCTACTCATGTACGGCCCGTGACCGTGTCATTGAACTCAACTGTATTTCTTTGTCATATTTGTAATGGTGATGCATCGCCTTGAATGCATCAACCGGATGAGCCATAAAGAGCTAATATTCCATAAAAAATAAAATAAAATAATGAATCGCCGGTAAAGGTGGGAACAACAGGAGAGTCGCTGTGCAGTGTAAACACTGATTAGCGTCACGTCACACAGCAGCTGCTGGCGGCACCTGCCAGTAACTGCGGCGTTACAGAAAATCGCGGGCATCGGATGTAAACAGCGACAACCGGCGAACCCCCTCCGCCATATTCAGTCATTAGGCGAATTAAGGCGAGCCGAGTTGACAGGCAGCCCTCCGCGTCAACTTGCAATTAGCTTAGAACGTTAGCTTGACGCTACCTTCGGCGTTCGGATGTGCTCCATGTCTCCGGGAGGGAACAGCTGTCAGCGGCTGCAAAAAGCTTCACGAGGCCACTCGCTGGCAAAAGTGTACCATTGATGATTTGCAAACTCGAGCAAGCCCGCACGAACTACATTTGCTTTGTCGGAGACCTAAGATGTGTTTATCATCTGATTCTTTTTTTTTTTTTACTCCTTCATCCGCGTAAAGGTGGCGGTATTGATAGCCGGCGCGTTGGCCCTGTCTGTTTTCAAAGTAAAAGCACCGGATTACGCGCTCGTCCGCTGACGAACTCGCCATTTGATCAAATTTTAAAGCACCGTTTTTCAATTTTATATTGTATCTATTAAATCTTGTTTCGTAAAGTTGAAATTTTTTGGCATTGTGTCCCTTCTGGTTCTGAGAGAAAATCAGTGAAAAGGAGAAAGGACACCAAGAAAGGAATGTGATATTTTAATGCAGGAAAATTTCATACTGATTGCAACTACTACAAATCCAAAACATTTGATCAAGGAAGGTACCTTTAGTTCTACACATTTATATCACTGATTTCCATAGCCCTAATAATGTGTTTAACAAATTATACCACTAGTGACAACTGCTACCACCACAATATGTTAAGTTTGATCATATGTTGTATTATTCTAATACCAGGACAACATAGCCCAGTTTGTACAGCCTTGAACAATGACAGTATTTTTTTTTAGCCGCTTCCATCCACTGCAATGTTACAAGTACACAGAACAACATGGCAAAGCATGCGTAGTGGTTGGTGTGGTTCTTCTAACTCCGTGACAGAAGTGTTACGTTCAAATAGGGACGCATTCTTCAGAGAACCTACATGACTTTATTACCACTTAACCTCTTACGTTAATAATAAACAGATTGATAGATGTATGTTTTTGAAAGGGTATCTTAAACATAACTGTGCTTGCTAAAATTAATTTCAGAGCTAACAAGCTATGCTTCTTATTTTTCCTTTTCGAATACGTCACGTTTCCTTTTCTGTTTTAATAATTTTGCTTCCTTAAATGTTATTTGTATATTATTTTGTTAAGGAAGTTCTTATTAGCATTTAGGAAGCACTGTCAAATTTGCATATTCGAAATAAAAAAAAAGAATTTGGAATGGGGGAGTGGTATGCAACTATAAACAAAATTTTACATTTCATGCTTTCTATGTGCCTGATAACGTCTGCCGTCAAAAATATTTCAACTTTATTTTGAAGTCACAGCAGAAAGCCATAAACGTGTTTATTTTCGGTAGCGGACTACTTTTTCACTTCCGCAAGTGGCCATTATGCGCACGCACGTCGGCCCTCGGCGTCATGCGACACACGCATACAAAAACAGTTAGAACTCTGGGAAATGTGGGTTGAAAATTACCCAGAATGCACTTCCACGGGTTAATTACTCAGGCGGGCAATAGGAATGGTGCAGCACGCCGAAATTGAACCAGCAATACATGCCGACTTTCTCAACAACTGAGCGTAGCTGAACAGAAAGAAACTTTCAACGGAATACTAGAGGACATCCGTGCAGTAGTCTGAAACGGAATACAGTTTACTGCACTATGTTTTGAGGGGTAACAAATCCGCGCATTTGGCCTACATCCTTATGCTAGCTTGAAAATTACCCACAATGCACTTCCACGGGTTAATTACTCAGGCGGGCAATAGGAATGGTGCAGCACGCCGAAATTGAACCAGCAATACATGCGGACTTTTTTAACAACTGAGCCTAGCTGAACAGAAAGAAACTTTAAACGGAATACTAGAGGACATCCGTGCAGTAGTCTGAAACGGAATACAGTTTACTGCACTATGTTTTGAGGGGTAACAAACCCGCGCATTTGGCCTACATCCTTGATGCTAGCTATTAGCTTAGCTGTGATGCCGATCGGCTCGTTGTGCGTGCTATCTGCAAGATAGCTGAGGACATTTCAGCCTGTGGGGTTCATGCGTTTGTCCACATAAAAAAAGATGTCTGGCTTCAACTTTGGAACGGGAACCCTTGGCGCCACCAACGCTGGCGGGGGATTCTCCTTCGGAACCGCAACCAGGTAATAGCTTTTGTCGCTAACGTTAGCATAGCATTTTAGCATAGCATTTTAGCATAGCATAAAGTTAACCTGGCAGCAGCACGCATAGTGACACTTAAAAGGAAAATGTTACCGTTTATGCTTGCGGCCTACAACTAATGCCGTTACGTGTATTTGTTAATTCAAAAAATTATCAACTTAATTTGAACGGAGCGAGAGGGGGATTACAATAAATGCACAGTAGTGTCTGCTTTGAACATGTGCCGTGCTTAGAAGCAAAGGCAATTCTGACGTCATGTTCTTTCATCGGAACTGCTTGTTTTTTTTGTGAATCTGCCAATGTTAAAGGAAGCTCTATAGTTGTTTTGCCACAAGAGTGTTTGTATCCCTCTGAGTTTTAATTGTTTTGCTTCTGCAGTGCTCCTGCAGCCAGCACTGGTGGTTTCTCTTTTGGGACCCCTGCTCCGGCCACAACCGCTGCGCCTTCCCTCGGCCTTGGAGGAACCCTGGGAGGAAGCCTCTTTGGCCAGAAAACTGGAGGATTCGCGTTCAACACACCTGCCCCAAGTATGGAGCACAGCCATTTCAAGCACATAATGCCTGCAGCCAGTCAGGCTGTACAACTGCACGCAATGAAACACTTTTGAATGAACCATTGACTTCACATTTCACTAAGGGGCAATAAAACACTTAAAATACTTATTTAGATATATAAATATTTGTATTTCCTTTTCGTTCACTCATTGCACTCTTTATAATTGTTTTTGCACTGTATATGCTGCTGTAACTGCAACTTTCCCCCAATGTTGGATAAATAATATTCCTATATTTACAGCAGCGGAGATTCCTGTGTAATTTCATATGCTTTGAATAAATAGAATAGAATAGAACACATTTATCAAATTATTCTTTGCCATGATCAACTTATTTTTCCCATGATGCTGTTCTTACTTAGGCGCTGCTGCACCCGCTACTGGCCTCACATTAGGTAAGTGCATATTTCTTCGTTTTTAGAATGTTCTCAATCAAAACTGAAAATAATCCAACCCGATCCCCCTGTTTCCATCAGGCACTCCAGCCACTACAGCAGCAGCGGGTTTTAGCCTGGCCTTGAACCCAAACAAACCAATGGCCTCCGCCACTCCCTTCTCCCTCACCGCCGCGCCAGCCGCCTCCGCAACGACCGCCAGCGCCGGTTTGACGTTGGGCTCCGTCCTGACCTCCACGGCCCCGCAACAGCCCGCAGCCACGGGTTTCGCCCTAGGCCTGGGCGGCACAACCGCCACCACTGCGTCCTTGGCGGCCCCCACGCTGGGCAGCAGCCTCTTCGCCAGCGCTGCACCAACAGGTGGGATGGAAACGTAGAGCCTGACCTTGTGATTGTGATGCATGACCTTTTTAGAAACGGCTTGTGTGATAACATTTATGTTTTCCTGCTGTTGCAGGGTTGGGGCAGACGACTCTCGGAGGAGCAGGCGGATTAAATTTCGGCTCTCTGCTGACGTCCGCGGCGCCGACGGTCGCCGCCGCTCCCAGTATCGGCCTCGGCGGGGTCGACTTCAGTACGTCCTCTGAGAATAAGAGCGACGCGTCATCTGGAGCTAATGCACAGTAAGTCCCTGTTTGTGTTGGGTATTCAAGTTTGAATGTGACGGCGAAAAGAAAAATGTGAATAACAATTCTCTGAGAACATTTTATCTGGCATCTTATCCTTGCGTTTAATGCTGACATTGGACTAAATTCTTTTCGGACAAAGTGTGACTGCACTCTTGTCTTCCAGGGACAGTAAAGCTTTGAAAGATGAGAACCTGCCTCCAATCATTTGTCAAGATGTGGAGAATTTCCAGTAAGTGTTTTTTTTGATTAAGTGTGAGTCAACTGATTTAGACAGGAACATTTTTTATCTCTATTCTTGATTATAATCGGGTTGGGGGAACTAGTGATGCACCGATCCACTTTTTTCACTTCCGATACCGATACCAATATCTGAAGTTTAGTATCGGCCGATACCGATACAGAAAAACAGCATTGAATCACCTAACAAATTATGTCTTGTTGTTTAGAAAAAACTGTCTTTTTGTGCAAGGCAATGTCAGACTTTCCTCATTTTCTAAAAACAAATAAAATAATCCAGATGTACTGAAAAACTTATTTAATACTGTGTACCAGTACAGTAATTCAAAATAAACAAATAGCTTACTAGCTTTGTCAAAGTCAAACATGAAAAAAATATATAATATATAATAAATATCTCCCTGTTCAGTCAGTGCAATTAGGAGTATAACACAAAATGTAAAATGAAAGAGAAGCTGAAACTTGGGGAAAAAAAGCATCTTGGTCAAACAACATGAAAGAGGAACAAACCCTCTTTAAAATGGTTCAGTCAGTGCAATTAGGAATTCAAAGTGTAATGTAAACTAAATAGTAAAGGAGCTGAAATTGAGAAACAAAACAATAGCTTCATGAGCTTGAATGGCAGATATTCAAAGTAGACAGCAATCAGCTACAACGGTGTAGTGAAATTGTGCAAACAGAACTTTAACACCCATTATAAAACCAGCTGAATAACAGAATAGCTTCAATATATTGGTAAAGAAAAAGAAAAAAAGTCGGAGGTAACGTGTTTTTTCTCCCACGTGCAACAGCATCACTCACAGCGCGCTGTGACAGAAGTCCCCCGTTGACTACCAGCTGCATTGTATGTGCGACGCAGCCCACACTACGCACTCCCATGTTGTCCATCGCCTTTCTCGTGTTGCTAGTATTGTCCCTCAGAATCACATGGACTTTGCTCAACGGAATTTGCCACTTGTCAAACATATCCTTCAGGCTAGCGGCAATTGCCTCGCTCGTGTGTGACCCACGAAAGTTCGCTGCATTTAACATTGCACTGCGTAGAACGAAACTCTCATACAGCCAGTGTGCTGTTACACTCAAAAGTGACACGGGGGAAACGTCGGAGCTCCAGATATCGGTTGTAAAGCTAAACGCTTTGACATATTTTATGTCCTCCAGTATGTTTGCACACTTTACTGTAAAGTTCAGGTAGAGCCGCCTCGGACAAATATTTTCGGCCGTTTTTTTTTATTTTTTTTTATTCAGTTCGACGAACTCAGCGTGCTCTTTCGGGTGAAATCTCTGGAGATGTTTAATTAAGTTAGCTGTGTTGAAGCTAGAAGTTTTACTACCGCCTCTCGGAACATTAATGGTGCAGATATTGCACGTAGCCGTGCAAAGTAGTTCCAGACGGCGGATCCTTTTGCTCGCTCCACTTTGAAAACCGTGTCAACTGCGTCAACCGCACGGCCGCCGCTCTGTCGCAGACGTCACTCGCATCGCACAGCATAGAAATACACAGAACGGAACTGCTCCTATGGATCGGGCCATTGGATCGGCTCATTGTCACCGATACCCGATCTAGAATTTTATTCAATATCGGATCCGATACCGATCCCTGTATCGGATCGGTGCATCCCTAGGGGGAACATTGTCATAGAGACGGTAAAGTGAGATTAACTATGTCAAATTCAAGCAATTTTATACGCAGGCTATAAAGAATTCCTTTCCCCTTTTTTCCCTCCTACTAGGAAGTTTGTGAAAGACCAGAAACAGGTGCAGGAAGACATCAGCAGGATGTCATCGAAGGGCATTTCTAAAGTCCAAGACGACATCAAGACCCTCAAACAGCTCCTCTCTGTCAGTGCCAGCGGCCTGCAGCGGCAGGCGCTGGCCATCGACAAGCTGAAGCTGGAGACGGCACAGGTAGCAAATAAATTAATAAAAAGCACCTCGGCTCACACGCCTTAATGCGTCAAGTTGCACATCATTTTAGGTCTAGATGCTCAAACTGACTGAATCTGTTTTGAATTCTGAATCTACCTCGACTCAATTTAACGGCATGACCCAAAATCATTGTTGACTTTGCATTAATTGTTTGTTGGATGCGTTGTTTTTTTTTGTTTGTTGTTCTTTAACTAGGAACTGAAAAATGCCGACATCGCACTTCACACGCAAAAGACTCCTCCTGGTCTCCAGCACGAGAACACAGCGCCGTCAGAGTAAGTTAGCGCTCAAATTTAGGTTCTCCTCAAAATCGCCTCTTATCAATTAATCGTCAATGGCTCGATGAGGCCAGTCAACTAACTATTAATGAATTAATCGATAATTTGCGTCCCTACTTTTTATGCATCAGCTTCATCTCCGAACGAATTCTATTCAGGCTTTTTTATTTCTGCGTGTGTGTGAAGTTACTTCCGCAGCCTGGTTGAGCAGTTTGAGGTGCAATTGCAGCAGTACCGGCAGCAGATCGAGGAGCTGGAGAACCACCTGATGACGCAGAGCAGCGGCTCCCACATCACACCTCAGGGTAAAAGAGACGCTGCTGGTTCAAAACTTCTGGATGGAAAACAACACTTTTGAATCCTTTTCGCAATGATTTTTTTTTTCTTCTTCCCTCTTTGCCACTGTGTCCAGATCTGACTTTGGCCATGCAAAAGCTGTACCAGACGTTTGTTGCGCTGGCCGCCCAGCTTCAGTCTGTCCACGAGAACGTCAAGGTCGGTTCTCTGCCCCCAAGCTTTTATTAACTCGCTCTTGTCCTAAAAACCTAGCCTGCACTAATTGTATACTGATGATCTAAACTAGTTGCCTTTTCATTTGTACTTTTAATACATTCGCACTTCATTCTCTCCTGTTTTCTAACAATTAAATGGCAGATTTTGAAGCACCAGTACCTTTCGTACCGCCGGGCGTTCCTGGAGGACTCCACCGACATCTTCGAGTCCAAGCGGTCGTCCAACAGGAAGTGGCAGAGCACGCCGCGCCTCACCACCGGGCCCGCCCCCTTCTCCAGCATGCCCAACGCCGCCGCCGTCGCCATGGCCGCCACCCTGACGCAGCAACAGCAGCCGAATCCAGGTCTGACTGCCTACAAGTTCTAGAAAAGTTACTCTCCTCTTCCTTCGTCGCGGAGGGAGAGGAAGGACAAACACTTGTACCAGAGCCTTTCCTCGTCCTCCACCCCCTCTCCGCATCCCTGATTTTATTTTTCTCACAGCAAGGCATTTTCACGAAGGGATATTTTAAACAAGGTGGATTTCAAAATTTTGAGAAACGTCGGCTGTGGTCGCCTCTGTAGTTTCTTTCATCGGAAAAGGAATTGTGGGAGAGGAAGTCAAGACAGGAAACCTTTGCGTTGCCTTACCACCTTGGTCTTTGACTCATCTGAGGTCGGGCCTGTCAGCGTAACGCGCCTTAAAAGTGGGGAAAGCGGCATCAGAGTCGGGCAGTGTTAATGTTAAAGTAGAATACTAACTCTTGTCTCATCAGTCCTAACGCTAGTTCTCCCAGTTTACCCTCTGGCTGTGAAGCAGCGAGAGCGGTCAGACGCTTGAGAGATGGAGCGTGCTCTTCATTTCGAATTTCTGGTTGCTTCTAACGTTTGAGATCCTCGCGAGAGGTCGCGGTGTTTGCGTGCGTGAAGGATGCTTGAAAGAATTTCACAGCGTTGGGATTAGTAAATACTCACCGTGTGACTTTTAGACTTATTTAGCGTGCTTTTCTAGACTGTGACCTTTGGATCGGTTGATTTATGAGATGTAATTGTAATATATTGGAGCTCTCTTCCGTGTCGGCGAAGGGCCGACACACAAAACGGACCTTTTCAGAGGCAAGCAGATTCTTTTTTCTTTTTTTTTTTTGCTCCAGCTCTTCACAGTAATAGTTTGGGCTCTATGAATCTTTACTCCCAGTCGTACACTAATACACTAAACGCTAAAACTTGTACATAAAAAAAAACAAAACACCAAACAATATTCATCCGTTAAAAAAAAAATAAATAAATTCAGATGTATTCATCGAATGCTGACATCCAATACGCACATGCTTCAGGGTTTTTTTTTTTTTTTGCCATTAAATGCTCACGAATGCTAAACACATATTAAAGATGTAAATTATCTTAATATGAAACAAAAATACTACTGCTGTCGTCGTCGATGGCGCGAAACGGGACTGTGAAGTGCTCGCACTTGAGTTAAAAAAAAAAAAAAAAAAGGTTTTGCAACTCCACGTCGATGAACGTCGCTCCAGCACCTCCGAGGTGTCGATTTCTCGAGCCGTCTTTGTCGGCTTTTATTTTGTAGGCACATCAGGGCTCCCACCCTCCAGAGAACACAGTATTTATTGATTAATAATCAGCATGACCTCGTCGACTTTTTTTTTTTTTTTTTTTTCCCCTCTTGTAAATTTAAAAAGTGTAATATAGAATTTGAAAGCAATATTTAATGTGGTCTGAAGACGGTCAATCTTGCTGCCGATCTGCTTGATCTTGAACAAACTCTCTGCTGCTTCCTTTTGAAAGAAAGAAAGTTACAAAAAAAAAAAGAAGCATCAAATCTGCTTGGACTGTTATCGTCATCATCATCATCTTCGTGATCATCATCATCACCGGATCCAGACTATGAATGTGGCTGTTGTTTTCTTAGTTTTTTTCCCCCCCTACAGTCCAGTATTTGAACACTCGGCTTCATTTGGTCGGTTGCTTGTAAGGGGCAGCGTTCTAGTAGAGCTATAAGCCAGTGTGAGCTTGAGTTTGAGTGCCAATTCAGAACTGTTCACCAAGTAAACTCACCTCAGAGTTGTTGGTTTCCTCCATTGCCGTTATAGAATAGCTCCACGTATGTGGCACAAGAGCACACTGCAACCAGCTGACTTTTCAATACATGAACTTTAAAACCCCACACTTGACACTTCTGTCCCTTCCAACCATTTGTGGTCTGGAATCTACTGAGAAAGCAAAAACCCACATCGCCGGCTCTTACAGAAGCCCGGAAATATTTTGTCACAAATGCTGTGTAATTTCTAAAAACACTGACAAATTCAAAAAAAAAAAATAATAAGAAGAAAGAAAACCTCCACATCCTGTCTGCAAAGCCAGGTACTAAGTTGTTTGTTGTTGCCAAACAGTGTTTGGTCTGTATTTGACTAAGCCTTATCACGGGTGGATGTATTGATTTTTCACAGTATTTATTCTACGTATTTATTCGTCTCCCCCTCCCCCCCCTTAATTTGTTGTGATCATACGATTGGAACGGCACTGTATTGCTCGCTGAGACGGCGCACGAGTTCACCGCACGGACCGTGTTAGCGTGGCTGGTTGACGGCGGCAAGGGCCACACCCTCCTCCTCCTCGTATTTGTGCCTCATCGAATGTGACTTGCCAAAAGACTCAGGATCACAAGTGTAAAATTTAACTTAAGACAAAAAAAACTAGTGGTTTTTCATCGTTGCACTTAAATCTATTGTGACACGGGGGGGGCGGGCTTATGTTACTGAACAAAAAAGAAGTCTGCATCATCTCACGGTTTTGTTCATTTGCATTGGGTTGTTTTCACGCAAGGCCGCCACAATGTTTTTTGCAACAAAAGCAATTTTACTTAAGGGCTACTTAAACTTTTTTTTTTTTTTAGCTCATTTCACCAATCCGACATCCAAAGTGTTGGCTTCTTTATGTGCACCTGCAGTGAAACAAGTTTATTCCTTTTACATCATCATTAAGGTTCATAGAAAAGCTTTTTTGCTGCTGCCGCTGGCGCCGGCGAGATGCGTCTGTGCCAAATAAATGACTGTGCGGCTCTACGGCCGAGTTTTAATTTTGACCATTAGGGGGAGTGGAAGAGGGCGCAGTCGCCGTTGACTTGCGATGTCATTGCCCCGGCGAAAGTGTCGGCGGTGCTCTTTCAAATTGTGCGGATTGCCATCTGCCGCTGATGGCGGTCGAGTCCCTTTGGACTTTGGCCGGCGTCCATGTGGTTTCTCTCGCATTTCAACGCATCTTCCGTGTTGCCAGGGTTTGCGTCAGTGCCACAATAACAACCGTGAAAGAATATTGTTGTCAATCCAAACAACCCGTTTGGATGCTCTGTGCTGACTGCTGTATTTCCCTCGAACCTCATTCCAATAGCAGGAATGAAGGAAAACTAATTAAGGAATTGCGTGCGTGTGTCTTATTAGTATTTAATTTATTTTTTTTGTTTCTGTGGCACACTTCAGTCACCACAACTTGCCTACATTGTTCAATTCAACTTGGTGATTCCGGATCACAGGAAACCTTTCAGCCTCTTGGCTGTGACAGACTGTTTTGAATGTGTACACATGCTCCGCTAATCACGACTTTTCACACTCGTCACACACTAACGGTATGCCTTCTGCAGTGGTGTTTTTTCTTTTAATTCAGGTGGTACACTCGCTATTGTTTCACAGTGTACTCTGTGGGGGAACCAAGTCATCATTTTTGTTCTATTTTTTTTTTTAGCCAACCATCCAGTCACATCACCTTAGTCTTGTTTTAATGACCTTAAAATGCGTGTGAATTTTTTCCAAGGTGCAAAGTTAATTCATCACACACACACACACACACTCCCCGTTCATGAAGCCACCAAGAGCTGCAACTATGTCTGAGAATACGCCGGTTGAGCGTTCGAACTGACACAAACCAAAAAAGTTCATTTAATCTTTTGAAAACGAGATTTTTCTTTCCAACGCTAGTTTACACAGAGCAGCCGCCTTCGTTGCCAAATTCACCCATATTCACCGATCTAAATCTCGAGTGCTTTTACTTGTAGATGAATGTGTTTTCAACTTATATAGCCAATGCCTGTTGAACCAATATACATATATATATATATATATAAATATAATATTGTGTGCCTTTTTAAGCTCTCCAATAATTTGTGTGATGCTTCTGTTCTTCTGTTTTTTTCCCCCCTCCTCTGTATGCTAGTTCATTCACTCTTGAGAAATCTTGAACAATTTGGAAACTTGTCAAATGCAGTAGCAGCTAGCAAAATAACAATCAGTTCTGTTTCTCAACTGTTTGTGTTTTATGTAAGTGGAATTGCATATGAAATTGACAATAAACCCATTTTTAAACAAAGAAACGTTTGTCCTTTGTTTCTTTTTCGACCCCGCGCTTGAGTCACGCGTGCAAATTTGGAAGCCGTCCAAAAATTTAGACGAGCCAGAACTAAGACAAGTTTCCGAGTGAAAGAACTAGCTTCGTTTTCATTTTTGTAGTCCTTGTCGTACTGCTAATTAGCAGGTCTTGTACTTCATTTTTCCTACAGGGTGATACCCCTGTGAACTACACCTTTTTAAAAGCCCACCTTGCATTTCCTGTTGAAGCACTGTAGAGTTGTAAATGACCTGCTGCAGTGACTTTGAATAACCCTTGGTTCTTATGACTCTCAATCCAACCCATTACCTCATGAGTGCATTTCACCAGAAACGTAATTTGCAGCCTCTCGTCCGCCTCTCCCTGCACAACCGTGGCACTCACAAGAGTAAAGCCCGCGCTCTCTCCCTCTCTCTTGTCGTAGGAAGCCAGGCACCCTTGGGGGCTGGGTTTGGAAACCTTTTTCCCTCAGCTGTGGGCAATAGCTTGGGCTCGTCCACCCTTGGAGGTATCGCCTCTGGACTTTTTGACAAAAAGACAAAAATCCAATCGGTGTCGCCCTTGCTTTGTTTTTCTCTATTGAAAAAAAAAAGATGGCTTTCCCCCCATGTCCTCATAGCTTTTAATGCTGTGCATCTTTTTTTACCCTTTGTTTCCAGTGTGGTGAAGTAGTGGTTGTGCGTGAGTGTGTTGACGGTTCTCTTTTGTGCAACGCAGTCCAGTGCGTTCACACCACCACAAGACAGCTGCTCTTGTGCTCAAGCAAGTGCTGACTAGAGTTGAGGGGAAGTGATCGGACAGTGTCGCCCCAAGAATGTCTGCATCAAAAATAAAGGTTAGGATGGCAAAAACTATATATATATATATATATATATATATATATATATACTACCAGTCAAAAGTTTGTACCTTCCCATACATTTTTTTTTATCTCTACAACTGAAGATACTGAAGACATGAGCAAAATATATGTAATTATGTAGCAAAGAAAAACACATTAAATAGCTCTAAATATCCTTTTATGAAAGGTGGCTATTTATTTGACACTTTTGTTTCCTACATAATTCCATGTGTGTGCATACGTCGTTTTGATGCCTTCGGTGAGAAACTGCAATGTCATGAGAATGAAAGAAAAGACATTAAATTCATAGGCTATGTCCAAACTTTTGACTGGCAGCGTATTTGCTATTGTACAGTTGGGCAGTGGTTGAAAAGAGTGGTCTGAACGCACACACGCACTCAGTAGCTCCTCTGTGGTTTTCAGCAGTGGTGCCTGTCTCCCCTTCCCTTGGCCTTGGCTTTGCTCCATGTTATCCCTCTTTTGTCACGCAATCTTATTACTAGGCTATTATTATTTTCACACCTTACTTTTAAGCTAAAGCTTGCCGCCCCGCCGCTCCACCCCCCTACCTCTCAGGCACCCACTCCCCCCTTTTGTAGTAGTCACCCCCCGTGTGCTGGAGCGGAACACTGACTTCCCCTGTCACTCTCTTCTGCAGGTTTTGGTGGTGGTGGGCCAGGATTTGGTGGGGTGGGGACTGGGGGGTCTTCTTTTGCCTTCTCCTCCACCAGTAAGCCCACAGGAGGCAGTCTGAGTGCAGGTACATACTTAGTATGTAGACCCTCCTTGTGCCTTGTAAGGGGGAGAATATGCAAACTGCCCCAAAACCTGTGTTGGAATTAAAGAATGTTGGCTTTTATTTTGAAATGTACATCCCAAAAAATAGTTTTTAGTGCCTTATATGGGCTTGCAACTTTTTTTTTTTTTTTTTTTTTTTTGCAAGTGTGCGGTCATAAAAAAACTTTTCTTTTCTGCTCGATGGATTATAATTTCCCTTTCTTGATCACTTTCTCCTCTCTCTCTCTCTTTCACCTTCCAGGCTTCGGCGGCAGCAGCAGCTCAGGATTTAACTTCAGCAACCCTGGCATCAACCCCTCCGCCGGCCTCACCTTTGGCGTTTCCAACCAGCCCGTGACGGCCTTCGGCACCGCCGGCCCCCTCCTCCAGCTCAAGAAGCCCCCTGCTGGTAACAAACGAGGCAAGAGATAGAACGGGGAGCCAGGCGACAGCCCACCTGACTCATTTAAAAAGTCTGGTTCCCCTAAAGCACTTTAAGTGCTCTATACTAAAGGCTCAAAATAAGAGGTTGAACTGGTTAAAAAAAAAAAAAATTAAGACTAAATGAATTTCCACTATTTCACTGCACTGCAAAGGCCCCTCTCACCCAGCAAAAGTCCCAAAAGTCAGCAGCTAAATAGAGGAATGTTGCAAGTTAAACACGTATTCTTTGTTTATTCTGGCTGGGTTACAAATACTGACGCACAGCATTTCTTAATCCGTTCAGTTAACTGCAAACTTTTCCATAATTCCCTAATTTGTATGGACTTAAAATATACCCCGCCCCCTTCGCAAACATGTCTGTCAACAGTGCAGTTTGACCACGCTGGGTCGACTGCAATTCCTTCAGACGACGACGAATTTCTCTCATTTCTTAATGCCGTGCAAAACGCCCATGCACCCCGAGCTGGACCGTGTGAAACGAAACTTGTCCATCACCGAACTGCACTTGCGAGTCTCCACCAGCAGGGGGCTCTGCCCAAGTCTCGTCCAAGCAAAGTTTTAAGGTAAGGTAGTCACAAAAGAAGCTTATAAGGTCACAAATTATTGGGGGGATTTAGCATCTGAGGTAGTTTTATAGGCGCCCCCTAGTGTCCAAGGTGGGTGTTATGTTTTTTTTCTTGGGGCGGGGGGGAAAGCACAGTTTTATTTTTGTACCAACTTTAAAGAAGACGACCTTAGGGGACGGGTGAGAAAGGGGGACCGGCACCTTGGCCATAGCTCAACATGTTGTCCACTCAACCTGTGTCGTTATTCTTAAAAGAGTCCATCCTTATCGTTTTCGTTTCGTAACATTCACGGTCGTCCGCGGAGTTGAAAAAATTGCTGGCAGTGCCGCTTGTGATGTGCGCAGCTTCCATTCAGTGTTGGGTTCAGTGTCTTCTCAAAGGGATTTCTCAAGCAGATCCTGCCTGCTCGACTCCATCTGTACACGTGCTAGACTCAGTTGGCTCCCGCCAGTGTATATGACCAGAACATTGACTGTGTGAATGTGCATGTGTGCCTATCGTGCAAGTATCTTCTTTTTGCTTTTCCTTTCTTTAATGGTCCATAGTTGCTAAACTTCGACTGAGCATCAGGTGTGGGTATGGGATATTCTGCTTCTTTTTCTTTTTCTTTTCTTTTTTTAACTGTCATTGTCACGTTGGTTACCAAATGCTGGTAGTTGTACTATTTTCTAAACAAGATCTGTGTAAACCTGTATTTTCAACAAGAAAAGCTGTTTAATAATAAAATCTTCAGTACAATGCTTTGTTTTTTGATTTTGCCATTCTCTTTTTACTCACCGACACAAAAAAATGTAACTTTTTAACAGTCAAAATGCAAAAAAAAAAGTCCATTGTGAACCAAATGCTGATTCTTGTTTGTTAAATGTCTTATATCACACTTTGTTTTATTTTATTGTATATTTAATGTGTCTTTGCTTGACCTCATATTACCAGCATAAGCTGTAATGTCATTGTTTATATTAGATACTGAAATCTGCGTAGATCCATGTTCTTGGGTGCTGTAGCAACGCGGCAGTGCAATATGGTGGTCACCTTACAAGTGAGTTCACTGTATGCAAAGACTAGTTTTGATTAAACTAAAACTAAAATCTTAATCCTTAAGTTATTTTACTAAATACATGTGCACAATTTGTCTCATTTGTGCCCACAGAGCCCTCTGAATTTACCTAGCTAAGCATTGAATTGATATCTAGAGTACAAAAGCAACTGGCTCAATTTTAAGGGGAAACCCAATTGCACTGCCCGAGATCACCTGACAGGGGGCGCTAGTGGTCTTGGCGCGGTATGTTGCGGAAGAAAGAAGAAGAGCGCGAACGGACTTGTTGCTATGCAACGGCAACAATTCAGCGGCAGCAGCACAACCGACTGTCAAAGAAGTCCTTCAAGGATTATTAAATCAGTATTTACCAGTTGGGTAAGTAAGTTTTGCATTTTCCTGTTCATATTCATATCTTGGATGAAAAGTAACCGACTGTTTCAAGTTAGTTTTCCAACTTTTCTGACATTTTTTTTCGCTAATGTGCTAAAACCAAAATCGCCTTATCACTCAAATCTGCCTTTTGTTGTTTAACTCGTTTTAAAAATTAACCTGTTCTAGCTATGTGATAGCTTTATTTGATCACGTTATCTTAACATGTTCATAGCATTCCTTGTTGGTGTCTGAACGGGTCTTACTCTTTTCCCCAGAGGCTGCAGTTCGACGGGTGATGCGTTGCACGTTTTAACGTCCTTTCTTCAAAATTAATACTCATGCACAATTCCAAATATAGCAGCAGAGTGGCCACATTGACAAGGTATGTGCTGGCTTCTTGTATCTATGTGTTCTGCTGTACTTTAATCTCACTGTAATCTGAGATTAGTGTCAGAAATCTGACTTTAAGCCAATAAAAAACTATTGCAGTGAGTTCCTAAATGAATCTCATAATTCAGAGGTTTTAAATTTGGAATTCTTTAATTTGCTCTTTCTTTCCCTGTGCGCTCTCTGAATAACTGAGCGCAGGCTCCTTGTTTTTTGTTTTGTTTTGTTTTGTAGATTGCAGCCATGCCTCTTCCTGACACAACTTACTGCTCACAGCAAATCACCATCCCTCCACAGCTGCCAGACATCCTGAAAAACTTTGCCAAAGCGGCCATCCGTACGCAGCCCAAGGACTTGCTGTTGTGGTCAGCTGAGTAAGTGTTCTGGACATTATAAACACAGGAGCACACATCACTGTCTTTTATTTGTAACACCACGAACGGCATCACCACATACCTTTCACCTTTGTGTTTACCACTTGTGCATGAACTGACACTAATTGGGTCTTGTGGGTTGCAAGCTTCAGCATGCTTTAGTGTTTGGCTCCGTTTAATATGGAAAACATGACAAAAAATAAGCAGTTTACCTTAATTAAATGCACCCACGGCACTGTGATATTTTGAGATTACTGAAGGCACTCCAGCAAAAGAAGAATAGATTTGAACTTTATTCAACTGATTGAATTTGAATTAATATTAATGATGCTTGCATAGATTATTCAGTGTTCCATGGATCTCCTGCAGTTACTTCACGGCGCTGTCCAGAGGGGAGGACCCATCTCTGAGGAAGACTTCCGACGCGACTGACATCCCCCCGAAGATGTCGGTTGGGCTGACCGCAGTGCAGCTCAAAGATCTCCACAGACAGGTGCTCAACTCTGCAGCCACAGCCTAACACATCCGTGCACACACATTATTGTTAACCCCGTGTTGCCTGGAGGCACAGCTGATTAAATTACAAGAGTGAACGACTCGAGCTGCTTCAGCCTTTTTTAATGAAAATATCACATCTGCAATATCATCTCTGCACAGGGCTGTTTCATTTTCCGTGGATAAAAGCATTCAAATTGAAGGGAAATTCTGATAAATGTTTAACACCCCCTGCCATCTCTCTCAAAGTGTGTCACATTTCAAACGGATAAAACGGAGAACTGCACGTACTAATACTTATTATTTGGATTATTTTGCCTCTTTCACTCCTCTTATTTCTCGTCTCTCGACCACGTGTCCCAGATGTCCCTCAGGGAGTCATGCAGCAGGGAGGAGCTGCAAGAGAAATGGACTGAACTGCAACTTCCCATGGAGCAGCTGGAGACCCTGCTGTCTCTGGGCAACTTTGGCCCTGACATCAGCTGGATGGCTTTTTTTGCCCATGCCTGCACAGCTTTAGGAGGGGTGAGAAACACAGGGCAGATAAAACTAAATTGACAATTAATGCAGTTAAGGGGTTTTGCCACCGGAGGGCGATCATGCTTTGCTGTAAGGGCATTTTTAAATTAGTTTCAAGCCGGTCTGGGCTTGATTATTATTTAAATGCTATATTTCGTGTTTTTATTTTTGAGTGTTTTTGTCTTAATTTGGAAGCTTTAGAAATAATGCTGCCTCATAATTAATGGCTTGAAAGAAGAATTAATCAATGCAACACTGTAAAATAAATTGTAAAATAGATTGAGTTTTGATGCAGTTTCAGCTTTTAACCACTTGATGGCAGTCATGCATCACTTGAAAAGTATTTTGAAACTTCTTGAAGAGTATTTGTTAAACCTCTCATTTGAAACATAGTTGCCAGTTTATTTATCTGAACCGCCACTCAAGTATTAAAGCTGCTGAAGATTTTCAGCTGTTTCTCCTCCTCATCTAAAATCACCTGAATCCCACCTCTGTTGTTCCAGGGCCTCCTGACCTCCCTGAAGTTCGCCTGCGAGATCCTGACAGAGGACGAGGAGGGCGGCGCCGCCAGTATCCCCTTCCTCATCTTCGTCCGGCTCTACACCTACTTGGCCGAGCAGGACGGCGACATCCCGCAGGAGCACATCGACACCTTCCTCAGCAGCCTTCAGGCCAAGGCGTACGTACCTCCGCTCGTCTTGCTCTCAGTCCACTTCCCAGGTCGCTGAAGCACCCTTTTCCACTTTCCCTGAAAGTTCGGGACTGTTTCATATGCATCGCCAACTGTCCCAAATGGCCTCATTATTTTTCTCCCCCTCATTTGCATATGTTACCTTTGCATTCCAGTAGGGTCAGAGGTCATTCAGTTTCACTCCGGAGCCTGTAGCATTGTGCTGTGGCGCTTACACATATTGTTATTATTGAAGCACATACTGCTATTGGTATTATGTGCATCAAAGCTCAGTTTTTCTTCATCTCTAGAGTTTCCCTATGGAAAAATCAGGAAAGGACAGGAAAGCAGAGCCTGGAGATGTATTATAGAGTGATTCAGAATGTAATGAAACGTGTTTCCGTCTAACCAAGCCAGGATGTCATCACTGACTGAGGCATCAACGCCCCCGGTGACCACATAAAGGGCAGATTTCCAGATTAGCACATGGTTTCAACAGCGCTAGATGCACTTATCATTTCTAGGGTGGTAACTGACAAACCAGAGATACACATTAGGGAATTGTACACGAAATTACACCAATAACGGTTCAAATTTGGAGTAATATGAAGCAGTGTGAAGAAATCAATGGAGGGTGCGGCTGATAATAGACGTCTGGACAGAAGACTAACAATTACTATCACGGCTTAAATTGTCTGCATGCAGAAGGCGGCACTGCCGGCGTGCGGGGACAGCGGCTCTCCCCGCCATTGTGCGGCAGAGAGAGGCTTCTATTTGAGTCGGGCGAAGGGTATAAATGGGAAACGAGGGACCCGTCTCTTGAAACGGACAGGTTGCAGGCAAAGGCGGCGTGCAGGAGACTCCGTCGGGATTCTTTTGTGTTGCGCGTTCCCTCACATTGGCCTCAGCCAGGAGTCTATTAATCACACACACAAAAGCCATCAGCGTGCAGCCTCACTTGGCTTAGCCCCTCCGCATTTCCATCAGCGCGCAAATAGGAAAAGTGGCGTCGGGGGAGAAGCTTTGGGAGCCACAGGTGGATCTGAATTCTGCCCCCTCCTCCTTGTGGTGTGTTAATGGAAATGTAAAAGAAGAAAAGAAAGGGGAAAAAGTGGGTTATTTGGGTTGTTTAACACAGTTGTGTGTTTCTATAATGATGATTGATGTCCTCATGACACACACACACAGACAGATCTGTCGCTGTTATTTTTCGCTGTTATTTTTTTTTTAAGTATCTTTTCAGTGAGGACAGGGAACAGGATTGGAAGGGTTTTTGTAGGACACACACACACACACACACACACCCACACACGGCAGGAGGCTTATACCCCCCTCGGGTTTGCTGCTGAGGCCGAGTCAAAGGGGATTGGAGGACAGATAGAATCCCCGATAACCTGCTAACTGCCGGCTCTCCGCTCGTGTGACGGAGCAGAAAAGGATTTTTTTTTTTCTTTCTTGCCGGGGCTTAAAAACAGAGCATTGTGGGAAGCACACAGAGCCCACTGGGTTTTTTAGAGGCAACAAGCAGAGTCCTGAAGTTGAGCGATGGAGTCGTCGCCTTTTAAAATAGACTTTCAATGATCCAAATGCACCTTTCTGAGGACACATTTGAAACATTGGTTTGGTTAGAAAGTGTGAGCCACCACTGGTGCTTCTCACATTTGTTGATAAATAATGATTGTTAAAGGAGTGCAGAATTGGCAAAAGTATTCATGTTCTGTGTCAAGTAAAAGTAAGAAAGTACAGGTTCTAAAATGTACTTAAGTAAAAAGTATAAAAACAGTATTTTTTTGGCATTAGTAAAACAATACATTCCTTGACAATTTTTCACAAATGAAAAAGTTGCGACAGAATAATCTGAGCTGGCCAGAGGTCTTGCGTGACCATCTGGATCCTTTTCAACAGTTCTGGTAAATGGCTCCACTTCCAGCAACAACAACAAAAAAACAAAAACAAAAAAATAAAAATGAACTACTTAAAAGTAAGAAGTCGTCAGAAAAGGAAAAAGTATTTGTACTTTTGTATTTGTACACCTGTGATGGGGTGTATACCACATTGTAGTAGCTGCCGAGGCCAAAGAGACACTTGAAACAAAGAGCGTCTGTGACCACTTCCAACTTCTTCCTCGTGTTGCTCAGCAGAGGGGCGGCTTTGTTGCACAGCTTGGCGCTTCAATGTTTCGTGTTGTTGCTACTCGAGCGCGGCATGATCTCATCGCGAAGATGTCAGCGCTTCGGGGGTCCTGGTTGGGGAGGAGTGGGGGTCATTATTGGACATTGTTGCGCAATGGCTTGGGCTTCTTTGCCTTTCTTTATTCGAGCTTTTCTCATAACGTCACATCCCCAGGGATATGATGAATGTAGCGGTAAAGTGCGACAGAGACGGGAGAGGAGCGTGCTGGTCCGACCCATAGCTGTTGTGGAAGGAATTCACAGAGGACAAGGGAAATTCTGGAAAATCTGTGCCAGATTGCGAAGTTGCGGAACATAAATGTTGTGCTCCGAGCGGCCCGACTTGATTTATCATTTGATTGTTTAAATATTGCTTCAGATGACTCAACCTCGGGGTGGCTGTCTTGCTTGGCTCTAGATTAGCACCATTGAGTTGCTTTTGTTTTAGCAGCTAGAGCAGAGGTGCGCAAACTTTTTGACTGGTGGGCAGCAATGGGTTCTTCGGGAAGTAGTTTCAAATCGCACGTCGTTGCGACAGCAACCTGTCAGATGGGTCAATAATGTGGCCCAGTCTAAACAGAGCCAGATCCCATTTGGACACTTGCTAAAAATAGTGTGGACAGTCGGATTTGAGAAGGAATCTGATTTGAATCAGATTCGCCTTCAGTCTGAACGCAGGCTGAAAAACTTAAAACTATTTTATGACTTACTATTTAGATCATTTCTTGAAGTTCAGCAGACTGGATTAAAAAGCTTAACGGGCCACATATGGTCCCCCGGCCATAATTTGCCCATGCCTGAGCTAGAGTTCTCTTTGCTGCATATGTATATCTGCTTCTAATGTACTTTATCCGTGTCTTAACAAGCATCATGTGTTTTTTTTTGTTTCAGGGAGCAGCAGAAGGGGATGATTAAACCTCCGGACTTTCTGACCATCAACCCCATCCTCTCCACCCCGTGAAAAAGTCCCGGCGCGCGCCGAGGAGGTGCTGTGAAAGGCGCGAATTTCCAAAATAAAAGCTTGTGTCTGCAAGCGAACGTTGGAGGATCTGTTGTGTGCGTGTGATCAAAAGGAAAGAGTCAGCGGGGAACGCCCTGTGGCTGAGTATAATGACATCACCCTTACTTACACTTCTCAGCGGCCCTTGTTTTTAATTTGCAGCGAACCGTGATTTCGAGGTTCCGGGGCACGATGAATAGCGCGCCATGTGGAAACTTTTATCTCGTGTACCCATCTGGGAGAAATCTACGTAGCTCGTAGAAAGTGCAGAGCGGCGACAAAAACTTTGAGGGCAGATTGAGACGAAGCTTCACATTGAGCCAGGTAGCTGCGGGCAGCAACGAGCAGTTAGTCAGCGGTTTATTAAACTCTTCCCAGAGAGCTGGGAGTTGGGTAGAAACGCGTTACCGTGATAAAGCTACTCCCCGATCAGCATCTGTGCTAATCACTTTAGCGGCAGCTAGGCTCACCTTCATTTCCTGGATTTATCTCCTTTAGGTTTGAGTCGTGGCAGGCGGTTAGCTGCAGCGTTTGTTACACTTATACAAAGGCTATTTGGTTATGGGCTTGTGAGACTGGAGATGCTTTTGCTTTTTCTTTTTCTTTTTTTTTTAAACGTAGGATAAGCGAGCGACTCCAATGTCCTATTGCAAGATAAACGTACTCCAATAATGTATCAATGAATGTATAACTTTGTGAATGATGTGAATGAACTTTTTTTGTTTTTCTCTACTTTTAAAAATTTATCAACAATTGCTGAGATGCTCTAAAATAATCTCCCCCTAAAGCATAATACAGTTTTATATTTATCTGTTCGTGCGTGGTTTAAATAGCTACACTTCTTCTAAAGTACAGATACTTGAAAACCTACTGAAGTACATTAACAGTGTATTTGCACTTTTGTTACTTTCCACCACTGCAAACAATATATGGTTTAATTTAGCTGCCCTTACACTTGAACTCCTACTTAAGGGCCTTTATCCATGCTGATTAACATTAGTTAATTACCTCTTGTGCTGGATTGAATTCCTGCTGATTGAATTGGAAGCTCGCTGGTGAACTATTTTTATCTCCAAACTGAAGTGTAGGTCCTCGTTGACCTCCGACTGGGACGTCTCTCTGACCTCCCGTGCCAACGAGGAATTTTTTGCAGCCATCTCAATCGAGCTATTAATAACGAGCGTGCTTGGCTTTTTGCTGTGAAGTGGGCAGAAAAACAAACAAGCAAAACTTTTGGGAGCGCAAACAGTCCTGTTTAAACACTCCGCTCCGCTTCACCATCAAAAAATATACACAAACCCAAAACAGTCAGGTGCTTGTGTGGAACAGGGGGAAGCACAGGCGAGCTTTGTGCAGCGTTCCTCGTCCTCTGGGTGGAAGGCCGTGGAGGAGGCCGCGTTGTCTCGAGGTGACTTGGGAATGCGCCACGCTGCCTCCTCGAGGATGTTCCTCCACACGCTTCCAGCAGCAGTCTGACGACAACGCAGTATTTCGCTCGGACTTTGCAAGCGCTACAGTGACCAGTGTTGTTGGGATCACTCCATAAAAGTGATCAAACTTCTGATTATTGATTGCTCCTTAAAAAGTAATCTAATTACTTTCACAAGTAATCAATGACCAATTACTTTTCGGTTGTTTTTCTAAATGTCAGATATTTTGTGGATAATCGGACCTTTTCAGCTTGCTAAATATTTCAGAAAAGTAATGGAATCGTTACTTGATAAAGTAATTATGAGATAATTGCCAGTTTTGAGTAATCCCATTACATTACTCTGTTACTAAAAAAGTAGTTTAATTACAGTCGAGGATTACTTAGTGATAGATTACTCGCCAACAATGACAGTGACACATTGCTGTGTAATATGTGCAACCTGTGACACGCAGCGTCTCAGGTTCAAAGGCAACTGACCATCAAACGGCTTTGGGTGACTCGCAGCGTGTGCACGCAGGTCACGCCACAGCCATTTCTTTGTTTTCTTTTGAAATTGCTTGTTTATTCTTTGCATGATTCCCCCTTTTATCGGAATCCATGGAAAGACAGCGCAATTAAATTCTAGTGGCAAAGTGACACTGACTGCTAGCGCAATTGCCCACATGACTAAATCTTTTTTCTCCCCCGCTGGAATGTGGGGGCGGGGCTACTATCAGTCTCTTCCCTTGCAATTTCCATTGTTAAACCACTCTAATTTTGTTGTTTATCCCTCGAAGCACCGGTTTGCTGGCACACAATATGGGCTAATTTCCATTTGATGTGGAGCAAAGTGCCGCCTTTATGACAGCTCCATCCAAGCTGGAGCCCGGAGCCATTGTTTCACGGGGTAAAACTGGAGCAAGTACGATGCGGAGATAAATCAGTGGAGGCTGAGTGACTGTGATGTTTCATCGTCCCATTATTGGCTATTTATTCTGAACGTAATGTGTAAACACTAACCTACCAGGTCCAAGGAGCTCCCGCTAGATGCGAATGACATCAGGTTGGGGTCATTTTTTCCACAAGAATGTATTTTTGTCCTTTTTTTCAGCTTGATTGCATCATTAATCAAGAGGCACTTTTAATTGCCTGTTTATCTTGTTCTAGGAAGGCTTATTAAAAATCATAAATGAGAGACTAAAACACTTATAAAGACTGAACTGATTGGTTAATAAGCATCTTGGGAACACTTGTTCCTTCTAAAATGTGAGTGTCATCTGTATAAAGGTTTCTACTCTAAAAATACTAAAATCTGGGCCTGGTAACTTGGTTGAAAATCATGTAAGTATTTACTTCTAAAATGTGAAATTCTTTATTCCAATAAGAAAGAATTGGAAGTTCCCCTTATTAGCAATAAATTGTACTCTTGAGTTCATTTTTTTAAATTATACTTTTTTTTCTTGAAGATGTTATGCCTCAAATGTGTGAATGAAATGTCATTTGCTCACATCACAGCTTTCACACTTCACAGGTGTTACGTGTACGTGTCTGGTAAGAGTGATTGTGGGCTGAGTTGTCAGTGTGCTGTGTGTGGGTGGGTGTGTCTGTGGAGTGTGCTGCGTGTGTGCTGTGTCTAATTGCAGGATTAACATCACCTGGAGAGAGCTTGGAGTATAAAAGGAGGCAGGATCTGCAACTCATTTCTCTTTTGTCTATTTTTCCTCCTCAATCTGGGTGGTAGGGGTTAATTCTTGTGGGAGGGGGTGTTACGTGTACGTGTCTTGTAAGAGTGATTGTGGGCTGAGTTGTCAGAGTGTGCTGTGTGTGGGTGGGTGTGTCTATGTGTCTGTGTGGAGTGTGCTGTGTGTGCTGTGTCTAATTGCAGGATTAACATCACCTGGAGAGAGCTTGGAGTATAAAAGGAGGCAGGATCTGCAACTCACTCTCTGTCTCCAACCCGGCCCAGCAACAGCAACAGCCACAGCCTGATCCGCCAGCAGTATTTTTGCTTAGTGTGCGCTGCTTTGGTGTTTATTTAGCATTTAGTTTTTCCTATGAATGCCCAGTGGTGAGCTGTTTAGTTTACTTTTGGACTTGTTTATTAGTAGCCGTCCTTATAGGTGAAGGATTGTTTTTCTTTCATTCTGGTAAAGGCAAAGACAGCAAAATCTTTCCAGATTTTCCTCTGTGCAGGTGCGCACGCCAATCGTCGACCGCTCAGCACAGCGGTGGGCCGATGCCATAGAGATGGGGGAGCCACAGGAGAGCAGCCGACGTCCTGCGTGGAGCAGATGAAGGTACACATTACTGGGCAACGTGCACGCGGCTGAGACGAGCTTGTTTTCTTTCCACAGCAGGGATGTTATTAATTACTCAGACAGTCGGCCGTGCGAATCTGGTTCTGCTCCAAACACAATGAACGCAGCATGTGCACGCAAAGAAAAAGAAAAACCCGCTGGACTTTGTTTTGCAAAGCATGGCTCCAATTTGATAAAGATGGGATTTTCTGTACTTCTCAACGCAAAAAATTATGCTGTATTTGTATGTGTATACGTATTCAGTATTTTATTATTTTGGAGTTCATCTGTTTATCCATTATTCACTTAAATTTTTGCACAAATTATTAAAATATTTTTTTCAGGACTTGCAAGTCCATCAAAACATCCAGTCTATCAACTAAAATAGACTTAAGTTAATAAGCTTAACTCAAGCAACTCGATAGCGAGAAACATGTTCTTGAGGTCACCTAATGTCGCACAAAAGTGGGCACCATTTCCTTGGGGTCACGTCACGTATCGCAACTCTGGGCACTTTGTTCTCGAGTTCACATTATATCATGCGACACCAGGTGCCATATTCTTGAGGTCAAGTCATGTCAACGCAACTCTGCAAAAACAGTGTTGCATGATGTGACGTGGCCTCAGAAATGTGGATCTCACAATAGTGGCTTATTATTGTTTTGTTAGCAAAGTTTGTAAGAAAAGCAAGGATATGATATTGGAATCATTTTTTTTTTTTCCCAACAATGTTTTCCATTAAGCAATGAAAAAATGTGCATTTGACCCTCACAGACTGTCTATTATGCAGAAGCTTGCAGCCATTCATAGATTCCTACATAGCAAGTAAAACCTGAAAGTGAGTATGTGCGAGAGAGTCTGTCTGTAAAACTGAAAAACCGAGGAATACAAACAGGATTGAAAAAAATAAAAGTGGTGAGAATGTTGAACATGCAAACTGACGGGCAGGAAGTCTTGCTCTGGCTACCTATATGCAATTCCTTTATATATTTATATATAGGTATAGGTTGTCATCTCTGGAGCACACCAATGAGATTAAGCCCTAATTCTACTATCAGTTTGCTGAGTGCGCAAGACACTATAGAGCCAATTAAAGGTATAAAGGCCACGTGATACCAAGCGGAAGGCATCGAAAGAACAGAAGTGGAATCACTGTTTACATAAGCGATCCTAAAAAATGCCTCAATTACACATCGCAGTGGGCCAAAACTGACTGATGCGTTTGTCAGATCGACTTTTTTTTTTTTTAAACACACGGCTACATCGTTAATCGCATGGTTGTGAACCCTAAACCTAATTACAGGCCCGAGATTTCGCCACCAACTTCAAAACTCGCTGAGCGGAAGTGGAGCGTAAACGCAGGCTGCATGTGAGCCCGGAGACATTAATCTCCGTTCAGCAGACAGAGTAAGAGAGTGAGATGGAGGGCGGGGAGAGAGAGGTCTAGTAGTCCCGTTTAATCGGATTAGGCGACTATCGGTTCACAGACTGCTGTCCCTCTCCGACTCTGCGGGCGTGTGTGCATGGGACGTTCACGCGTGTGCGGCTGCTTCACCGCCCGCCCACTTTTCTTCTTCTTTTTGTCACAGTCGGGCGCAGCTGAGCTCTGTTGACAAGCGCACTTCATTCGTGGGACGTTCACGGTTCGAGGACATGCTCGCGCATTTTAGAAGAAGTAGTTGTGAGGCTCGTTAGGTTTTAGTCTTACACTCGGCGATGTGACTGACTTTTTCTTCTTCTTTTTAAATTACCATTATTATTTCTTTATCTTGAAGGATCTGGAGCGCGCTCCTTTGGAGGTGAGACGCGCGCACTTCCATGCCCGGGACCTGCGCGCCCTGCTTCTCTCCACCCCCGAGGTCAGTGCCCTCGGTCTTGGAGGTTAGATGGTGCTTATCACGGACGACAGAGATGGAGGAGGCGCGTTGTCCGTGCGCGTCAAGCAGCTCCAGCTCCTCCAGCCGCAGCAGCAGCAGCAGAAAGTCGCCGCGAACGTGACCCAAGTGCACCCGAGCGCAGGCGACGAGCCCCGTTTCGACTCCGACGAGGACTGCCTGGGCTCCAGCCACGACGAGGAGGAAGAGGACTGCGACGACGAAGATGAAGAAGAGGAAGACGACTTTGAAGAAGTTGACTTCGAGGACTTGGAGGACTGCCGGAGCATCACGTCGGACGACTCCTTCTACCCGCCCGATGACGCGTTCGCGGACTCGGAGCGCACCCCGTCCCCGGAGAGCCCCGAGCCGCTGTCCTTTTTCCAGGCGTGCTGCACAAACAACGCGGCGATCGTCCGGATTATGATCCGGCACGGGGTGAAGGAGGAGGAGGTGAAAGAGAAGGACCGGAATAACAGGGTGAGTGCTGTCAGAAACCACAGTCCCTTTAAACCAGCGCACTACACAACCTGAGTGAGAAACTTTCGGTCTGCTTGTGTTTGGTACACAGTCAAAACGTGAAGATGTTAAGAGGCAGCCAGTGGGTCACCTTCCTCTTGATCAGGTCAAGTTCAGCTCAACTGTAAACTTTGAGCTGAGCTTCCACCTCATCATCGGAAACTGTAAAAGTCCACATTTCAGCCAATATTATAGTCAATTCTAGACTCATATCATCACTTATTGGCAGATTTCATATGTTTTGCAAAAAAAAGTGCAGCCCTCAGGGTTTTTACCTTGTAAATTATGCATTTTAAATCTTCACTACTTTTTGAACGTGTGTTTTCCCTCGGTGACAGTGTGGTCTTGCGGAATGCGCCTGCAGGGTCTGCGTGCTTTTTACAGGCCCTGGGTTCTGTGAGCAAGGGCTGGGAGACCTTGAGCTCTGCGGGAGCGGAACATAGAGACGGCTTTCATGGCTCGTACGACATATAGATGCTATCCTGTGGGTGGCGCGCGGGCAGGGGCACTAATATGTACCGGCCCATTCATTGGAGCGCTTATGACTGCAGCCTTTTCTTCTAATTTACTGGATTTGCTTACCTGTGTGGAAGGGCCGCGGGTAAACACATTATCCAGCCATGAGATAATGATGTGAGGGGGCCTCGGGAACAGTCTGACTAATGACCCCCGGCATTTTAAAACCATAAATTCCTCTTTAGATAAGCAAGCGGCGCTCCGCCAGACTTCTAAACAAGGCAGTAGAGTCATTTAATGTTCAATTATCTGTATAAAGCATCAGTTTTTGTACGACTGTGACTAAGTAAGTCGTTGCTGTTCGTTGGCGGGGTAGAGCATTGTAGAAGAAGATAGGAAATCATGTTAATATATGTAAAAAGTCTGAAAAGCGGTGGCTGTGCTGCTGTTTTAAAGAGGGAGAAGTATCTGAAGAGGTAAAATAATGCACAAATACAGCCAATATTTATACAAGTAGGGCCTGTTTGGGTCTTAAATCCCATTGCGTTTACAAATATTGAAAAAGGTTGGTAATGAGAGATTTTTGCATTCGGTACAGCTGAAAAGCAAAGTCAAAATAACCCAAAGCAGCGTTTGTTGTTTGCTCCCTCACATATTCCACTTGATCCTTAAGACTTGAACAAACTGGAGAAAAGTCACTCATGTGTAACTATATTTGTGTGTTCGTGCCACAAGCAGTCTTTCGCATTTCCTTACACGTTTGACAATTTAGATCAACATTTTTTTTTAAAAGAGGACAGGCCGGGAAGGAAGTTGTGGGCGGCGCCAGCAGGAGACACGAACATGCGGACAGAAAGGCCCTACTGGGTTTTTTTAGATACCCGAGAAAAATACCCCAAAGCCACAGAACATTTATCGGTGTACGTCCCCAACCTCTTATTTTCACTGGATGAAGGGCAGCGCTTGCCTTTGCTTTCCTCCTTTTACTTTTAAGCACAAACAACAAGACCTCTTAAAGGGCAGCCCGTAAACCTGATGACACGGCGTTGCGTGTCTAAACCTGTTTGACGGCGGCGCCGCCGAGCAAACACCGCACTGGCGTCCAAACCGGGTTCCACCTCCCGAGGGGGTGAAAACATAAACGCCTCGTGATGCGTTCAAACGTCTCGTTGCGGGGTTTTTTTTTTTTTTTTTTTTGTGGGGGGTGAAATCAGGATATTCCGACTGGCCTCGCCTCCCTACAAAAAAAATAAAGTTACAAGACAAACGTTAAGAGGTCATCTGTCACGCACATGCTGACCCAGTTGTAGTAGCAGTCGGGCTCGCGCGAAGAAACTTTCGCCGCGTACGGGAACAGACAGGGCGTAATCTAATCAGTTCAAACGAGGCCGCCCTGTCCGACCGTTACCTCCTGCCTGTTGCTTTCTCTCCCTCTCTCCCACGTCCACCCCTCGCTGACCCACTATCAAATGTTCCCAATGTGTCATAAAGCAAAAAAAAACAGGGCCACGTTCTGTGTGTTGAATTCACTGCATGCGACAAAGAAACCAGCAGACAGCAGCGGGCATGGGTGCCGCTCGCCAGTATGGATGAGTGGAAAAATCAAAGCGACATTCATACGTATCTGATTTAATGCGGCCTCCCTCTGCCAAAGCTCAGCTGCTATTGACGGTGGCCAACGCAACCCAGTTTGCCGCGTGTCAAGGATTCTGGTTTTATGTGATCGATGACGGTCGGGCCAGTTTGTTTGTTTACCCCGGTGGGTTACGCTGGCGGCAAAGATTTATGGCAAAAAAGTGGAGCTGGCAAAACTCCGACGACTCCAACGACTCCTGGGACTTGCGGGGATTTGACTTCAGACAGGGGATTGAATTTTTTAAATTTTATATACCTTATTGAAGTCAACTGCCGTGTGATTTCACTGTCGGTGCAGAAAACATACTAATAATAATCTTAAATGAGATTTCTTTCACTTTATTAACCACAAAAAAACACAGGAAGTAGTTTCAGTTTATTTCAGCTGTCAAATTAATGAGCACGTGACCTTGTCCTATTTCTAACACTGACCAGTGAATCATAGCGTACGTACAGACACATTCATAGTGGATCTGTTGTAATTATTGTTACCTTAGGGTTAGTTGTTTACCGTTAATGAAACCATTTTGAAAAACCTTGATTAAAAAAACCCGCTTTCGTCTTCCTTTGATGACCGTGTCACGACACACTGAGTAATTGAAGTGGTTTTTCGGGAAACCCTTGCGTGTTTGTGCCAGCTGGGGAAGTGTTTTTCGGGGTCACGCTGGCCATTCTGTCACTGGAACCAATTATGACGGCGCTGTTTTACAAACTGTGCCTCCTCCATCCCCGACACCCCCACCCACATCCCCTTTTCTGTCTGCCACCAACTGATACAGCTAAGCCCTTCTATTCCTAGCCGTGGATATTCCCCAGATTACTCAGCGTGTGTGCGCGCTGCGTGCGTTTGCGCGTCTGTCCGTCGACCGGCTGTTTTTCTGGGCCAGTTTCTCCCAGCCGAAGACTTGGGGACGAGTTACCCAACTGGGGTGGATGGACACCCCCTCCACCTGCAAATTGAGGAAAAGCTGATTTTTAGGTCAGGGTGAAGGTATCAGAAGCACTCCGGTTGAGAGTGTAAGACAGTCAAATCCACAGCCTGAAGCGTTTTCTCTAATAATGGAAGCTCTTCCCAGACGGGGGTTACAACTGTGTTAATTTCACCCATTGTAATTAACTAACTTGATTTACATGTCACGGGAAAGGAATCCCCGAGGGCCAAAAGGTATCTCCTTGGGTTTGTTTGATGTGCATTTGGGGACTGTCTCTGCCTTTTGTTTATAACTTTCCTTTGAAATGTTGTGAGACTCAGTGCGAGAGGTGTGAAGGTCTTGGTGATCTATTGTTACTGTGGAAAATAACCCCTGATGACCAAAAGGTTCCCGAGTAAGAATATATTTGATTTGAATCTTTTAAATATGCATGGTAGAAGTGTCTCAGTTCTGGGAGGATATTTAAGAGAAGGAACAAGAATCTGAGGGGTTCTTTTTGGCTGCTCCTGTTCCCTCTTCTTGGTCTGCGTGCCATCATTTTCACACAACCGGTCTGTTACATTTTTGTTGCATTTTTACTCTGGACGTCGCAATAAACTGGTATGTTATCCATTTCCCTTCAATATCAACTTGTTGAGACTTTTGTTCTATGTGGATAATTATCTGACATTGAATGTTGATTTAGTCTTCAGTTATATGGTAAATTTATCCAAGTAATGCTTGTACTCTTTACCTCTGAGTTGAATAGAAAAGATTGAGTATCATGTTTTTCTACTATTGAGTTAGATTATATAAACCTCTGAATATCTCAACCTAGATGTCTGGGCTGTTCTATGTTAAGAAGGTCACTGAATGATTTGTCTATATCTGCCATCACTGAACTAAGATAGGGATTAATCAGAATCCCAATGACCTTCGTTATATGGTAAGTTTCACTGGACATTATTCAAACCCTTAACCTCTGAGTTGGACAGATAAGATTGGGTATCATGTTCAATAACCTCTGAATACTCCAACCCAGACATCAGGCTATTCTTCCATGTTAAATAAATAAACTGAATAGTTTGTTAATGTATGTAAGCCATCCCTGAACTGAAGACTAATGTCAGAATCACTAGAATTCAATCATATTGAGTCTATATTCTTAATTAGTAATCAAGTCTTTCTCTCAACCGATATACAAAAGTAAAGTTATTATTATCAAATGGAGTCAGATTAAATTAATTATTATGTACTTTACTTTGAAATCCTCATCTTAAATATCGGAACGACGGAATACGTGTTGGGGAGATATTAGTATTTGTGCCTAGATATTTCCTCCCCTACAAGAGCCAGCTGAACCTCCGCCATGAGTGCATCTGGTCTAGGGCCCCGTCGTTAATCCACGCAACCCCTTAATCAAAGAAAGTTAAAGATCGCGTAGGTCTCTTTTTTTTTTCTTCTTTCTTCTCCCGTGTCTGCAACCTCCAGACGGGTGCTCTTATGTAGGCAGCGTGTTACCGGGGCATCTGGGGCAATCCTTCCTGCTTTTCAGTGGGCTGGGGAGATGAATAAAAGATCTCTCCAGGTCGCACACTGGCTGTTGTTTTCCTGTTTATTTTTTTTTTTCTTTAACCACAACGGCGGGCCTAATTGCTGCCAGATTGGCCAAGCGCGAGCTGCTTTTCACGCAGCAAGCGGTTTGCTCGCCTTCATGGTCATTTTGTCCTTTACGCTGGTTCTTTTGTCTTTCTCTTGCTTCACAGCCTGTGGCTTACAGGCATGTTCTTTTTCAAAGACGGTGCTTTCAATAAGGGGGGGGGAGTCAAGTTTAACTACTGGCAATGTTGTATTGACAGTCAAGTCCTGTTCTCCCAGTAATTTCTGCAAAATAGCTAAGAAAATAGAAGCACCTGCATGATTTGTCTTGTGTGTTTTACAGGCTATTGCTGAAAAAAGGGAACGATAAGAGCGGCCTAGGTAGATTTAAAAAATAATAATAATAATAATACTAAAGGAAACATTTTACGATTGCAACTATAGCGGCGACTCTCCAGCAATCTAGCGGAGAGGAACAGAGGAGATTAGAGTCGGTGAAGGACATTCGTATGCATCCATGGCCATTAAGCAATGAAAGGCTTTAGAGCAGATCTCATCTTCATGTGGCCTACATACAGAACACTCAATTCCTTCAAAAAAGAAGAAAAGAAAGGAAAAGTGAAGTGGATTTGAACCTCAGTTATTTTCAAATTGTTTTCTCACCCCGGCCTTTGCTTGTAGTGGTTAGTGGCAGTGTTGCTATATTTTTTTTCCCCCTTCAGCCTCCGAGCCCGAAGTGGGTAATATGATATATTACGAAGCGCCCGGCCGCCTTTTCACGCAGTCATTTGTTGTTGATGTTGTTGTTGTCGACACGTTCCGCCGCCGCTGTTCTCTCCGATCATGCGAGTCGCTGACAACGCCGGCAGCGAGTGTGTCAGAGCCCAGCTGGGGCAACAAGTGCAGTTGGTCGACGATAGAGATACGCCGACGTAGACAAACCACAGCTGGTGAAAAAAAACGGATGTTGGTGTTGGGGAGGATAAATTGCGAGTGAGTATTTCCTGCACGCGCTCTCACAGGCGAGAGAGACGCCGTGAGACGACTGAGATTGCTGCAGACTTGCTGCAGGGCATCCTGCCGAAGCACATCACAGGAAAGGGGGGCGGCGGCGGCGGTGGGGAAGAACCTGGAGGCTTGCCAAGACTGAGTGAGTGTGAGAGAAAGAGAGAGGAAAGACTTGGACAAGCTGCGCGTGCATGTGTCCAGCCAGGCAGTTACCTGGAGCCGTGCCAGACTAAATGATCCTCTCAAAGACAGTTCGCCCGGTTTCCCCTGCGCGCCTTCCTCCTACAACTGTCCGGGCCTGACAACACCAATGTGGCTAAATCTGCCGCTGGCTGACAGCTTGGCTCAGTCTAGCCTGAAGTGTAAGTTCACTCCCTTGCATGTGAGGAAACTAGCCCTGCACGTTGCACTGCGGACGCTGCAGGATTTAGTTTTTGTCAAAAATGATGATTTTTATAGGACAAATAATGCATGTAATACACAAAAAAATCATTCTTTTTAATTAAGGTTTTGTCCTGGATTCAAAGATTCATTAGCGCCATCAAACGTGGAAGTCGGAAGGAGAGGCTCACATCGGCCTGTGTGGAATTTGAGTTGGCGTGCGTTTTGATGTCAGTTCGTTCATCTGGTTCCTCTCTTTGACTGGCGAAACTTGTTTGTCTTGGCTGGCGTGCGCACCTTCTGCACCACAACCTCTGTGGGAGTTTTCCAACTCTTAAACACAACACAACACGCACGCACGCGCATGCTCGACAGAAGGGTTCCTGTTCTGGAGGGACCACACAAAATGACGTTACCAACGTTGGGAGACTGCTAATTCTCCCCCAGAGACGCCACAGAGAGAGGGGAACAATCCCCAGCGCTGGGAGCTCGTCAAGCTCGACTTGTTGGGGAAAGTAAAAACATGAAGGACGATGTGTAGTCGAGGCAGGAAACGTGAGGTTGGCTTGAGGGAGGGCATGCGTTGGTTTGTGTGGAAGAAGGTGCTTCTTGAAAGACTATCTATATATGAATGAATGACTTTATTGTGGTTACAACAAAGCAAAAATAAAAAGGAAAGGTTCAACATAAAAGATCACAATATAACCAAAAAAAGCAATCACTTTTTCACTGACTTTTTCCCCCTTTCGCAATATCAGCACTCCTCCCCACCACCAACACCTAGTTCTGCTTTTTTTCCTTTGGCATTTTAATGTTTTTTTGTCCTACTTTTGCTCTTTTTTGTGCTGATGTCACCTCTTTCCATTTCCTGTCACTCCACCCTCCAGATAGGGCTGCTGGTCGCGTGCTATCAAGGCTACGTGGACGTCGTCATAGCGCTGTCTCAGTGTCCGCACCTGGACGTCAACTGGCAGGACAGCGAGGGAAACACGGCCCTCATCACCGCGGCGCAAGCAGGTGAGACCACACCCCCAGACTAAAGGAGTTTATTTTTGTATTGCGGTCTATGGGAAAAATGCTTTTTGGGCCCATGTGATTTTTGCTGCAGTACCTCGAGTGGTCACTGGGGAAAATCGGCACGCAGGCATTTTGCCAGTGCGGTATCCAGTTCTTATGATACACTCAGGGGTGAGACGCACAGTTTGCCAGCGGGCGGCCCGGTTCATGACGCAAATGACGAGCTGCAGGTGTGCAAACGTGTTCATTTGCGTCAGCGAGCATAAAAACAACAAAATAAACGCAAGTCGGCACCTGCTCCGCGCTGGGCTGCACGGATTTTCTCGCAAGCAAATAAATATGTGCTCTGGAATGTGCACGAAATGAGACGTGTGATCCAGCGTTGATTGGATCACACCACTGAACTTGTAATCAAAGACTGGTGAGGCTGCGTTCACACCGCAGGCAAAACGCAGGAAATCTGACTTCTCTTGCTCCTACATGTGACTAACGTGTTTTTTAATGATCTCATACTTTTTACGTACGAATGTGAAGCAGCTAGTCAGTGGAAAGAGAGTGAAAAGAAAGTAAAATCTTATTTTTGTCATTTCAAAGTTTATTACACAAACTCTCACATTAGCCACTGTCATATCGAACTCTGTAGACACACAAAGTCCAATATCAGTCACGTTTAAATGATCGTGAAATCAGATTTCAGCAAAAAATAATCACAATCAAGCATGAAGATGTCTAGTGAGGACCGTCAGTGTAAATGTCGCCGTGTTTGTGTGGTTGCTCCTCAAGGTCACATCACCATCACCAACTACCTGCTCAACTACTACCACGGGCTGGACATCGAGAGGAGGAACTGCCACGGCTTCACCGCCCTCATGAAAGCCGCCATGCAGGGCCGCGTCGAATGCGTTCGGGCGCTGATGATGGCAGGTGAAGGAGAGCGACGCCAAAAAACTTAACATGATTACATTTTTCTTGTTTTGTCAATAACAAAAAAAGTGAAATAGCACCATTTTACTTCACTAATTTTGCTTAACTTTATCATCCCGGAGTTTCATTCAAGTTAATATTCTGACCAGCTGAAGTCACATTTTCTGTTTACCGTTCTGAATCACGTTTGGACTGCTGCATCTAGACGTTTACATTAATAGTTTGGCATGTAGTAGTTATATTTGTCTTGTTTTGTTTTCTTATGATGGAACCGTCGATCTCAATCGGAAGTCTTTCCCTTTACAGAACTAGCGAGTCTAACAATCTCCCTTCATTTCTTGTCTCTGTGCCTCTTGTGCCCTGCCATCACACGGATGTCCACCAGGGGCCGCTCTGAACGCCAGGGACTTTGGCCGAAACCTGACTGCGAGGGATTGGGCCTTATTTACCGGCCGTTACGAAACCGCCTGGGTGATGACGCGGCTGATGGAGCGTCCCTGCCCGTACCAGTACTGTGAGGCCTACAGGTAAATAAAACTAATCAAAATCAAACCTAGTGTGTTTCTGCGTGCCTCTGCGTGTGAATAACAAACATAGTGCCCCTAAATAGTCAATTTTCTGTCATTCCTGAACCCTGGATGGCTGCAGGTGCGTCAGGCAACATAAAAGTCTGAGCACGTGGATTTATATCATGCCCTCCCCCTGCCCCCACCACCTCTCTCTCTCAGCCAAGAGTGGCCTCCGCTGGCGTCGCTGGTGGGCAAAGCCCAGGAGCCGCGCGGCTGTCTGAAGCGCCTGTCCGACACGGTGCGTCACATCTTCCACATAGCCAACGTCACCAACCCCGAGGACGAAGGCGTCATCGACCACATGGTCTCCGTCACCACCGCCATGCGGAGCCCGTTCATCGCCGTGGCGTGCCACACCGTGAGTACTCAGGGGGCCCGATAACAGAAGGGAAGGAAATAAACGCACTTATTTTCGTACTTACACAAATATTCAAGCTCTCTTTCACCGTGTGCAAATCACCTGATATTTAACAGATGCCTTCTGTGCGCCCCTTTGCATGGGCGTGAAAATGAGTGTCTTTAATTGAGTGATAACATCAGGTGTTGCAAATTCGCTGATGAGGATGACAAGCTGGCAGTAACACCGATGAAGCATCGTTCTGGCGTAATTTAATTTTTTTTATCTCGTATTTTATCTGCACTTTCTCTCTGCCATTTTGTGGGAATGACTGAAGAATGTAATTTGTAGCTGTTTAATCTTATAAAGCTAAGTTATTCATGGAAGATTAGCAGAGGATTATCAGCGCTAACAATGCGGATACCGCGAGCGGCGGCTCTTTGTCACGTTTCACTATGTCACTCGCAATACTAGCACGTTGTTGAAAAAGAGAAAATCTGCATTTTGGGTACAAATGTGGTGTTCACATTGGAACTAGCATTGTTAAACTACCAAGACATTTTATTTAACCTTTATTCAATGAGGTAGAACAGGCTTGTCAAAGTCATTTTAGTTCACGGGCCACATCGAGGAAAACTATTCCTAAGCGGGCCGGACCGGTAAAATCACTTACAATAACAACTTCCAATTGTTCCCTATGTTTTACTTCGTTCGTATTCTTTGAACAAGCTGCACTCTGCCTCAGTGTTGACAACTCCTCAGTCAGGAAAGTCGCTATTGGCTGTCCTAGAAGTCATCGTCTAATTTGCATAATTGACAATTTGCGCTTGATCGCAATGGATGCTGTAGGAGAGGAATAACGTTGTGGGAGAGATGCAAAGAGAGTAAAAAACACACTAAATGTGTTTCAGGTAATTTTTTTTATACTATATAAATATATTTTCTAATTATATTAAATATATTTACTACAATCTACCCAATATTATTTTGGTATTGTTTTATATGATTGACATTTTCTGGAATTGTGTCTAAAAGAGGATCAGTTGTGTTTCAATGCGTGGTATCGTTGGCTCGTGAATTAGTGAAGAGGTGCGTGTGTGCATGAATGCATGTATGCAAATGAAGCCAACTTGTTTGTCTTGGTTTTTTTAGTTTGTTTTTTGTTTTCTTGCATCAGGTGTGCCCAGACAGCCCCCCCAGTGTGGGCAAGCGGCGCCACGCGGTCCCCGAGATCGTCCGCCAGCAGCGCGCCAAAGAGCTCCGCGCCGTCAACCCCGACAGGGTGGACAGCCACCTGAAACTCTTCCAGAACTCCCGCGTGACTCTTGTGTCCAAGTGCCCGGAGGACCGCCGGGCCAGCCTTCAGGTGCAGAGCCTGCTACCTCGGAACAGGAGCTCCAGCCTGGGCCTAGTCCCCCCGGTGGAGGCCATGGAGCTGCGGAGGACCAGCCTGCTGCCCATGCACATGGTGCTGAGGAGGAGCAGCGTCCGGCCGGGCTTCAGCATCCCAAAGGTGAGGGTGTCCAAAGCCCCGCCGCCGACCTACGAGCCGGAGAAGCCCCGGAGGAAGAGCAGCGCCAAGGATGGCGGCGGCAGACACCTGCTGCAGATCCCCAAGTGGCGCTACAAGGAGCTGAAAGAGGAGCGGAGGAAAGCCGAGGAGGCCGAGAGGAGGCGGCTGGAGGCCGCAACCAAGAGACATCTCGGGAAGAGGAAATAGTCCGGCTGACTCCGAGGAGGTTGTGGAAGGCATGGACAACAAGGTTTGAAAACCCTGGCTTTAATTAAAAAAAAAAAAAAATTCTACACCTCAGGAGCTCAGGGTGAGTCGACATTTACCAGCAGCTCTCTGCTCTGTTTTTTTTTTGTTGCAGAGAGGCTCGGCGCCCTTTGTGATGTCACACTGTCAGTGCACATGGGATACTATTTATACTTGAAATGTTTCTAGCCGGGACTCATTTGTTATATTTATTGCTTTTTTTGATTGACGGCAATACTCGGGTATGTGTGTGTGTGTGTGTGTGTGTGTGTGTGTGTGTGTGTGTGTGTGTGTGTGTGTGTGTGTGTGTGTGTGTGTGTGTGTGTGTGTGTGTGTGTGTGTGTGTGTGTGTGTGTGTGTGTGTGTGTGTGTGTGTGTGTGTGTGTGTGTGTGTGTGTGTGTTCAGCTGCAGTTTATTTTTTTTATTCTTCCAGTTTCTGGGTTTGTTTTTTTATTACGGGGAGCAGAAGACACCCATTAATACACATTCTTCACAGAAAGCATTCACAACAGCACTGTGTATTCCCCTTTGCCCTGACAAGTGAAAGCAATTAACAAAGATGCAAAGGAAACGTCTATATGACGCCTCAGAGAAAAAACACTAATGGACAGAGAGCAAAAACAGATCATATAGGACCTAGCTGCGTTTTCTTTTTTCAGATGCTTTATAACAACAGCGGTGAATGTATTTTGCTTCTATTTTTTATATTAGAGATGTTTTGACAGACTATTAATTTTGTATTTTAAGATGGACATTTGCACCCTGTTTGACTGCAATGCAATAAGAATTGCATTGCAGTCATTTGGGAGAGGTGGGGGGGGTTTAGAGCAAGACTGAGATGAATGTCACTTTTGATGTCTTAGCGGGGAGGAAAGATGGTGGGCAAAACGGTTTACATGGTGAAGGGTGAATTCCAATTCCTCCCTTAACCCTCAATCTCAACCCTCAATCTCAAAAATGCGCGTTCCCGCGAAGTGCTGTCCCGATTCTCAGAACGTCAAGTTGAGGGACAAGTTTAAGGGCTGTATCGCCCTCAATATTGAGATTCTCTGGCACCACCCTCCAGATAGTATGGGCTACCCAGAACGCGTTGTGTATTTTCGTCAAGACATATTCGAAAAATGGCGATGAAAAAAGCGAGCTACAAAATGGAAGTATTTTCTTAGTTAATAAAGATATAAATATTATGAAACCATTTTATTGTTTTAGTTTGAGAGTTTTTTTTATGGATTATTGACATCGTTGTTGCTTAACATTTTTTTTTTTACTTTGCGATGTTTGTCAGCCGGTCCCGGCTTCACGTTACTTGTATACCTCGTTGTGTTGCAATGGAGGACTTCTTCTTTTTCGTCGTCATCTTTTTCGTCTCCGTCGTCGTCGTCTTCTTGACAGACTGGACGTAGCTTTGGCGTAAGGCCGCCCCCCACAGTCTGAAGACGTAACTGCACTTAAGGGTGTCCCATTTCTAAGTCACAAGATAGCCCATACACTTATTTTTGAGGGCCAAAGATTGAGGGTGAAGGGCGAGGATTGAGATTGAGGAGTTAAGGGAGGAATTGGAATTGGCCCCAAATTAACACTGGTTGTAAGTGTGGTCAACTGATTTCATGTTGTGATGCGAGGGGAGCGTGGATGAAATAAACACTGCTGCTGACCACAGGCTGATGCTTCATTGTTGTTTTTCCGCTTGCTGATATCAATGAATGAGCATTCATTGATATCAGCATGTTAAATGGCATGTGTAATAATTGGCAGCAAAAACCTTACAACCCGAGCTTGTGAGATTGGTGCAAAAATGAATTGGTGTTTTTTTTTAAATAGCTGTAAGAGGAGCCGCGATACGACGTTGACGGGATTTTTTTTTTTGAGAACGCAATTTCATGGTCCTGACTCCTGGTTGCGGATTAAATTGCCGTCTGAGAGCGCGTGTCTAATATACATGGTGATGACTTGCCAGTGGCCTCGCGAAAAAGGTGCGGCACGGCCAAATCGTCTCCTCCAACAAAACGTGGTGGACCTCACGAGTGGCAATCTCGCTTGGGGGCTGCCCGGGAGAAGTCGTTTGGACGGCCGTGCCCTGCAAATTGGCTTTACGTATTTAACGTTAGGTGGGGAAATGCTTCTTTGGAAAAATGGGATTTTCCGAGGAGGCACATTCCCACTGTGTTAAGTGTGTGCAGCCACCCTAGATTTTCTGACCGCATTAACTTGCGGAATACTATCAGGTGTTGGGAAATGTATTACTATTAATAACAATGCCAACATTTTATTTCATTTGTAATATTTGTAAAGGGTGAAAAGTTTGATTTGGGATTAATATTGTGGCTCAATTTACATGTTCTGTGTCAAATTGGACAGTTTGCCCATATTGTGTGGATGACGGACAGTGAGCATGCATTAGGGAGTGTATTAGCTCTGAATGCATCACATGATATTTAGGTCATCATTATGGCTCAAACAGCTGTTGGCTTGGATTGTAACCTGAGATTATGAAGCGCTCTAGGCTTGCTCAGCGCTTTCCACCCACCCTCTTACCCCCCTCACAGCGTCGACCTAAATCCCTCATGCGGAGGCCGAATAAACAGGGCGGCGAGTACGACAAATATTATGTCATCCCTGAATTCAGTAGGTCATGGATTTTTTGGACCGCCTGCCCTAAATCTGAGCGGAGTCAAATCAAATCAGGAGGAGGCCCCCCCCGTGGGGCCTCCTCCTGGTGGGATTTGGTATAGCATTAGATTTCTAGTGTGGCTTTGGCGTGGAAGTGTTTAACGCACGATACAAAAACGCGTATGTTGCCTGTTGCCGAGAAATTAAAACTTAAATTATCTTTCAATGTATATGAAGCAAAAAAAGTATTATAAGTTGGGTTTTTTTCTGATATCAACATTAAGATTTATAGTTACACTATGATTTGACATGTATATTGTGTTTTTACAGTTATGTGTTTTCCTATTCTTAAAAAATACATATACGTTTACCAGTGCCATAAGTATGGGGAATGCACGCTCATTAATAATTTAGTCTCCCTGTGACGTGTATATATAAACACTGGGGAACTTCCAAAAAAACAATCATGATTTGATGCTTTATGGGCTGTCATAAAAACAGAAAGTGAGGCTTCATTCACAAACAATTCCTGCTCCAGCATACGGCCCCACTGCTCACAAGAGGCTGTTTCCAGTTTCTCTGATTAAATAAGAACTTTATATAATCCATCCCAGTTTTCAGTGTATGAGCTACACTTTTCTCTTTCAGTTTTCTATGTCCCTTAAATTAATATGGTGATGCAATCAAGCGTGAAGTGGGCCTCCTTTTTAAAGGGCTCCATTTCTGAAAGGCTTGGAAAGTATGAACAAATGAAAATGTCTTGAAATTTAACCGCCATCAGAATTATCTGCAAATTGTGATCTGAAAATGAAACTCAAGTGGTGGCATTCTCATTGATTAAAAGTGCTTAAAAGTTTGCTTGTTAATGCAGCAGAAACTACTAGTCATGACTGGCCGGGGTCCGTTTTTATGTTCCCAAGGTTCGTACTGTTGTAGTCGTTGTAGTTTATAGTAGTGTGGGTAGTCTAGTTCCTGTAGTAGTCGTTGTAGTAGTCCAGTAGTCGTAGTAGTTTATAGTAGTGTGGGTAGTCTAGTTCCTGTAGTAGTCGTTGTTGTAGTTTATAGTAGTGTGGGTAGTCTAGTTCCTCTAGTAGTTATTGCTGTAGTTTATAGTAGTGTGGGTAGTCTAGTTCCTGTAGTAGTCATTGTTGTAGTTTCTAGTAGTGTGGGTAGTCTAGTTACTGTTGTAGTCGTTGTAGTTTATCGTAGTGGGGGTAGTCTAGTTCCTGTAGTAGTTGTAGTAGTCTTCGTAGTCTAGTAGTCGTTGTTGTAGTTTATAGTAGTGTGGGTAGTCTAGTTCCTGTAGTAGTCTTTGTTGTAGTTTATAGTAGTGTGGGTAGTCTAGTTCCTGTAGTAGTCGTTGTAGTAGTCTTCGTAGTCTAGTAGTCGTTGTAGTTTATAGTAGTGTGGGTAGTCTAGTTCATGTAGTAGTCGTTGTTGTAGTTTATAGTAGTGTGGGTAGTCTAGTTCCTGTAGTAGTTGTTGTAGTTTATAGTAGTCTTCGTAGTCTAGTAGTCGTTGTTGTAGTTTATAGTAGTGTGGGTTGTCTAGTTCCTGTAGTAGTCATTGTTGTAGTTTATAGTAGTGTGGGTAGTCTAGTTACTGTTGTAGTCGTTGTAGTTTATAGTAGTGGGGGTGGTCTAGTTCCTGTAGTAGTTGTAGTAGTCTTCGTAGTCTAGTAGTCGTTGTTGTAGTTTATAGTAGTGTGGGTAGTCTAGTTCCTGTAGTAGTCTTTGTTGTAGTTTATAGTAGTGTGGGTAGTCTAGTTCCTGTAGTAGTCGTTGTAGTAGTGTTCGTAGTCTAGTAGTCGTTGTAGTTTATAGTAGTGTGGGTAGTCTAGTTCCTTTTGTAGTCGTTGTTGTAGTTTATAGTAGTGTGGGTAGTCTAGTTCCTGTAGTAGTCGTTGTAGTTTATAGTAGTGTGGGTAGTCTAGTTCCTGTTGTAGTCGTTGTTGTAGTTTATAGTAGTCTTCGTAGTCGTTGTTGTAGTTTATAGTAGTCTTCGTAGTCGTTGTTGTAGTTTATAGTAGTGTGGGTAGTCTAGTTCCTGTAGTAGTCATTGTTGTAGTTTATAGTAGTGTGGGTAGTCTAGTTACTGTTGTAGTCGTTGTAGTTTATAGTAGTGGGGGTAGTCTAGTTCCTGTAGTAGTCTTCGTAGTCTAGTAGTCTTTGTTGTAGTTTATAGTAGTGTGGGTAGTCTAGTTCCTGTAGTAGTCGTTGTAGTAGTCTTCGTAGTCTAGTTGTCGTTGTAGTTTATAGTAGTGTGGGTAGTCTAGTTCATGTAGTAGTCGTTGTTGTAGTTTATAGTAGTGTGGGTAGTCTAGTTCCTGTAGTAGTTTTTGTAGTTTATAGTAGTGTGGGTAGTCTAGTTCCTGTAGTAGTCGTTGTAGTAGTCTTCGTAGTCTAGTAGTCGTTGTAGTTTCTAGTAGTGTGGGTAGTCTAGTTCCTGTAGTAGTCGTTGTAGTTTATAGTAGTGTGGGTAGTCTAGTTCCTGTTGTAGTCGTTGTTGTAGTTTATAGTAGTGTGGGTAGTCTAGTTCCTGTAGTAGTCGTTGTAGTTTATAGTAGTGTGGGTAGTCTAGTTCCTGTAGTAGTTGTTGCTGTAGTTTGTAGTAGTGTGGGTAGTCTAGTTCCTGTAGTAGTCGTTGTAGTAGTCTAGTAGTCGTAGTAGTTTATAGTAGTGTGGGTAGTCTAGTTCCTGTAGTAGTCGTTGTTGTAGTTTGTAGTAGTGTGGGTAGTCTAGTTCCTCTAGTAGTTATTGCTGTAGTTTATAGTAGTGTGGGTAGTCTAGTTCATGTAGTAGTCATTGTTGTAGTTTATAGTAGTGTGGGTAGTCTAGTTACTGTTGTAGTCGTTGTAGTTTATAGTAGTGGGGGTAGTCTAGTTCCTGTAGTAGTTGTAGTAGTCTTCGTAGTCTAGTAGTCGTTGTTGTAGTTTATAGTAGTGTGGGTAGTCTAGTTCCTGTAGTAGTCTTTGTTGTAGTTTATAGTAGTGTGGGTAGTCTAGTTCCTGTAGTAGTCGTTGTAGTAGTCTTCGTAGTCTAGTAGTCGTTGTAGTTTATAGTAGTGTGGGTAGTCTAGTTCATGTAGTAGTCGTTGTTGTAGTTTATAGTAGTGTGGGTAGTCTAGTTCATGTAGTAGTTGTTGTAGTTTATAGTAGTGTGGGTAGTCTAGTTCCTGTAGTAGTCGTTGTTGTAGTTTATAGTAGTCTTCGTAGTCTAGTAGTCGTTGTTGTAGTTTATAGTAGTGTGGGTAGTCTAGTTCCTGTAGTAGTCATTGTTGTAGTTTATAGTAGTGTGGGTAGTCTAGTTCCTGTTGTAGTCGTTGTTGTAGTTTATAGTAGTGTGGGTAGTCTAGTTTCTGTAGTAGTCGTTGTAGTTTGTAGTAGTGTGGGTAGTCTAGTTCCTGTTGTAGTCGTTGTTGTAGTTTATAGTAGTGTGGGTAGTCTAGTTCCTGTAGTAGTTGTTGCTGTAGTTTGTAGTAGTGTGGGTAGTCTAGTTCCTGTAGTAGTTGTAGTAGTCTTCGTAGTCTAGTAGTCGTTGTTGTAGTTTATAGTAGTGTGGGTAGTCTAGTTCCTGTAGTAGTTGTTGTAGTTTGTAGTAGTGTGGGTAGTCTAGTTCCTCTTGTAGTCGTTGTTGTAGTTTATAGTAGTGTGGGTAGTCTAGTTCCTGTTGTAGTCGTTGTAGTTTGTAGTAGTGTGGGTAGTCTAGTTCCTCTAGTAGTTATTGCTGTAGTTTATAGAAGTCTTCGTAGTCTAGTAGTCATTGTTGTAGTTTATAGTAGTGTGGGTAGTCTAGTTCCTGTTGTAGTCGTTGTAGTTTATAGTAGTGGGGGTAGTCTAGTTCCTGTAGTAGTCGTTGTAGTAGTCTAGTAGTCGTTGTTGTAGTTTATAGTAGTGTGGGTAGTCTAGTTCCTGTAGTAGTCGTTGTTGTAGTTTATAGTAGTGTGGGTAGTCTAGTTCCTGTAGTAGTCGTTGTTGTAGTTTATAGTAGTCTTCGTAGTCGTTGTTGTAGTTTATAGTAGTGTGGGTAGTCTAGTTCCTGTAGTAGTCGTTGTTGTAGTTTATAGTAGTGTGGGTAGTCTAGTTCCTGTAGTAGTCGTTGTTGTAGTTTATAGTAGTCTTCGTAGTCTAGTAGTCGTTGTAGTTTATAGTAGTGTGGGTAGTCTAGTTCCTGTAGTAGTTGTTGCTGTAGTTTGTAGTAGTGTGGGTAGTCTAGTTCCTGTAGTAGTTGTAGTAGTCTTCGTAGTCTAGTAGTCGTTGTTGTAGTTTATAGTAGTGTGGGTAGTCTAGTTCCTGTAGTAGTCGTTGTAGTTTATAGTAGTGTGGGTAGTCTAGTTCCTCTTGTAGTCGTTGTTGTAGTTTATAGTAGTGTGGGTAGTCTAGTTCCCGTTGTTGTAGTTTGTAGTAGTGTGGGTAGTCTAGTTCCTGTAGTAGTCGTTGTTGTAGTTTGTAGTAGTGTGGGTAGTCTAGTTCCTGTAGTAGTCGTTGTTGTAGTTTATAGTAGTGGGGGTAGTCTAGTTCCTGTAGTAGTCGTTGTTGTAGTTTATAGTAGTCTAGTAGTCGTTGTAGTTTATAGTAGTCTTCGTAGTCTAGTAGTCGTCGTTGTAGTTTATAGTAGTGTGGGTAGTCTAGTTCCTGTAGTAGTCGTCGTTGTAGTTTATAGTAGTCTTCGTAGTCTAGTAGTCGTTGTTGTAGTTTATAGTAGTGTGGGTAGTCTAGTAGTCGTTGTTGTAGTTTATAGTAGTGTGGGTAGTCTAGTTCCTGTAGTAGTCTTTGTTGTAGTTTATAGTAGTGTGGGTAGTCTAGTTCCTGTAGTAGTCGTTGTAGTAGTCTTCGTAGTCTAGTAGTCGTTGTAGTTTATAGTAGTGTGGGTAGTCTAGTTCATGTAGTAGTCGTTGTTGTAGTTTATAGTAGTGTGGGTAGTCTAGTTCATGTAGTAGTTGTTGTAGTTTATAGTAGTGTGGGTAGTCTAGTTCCTGTAGTAGTCGTTGTTGTAGTTTATAGTAGTCTTCGTAGTCTAGTAGTCGTTGTTGTAGTTTATAGTAGTGTGGGTAGTCTAGTTCCTGTAGTAGTCATTGTTGTAGTTTATAGTAGTGTGGGTAGTCTAGTTCCTGTTGTAGTCGTTGTTGTAGTTTATAGTAGTGTGGGTAGTCTAGTTCCTGTAGTAGTCGTTGTAGTTTGTAGTAGTGTGGGTAGTCTAGTTCCTGTTGTAGTCGTTGTTGTAGTTTATAGTAGTGTGGGTAGTCTAGTTCCTGTAGTAGTTGTTGCTGTAGTTTGTAGTAGTGTGGGTAGTCTAGTTCCTGTAGTAGTTGTAGTAGTCTTCGTAGTCTAGTAGTCGTTGTTGTAGTTTATAGTAGTGTGGGTAGTCTAGTTCCTGTAGTAGTTGTTGTAGTTTATAGTAGTGTGGGTAGTCTAGTTCCTGTAGTAGTCGTTGTTGTAGTTTATAGTAGTCTTCGTAGTCTAGTAGTCGTTGTTGTAGTTTATAGTAGTGTGGGTAGTCTAGTAGTCGTTGTTGTAGTTTATAGTAGTGTGGGTAGTCTAGTTCCTGTAGTAGTCTTTGTTGTAGTTTATAGTAGTGTGGGTAGTCTAGTTCCTGTTGTAGTCGTTGTTGTAGTTTATAGTAGTGTGGGTAGTCTAGTTCCCGTTGTAGTCGTTGTTGTAGTTTGTAGTAGTGTGGGTAGTCTAGTTCCTGTAGTAGTCGTTGTTGTAGTTTGTAGTAGTGGGGGTAGTCTAGTTCCTGTAGTAGTCGTTGTTGTAGTTTATAGTAGTGTGGGTAGTCTAGTTCATGTAGTAGTTGTTGTAGTTTATAGTAGTGTGGGTAGTCTAGTTCCTGTAGTAGTCGTTGTTGTAGTTTATAGTAGTCTTCGTAGTCTAGTAGTCGTTGTTGTAGTTTATAGTAGTGTGGGTAGTCTAGTTCCTGTAGTAGTCATTGTTGTAGTTTATAGTAGTGTGGGTAGTCTAGTTCCTGTTGTAGTCGTTGTTGTAGTTTATAGTAGTGTGGGTAGTCTAGTTCCTGTAGTAGTCGTTGTAGTTTGTAGTAGTGTGGGTAGTCTAGTTCCTGTTGTAGTCGTTGTTGTAGTTTATAGTAGTGTGGGTAGTCTAGTTCCTGTAGTAGTTGTTGCTGTAGTTTGTAGTAGTGTGGGTAGTCTAGTTCCTGTAGTAGTCGTTGTTGTAGTTTATAGTAGTGTGGGTAGTCTAGTTCCCGTTGTAGTCGTTGTTGTAGTTTGTAGTAGTGTGGGTAGTCTAGTTCCTGTAGTAGTCGTTGTTGTAGTTTGTAGTAGTGGGGGTAGTCTAGTTCCTGTAGTAGTCGTTGTTGTAGTTTATAGTAGTCTTCGTAGTCTAGCAGTCGTTGTAGTTTATAGTAGTCTTCGTAGTCTAGTAGTCGTCGTTGTAGTTTATAGTAGTGTGGGTAGTCTAGTTCCTGTAGTAGTCGTTGTTGTAGTTTATAGTAGTCTTCGTAGTCTAGTAGTCGTTGTAGTTTATAGTAGTGTGGGTAGTCTAGTTCCTGTAGTAGTCATTGTTGTAGTTTCTAGTAGTGTGGGTAGTCTAGTTCCTGTAGTAGTCGTTGTAGTTTATAGTAGTGTGGGTAGTCTAGTTCCTGTAGTAGTCGTTGTTGTAGTTTATAGTAGTCTTCGTAGTCTAGTAGTCGTTGTAGTTTATAGTAGTGTGGGTAGTCTAGTTCCTGTAGTAGTTGTTGCTGTAGTTTGTAGTAGTGTGGGTAGTCTAGTTCCTGTAGTAGTTGTAGTAGTCTTCGTAGTCTAGTAGTCGTTGTTGTAGTTTATAGTAGTGTGGGTAGTCTAGTTCCTGTAGTAGTCGTTGTAGTTTATAGTAGTGTGGGTAGTCTAGTTCCTCTTGTAGTCGTTGTTGTAGTTTATAGTAGTGTGGGTAGTCTAGTTCCCGTTGTAGTCGTTGTTGTAGTTTGTAGTAGTGTGGGTAGTCTAGTTCCTGTAGTAGTCGTTGTTGTAGTTTGTAGTAGTGTGGGTAGTCTAGTTCCTGTAGTAGTCGTTGTTGTAGTTTATAGTAGTGGGGTAGTCTAGTTCCTTTAGTAGTCGTTGTTGTAGTTTATAGTAGTGGGGTAGTCTAGTTCCTGTAGTAGTCGTTGTTGTAGTTTATAGTAGTCTAGTAGTCGTTGTAGTTTATAGTAGTCTTCGTAGTCTAGTAGTCGTCGTTGTAGTTTATAGTAGTGTGGGTAGTCTAGTTCCTGTAGTAGTCGTTGTTGTAGTTTATAGTAGTCTTCGTAGTCTAGTAGTCGTTGTTGTAGTTTATAGTAGTGTGGGTAGTCTAGTAGTCGTTGTTGTAGTTTATAGTAGTGTGGGTAGTCTAGTTCCTGTAGTAGTCTTTGTTGTAGTTTATAGTAGTGTGGGTAGTCTAGTTCCTGTAGTAGTCGTTGTAGTAGTCTTCGTAGTCTAGTAGTCGTTGTAGTTTATAGTAGTGTGGGTAGTCTAGTTCATGTAGTAGTCGTTGTTGTAGTTTATAGTAGTGTGGGTAGTCTAGTTCATGTAGTAGTTGTTGTAGTTTATAGTAGTGTGGGTAGTCTAGTTCCTGTAGTAGTCGTTGTTGTAGTTTATAGTAGTCTTCGTAGTCTAGTAGTCGTTGTTGTAGTTTATAGTAGTGTGGGTAGTCTAGTTCCTGTAGTAGTCGTTGTTGTAGTTTATAGTAGTGTGGGTAGTCTAGTTCCTGTTGTAGTCGTTGTTGTAGTTTATAGTAGTGTGGGTAGTCTAGTTCCTGTAGTAGTCGTTGTAGTTTATAGTAGTGTGGGTAGTCTAGTTCCTGTTGTAGTCGTTGTTGTAGTTTATAGTAGTGTGGGTAGTCTAGTTCCTGTAGTAGTTGTTGCTGTAGTTTGTAGTAGTGTGGGTAGTCTAGTTCCTGTAGTAGTTGTAGTAGTCTTCGTAGTCTAGTAGTCGTTGTTGTAGTTTATAGTAGTGTGGGTAGTCTAGTTCCTGTAGTAGTTGTTGTAGTTTATAGTAGTGTGGGTAGTCTAGTTCCTGTAGTAGTCGTTGTTGTAGTTTATAGTAGTCTAGTAGTCGTTGTTGTAGTTTATAGTAGTGTGGGTAGTCTAGTAGTCGTTGTTGTAGTTTATAGTAGTGTGGGTAGTCTAGTTCCTGTAGTAGTCGTTGTAGTTTATAGTAGTGTGGGTAGTCTAGTTCCTGTTGTAGTCGTTGTTGTAGTTTATAGTAGTGTGGGTAGTCTAGTTCCTGTAGTAGTCGTTGTTGTAGTTTGTAGTAGTGGGGGTAGTCTAGTTCCTGTAGTAGTCGTTGTTGTAGTTTATAGTAGTCTTCGTAGTCTAGCAGTCGTTGTAGTTTATAGTAGTCTTCGTAGTCTAGTAGTCGTCGTTGTAGTTTATAGTAGTGTGGGTAGTCTAGTTCCTGTAGTAGTCGTTGTTGTAGTTTATAGTAGTCTTCGTAGTCTAGTAGTCGTTGTAGTTTATAGTAGTGTGGGTAGTCTAGTTCCTGTAGTAGTCATTGTTGTAGTTTCTAGTAGTGTGGGTAGTCTAGTTCCTGTAGTAGTCGTTGTAGTTTCTAGTAGTGTGGGTAGTCTAGTTCCTGTTGTAGTCGTTGTTGTAGTTTATAGTAGTGTGGGTAGTCTAGTTCTTGTAGTAGTTGTTGCTGTAGTTTGTAGTAGTGTGGGTAGTCTAGTTCCTGTAGTAGTTATTGCTGTAGTTTCTAGTAGTGTGGGTAGTCTAGTTCCTGTAGTAGTCATTGTTGTAGTTTATAGTAGTGTGGGTAGTCTAGTTCCTGTTGTAGTCGTTGTAGTTTATAGTAGTGGGGGTAGTCTAGTTCCTGTAGTAGTCTTTGTTGTAGTTTATAGTAGTGTGGGTAGTCTAGTTCCTGTAGTAGTCGTTGTTGTAGTTTATAGTAGTGTGGGTAGTCTAGTTCCTGTAGTAGTCGTTGTTGTAGTTTATAGTAGTCTTCGTAGTCTAGTAGTCGTTGTTGTAGTTTATAGTAGTGTGGGTAGTCTAGTTCCTGTAGTAGTCGTTGTAGTTTATAGTAGTGTGGGTAGTCTAGTTCCTCTTGTAGTCGTTGTTGTAGTTTATAGTAGTGTGGGTAGTCTAGTTCCCGTTGTAGTCGTTGTTGTAGTTTGTAGTAGTGTGGGTAGTCTAGTTCCTGTAGTAGTCGTTGTTGTAGTTTGTAGTAGTGTGGGTAGTCTAGTTCCTGTAGTAGTCGTTGTTGTAGTTTATAGTAGTGGGGGTAGTCTAGTTCCTGTAGTAGTCGTTGTTGTAGTTTATAGTAGTGGGGGTAGTCTAGTTCCTGTAGTAGTCGTTGTTGTAGTTTATAGTAGTCTAGTAGTCGTTGTAGTTTATAGTAGTCTTCGTAGTCTAGTAGTCGTCGTTGTAGTTTATAGTAGTCTTCGTAGTCTAGTAGTCGTTTTTGTAGTTTATAGTAGTGTGGGTAGTCTAGTTCCTGTAGTAGTCGTTGTAGTTTATAGTAGTGTGGGTAGTCTAGTTCCTGTTGTAGTCGTTGTTGTAGTTTATAGTAGTGTGGGTAGTCTAGTTCCTGTTGTAGTCGTTGTTGTAGTTTATAGTAGTGTGGGTAGTCTAGTTCCTGTAGTAGTCGTTGTTGTAGTTTATAGTAGTCTTCGTAGTCTAGTAGTCGTTGTAGTTTATAGTAGTGTGGGTAGTCTAGTAGTCGTCGTTGTAGTTTAAAGTAGTGTGGGTAGTCTTGTTCTTGTAGTAGTCGTTGTTGTAGTTTATAGTAGTGTGGGTAGTCTAGTTCCTCTAGTAGTTATTGCTGTAGTTTATAGAAGTCTTCGTAGTCTAGTAGTCATTGTTGTAGTTTATAGTAGTGTGGGTAGTCTAGTTCCTGTTGTAGTCGTTGTAGTAGTCTAGTAGTCGTTGTTGTAGTTTATAGTAGTGGGGGTAGTCTAGTTCCTGTAGTAGTCGTTGTAGTAGTCTAGTAGTCGTTGTTGTAGTTTATAGTAGTGTGGGTAGTCTAGTTCCTGTAGTAGTCGTTGTTGTAGTTTATAGTAGTGTGGGTAGTCTAGTTCCTGTAATAGTCGTTGTTGTAGTTTATAGTAGTCTTCGTAGTCGTTGTTGTAGTTTATAGTAGTGTGGGTAGTCTAGTTCCTGTAGTAGTCGTTGTTGTAGTTTATAGTAGTGTGGGTAGTCTAGTTCCTGTAGTAGTCGTTGTTGTAGTTTATAGTAGTCTTCGTAGTCTAGTAGTCGTTGTAGTTTATAGTAGTGTGGGTAGTCTAGTTCCTGTAGTAGTCGTTGTTGTAGTTTATAGTAGTGTTCGTAGTCTAGTAGTCGTTGTTGTAGTTTATAGTAGTGTGGGTAGTCTAGTTCCTGTAGTAGTCGTTGTTGTAGTTTATAGTAGTGTGGGTAGTCTAGTAGTCGTTGTTGTAGTTTGTAGTAGTGTGGGTAGTCTAGTTCCTGTAGTAGTCGTTGTTGTAGTTTATAGTAGTGTTCGTAGTCTAGTAGTCGTTGTTGTAGTTTATAGTAGTGTGGGTAGTCTAGTTCCTGTAGTAGTCGTTGTTGTAGTTTATAGTAGTGTTCGTAGTCTAGTAGTCGTTGTTGTAGTTTGTAGTAGTGTGGGTAGTCTAGTTCCTGTAGTAGTCGTTGTTGTAGTTTGTAGTAGTGTGGGTAGTCTAGTTCCTGTAGTAGTCGTTGTTGTAGTTTATAGTAGTCTTCGTAGTCTAGTAGTCGTTGTAGTTTATAGTAGTGTGGGTAGTCTAGTTCCTGTAGTAGTTGTTGCTGTAGTTTGTAGTAGTGTGGGTAGTCTAGTTCCTGTAGTAGTTGTAGTAGTCTTCGTAGTCTAGTAGTCGTTGTTGTAGTTTATAGTAGTGTGGGTAGTCTAGTTCCTGTAGTAGTCGTTGTAGTTTATAGTAGTGTGGGTAGTCTAGTTCCTCTTGTAGTCGTTGTTGTAGTTTATAGTAGTGTGGGTAGTCTAGTTCCCGTAGTAGTCGTTGTTGTAGTTTGTAGTAGTGTGGGTAGTCTAGTTCCTGTAGTAGTCGTTGTTGTAGTTTGTAGTAGTGTGGGTAGTCTAGTTCCTGTAGTAGTCGTTGTTGTAGTTTATAGTAGTGGGGGTAGTCTAGTTCCTGTAGTAGTCGTTGTTGTAGTTTATAGTAGTGGGGGTAGTCTAGTTCCTGTAGTAGTCGTTGTTGTAGTTTATAGTAGTCTAGTAGTCGTTGTAGTTTATAGTAGTCTTCGTAGTCTAGTAGTCGTCGTTGTAGTTTATAGTAGTGTGGGTAGTCTAGTTCCTGTAGTAGTCGTTGTTGTAGTTTATAGTAGTCTTCGTAGTCTAGTAGTCGTTGTTGTAGTTTATAGTAGTGTGGGTAGTCTAGTAGTCGTTGTTGTAGTTTATAGTAGTGTGGGTAGTCTAGTTCCTGTAGTAGTCTTTGTTGTAGTTTATAGTAGTGTGGGTAGTCTAGTTCCTGTAGTAGTCGTTGTAGTAGTCTTCGTAGTCTAGTAGTCGTTGTAGTTTATAGTAGTGTGGGTAGTCTAGTTCATGTAGTAGTCGTTGTTGTAGTTTATAGTAGTGTGGGTAGTCTAGTTCATGTAGTAGTTGTTGTAGTTTATAGTAGTGTGGGTAGTCTAGTTCCTGTAGTAGTCGTTGTTGTAGTTTATAGTAGTCTTCGTAGTCTAGTAGTCGTTGTTGTAGTTTATAGTAGTGTGGGTAGTCTAGTTCCTGTAGTAGTCATTGTTGTAGTTTATAGTAGTGTGGGTAGTCTAGTTCCTGTTGTAGTCGTTGTTGTAGTTTATAGTAGTGTGGGTAGTCTAGTTCCTGTAGTAGTCGTTGTAGTTTGTAGTAGTGTGGGTAGTCTAGTTCCTGTTGTAGTCGTTGTTGTAGTTTATAGTAGTGTGGGTAGTCTAGTTCCTGTAGTAGTCGTTGTTGTAGTTTGTAGTAGTGTGGGTAGTCTAGTTCCTGTAGTAGTCGTTGTTGTAGTTTATAGTAGTGGGGGTAGTCTAGTTCCTGTAGTAGTCGTCGTTGTAGTTTATAGTAGTGTGGGTAGTCTAGTTCCTGTAGTAGTCGTTGTTGTAGTTTATAGTAGTCTTCGTAGTCTAGTAGTCGTTGTTGTAGTTTATAGTAGTGTGGGTAGTCTAGTAGTCGTTGTTGTAGTTTATAGTAGTGTGGGTAGTCTAGTTCATGTAGTAGTTGTTGTAGTTTATAGTAGTGTGGGTAGTCTAGTTCCTGTTGTAGTCGTTGTTGTAGTTTATAGTAGTGTGGGTAGTCTAGTTCCTGTAGTAGTCGTTGTTGTAGTTTGTAGTAGTGGGGGTAGTCTAGTTCCTGTAGTAGTCGTTGTTGTAGTTTATAGTAGTCTTCGTAGTCTAGCAGTTATTGTAGTTTATAGTAGTCTTAGTAGTCTAGTAGTCGTCGTTGTAGTTTATAGTAGTGTGGGTAGTCTAGTTCCTGTAGTAGTCGTTGTTGTAGTTTATAGTAGTCTTAGTAGTCTAGTAGTCGTTGTAGTTTATAGTAGTGTGGGTAGTCTAGTTCCTGTAGTAGTCATTGTTGTAGTTTCTAGTAGTGTGGGTAGTCTAGTTCCTGTAGTAGTCGTTGTAGTTTCTAGTAGTGTGGGTAGTCTAGTTCCTGTTGTAGTCGTTGTTGTAGTTTATAGTAGTGTGGGTAGTCTAGTTCTTGTAGTAGTTGTTGCTGTAGTTTGTAGTAGTGTGGGTAGTCTAGTTCCTGTAGTAGTTATTGCTGTAGTTTCTAGTAGTGTGGGTAGTCTAGTTCCTGTAGTAGTCATTGTTGTAGTTTATAGTAGTGTGGGTAGTCTAGTTCCTGTAGTAGTCTTTGTTGTAGTTTATAGTAGTGTGGGTAGTCTAGTTCCTGTAGTAGTCGTTGTTGTAGTTTATAGTAGTGTGGGTAGTCTAGTTCCTGTAGTAGTCGTTGTTGTAGTTTATAGTAGTCTTCGTAGTCTAGTAGTCGTTGTTGTAGTTTATAGTAGTGTGGGTAGTCTAGTTCCTGTAGTAGTCGTTGTTGTAGTTTATAGTAGTGTGGGTAGTCTAGTTCCTGTAGTAGTTGTTGCTGTAGTTTATAGTAGTGTGGGTAGTCTAGTTCATGTAGTAGTCGTTGTTGTAGTTTATAGTAGTGTGGGTAGTCTAGTTCCTGTAGTAGTCGTTGTTGTAGTTTATAGTAGTGTGGGTAGTCTAGTTCCTGTAGTAGTCGTTGTTGTAGTTTATAGTAGTGTGGGTAGTCTAGTTCCTGTAGTAGTCGTTGTTGTAGTTTATAGTAGTGTGGGTAGTCTAGTTCCTGTAGTAGTCGTTGTTGTAGTTTATAGTAGTCTAGTAGTCGTTGTAGTTTATAGTAGTCTTCGTAGTCTAGTAGTCGTTGTTGTAGTTTATAGTAGTGTGGGTAGTCTAGTTCCTGTAGTAGTCGTTGTTTGTAGTAGTGTGGGTAGTCTAGTTCGTAGTCTGTAGTCGTTGTTGTAGTTTATAGTAGTGTGGGTAGTCTAGTTAGTAGTAGTTGTTGTAGTTTATAGTAGTGTGGGTAGTCTAGTTCCTGTAGTAGTCTGTTGCTGTAGTTTATAGTAGTGTGGGTAGTCTAGTTCCTGTAGTAGTCGTTGTAGTAGTCTTCGTAGTCTAGTAGTCGTTGTAGTTTATAGTAGTGTGGGTAGTCTAGTTCATGTAGTAGTCGTTGTTGTAGTTTATAGTAGTGTGGGTAGTCTAGTTCATGTAGTAGTTGTTGTAGTTTATAGTAGTGTGGGTAGTCTAGTTCCTGTAGTAGTAGTAGTTGTAGTTTATAGTAGTCTTCGTAGTCTAGTAGTCGTTGTTGTAGTTTATAGTAGTGTGGGTAGTCTAGTTCCTGTAGTAGTCATTGTTGTAGTTTATAGTAGTGTGGGTAGTCTAGTTCCTGTTGTAGTCGTTGTTGTAGTTTATAGTAGTGTGGGTAGTCTAGTTCCTGTAGTAGTCGTTGTTGTAGTTTATAGTAGTGTGGGTAGTCTAGTTCCTGTTGTAGTCGTTGTTGTAGTTTATAGTAGTGTGGGTAGTCTAGTTCCTGTAGTAGTCGTTGTTGTAGTTTGTAGTAGTGTGGGTAGTCTAGTTCCTGTAGTAGTCGTTGTTGTAGTTTATAGTAGTGGGGTAGTCTAGTTCCTGTAGTAGTCGTTGTTGTAGTTTATAGTAGTGTGGGTAGTCTAGTTCCTGTTGTAGTCGTTGTTGTAGTTTATAGTAGTCTTAGTAGTCTAGTAGTCGTTGTTGTAGTTTATAGTAGTAGTCTAGTCTAGTAGTCGTTGTTGTAGTTTATAGTAGTGTGGGTAGTCTAGTTCATGTAGTAGTCGTTGTTGTAGTTTATAGTAGTGTGGGTAGTCTAGTTCCTGTAGTAGTCGTTGTTGTAGTTTATAGTAGTGTGGGTAGTCTAGTTCCTGTAGTAGTCGTTGTTGTAGTTTGTAGTAGTAGTGGGGTAGTCTAGTTCCTGTAGTAGTCGTTGTTGTAGTTTATAGTAGTGGGTAGTAGTTCCTGTAGCAGTCGTTGTTGTAGTTTATAGTAGTGTGGGTAGTCTAGTTCCTCTAGTAGTCATTGCTGTAGTTTATAGTAGTGTGGGTAGTCTAGTTCCTGTAGTAGTCGTTGTTGTAGTTTATAGTAGTGTGGGTAGTCTAGTTCATGTAGTAGTCGTTGTAGTAGTTTATAGTAGTGTGGGTAGTCTAGTTCATGTAGTAGTCGTTGTAGTTTATGTTCCTGTAGTAGTCGTTGTTGTAGTTTATAGTAGTCTAGTAGTCGTTGTTGTAGTTTATAGTAGTGGGGGTAGTCTAGTTCCTGTAGTTGACGTATATGTAGTTTGATTCCATAATGTTAAAGTGGTAGTTTTAGTAGAAGCAAAACACATTTCAAGATAAAAAAACAAACCTTGAAATGGTAGTTGGAAGAGACGCAAACAACCTCTTAATATAAATAAACTACCGTTTCAGAAATGGCAGTTTATGCAAAATGAACAAACTACCGTTTCAGAAATGGCAGTTTATGCAAAATGAACAAACTACCGTTTCGGAAATGGTAGTTTGTGCAAAATGAACAAACTACCGTTTCGGAAATGGTAGTTTGTGCAAAATGAATAAACTACCCTTTCGGAAATGGTAGTTTGTGCAAAATGAATAAACTACCGTTTCGGAAATGGTAGTTTGTGCAAAATGAACAAACTACCGTTTCGGAAATGGTAGTTTGTGCAAAATAAATAAACTACCGTTTCGGAAATGGTAGTTTGTGCAAAATGAATAAACTACCGTTTCGAAATGGTAGTTTGCGCAAAATGAACAAACTACCATTTCACAAACAGTAGTTTGTTCAGTAGTTTGTTCATTTTCACAAACTACCATTTCCGAAACGGTAGTTTATTCATTTTGCACAAACTACCATTTCCGAAACGGTAGTTTGTTCATTTTGCATAAACTACCATTTCGAAACGGTAGTTTGTTCATTTTGCATAAATTACCATTTCTGAATCATTTAGGTAGATTTTCGTGAAATAGTATTTTGCTCCTATTCATGAAATTAAACTACCAGAATTACTACAACAAGAGAACAAAACTACTATTATATGAAGTCTTTAATAGCAGATTTTCAGTCAGGATGTTGGGAGATCTTTTGGCTCAATGTCTGCAGCTTTTCAGGATGTTCTGGAGAGCCCTCTGGATCAGGATGTTGGGAGATCCAGCTGGTCAGGATGTTCTGTAGAGCCCTCTGGATCAATGTCTGCAGCTCCTGCAAAGACAAAGCTCATTAGATCATCAAGCAAAGAGTGGGGAAAATAAACAAACTTCTAAAAAATAAAAACAAATGTGGCAAATTGCTGTCTTAGGTTAACATGCCTCACTATGGGTGGCTCAATGTCTGCAGCTGGTCAGGATGTTCGGGAGAGCCCTCTGGATCAATGTCTGCAGCTGGTCAGGATGTTCGGGAGAGCCCTCTGGATCAATGTCTGCAGCTCCTGCAAAGACAAAGCTCATTAGATCATCAAGCAAAGAGTGGGGAAAATAAACAAACTTCTAAAAAATAAAAACAAATGTGGCAAATTGCTGTCTTAGGTTAACATGCCTCACTATGGGTGGCTCAATGTCTGCAGCTGGTCAGGATGTTCGGGAGAGCCCTCTGGATCAATGTCTGCAGCTGGTCAGGATGTTCGGGAGAGCCCTCTGGATCAATGTCTGCAGCTCCTGCAAAGACAAAGCTCATTAGATCATCAAGCAAAAGAGTGGGGAAAATAAACAAACTTCTAAAAAATAAAAACAAATGTGGCAAATTGCTGTCTTAGGTTAACATGCCTCACTATGGGTGGATCAATGTCTGCAGCTGGTCAGGATGTTCGGGAGAGCCCTCTGGATCAATGTCTGCAGCTCCTGCAAAGACAAA